>OZ007597.1:2097951-2797268 GCA_963931845.1 Maratus michaelseni | reverse complement strand
GGATATGCTACTTAGAAAGTTGGTAAAATGGTTAATGGTGCACTTGTTTTTATTTGTTACTTGTTCAAATTTTCTTCTCTTTTTCAAATTCTTTAAAGTAATTTAGAAAAAATATATTTCAAGAAATTTACGACAATTTTAAGAGCCGCTTTTCTTCAGCTATTCTTGAAGCTAAAAGTTTACACCTTTTTACGTTCTCTAACCTGTCATAAGAAAAACCGGGATCGAATACGAGGTCTTTGATACAGCGGACTCTAGACAATGCTACATATGTTATGCCTAACATTAGTTCCCTATCGCCTATGTTTATGACAGCTTTTGACAACGTGAGACCCTGCGACTTGTGTATTGTTATTCCCCAGGCCAATGAAAGAAGGAACTGTGTTCTAGAGAATGTCCTTCCATCTACTGTCCATGAACGGCTAATAGGAGATATTGGAACTAATCCATTAACAGAAGGTCCTGTGTATTGATCAAACTCCACAAGAATTGTAATTGGAATACCTTGCGGTGGCTTGCTACCAGGCTTGTATAAGATATCTTTCACTGTACCTAGGGCGCCATTAACTAAGCCTTTTGGAATCCAAAGATTAGTTCGCAGCATAATTCGTGCACCAATTGACAGATAAAGAAAATTTTCTAATCCCTGGGAAATATCCTGATCATATTTAGCAGCATCCTTGTTGTTATGTTGCGCTGAAATTATAGCGCCAGGACAATTGAGATTTTCGAGCTTCTGCATATTATACTTCTGAACTTCGAAATTTGTGGTAAAAAGACGTATACTTTCATGGAAATCTCTTAATTCTTCATATGGAATGCATGTTATGTTTCTAGTCATTAGATATTTCCAGTCATCCACGGAATTATTCCCTATGCTGTCTAAAATTTCTCGAAATTTCTTCTGTGGTTTCCCTTGTTGTCTATGGCAATTTTGAAGTATAACGCATTTCTCGATGTTTCGGAATAATAATTGACCTTGATCATAAATAGAACCCTTAAAACTACTTCCATATAAAGGTCTATCCATTACAGGTGGCAGCTGTTTTATATCGCCCAGTAAATATATGAATAAGCCACCAAAAGGTTCATGAGCATTATTAGGTTTTGCTTCACGACATCGGAGATCGATTTTCTTTAAGAGGAACAACCAAGCATACTCATCTCATCTATTATTATAAACTGGCATTCATTCATTTCAAATTGAAAAGACTGCAACAATCCGTTGCTCAAAGGCTTGTGTTGACGTTCATTTCCAATGTGAAGTGCGCAATGGATTGTAGAGCCGCCAATGTTCAGAGCTGCAGCTCCAGTAGGGGCTAGAAGAAGATAGCCTCTGCTTCCAAGCTTCTCATTAATTATGTGCATCATAGCATGGATAAGGGTACTTTTTCCGCTACCTGCACGACCCTGAACAATAACAGATCTTGGTGAAGTTGGAGTGATTGTCTTGTCTTCGATATATTTTAATTGTTATTTCAAAATGTTTAATACCTTAATTTGGTCTTCTGAAAATACTATATTCGGCATAGTGGTGATATTATCATCTTCTACATACTTTGTAATTGATTTTTGGACAGGAATATATGATTGCAAAGAGAGTGGTGACTCATAAATCGAGTAACTGGCACTCCAATCGAAATTAATATCTTGAGGCCTCATACCTACTTTAATTTCATTTTCTTTAATCCCTAGTCCAGCTAACACCATCCAGTCTTCTTTATCTTGATTTTCCCCTTCTTCTTCTTTGGCCTCGTACTCATCTTCAATCTCTGTCATGTTTTAAATTTCTTCGGAAATAACCGTTTTAGGAAATTCGACAAAAGTTTCATATATTGCTTTCCACGTCGGTCCAATGTTTTTCAATTCCGCTACTTTCCTCCAAGGAATTCTAACGATTACTTGTTGTCTGTAAAAATTTTCGTTATCTGTTTGACAATCCTGAGCGAACTTTGGTAATATTCTCACAACAGCTGTTTTTCGTCGTTTGATAAAATTATGTCCTTTCTTATAGTACTGAGAAAAATAATCGTACATAGACAAATTTTCTAATTCAGGTGATCGTAAAGGATGTGCGTCATAAAGTGCATGTGACGTTTGAATGTTGTCGATTTCATTATTCTCTTCTATTGTAATCCATTTATCTTCCTCGATATTTAGTCTGACAAATTCTCGGGAAGAGTGGTATAAAGGCCATCCCATGAGAATGTGAAATGATTCTTGTGCTGAATAATCCCTTTCGCTGCAGATTTTTATAAAAATCCTTTGAATTACTGATTTAACAGTTGCGGATTCTGTAGAAACTTTTGATACAGCGTCTTCAATAAGGGATTATAGACCGTGTGATTTCGGTTCACTTTTACTGGCATACTTTGCTATATAATTTAGCACTGCTTCAATGGACAAAATTGGCTGAATGTCGGTGTTCGCCCTCCAATGTTCAGTTATAAACCTATTATGATTGTTCATAAGGGGATCATTTCTTTGTGTTCTTAAAACCCATTTGCCTTCTTCTTTATATAATTGTGATTTTTCCTCTAAATTAAATGGAAATTTAAAGCGGCACACTTCTTCTTTTGACTTTTTAAGCTTTC
This sequence comes from Maratus michaelseni, assembly GCA_963931845.1. Taxonomy (NCBI): domain Eukaryota; kingdom Metazoa; phylum Arthropoda; class Arachnida; order Araneae; family Salticidae; genus Maratus; species Maratus michaelseni. The sequence continues at coordinate 2,794,674 of OZ007597.1, read as the reverse complement.
GCAAGCATTGTGGCCCGTGTCTTGTATGTCTCTGACACGCATTTAATAAATTAACATAATCTTTCACGTGATCAGTAACTTCGGAATAATGAAAAGAACAAGGATGTACAGGAGGCTTCGTGGAATTAAAATCTGGATTCATGGTACTTATAATTTTCCCAAAATACTCAGTAATGGAATCTCGTTCTTCTTGTGTTTTATTGTCCAGATTTGTAATATCGGATGCATCTTCTAACCATAAGATTCCGTGAATGTGTGGACTTCCCCTGTGTTGGAATTCTGTTCTGTACCAAAAATCCTTTACTTTAAATTTCGGGCAAATTATTTTATGAATGAAAAACTCTGCACGTTCTTTAAAGAAATAACTAAATATTAAAGGATTTTCATTCAGAACTACCCTTCTCATTCTCAATATTTCACTTTCAGAGAGATTTTGAGCCTCATTATCATGTTGTATAAGTCTAAATACTTCAGGCCAGTACAAGTCAGCAGCACTCAGGGTAAAGAAAAGTGTAGGTGTGCCCAAAAATTTGACCATATCTAACAATTCTCTAGATCTTGCGAACCAATATGTACTGCTACCTCTTAGGGATGAATTGAAAGCTAAAAGCTTTCGGGCTATTCCAGGGTTTGATTCCACTGCTTCTTTCAGCTGTTGTACAGTATAATTGCGAATTTGTGAATTTTTCTGTACACAGACGTTTCCCTTTTTTAAAGCTTCCCGCATTAGGCTGTTCACCGCATTAGGCTATTCACCGCATTAGGCTGTTCATTGCAAAAAATCTAGTTCTTGGATGTTTTGCAAAACGTTGATCTTTATACAAAATTAAATGGCGAAAATACTCGAAAGGAGAAATTTTTTCTTGCCTTGCAGCTCTCAAATCACCAGCTCCAGTTGGGAAAAGTGTTGGGAACGCCATTGCAACATAACCAGTATGATTAAATTCGTTTACTGGAACAGGAATTAACGGCGGCCAAGGAAGCGGATCGGTAGCACCCAAAGCTTGGCGAATAATAGCTTCATTATTTCGTGGTAATATATTTGGTACATCAGTGGTACTAATGGTGGGGTCACTTTCATCTTCAGGTTTCATATCGTCGTCTATTTGCGTTGATAATCTATCTAATATATTTCCATTCTCTGGTATAGAATTCAAATTGTCGGAATTTATTTCAATATCTTTATAATAAATGTTATGATTTTTCAACCAACATAATGCATTATAAACCGTATTTTTGTTTACCATAAAATCTGCATGAGTTGATCCCGTACTTCGTCTGAAAACAATAATATTTGATAATTCGTCTATACGTTTTGGTAGTACTTTTGCAACTTTGTGGATATCCTGAGGAAAGTTGATTACCTGACCACTATAACCTAGTTGCCCTCCACGTAATTTATATACGGATATTACAGGATGTACTCGAGCTATTAACTGCTCTTCGACCATTGTTAAATTTGATAATTCATTTGGTACAATTCCTGGATCCATGTCATTTTCGAAACTGAGTTTATTAAAGCGTTCTCTGAATTTCACGCATCGTCTACAAGCACCACCAACAGTTTTTAATCCTACAAATTTTTCAAAACAGATACTACACTCTCCCCAATTAAGATTTTTTTGATAGATTTCAAATGGTGTAAACTCAACTGTTGATAAACTTTGATGACCAACGGTTGACTTTTGAAGAGAATACTTCATTCTTCTTTTGGAAAGTTCAAAAACTTTTTCTTTATTTGATTTATCCGTTCTAAGGCTAGATTTATGGATTCGATCTTGTGCTAAACGAGCGGTCCTTTCCTCCGGATCTTCTAAAGATCGAACTGTAGATTTATGGATTCGATCTTGCGCTAAACGAACGGTTTTTTGCTCTTGGTCTTCTTGAGATCGAACTGTAGACTTTTGGATTCTATCTTGCTCTAAACAAACCGTCCTTTGCTCTTGGTCTTCTAGAGATCGAACTGTAGACTTGTGGATTCTATCTTGCTCTAAGCGAACCGTCCTTTGCTCTTGGTCTTCTAGAGATCGAACTGTAGACTTGTGGATTCTATTTTGCTCTAAGCGAACCGTCCTTTGCTCTTGGTCTTCTAGAGATCGAACTGTAGACTTGTGGATTCTATCTTGCTCTAAGCGAACCGTCCTTTGCTCTTGGTCTTCTAGAGATCGAACTGTAGACTTGTGGATTCTATCTTGCTCTAAACGAACCGTCCTTTGCTCTTGGTCTTCTAGAGATCGAACTGTAGACTTGTGGATTCTATCTTGCTCTAAGCGAACCGTCCTTTGCTCTTGGTCTTCTAGAGATCGAACTGTAGACTTGTGGATTCTATCTTGCTCTAAGCGAACCGTCCTTTGCTCTTGGTCTTCTAGAGATCGAACTGTAGACTTGTGGATTCTATCTTGCTCTAAACGAACCGTCCTTTGCTCTTGGTCTTCTAGAGATCGAACTGTAGACTTGTGGATTCTATCTTGCTCTAAACGAACCGTCCTTTGCTCTTGGTCTTCTAGAGATCGAACTGTAGACTTCTGGATTCTATCTTGCTCTAAGCGAACCGTCCTTTGCTCTTGGTCTTCTAGAGATCGAACTGTAGACATGTGGATTCTAACTTGCTCTAAACGAACCGTCCTTTGCTCTTGGTCTTCTAGAGATCGAACTGTAGACTTGTGGATTCTATCTTGTGATAAACGAGCGCGCTTTCGCTCTTGGTCTTCTAGAGATCTAACTGTAGACTTGTGGATTCTACCTTGCAATAAACAAACTTCTTTCTTATGTTCAGTTTCCACGCATCGAGCTTCCGCATGGTTTAATCTGTCTTTTTCTAGTCGTGTTTGTCTTTCTTCGTCAGTTTCTTGAAGTCGTTTTTTTGCTGTTATTAAACTTTTAGCCTTTTCAGATTTTTCTTCATACGGGGCATTTTTTAATCTAACAAATATTCAAAGTATTAAAAATATATAGCTCTTCAATTCAAAATCATAGATTTTATGGTTTACTGTTTAGCAAGATATCAATTCTTTGTGCCAGAAAGCTCTGTTAAAAAGGTCATTTTATATGAATGGTATGACACAAAAAGTAGCTATAATTAATTTGTATAGATTAAATGAAATACGAAATCAGAGAAAATTAAACAATATGTATTAAAAAGATCATTACAGGAATCAAACGAAAGTGATATAATTAATTTTATAATATTTGACAAATTAATAATAATAATAATAATAATAATAACTTCCAGACACATCAAAGTTTTTGTCAGGCATATAAAACCGTCAAATTATGAATAGGAAACCTGAAATCTAATTGTGCTTCCAAAGCATGTAGCATAAAGAGGAAAACATTAGAAGATAAAAACAAAAGGTTTCGTATTTGTCGAACAAATGTATATGCTCTATCAAGTCTGAAAAGTTAATACCTATAAATTATATTTCCATTATTAACAAATTAGTATATTGCAAACAAAATACTAAAATATAATATTTAGTCTTGAAAAATGATAAAGAATGCTGTAAAACACGTTAAATAATTTACAACAATTTTCCATAGTCATAAAAAAATATATGCAGTAGTTACTAAAACTATTCTACTACAAACTATTAAAACTATGCAGCGACAAAACCAGTATGAACGTGTTAACTTTGATGAAAATAAAACAAATATTAAAAAGCTGATTTCTATTTTTAACTGAACATTCAAACAAAAAAATAAAATATAAAATCAACAATACCACATTTATCTGGACAAAAACTTTTTTTCACACTAAAAACCCTTTAATAAAATGTCATTGCATTAAATTTTCTCTTCGGTAAAATAATAAATAACAAACAAAATACTAAATTCTAAAGAAAATATTTGTTCTCCTTTACAATATTTTTTTTTTATTTCATACTTTGAATTTTTTAAAGAAAATAATTTTTTTTTACCTTACTCTAGTAGAAATGACGATTTCAATTTATCGTGAAGATGCACACTTTTTACACTCCATACACATCGAATCATCAACATTGAAAATTCAATCCAAAACATGCTCTTCCAATCCTTCAGTCACCAGTTTATTGCAGGAAGGAGTGTGGAGGGCGGGGGAATTGAAGTTGCTTTGCTCAGAACTAACAAGAATCTTTCACACAGAACACACATTTATTCACATTACTATAAAGATGAATGTCTCCCATTGAGAAAACAGGCATGAAAATATTTGCGACTACCTGATGTTTGAAAAGATTACCATTGTCGTTCTAAGAATACTTTTTCTCTTTTTACCAGGCTTAAGTAATAGGAAAAAAATTTTAAACACAAAAAGGTTTCTTAAATATTAGTAGTTTCAGGACGATTCATCGTAGTATGCATACCGGATAACTAAAAAATCACTTTGCATTGGTTTATAACCAATAACGAGCAATCGTTTAAGTTGAAGCCGCAGATTATATGTTTGATTAGCAGGATTACACAATTCGTAAATGAAGTCACTTCACATACCTTTTTTTGCACGTTAAATGTCCAATATAAATGCTAAATTCCGCAAAAAAGACGTGATCTAACACAAATGCATCATAATGAAATATTTTAGAACATTTTCGAAACACTGATGCACAGAAGAAATCCAAACAAAGAAAAAAGCATCAGATTATATACAAAGCGGCGGATGGTTACAGGGACACATAGTTTAACGAATTAAAAGTGTACATTTGATTTATTTTCTGTGTAATAATAAAAGATGTGTGATTATACTTTAAAACAGCGGGAAAGTTTCCCGCGGTTCGGCTGTTGTTCATGGCAACAGAAAATCGTCTGCATAACTTTGCAAAGAAATTTAATCATGGAAAATGTTTTTTATCTGCAAAAATATTTTTAAATAAAAATAGGAATTTAAGAAGAATATAATAAAAATTTAAAACATACTTAATACCTATACACCGAATGACCTTAACATCTAATCGTAGACTATAACATTAATGATGATTTAATTTACTATATATCCACATTGTCGCACTTAATATTATATTGTTTTCGTATAATTTGGTAAAATATGCTGAAGTTTGCGTAAAACACACTTTTCTATTTTAGACTAAATATTTCAAGAATTTTCTAGCATAGAATCTTGATCTTCATAATATTTTGAATCCATTCGCTAATGTAGCACAAATTGTTAAAGAAGGAAATTGCGATATCAAAAGTAAACACATTACGTATTCTTCCATAATTTCCTTTTATATTAAAAAAATGAGCAAATATGTGCAAATTTTATTTTTATTACATTTTCTAATGTTGCAGTCTGTATAATGATGTATAAAAATACTATAAGGAACGAGATCCATACTTCAACATAAAACGTTGCCCATTCTTGTATTAAAAATTACGCGAAACACACGAATTTAACTTAAAAAAAATATAAATAGTTGCTATTTGCTGTATTCATGCAGAAGCACTTATATATATTTATTATTGTTATAAAATGAAATAGCTTTAGAAAATCAGAACTGTCACATTACAAGCCATTAAGGATCATGGCCTACAGTGTCCAGCCCTCTTTTCTTGACCACGGGTCCTGAGGTATACACCATATGTCTCGGACAGGTAGTCAGACTAACGCGGGACCTGGGTGTTTTGTTCCCAAAAACTTTTGGTAGTCATTTTTTCTACCCCGAAGAAATGAAAAATTGAGTAAACCTTGCCTTGTCCGCAGTACGGAATTGAACTGTAGACCTGTAGCGTGGTAGCGCAAAGCGCTGACCACTAAGCGACTGGCCTTAAATAGCTTTAAAACACTACATAATTATAAATGTGAAATGATCTTGCATCGTTTTAAAATGTGTCTTTTGGTTGCTGTTGTTTTTAGTTTTTTTTCACTACTAAATTGTCATACGTGTCTAGTTGATTTATATACGTAATGCAATGTAAGTAAAATAATATAATTGCTGACTAATGCTTTTTTCATAATATATCTTTACTCTATGTGTTACATTATAGATATCACAGACAGAAACAAAAACTTTTCGGTTCTCCACAGTGAGCTTTCACTGACGTTTCGGCAACTACAGATCAGGAGCCTAAAAGTCACCTCTGACAGTCATTGTTTTTTAGTCTCACTTTTCGTAATATTTAACATCTTACAATCCGCAAATTATATTTTTTAAATTATTACATCTATATATATATTTCTCTTACGTGGCGCGGAAATAAGGCTGAATTTCTAGCTTAGTGTTTGGCAACAAACGTAGTAACCAGAGCTCAGACCAATGAACAGGCTAGATTGGATAAGGTCAGCTCTGCCTCCAAATCCAATATGGCGGCGAGTGTGAAAGCAGTCAAACTCAAACTTGCCATTATTAAAAATAAAACAACATGTACGTAATCCAAAGAGTTTGAGATGATTCCTCATTTTAACTATGAGTAATATCGTTAATCCAAAGCGTTTGAGATGATTCCTCATTTTAACTATGAGTAATATCGTTAATTTCAAAGGAATTCTCAACTCTTATTTATAATTTATTTACAAATTTCACTCTCACAAATCTTGGACATAATAAAAATATCAACTGTCTAGATTGCACCTGGTGCCATCTGTTGCTATCTAGGTGAAGTAAAAATAATTTCTTTTCAAAAACTCCATAATACAATGATTGATGATACATAAAAACTATTTTCCTATCATGTAGTGTTTCTATAATGAATTTAAGTCGTGGTATACAATATTATAGATGCAATGAGTTTTAAACTAATTGAGTTTCCAAGATCATTTTTTCATAGTATTTAAATGATTTATGTCCACTGGTAGCACCAACTAATGCCTTTTTAATTGTGTTTTCAACAAAGTTTTCATTTATCTTTTTTACATTAAAAAAAATTGTAAATTTCATATTTTAAAATGATTTATGGTAGCATTCATTCTGGCTAGAGTTGCTGAGAAAGGTGACGAGTGAGCGAAGCGACCTGGAACCGCGTAGCATTCCCAATGTGAATTGCGTCGCAATTCATGGGGGTTGGGGAGCGTTAGCGAGCAGGGGGTAGAACCCCCAAGTATTTTAATATAAGTAGAAGAACGTACCTCCGCCAGTCTTGAGCCATAAATCTTGCAACCAACGTAATATAGTAACAGACGTTCAAGCCCTTCTTTTGTAAATATCATATTTTTCGTATTGTACTAGTATATATTTATACGCATATAAAATAATTCGAAAGTTTCAGAAATTAAAAACGTTAAATTAAACACGGTTTATGCAATAATATTCTGACATTCTTATGAACTTCTTATTCTATTTTTTATATTAAAACAACACATTTCTTCAGGGGGGCTCTGCCCCCCTGAACCCCCCGTAATCTTATTAAATTTATATTCGTGATTCCCTATTGTTTGTGTGAATGATTCTAGTATATGTTAGATTTCGTTCTACACAGTGGTTTTATAAAGATAAGCAAAAATTTAGAAATTAATTTCATGTTATCCTAGTACCTAAATAGCAATATTTACTTACCTGCCAACCACGAAACACTCGCATCTGATAGATAAGTTGAATAATATCTCGTGTACAAAAGCAATTTATGGAAATGTAAACTGAATCTACTATATTTCACTTATATCTATTACAATTTTTGTTTCGGAAAAACAGTTTTGATGGTCATTCTATAATATTTATTTTACATACGTACATCTTGATCTAACTCGATGGCAATAACATACGAAAATCTCTCAAAAATAGGCTTATTTGGAAACTTTTAAACCTATTGTGTAATCATTCATAATCGTGCCCACTGTCAATTCACTAAATAGCAACCGTGATTTGGCTCTATAAAGTATTTTTTGTGATAACTTTTTATGATCTCAGTTTCCTGTAATTGTGCTATTTCAGGCTGTATGGATGCGTTTTACTACGCTAATTTCTTTAGATTAACCATCTCTTTGTACGAGATATTATATCCTATTTTTAACCGACTTAAAGAAAGGAGGAGGTTATCAATTCGAACCGTATGTATGTATTAGGTTGTTCACGCATAACTCTCGTAAATGTGCATCGATTTTGATAATTTTTATTTTGTTTGAAAGAGAAAGGGTCCAAAGTTGTCCCATTTCAATTTCGTCAAAATCTGATCATTAGAACAAATTATTTTATTCAAATTTCCATTATTTTGATAATTTAATTTATATTTCAAAAAGTCCATTATTTGAATTGTGCCAATTTGTAAAATAGCCCACATAATAATATTCCCTTTCAATTAAAAAACGTATTTACACGTGACTAACAAAAACAGAAATAAAACTTTAAAACAATAATTAAATGATCACATGTTAAAAGCAGTAAATGTAGAAAAATACGTTATAAAAAATATACTTGCGCGTGAATATTAAAAAAGAGAAATAATTAAATTATTACACGTTCAAAACATTAAATGGGAAAACTTACGTCATATTTAAAATGCTCAAATAACACTACTTCCAAACAGTTTCAATTTAAAAACATATTTACACGAGAGATTAATTTATTTGTAGCTGATATATTATGTATACTAAACTACGAAAAGTCCTTCTGGTCTATACCGGCAGGAAAATACAGCCTACCTATTCCTTGGTTTTAAGATTTTAGCTAATTTTACTGCAAAACACCAAGCTATAAAAATGGATGGAACCCGATTACAGAAGATTCAGTCGCAGTTCTCGTCAATATTCAATTTGAATCAGAATTTCGCCAAATATGCTAGCTATAGCCAAGTTGGCTTCATTTATGGCAACTTGTTTTTGTCGCCAAATTTGTTGATATTTCGCCAAATATTGCATAGCTTGGAGAGAATTTAACGTCGGCGAACATGAATATATAGTGTTGAGAATGTTAGAGTTAGAACGATGGTTACAACAATGAAATAAAACTTGTGAGATAGCATGTTCACTAAAACTCTTAAATTAAAACCGTTTATGGAGGAATCCTTCTGTCTTGTTTCAAAATGTCAGCCACTCTAAAATTTCAAAATGCTATATCTCAGGCATTTTTTAAGGTAGAGGCAAAACAAAAATTATTCCGGTATCCTTGGATCAAGGCTGAACATTCAATTGAAAAAATCTTTAGGATTTCTAATATCTTTAACGACTTTGTACATCTTTTTGAATTTGAAATCTTTAAATGTCTATCATAGCGCCTCCTTCTTGCCGAATATCCCCAAATTCAACTGGGACCTGCAGGCCATAGTAAAAAACACATGCAAAAAATTTGGTTCAGTACTGTGGATAATCTAATACACTTTTCGATGATACAATAATTTAAATGGAACAAAAATCGCTATCACAGCGCCCGCTTTCGGCAGAATATCCGCAAATTCAAGTGGGACCTGCTGGTCACAGCGAAAAACCTATAAATGAAATTTCGTTCAATTCTAGGTTGCTTCATAACTTGACACACTTTTTATTGATACAAAGAGGGCACACACGGACAGACAGATATTTTGTAAAAACATGTTTTTCGGAATCTTTGACTCTTAAAACATATAAATCCGTCGAAAACCGGAAGTGGAAAAAAAATTGATCACAATACTTTCTTCTATTTAGATAGAAGAAGGTGAGAAAAGGAGGATGTTAATAATTTGACCCAATGTATGTAAGTATGTATGTTTGTTTTAGTCCAATTTACGCATAACTTTCGTAAATGTGCACCGATTTTGATATATATATATTTTTGTTTAAAAGTGTAAGACACCCTGATGGTCCCATTTAAATTTCGTCAAATTCTGATGATTAGAACAATTTTGCTGTTAAAAATTTTTCAAAATTAAAAAATGCGTGAAACCCGATTACAGAAGATTCATTCCCAATTCTAGTCAATCTGAATAAGAATTTCGTCAAATTAATCAACTATAACCACGTTGGCTTCATTTATGGCAACATATTTTGATCGCCAAATTTGGCGATATTTCTCCAGTTGTCGTCCAGATTGACAAGAATTTGATTCTGTCAAAGATTTTATTAAAAAATATTTATTTAATGGATAATTTTGGTAAATTATAATTTCTATTACAAATTACTTATTTATTCAGCAGATGTTGAAATCAAGATAATTGTCTATTACTGTATTAATAACTAAAAAGTAGGAAATAAAATAAACTTTTACAAAATAAATATTAACCGACTTAAAAAAAAGCACTAAAAAGTATTAAATAATTCTTTAAATTTCTCTAATGACAAAATGTTATCCATTAACCACAAATCTGATATCATGTGTCGGAATAAAAATGATAAATTTAATATGTACAGTTTAATACCCACCAAACATGGATTTTCGAGAGAATATATTTTACAAGAGATGAATATACAGACTTATGATTCAGTTTACGAATATATACATATGAAAAACAATCAATAATACTTTTTGAAGTCGGTGCCAAAATACCTTAAGTTTAGTAAGAATTGTGAATATATTGTACCTAGTATCTACTAATTTATCGATTGGGGTTGTTTGGCACCGACTTCAAAAAATAATTGATTGCTTTTCATATGTATATATTCTTAAACTGAATCATAAATCTGTATATTCATCTCTTGTAAAATATATTCTCTCGAAAATCCATGTTTGGTGGGTATTAAACTGTACATATTAAATTTATCATTTTTATTCCGACACATGATATCAGATTTGTGGTTAATGGATAACATTTTGTCATTAGAGAATTTTAAAGAATTATTTAATACTTTTTAGTGCTTTTTTTTAAGTCGGTTAATATTTTTTTTGTAAAAGTTTATTTTATAAAAATAATACTAATTTTCAACCACGAATAATCCACATCTCTTCCAGAAATGAATAATATCTTATGTAAAAATGCTTCCGTTATCATTCTGTAGTTAAAAGGTAACTTGTATCAAAATAAATTCTCATTTATTTCAATTTATCTCATTTATTCAATATTTTTCAAATATTAAAATCACCCAATAAAATATTGTAGCAAAATAGGCTGAATTATTTGAATTTTATTATTTGATATTCTTTGAAATTTAGTTGCTAGGTTACGGTTAAATTAAAGAGGAAATTAAAAATAAATGCATTTTAAAATTTGCAGAAAATCATAAAATTAAATGTATTATATTATTAGAACAGATGTATAAAATTGCACCAAAAATTATACACCTAATTTAAAAAATCTGACGAATGTATTAACAAAATTTCAAATTAATTTGAATAATTTAAGACCTGACTTGATAAATTTTAGCCTGACAACTTATCGTTTATATACATTAATCAAATGCGCCATTTTATTTTAACGAATGAAAAATTTCAAAATCCCCATAGGAAAGCATTATGACCTAAAAAGAAATGTTCTATATTTTCCGAACGAATGAACCAAATGTAACAAAAAACTATACAGCTAATTCCGGGTACCTCACCAACATACATACCAAAAATGAAACTAATAGGATCATTTTTGCGGCAGTTATCGCGGAACAGACAGACAGACAAACAGACAGACAGACAGACAGACAGAAACCAAAAACTTTTCGGGTCTCCACAGTGAGCCTCAACTGACGTTTCGGCAATAAATGTATACTAAATTATTTTTTGTATTATTTTACTTTGATTCTATATTATTTACCATTTTTAATTATGGGTCCTTTTGGGTACAGTTGTCGCAGACGAACTGGATATCATTTTGGCGATATAATTATTGGCTGAATAAATTAACCTTTGTGTGTGTTTTATAATTAAATTTTGTGTTTTTTAATATAAAATAAACTATTTGATAATAAAATAAAAGAATCAGGCTGTTTTAGCAATCTCTAACAGGTACCTGAAAATAGGGTTTTCTCGTAAAATGGCGCGAAACAAAAATCGTGCCAACCCCGGTGCGTCTGCGACATCTGTTAGAATTTAAAATACATGCCGTTCACACTTTTAGTTTAAAATAGAAAATAGAAAAGTAAGAAATAATATCATAAATCAAAACATTTGATTTCAAAATCAAAGTATCATTTCTAATTTGCACACGCGAAAAACAAAAGTTGGTATTGGCGATTTTAAAAATGCTATTGGCGAGATTTGCGCCCTAATTAAATAAAAGTACTTAATAATATTATGTATTTCATAAATGTATATTAAATTACTGTCTTGAACGCGATTAGTCATTAACAATGGTAAATATGATTGGCGATTAACAATCATTTTCGGTGATATCTCTTCCTGCCACGTATAATACATAAATACCAAATTAACTGATCATTTCAAAATTTGATTCATTAAAGATTATTACATGAGTTGTATTTGTTTACATTCAACTTACGTCAAGAAAAGATTCGGAAGGAAGTTGAGTTGTATAAGCACTTCATCAAACGGAATTATGGTAAACTTTAATTGTCTCACAGGTTCTGGTGCGAATTATTTTTTTGAGACCAGGCAGCGCTCCAAACAATCATTCACGGAAAACTTATTTTACGAACGATTATCTCCATGGTTTAATGGTTTAATATTTTAAACCTTCAAGACGAATGAATCCTTTTTTTTTTGTTTATTTTCATGGATAGAGAATTTGAACTGCGAAGCTAATTTCAACTGAAGTTTTTGCAGAATACATACATAATTGAACGTAAGTCATCTCTCAAATATTAATTTATTTTGAACGATCTTTCTAAAAATGTAACTTTTATGCAGTTTTATTTTAAAAATAATTTTGAATAAAAATGGCCGTCTGGCATATGAAAAAGCGATGTGGGCATCCCGGAACTGTTGATGACAGTCACATGACTTACGGTTTTATTATAGAGATTTTATTTTTGCTCTAAATTTCTCCATTGTTGCGCGAGTATATAGGTTATTGCACAATTTTTATTGGAACAATGTTTTTGTTAATAATTCTCCATTTAATTCATTACCAAGAATAAAATAACATTTTAACAGAAAACATCTTGAAATGTGATTACCGCCGCCAGCTGTTTTTACTTCGACTCAATTCAAAATACTTTATTGTAACTGATATTAATTTATGTACACAATCTGTTCCCAATACTTCAAACTGCCCGGACATGTGTTCGTGTGGAAGTGTCCACAACGGAAATGACTATTTCATGTCTGTTGATTGCAGCTCGAAGGGTTTATCTTCTGTTCCTCAGTTTTTGAGAGATGGCTCTAAGCAGATGGAAGTAAGTGTTAGATATCGCGTATCACTTATAATCTCGATATAGCTATACAATCATCCTTTTAGCCCATTTTTCAATCTGTTAATATGCACTCCAAATTTGACAATCTGTCGTAGTTGAAAATGTAAAAGAAAATTTTGAAAAATACTTTCTGTGAGAACTGTAAAAAATAACTGTTTCAAAAATATTAAGTTATTGTAAGTTAATTCTAATTGTAAGTTATTGAGTAAAATTTAAATCATTAAATCCAGAAATATTTAAAAACAAAGAAATTTATAACAGTAAGCTCTCTCGTGGAAACACAAATCAAATTTGAACAGCTAATGATAAAGAAAAAAATGAACTAGAGTATTGTCCGTTCAAAATCAAGAGACACTCAGGGTAAATAAAAGCATGCGTGATATCGCGATGTAAATAAGACTTCGGCTACAATCAACGGAAACGAAGAAGAGAATCATTTCTTTTTATCTTATTCGCCATACTTTGTTCAATTTTATTTCAATTTTTTGTTTATAGTTTAGTTTAAAATAGAAATAGAAGGTCTTTGCCAATGAAAATTGTTTAGTTGAAAAAATATCTATAAAGTGTTCCTCTTTGAATAGAATTTCCTAAAGAAAACAAAAATTTATTGACAATTCTATAAAATCGTCCTTTCTGTGAAGAAAGGGTAAAATTGGAACTGCTTGACGTAACATCGCACTCTTTTTGTTTATCTCGAGTCTCAGTTAATTTTGAACAGACATTAGTTAATTTTTAATTAATTTTCAGCATTTCCATCTTGTGCTGCGGTTGCAGCCGGTCCGACATATTAAAAATGCCGAGATGGGATATCGATCCTTGTAGCTCTGTGATAGTGCATCAGAGCGCTAATCTGAGGACCCGGGTTACATTCCCGGATTGTGGCATTTTTTACTCTGTCGGTTTACGCTTGGAAAAAGCAGGATAAAAATTCACTGGTTATTATTCAGACATTTGTATGTAAATGAACGTTCTGTGCAGTCTTAGTAAAAAAATTGGGTCAAGCACCATGCCACATCATATAGACTCGGGCTTACCTCATTTGAATGAATTAAGAGGTACAACATCGTTGTCTTGAATGAGTAAGGACGTGAAAAGAGCACGAGCTGACCTCTAGAATGGGGGCAGATGCATTCATAAGGAGCCTCTGCCTACCAATATATGAAGTTTGAGGGGGGAAGGGTATACGGTATTCTACTGCCAATTATATAAAACTTGGGAGTGCAGTGTATTTCAATTAATAATTATAATTCAAATTTTCAAACCAAATATAATATAATAATTTCGCTAATAATGTTTTTATTGTTTAATGTTTATTTCTAAAAATAATTTTATTAAATAAAAGGTGTGGAGAAGAAGTGTTGGAAAAAGTACTTCGGATGTCATAAAGGCATGCTACGTGTCTGCCCCCACACAAGCACATCAGAAAATATGCAGATTATTTCAAATTTAAATAACTAAGAACTTAATATAGAGTTGACCGTTTTGTTTATGACAAGGTTAACTTTGAGCTAGATGCCAATAAAGGTGTGCAATGCGCGAAGGTGTTTCTAGATGAGTTTCATGTTTTATTTATATTTTTATGCAGAGAAAGCACCTAAAATTATTAAATGTTTGACAGGCAACGCGTGACTTTATTGAGGAGAGAAAAATTATATAGAATCAGTAAAAGAAATGTTGATAATCCAAATTTAATTATAAGCATATACATAATAATTTCAATTTTATTTAGAAATTTCCGGTAACTTGGAGACCTTTTGTAACCCCTTAACGGTCGGACCCGTGATATTCACTGGCTGTGTAGGATACTTTTTAAGAATTCAGATTGCTTTGATTCTCACCAGAGTTTTAAAACAGAGCAATTGGCTTTATTCTCTCATTATGTTACCAGCTATTAAATAAGATGAATATTTCTACTTCAAAAAAGTGTTGGCAATCAAACATTTGGAACGATTTGGAAATGGACAATGAAAATCTGCGTTAATCTTCCCGGCTTTTTTTTTTTTTTCTTCTAGAAAAGAGTGATTGCTGTGCGATACCAATCGGTATAGCAATCGCGAAGCGACTACGCGGGGGGTTGGAGAGCGTAGCGAGCAAGGGGGCGGAGCCTCCATAGTGGTTTAAAATTTTCTAACGTCATGGAATGAAACAAGGGATTTAAGGTTCATATTCGAAATATTCTGGGAACACTTTATAAATATTTCAAACATGTATTTGTACAATAATTTTTTCTTACTTTTTTGATAAAAATATAGATTAAATTTTCCTTCTGAAAAATTAATGTCATTAATGAAATCCTAATTTAACATTTCAAAATTCTTCTTAAAAGATAAATCCCTTTTAGGATTAATTTAAAAACGACCAAATTTTTTTTTCTTTACCGATTCTCCTAACAAATAGATATATGTTTGAGTTAAGTAGTTGCAATTAGAATAAATTTGTTTTAACACCAGAGCACAATTTCATTCACGCAGCAAGAAACTGTTATTGCACTTAGGGCTAAAAAACTCGCAATAAATTCTACGCATCGACTCAAGATTTCTCCATGTTTGGGCATTTCGTGCCATGCATAATAGTAATACGCAGAATAAAAACAATGTAGCTGAATGCACAAAATCACAGAAACTCGTGAGAATTTGAAGAAAATTTTAGAAGATTAAATAAAGTAATTTTTATTTTGTCTTAATTTTTTTATTTGTTGGTACAAACTCCGAAAGATTACTAATCAATCATGAAATCAATACAATTAATCAATCCAACCAATTTATAGCAACTTTACTCGAAGTAATAATTTTAAGTATTTTGCTAAGTCTCAATTTTAAAGGATTTTGCTAATTTTAAATCAGTTGACAAGCTCACAAAAGAAAAATAAATTGGTCTGTCAATGCTATTATTAGAATTCTTAACAAGTAATTCTTCAATCCATGATAAAACGTTCTATCAATATGTATATAAAATAAATTTATTGATATTTTGAGACGTGTGGGGCTTGACAAATGAGGTCGCCAGGACGCCATTGGCGAGCATTTTTTTTTTTTACCTGGCGACCAAGCGATTGACTCTGGCTTACATTTCAACAAAATTTGACCTAAGAAATGAGCACAAAGGGCATTTTATCTCTCAGCTTCACTATCTCATCGATGCCTCCCTTCATCAGGGATAAATTTGTACATCAGAGATAGAGATGTAGCACTCAACAATCCGGATACTTGAAGCATTCGGCAATCACCATTTCCGAACATACCGGTTAATTCAGGCTTTACAATATTTTTTTCTTTTTTTTCTAAAAATAATTTTGATAAGTTTCATTCGAAAACTTTGTTTAAATTTTCTTTTTAAATTATGTACTATATTCTAAACTATCTAGCTAATAATTCTAAACTATGCTTATTGTTTTTTTCTCAATTTAATTCATAAAAACTTTTGTGCTTTTTGAAAATCAGTGACGGGTGTTGGGGGTTAAATATTTTTTACTGGCGACTAGAATTTTACAGAACAAATTAGCAATATAGCAATGTAGCAAATTATAAATAGCAAATTAGCAATTAGGATAGAACAAATTAGCTATCCTTAATAGAGATGATTATATAAATAAGATGGAAAATTGCATTAAAGATATGAATTGTCAAGAAGTTAAAAAAGATCCAACTAATTTAATCAACTATAAGGTTAACGACATCATTAAAAATGGAACTTGGCCCATATTTATGGAGAAAATAATAAAAGTACATAAATTAGCTGTTATTCCTAGGATTATTGGAAGGCTAAAATATCATAAAATCAACATGCCATTACGTCCTATTGTTTCAAAGTGCTCAGGACCGACTTACTTTTTAGAAAAAGCTTATGTTCCCTTCTTAAGAGATATTTTACCAGATTCTACATTAACTATTAAATCAACGGGAGATTTCATTCAAAAAATCAAACAAATAAAATTACCAGATAATTATATAATAGCTAGTCTTGATATTATTTCATTGTATCCTTCAATTGACACGCGTGTAGTATGTAATAAGATTTGTGATGATATTGAACAGATAGAAGAATTTAGTGATGATATGAAATTAACAATAAAAGAGGACTTAATCTAATCATCCATAATAACTATTTCACATTCAATAATAAATATTATAAGCAGAATCACGGAGCCCCAATGGGGTCAACTATTTCAGGTTTATTAGCTGAATATACTCTTCAAACATTGAAAACTAAAGTTTTTGGCACATTTGACTTAATACCTCACACTTGGCTCAGATATGTTGATGATATTTTTATAATTTGGCAGCATAGTCTTGATGAACTTAAAATATTTATAAATCAGCTAAACTCAAATGACAATAACATTAAATTCCCTATTGAAATTGAACATAATAAAAGTCTTCCATTCCTTGATGTAATGTTAACCAGAACAAATAAATCTATCGACAGAGCTGTTTTACGGAAAGTTATGGCTAACCAATCTACCATACCAAATAACACATGTCCTCCATTTACATACAAAATTTCAGCCTACAGATTTCTCATAAGACGAGCCTTCATAATATGTACTGAAAATAAATTGAATAATGAATTAGATAATATTCGTAAAACTGCTTATAATAATGGTTTTAAAGTACACCATATTAATAAATTAATCATGGGTATCGCCAATAATAAGAAACCAGAAAAGAAAAGTGATTCGCAAAAATACAAACTTTATACTCTTCAATATTATCCAAGCTTTTTTGAAAAATTAAAACACAGCCTTAAACGCTTCAATATTTGCTTAATATCCAACCCCCCTCAGAAATTAAAGACTATCATTTGCAGTAAAATTGACCAAATTAATTTTGAGAATTATTCAGGAGTATATGAAATACCTTTTATTAAAGAAGACGGATCCAAGAATTACTACATAGGCATGACCAGCAGAAAATTTAATTACAGGAAAAAAGAACATATAGCTGATATTAAATATAAT
Source organism: Maratus michaelseni (assembly GCA_963931845.1). Classification (NCBI taxonomy): domain Eukaryota; kingdom Metazoa; phylum Arthropoda; class Arachnida; order Araneae; family Salticidae; genus Maratus; species Maratus michaelseni. The sequence continues at coordinate 2,776,600 of OZ007597.1, read as the reverse complement.
AGAAAAACTATAGAGCCCTAGCAAGATTATATCAAGAAGAAACTATCCAAATAAATTTCAATGAAAGTAAAATAATATTTCCCTCCAGTCTATACTATCCGTCTATAATAAGAGAAACCATAGAGATACTAACACGCAAAAATACAATATGTAACGATGCGGCATCTTATAATTTACCGAAACTGTGGCTCGATTTACTCCATGGTCACAGATATTAAGATATAGAATTTTATATATTATTTTATGTTTTATTCTAAAATTTAACTATCCTATCTTAAAGTTTCTCTATGTGAATTAATTTCTGCATTCAAAATCTTTTATTCTTTAAACCGAAAAACAATCATTTCTTCCTAGCTAAAAATATTCCCAGATATTTCTTCGTAACATTAAATGTACGTTACTCTCATGCGGTTTCAATTCGAATATTAATGTACTGCAGATGACCTTAACATATGTTGTGTCTTTCTTCGTATCTTGTGTTAAATGCAGGCGTCGTTTTCATAATTTGACTGCTGCTAAAATATGCACTATGAACTCTTTTCGTTAGATTATAATAACACATGCCTAACTTTCTTAAAACAACGCTCGGATGAATGTTAAAAATCACAAAAATTGATGTTCCGCCAAATTATAGCATCCTTTCATTTCTTATTCAAAAATGCTCAATATTGGTTTATTGCTAACTGTCAAAAGTTTGACGGTTCATGCCTGGCTAGAAATGTAAGGATTGGCATGTTACATCTAATGTGTTGGCGATAATGAATCTGAAAAATTAGATCAGATCTTCTTTCGCTTTTGTCTGGAAAAGATGTAAATTTTGTTACTATAAGCGAAGGCCACCCTCTCTGTTTTCTTATGTCGATGTGCTAGTATACTAAAAAGAATTCCATGGATTACAAGACTTATTTTCATCTGATGTCTCTTGTGTGGATTACTTAATTATTACCGTTCCTATATACATCCTAACGAGTTTCTGAAAATTCAATTTTTTTTCAAATTATGCATGATGGGCTTGGCGGCCATCTTTGCATATTATCGACAAAATTCTAATCACCCAAATCCGTATTTAAAACCCGAAGTTCAAAATTGTTATTTGAGCAAATATTTTAAGCGTTTCATTTATAGACTTGTAGGCTCTGAAAATTGTGTCTTAAGATAATGATGACTTATCTTAAAGATTCATCGTATAATTTATTTGTTAGAGTAATTAATAATTTCAAACTAGTCAAAATCAATTTCTCAAAATATCAGTCTTATCTAATTTATCTGTCCGTAGTTAAAATCTGAAGTTCGAAATTGTTATAAATATATTACATTGCAAACATATTACGCTTTTACTTTAGAAATTGGGTGCTTAGAAATATGGAAAGATGGCCGCCAAGCCCATCATGCATAATTTGAAAAAAATTGAATTTTCAGAAACTCGTTAGGATATATTTAGTACAGGAGAAAACGATTTCTATTAACATATACGTAGGCACTCGACTTATATATATGATAACTTATTTAATGGAAAAAGTTAAATAAGTAATATAATAGCTCGGAAATTTGATATCACACCATTTTTTAGCCACAACTTTTTTTTTTTTTTTTTTTTTTTTTTTTTTACGCTTGGCCTTTTTTTACTTTTGAAAAGTTGTTTTTGTAGATATCATTTCTTTTTTTAAAATAGATTAAACATAATTTAAATAAACTAAACATGAGAAATAATTTAAAACTAGCTGTTTAACCCGTTCTACGCACGGGAGTTTATGATTTTAATTCCAAAATGTGAATAAAATGAATTTAATTCCCCTGTTAAAGTGTTGAGTTGTTCAATAACTGTACGATTTAGAAAAAAAAAATAATACTGTGCATTTTTTTTAAAAATTATACTTAATTTATGTTGCTATGGTAGCAGACGATAAAACGATATGTTTAGAATAAGGGAATAAACAGAATAAAATTTTGTTGATGGTTGTGATAAAATGTTTTCCTTTATTTAAAAAAAAAAAAAAAAAAAAAAAAAAAGAAATAATGTAGCGCAATTAAATAATCTCTAATTATTTGCATGCGAGGTAAAATAATTGTCGTAATACCCGCTACAGCTTCTTAGTATTGCAGCGTGGCGTCCGTAATATGTATATATCACATTGCAGTAAACATTTAGATCTGGTTAGAACTCGCGCGATTACGGGTTGCCATAAAAAATGCAAAAATTCGCAAAAACATAAAATACAAAAAAGTCTATTTAAAATTTTCGAATTTTTTGCTCCAATCGTTCATGGGCTCCCTGCCAGCAACCCGTATGCCAAATTTCGTAGCCCTGCGCCCTGTGGTTTCCGAGTTTTTGAGGTTACATATAGATAGATAAGCGCACGGATTTTAATAGGGTATATTATTCTAGCTGACTCGCCCGGCGTTGCCCGGGCCCGTGTAATAAACTTAAATCTCTTAAAAAACGAAACTCTGGCCCTGGTCTCCGATGGCTTTGGCACCGTATACCAGGCATTCTCGTACGCTCCGGAAAATCTTTTATTTCCACCTTTCGCCAGGGCAGCATTTCTGTTTTAAACAAACCTCTTTCGGAACAAATATCTGACACAGGTTCCCGTTGCTTACGGCACCGTAATAGTAGACGTGCTACAAAAGCGATTTGGAGAAGATGGGAAAATTATTAGCCAAGTTATTGAAATAAGGCACAGTTAGAGAAAATAACCTTGAGGGGGCCGCCGAAGGGAGGGGATGTTCAAGTGTCCTTCTGAAAATGACTAATTAGGAGGACCACTATGCATCTTTAAAAATTTGTTCGTTTGGTGAACTTAATTACAAATTTGGCTTAAATTGGAAATAGTGGTAACTACTACTCATAAATTTACTTTAATGTTATAGAGGATGACAATTAAGTTAATTATAATATTTGTAATCAGTTGCGTTGAAATCGGAAAGATAGTTTCTGAGTTATGGAAACGGGGCATAGTTACAGAAAAAACCTTGAAGGAGGTGCCGGGGAGGAGCGGATGTTCACTTCAGTAAATTACTAATTAGGAGGACCACTAAGCATCTTTAAAAATTCGTTCGTTTGGCTCAGCTAGGAACTTAATTAGAAATTTGTCTTAGACTGTTATTCGGAAATAGTGATACCCGCTACTCATAAATTTATTTTAATGATATAGACATTGATTATTAAGTTAAATATGATGTTTGGAATCAGTTGCACTGAAATCGGAAAATTAGTTGCTGAGATATGGAAACAGGGTACAATTAGACAAAAAGCCTTGAGGGAGGGGATGTTCAAGTGCCTTTCAGAAAATGATAAATTAAAAGAGCCACTATATGCATCTTTAAAGATTGATTCATTTGGTTATGCTAGGAACTTAATTTGAAATTTGGCTTAGTCTGTTATTCGGAAATACTGGTAACTGTTTTCTAGAAGTACACCCTGAAGTAATGAATGCTGATTTTTATGATAATTTAGCAAAATGGAACTGGTTTGGAGAAGTTCTGAACATAATTACCTGAGTTCTGGAAATAAAGCACAGTTAGAGAACCCGCATAGCATGCACAGTCACAGTGACGTCATTGTGACGTCACTGTGAGTCACGTACGTCACGTCACATCTGTGACCAAAATGACACCACTTTGTAACGTCACACTGTGATCAAAATGTGAACGTCTTGAAGATCTAAAGAAAACTTAAAATAAACTTTAGAACATCTTATGGCATGAAGAAAATTACTTTTTGACAGCTTTAAAAATTTTTGTGACGTTGCAATGACGTCACTGCAAGTCACATAAGTCACGTAAAACCTATGACCAAAATGCCAACACTCTGTGACTTCACGGTGTGATCGGAGAGAGAATTTGGAAAAAAACTCATAAAATATAGAATTGAATTATGTCATGTACCTAAATCATTAATAAAAACATTGTCACACATTATTTAAATATATTGCATTTCCAAAATAAAATAATAAATAAATATTTGTCTACATATATGAGGCAGATATTTTTTTACAATTTTCATTGCCATTTTCATGAAATTTAACAAAATATACTATATAATACACAGGTAAAAATCCTTAAATAGAAATTTAGTAACGTAGGAAAGTTTTGGCGGAAAGTAATTCAGAAATAGATCTCCCATTCTAATAAAACTGTTAGCGATTTAGAGATTTGTTAGCATTTTAAATACAAACATTTAATTTTTTTTCTACCACCGCATAGAACTCATTTGCTAATTTTGTGATACTAAAAATATTTTAAAAATCTCCAATCTCTTATTATTTTGAGGGGCCACTCAACCCAATCATCAGCTTTCTGTTTAAAAAGTGAGGACACCATTTTTGCGAGTTCGACATCGGGGGTGCTCGGGGTGACCGTTGAACGCGTTCAAGATTTTTCTTGTACTGAATATTTAAGGTGGTTCTCAACTGACCTGCTCCACAACGCGAAGCTTTCTGACATAATTTCTGACTCATTTTTAAACGCAAAGGCATAAAATGGGCAGGACTGACTATGGAAGCAATTTGGAATCGAAATGAGTTTTCCATTTTTTGATAAATATATTACTTATCGAGTTATAAGCAATTCGTGTCACGTGACGACTGGTTTTTCTCTTTTCTTTCCCTGTTACGTCGGGTATTTGGTTCAAAACGCTGACTTTGACATTCTTTTCTGAAAGATCTTCTGATTTTACTAAAAAATGGAAAACGTCTTTCAATTACAGAGTTTCTGAATAAAAACAAAAGCCAATTTCATGCGTTTCCGAACAAAAACGAATTAAAAATATGTCATAAAGTATATGTCATTCCTATAGCAATTTATTCCAAAACTGGTCAGTGCTTAATAAGATATCACCTCTGTTAAATATATTGGTCTTTTCAATAGCGTGTAAAAAATGAAAAAATCGTATTTAGGAAATCTGATTGCAGAATAGTATTTATATTTATGTCGTAATTATTTGATAAAGACTATTAAATCTATTTTTATTTAAAATTTATGTTTACTTTGGACGCCTAAAACAAATGCAACTGATTAAAAAATATATAAAAATTTAAATTTTCACAGCTTATTTCCAAGAATACTAAACTCTCTCATATAAAAACAGAATATTATAGTTTTATTAGAAGTTATTTGTCAGCCATATAAACTATAAAGCATTTGAAATGTCTTTATTTAACTGTTTTCTTTCTATTCTTTTTCTGGAAACACCTGCTAGATGTTACTTTGTGGTAAACATTACTGCGCAGATCATGATCGCAGATGTTGAGGGCAGACGATTAATTTCATCGGCGGATTAGAGTGTGTGGTTGTGGTGTTCTTTTAGTTTGTGGAAGTATATTGTGGAATTTATACCGTGAAAGTAAATTAACGTTTTAAAGTGAATCATCCATTTTAACCTATCCTTATGTCTAGCTGGGTGCGTTATTAAGGTCTGCGTGCGATATTTGATATCTCAGATCTATGAACACACCTAAGCTGGACACTTTGAAAATTAAAGCAGTGGATTTGAGTCTCCTTTTCAATGAAAAGGAAGCAGTCAACGACCATTAAAACTTAATCCCTAGAACTGGTGGTTTTACTTATAAATTAGCAGGTAACTTTTAATGTCTTCGCAGTTTTGTTAATAGTGTATATTTAGTAATGGTACATTAATAGTGCATTATTTAAATGTTAAGATGTTTAAATCTATTTTTTTTTTAATCACTTGTATAAAATTTTATCTTTAATGTTTTAAATAGAGAGTTTCGAAAAAAGCTTAAAGTATTTACTAACAATATATATTCTAAATGTAAAGTGTTATTTATAACGAGGAATGTATTTATATTTTGCGTTTCTCAGTTCAATTTTCATAGTTATTCATTGTAATTAAAAACATTGCAATTTTTAAAACTATTAATATTTGATTTACAATTTGAAAATTTCTTAGCTAGTGGAGGTTTTGAGAAATAATTTTCTGGTATATTTGAAATAATTGCGACAATTTAACTCATTACAAATTTAGTTGTCAAGATATGTCAATTTTAGGTGCAAAAAAATAATGAATATTGATGAAACAATAAAACAGCTATTCAGTTAAGGTAATTTTTCCAGTTATGTTATCGAATTTTTTCTATAGTAAAAATTGATATTTAAGCTCTGCATTTAGTATTCTATCAAAAACTATAAATAAAATAATTTGTAAAGAAAAAAAAAATATTTTTTTTTTCTTTGCGTTTATGATCCGAAGTTTTAAATTTCATTTGCTTCGAAAAACGTTTTATTGCTTGATACAATATTTATTATTTAATAATATCGCACAATAGGTAGATCTATTATTTAAATGGATTCCTAATATAAATTTTTCACAATGCTTATTTAAAAATCTATACTTTTATTTTCCTTAAATTTGTAATCAAATCCAAAATAACTAATTTCTGAATTCATTTTTATTCGGAAACACATGAAATTGGCAGGTGTTCTTATTCAGAATATATGTAATAGAATGGCATTTTCCATTTTTGACAAAAGATGTTTCAGAAAACACTATCAAAGTCGGTGTTTTGAACCGAATTTCCGATGCGCAGCGTCAGAAACGGAAAAAAGTGACCAAAATTGCTCTTAAGCATTTCATTTATCTAAAAATGGAAAACGCTATTCATTCCAAATCTCTTTAATAATCAGGCATGCAAGTGCCAAGCGTTTAAAAATTTGTTCATCAATGTGTCAGAAAGTTTCGTGATACTGAACGAGGGGAAATATGGCAAAGTATACACATTTAAAAACTTCAATACTTAAAGCAAAATAGCATAGTTTTAATTATTGTCAACATTTTTGGTGGTTACATAAAACAAATGGAAGTCGAAGTTATTTTTAAAAGTGGTTATTTGCACAATAGAATTTCATATTATTAAAATATTTAATTTTATTATAATTTTTAATGGATTCATCTATTTTTTTTTATATTAGTATGCGTTTGTTACATTTATAATTTTCTTGTTTAACGGCTACATTAGCCGGTTTCCCAATCAGATGCAAAGTTTTAATTGTAATACGAGTAGCATAAAAAAAATGATTGCCGATCCAATCCTTATCGTCGATCTTATCCGTATTTGGTGAAATCTTGTTATCCGAATCTATGCGAAATCATTTATCAGGTTCGGTCGGGTTGTGGGCCTACAGAATTTTTGTTGTTGTTGTTGTTGGGTTAGGGTAAGATTACGGGTTGAATGTAAATATAGTTTCAGTCAACCATCATTCATGTTCAAGTAGACATTCAATCATGTTCAAGAAGTATATAACCGGATTCGTGCATGACTCTAGATCCGAGCCTACATCAGAAATTGTATCGTAACACAATTTCTGATAAAATCTGGTTACTTGGTCGTATGCAAGATTCTATTCTGAACAAGACTTACAGTAAAAACATTATACCCGACTCGGGTCAGATCGGGTTCACGAAAATCAGGTCACACGACAACTAATCCAAATCTATTCTGTAGCCAAACAAATCCAAAAAGATCGATCCGAAGTTTCTGGATTGTATTCGGGTAAAATCTGGTCACCCGACCCGGTGCAGTGTCGTCACAAACGTCACAAACTTGAACCATAAAAAAATTTTGATCCGAACAATCCGTATAGGATTCGGGTAAAATCTGGTCACCCTATCCGATGCAGATTCGTCACATTTTTCACAATGAAGTCGCACGGTGACTTCACAAAGTAGTCACATTGTGAGGTCACAGAAAGCCTTGAAAACGGCCATAACGACCTCGCATTTACGTCACAGTGACTTCACATCGACGTCACGTGACGTCACGACGACTGTCACAAAGTCACAGTGTGACTTCACAGTGACGTCGCCGTGATGTCACCATGCCTTACGGGAAAGAACCTTGAGGGAGGGGCCGCGAGGAGGCGCGCGGTCAAGTGCTCAACAACAAATCACTAACTTTGACTGTGATTAACTGAATACTGGCTCTGTACTTTTATTAGGAACATAAGTTTAATTTTTTGGAAAATTGTTATTCTAAAATAGCGGTATCATCTATATAAAACAGCGATTAAACGTTACGGGTGAATTAATTTTTTTTTAAAAATTTGTTAAATGGTTATTAGTTCAGTTGAAATCAGAGCAGTAGATTTGGATTTATTAATAAGGAGGGTCAATTAATGAAAAAGCCGCCGCCAGGTGGCGCGCGGTCAAGTAAAATATATGTGATATTTAATAAAAAGTCGTTTACCCCCCCCCCCCCCCCCATCCGGGCAAATTTAACAAATAATCTGTTAAATAAAGTTTTCTGTTTTAATAATCTCTATCATACTAATATATGTCATCTAAAAAAATCCTTAAACCCAGCTAATTATCATTCATTAAGTCGATAAAATCTTTTAAAATTAAGTTTTTAGTATTTGGTAACGGTCAATAATTAAGTTGATTGTCTACATCTCCTATAATCTCTGATCCATCGATTTTAAACACTCGACTGGGAATTGCAATCATCCCTGCCTTGATTTATTTAATTACTTCTGTGGAGATTTTATAGAACCAACCAACCGAAGATTACTCTGTGAAAAAACGTATTTTTGATGAGATCTCTTTGTGGATAGATATTAATTAATATTTAATCTATGAAAAATCTATTTAAAATTTTCGATTTTTTTGCCCCGATCGTTCATGGGTCCCCTACCAGCTACCCGTGTGCAAAATTTCCTAGCCCTGCGCCCTGTGGTTTTCGAGTTTTTGAGGTTACATAGATACGCGAACGGTTTTTAATAGTATAGATTACATTTTACTTTCAGTCATTGTTTAAAGGGTTAACTAGAAATACCAGTAGATTTTTCAATTAAACTAATTACACTCTTAAAAACAACATACTAAATGTGGCTTGTTATAATATTTATTATCCTCCGTTGAAAATATCACTGACTTATCCATGAAATGAATAAAAATGGAATACGTACATAGCGTGTCAGCACTGCATTTGAAATCAAACGTGATATCACGCTCTTTTATTATTAGCACTAGCTGCCTTCGCCCGCTAGCGGGCCCCTAATTTACATCGGGGCCTCGAATCTTGTAAAACCTCGAATAAGATAAATCTCGAACCGAACGAACCTCCGACCTGGTTCCCGCTGCCATCTTCCACCACCAGGTAGCGCAATCTGTTCTATATGAACCTCGGGCACTGAAATCGTTAAGGCTATAGATGCCGAGTCGAATGAGCTATACCCCGTCGTGATCCAGCCCATAGAACCAGAGATAGGAAAGTTCCCCCTGGTGGTGAAAAAACGAATTAAAACGGAAATCTCTATCGATGTCGAGTCGAATGAGCCATACCCCTTCGTGATCCGACTCATAGAAACAGAGACAGGAAAGCGCCCCCTGGTGGTGAAAGCTAATCGCGTTTGGGGGGCAAAGTGGGGGGTTGAACACCGGAGATGCATAATAGGATTAAGCGGTCACAGACCTTTCCAACGATGTATCACATGAGGCGATGTACAAAATTTAGAAAATACACCCCTCCCCCTGCATAATATGATTAAGCGTTCACAGACCTTTCCAACGATATAAAACTATCCTGCGCCGCCAGACGCCCTCGGGGGTAGCCCGCGGCACGCTTCCGACCATCGCGCCCAAGCCTCTTAAGGGCTTATAACGCACCAGAGCTTTGTCTCGCCCGGCGCTGCGATCGGTCATGGGCCGCCCCTCTGCGAACCCTAGACCATTTTACCAGGTATCGACCCCATAGGTCGTTGCGGCAGTAACCCTGCTCTGGGGAAACTTCCGCGTGGAACACACACCTGATTAACCGCCAGAGAACCCCCGACGGCCTCGTTCGCGAAACCCCATAGGGGGAAACGGTCCCTCGGTCATATGTCGAGTTACTCCGACGACTCTTGCTTTCCCACGGCTTCCGATCATAGACATGCATGGAAGAGCAAGCTACTGGGATCATCGGCCGTGAGGTTCACATGTTATGCACTAAAAAAGGAACAGGAGAAGCCTATATCACATGAAAGGTGTCGGCAAAATTTAGAAAAGTACCCCCTTTAGGGGAGAGGTGTGAAAGTGGAAGGATGGACCCCGAAGATACATAATATAAATAAGCGGTCACAGGCCTTTCGAACAATATATCACATGAGTAGTGTCGGGGGGGGGGGGGGGGGGGGGCGCAAATGTGGGCGTGACACCTGTGGTGCATAACATGAATAAGTGGTCACAGCCCTTTGTAACGATATGTGACATGACGGATATCGTTAAAATTTAGAAAAGTGCACCCCCACCCTTGTGTAGGCAAAACGCTCTCCACCCCTCCCTATAATTTTTAACGCGGCTTTATTTTTAAAATTTGTGTTATGTGTTATAAAATATCGTAAAGTTTCAAACAGATAGCCTTATTATACTTCCTAATTTTGCTCACGCCCCTCCCCATCCCCTCCCTGAAATGTGACGCGCCATTCTTTTTTATAATTTTTTTATCATGTGTTATAAACTGTCTTAAACTTTAAAACAGATCACATTGGAAATTAATATATTTGCTGAAATTACTATTATATATAGAATAATACAGAAGTAAACCCTCCTTTAGCTTGTAATTAAGATATATGAACAATTTTTAGAATTTTTGAAAAATGATTTATATTTATTTATTTATTTATTTATCTATTTATTTATTTTTTGTTTATTTATTTATTTATTTACTTTTTGCGTTGCCCTGTGCATGTTTGGAATTTCTTAGCAATTTCTTAGATTGAACAAACATGAGTGAAAAATTGACCTGGGCCACTCTAGAACCTGGAACCTTATGCGTACCGTGCTGACACTCTGCGACTTAGCCACCCAGACCGATATCCTTGACTGGCAATTTCTCATACTTATTCATGTCGGAAACAGTCATCTGCCACAGTTTGCAGTCATATTTAATTGTCTGATAAAATGTGTGTTCTTATAATTATGAAGTTTTATTTAAAAAAAAATATATATCTTCAGAAGAAAATGTTTGACTTGCAGATGAAATATGATGTGGTTATAACCTGTAACTCATTTGTGCTATTATAATACAGATGGTACATAGTCGTTGGCGGGTTTTATCTCTGTTTTGGCATAATTTTTCAATCGTCAAGTTAATTAACAGTTTTTTGCTAACTAAGGATAGAAAATATTTTTTTTTTTTACACTGGATTTTATAAAAGCACATAGATTACGTAATTACTTGTCCAAAAATGCAATCCTTTTTTTATTCTGCCCAATATTAAGGCCTGTAGGTTGTTTGGAAAAAAAAAAAAGTTTGACGAAGAAAAAAGTGATCATTTTAAGTAACTCGACGTTTTTTTTAAAATCTATATCTCTGTTTATAAATCACTTATGAAGATGAGTTTGGTTTTAAATTGAAGAAATTCTTCATTAGATTCTTCCAGTTTTCGTTTTTTTTTTTTTTTTTTTTTTTTTCTGCGACGCTTGGTTTATTTGATATCTGGTATTTTAATCTGGCATGTTTTGCCGATTTAACATTGCGAAGCTGCTTTCTGTAAGTAAGCAGTAGCGTTCTTTAGTCCAGTTCTTGGCGTTGTTTGTGTGGCGTTTTTTTTTAAAGCTTGGCTTGGCAGAGCGACTGACCTGCTTGATATTGGTTCCACTTATAAACATTAAGAAGCTACTTCAACTTCACTCAGGCAAAAACACTCGCTACTAATGTTAATTCTATGAGGGAAATACTTTACGATATCTCGTTCGCATTTCAATATTTTTAAATGATTCTTTTTTGCATTGGGTAGCTGAGGTCAATCTCTAAGCACGCTCCTTTGTACAATTTTTGTTGCAGTTTTTTTTTTTTTTTTTTTTTTTTGAGGATACTTTCACTTTCGAAACCGATTCCGAAAGTTAAAGTATCTTAATAAAAAAAAACATGTAATCAAAATCGAAAAAGTACAAAGGGGCGTGCATAGAGATTGACCCCAGCTATCCAATGCAAAAAAGAATCATTTAAAAATATTGAAATGCGAACGAGATATCGTAAAGTATTTCCCTCATAGGATTAACATTAGCGAGCGGGTGTTTTTGCCTGAGTGAAGTAGCCTCTTAAGCGACCTTATTAAGAAATTATAACTTTACTTTCGTCAAAACTCTTGTTAACATTAATTTAAAAAAGGACAAAATGAAAAAAGAAAACAAAAAACGAAATAAAACGGACTTCAGCCCTTTTGCGATGAGAGTCTCGTACACAGCTTTTAATCTTTTATCACCAATAATTCCAAAAAGAAATTTTTATCCAATTCAATTGGAATATTAATATGATCAAATAAGACAAATTTGTTTTTTAAAATTACTGGCGAGAAAATTCAAGGAATTTATGAGCCCGATACCGCACATCGCGAAAGAGTTAAGGGGATAAAGGAACATTTTGAAGTCCTACACTGAGAAACAACGGAAGAATAAAATTCAGGACATATTGCAGGTTTTTAGGAGTGGAGACTTTACATAAAGTTCTATATCGAAATACATTATTTTGTAAATTCACTTTATATTACATCCTGATGTCCTTGCATACAACCTGAAACTCTATTTAAAAGATTAAAAACTGCTATTAGAAATATATATATATATATATATATATATATGTATCCCTTTGAGGTAGATGAGATTGTCCCAAAAATAGTCTAGGGGCTCTGGAGGTAAGTGATCCACTTCTGAGCAATAATATAACAATAAATATAACATTATAAATTATAGCAATTATATAGTTGTAAAATAGCAGGATTATTAGAAAAATATTTCGATCTTATGGATTCCGATTGTAGACTTATTTTAAATCGTGTTTCTGACTTCTAAAAACATGCGGTAAACTAAGTAAAGTTACAAGATATGTAAGTTTGTTAAAATTTAATTGTAATATTTATAATATGTTTAAAATGTAAACGAGACAGCACAGTTGTGAAACACTTTTGAAGTTTCTCTAAAATTAGAAGCGAATTTAAAAACAACAACCTATATAAGAAATATTGCGAAAAATGGACTTTTAATATCAATTAAAAAGTAAAGATGGCAGCACCAAACGTTTCTGGGAGTGTAAATCTAACTTCTTCCATACTATATCGGGGAGCATTTCCGTTCTCTGTACCCCCCGCCATCTTGGATATTTTTTTCGCCAATCTTGGCGAAAGCAGGGAGCAGGCGAGAGCTGGCGCCATCTAGTGTTTTTATTGCAAAAAACAACATTTTTGGTTTGCGATTTTTTTTTTTCTCCGTAATGCATGCATGAGGACTGGAACATGAATGGAAATGGATGAGTTTTATCTATTTTTTTTCCAAAAGTTCCAGGGATCATGCATGCACTATGGCGAAAAAAAAAATCGCAAACCAAAAACATCGTTTTATCAATAAAAGAAGTTTTTCTAGCGCGAGGGTCTCTACGCAACTGCTAATACTTTTTATAAAAAAATTAACAAACCTTTTGATTTCCTTCCACAGCTGAAAAAAAAGGAAATTAATCCTATTTCATAAGGTCTGAGAAAACTCGGCCTGCTCTGAAATAATAATAATAATCAAATCATTTTCGTCACCGATCCAATGTAATATTAGGAATAAAAGTTTTTTTTTTTTCTTTTTCTAAAATAATAATATAGTTTTGAAATGTATGTGCTTTAAATTTAGAAAATAAAAATTTAAGAAATGTATGCCAACTTAAAATTGAAAATTATCTGAACTAAACGAGATATATATTAAAAATAAAAAGATCCTATTAAAATTCTGAATTGAATTTTGTTAATCGTCTTGAATAAAAAATTAGTTTTTGTTTAAAAAAAAGAAAAAAAAACAGCATTTAAAAAAAAAAGCTTGTCTGACACACGTGCTGTCAAAATTTTTCCTGACACATGCGTTGCACAATTAAATAGTTTGATTTAAACCAAGTAAAAAAAGAAAAGAAAATATAATTATATCTAAGCTAAAATTTTAAACGTTAATCTCAGATATAAAAAAAATGAACATTAATCATATGTATTAGAAAATATAAAAATGCAGATATAATACCTAAGATCAGCACGGCCTTGTTGAAAATATATTCTAGGGGTAGGGGGCACTGCTTGTTAAATTTCCAGGAGGGAATTTTTCATGGATAAGGGAAAAATATCATCAACGCTCTGTATTTCAGGTATTTATTTTGGCGTGCTTATCACTTTATTGGCGAAATTATTTTTTACCTTTTAGATTCTAGGATTTCTTTGACAAATCATATCAACGTTTCCTCCTATACCCCCCCCCCCCTTTTTTTTTTTACCCACATTTCCCATGTGTGTACTACCTTAAATTTTAAATAAATGTAAATATATATGGTTAAAATTTCATATTTCGTAAAATTTTTAATTAGTTGATCCGCAGAACTGTTATAAAAAAAATTAGTAGGTTTTAATAATTAACTAAATCATATTTGTATTGCATTTATAGAGTTTTATTATGATGTCTCATATTTTATAAATATGTTGGGAGACATAATTTTAAATAATGAATTTAATTAGTTTGATTTTATTTTTTAAATCGGAAATTAATTATTTTAATCGAAATTTTAAAATTTTATTGTTTTTATTTTAGTTAAAAGAATGTTATTATCCTCTTACAGCTACAGTCGCCGAGTGGCAGGGGCATGTGCATTGCAGAAAGGGCGTGGTATTCCAGTGGAGTATTCAAGGAGGATGATGTGGCTAACCCCTCCCCCCCTCAAAAAATACACACACACACACACACACACACACACATATATATATATATGAAGTTTATTTACGAATTTTTTTCAAAATATAAGGTAACTTGCTAAGATGGAATAAAACCCGGAAACATATTCCGTTTAAGACAGGTTTTTATCTTAGAAAGTGCGTTATTTCCCTGAGACCACGAAATTTCCCATTTCAACCTAGCTTCCATTATGCACAGGTTCCATTAATAATAATGTTTTATTGTATAAAACATGATATATGCTGATTAAATCTGCATTATAATTTTTTTAGCTTAAAAAGACCTGTGTAATTTTATTTCAATAACATTTCAAAATATTGACGAAAAAGGTTGTTTTATGTTTATGTAACTTAAATAAAAATAAGCTTTATTTCTATTAAAACACCCCAGAAGTCTAACTGAGTGATTCTGAATCTCGAACACACAAAAAGTCCAACAGTTTATGATTAAGGATAATTCAGAAAATGCTGTCAAGTTCGGCAGTTTAAGCCGATTTCGCGACGTGACCGTCTTGGAAAAGTCATCCTCAGGAAGCGATCGACTGCAGTGCCAAATGCATCCCATTTATGTGAAAAATGAAAAATCTTATTCAAGTCTTAGATACTGCAAATGTAATAAATAACATACACGCTTCAAAAAGTGTTCTGAGAATGTCTGTGGGCTGAGACATGAGGACTAACTTTAAATTGCTATTTACTATTTATTGACAAATTACTTTTTAGCAGATAATTTTCAGTATTTTGTTAAATAAATGATCAAACCTTTTTGTTGCAGAAAGATTGGGGGTTTGGGGGGAGAGGGCTCAAGGTTGCTCTCTCTGTACATTATGAATTAAGGTTCTTCTTAAATCCAAGCTTCGTACTGTCCTTGAAAGTCCTTAAATTCTTCAAAGGTAGTTTTTGGTACTTAAATTTTCTTATTTGTGTGTAAAATCTGCAAAATTACTCCAATTTTACTCTCTTATTATTTCTTAATATCAGGGATGAGCAGGGCTTTACAAATTTGATAAAATGTGGTAGCCAGAAAAATAAATTACCCATCCCCACCTCTGCCAAAATTTATTTTAAAAACAAACAAACGTTTTTTTATGTGTTAACTGAAAAAATAATAATAATAACAAGCATAGTTTAAAATTGTTAGTTATATAGTTTAGAATACTAAACTACACTAGTACTAAACTAGTATTATGTTGTATTCTCAACATTTTAATTCAGTTTTATAGATTTACTTCAAAATAATTACTTAAAATCACTTATATGTTATAATTTTAATAAGTGAATGCGATAGATTAATCAATTTTAATTCTGGACACAAAAAATCTGATTTGAAACTTTCGAAAACATTTTTTACCATTGTATCCCATTTTAGATGCCACAGAGGCTGGATTGACACTATTCCTTACTGTTTTATTGAATCCCCCCCCCCCTTCCACATTCATATCGCGTGACATGTTAGTTAGCTGGGACAGAAAATAATGGTGTTTTCTGTGCATGAGATGGAAAATGCCTTTTTAACTTGGTTCTTCCATTCATTAAAAGTACGAGAGAAGAGAAAAATTACTGTTGGCCGCACACGAGTAAGTGATAACAGAAAAAATACAGTTTCTTCTCATTTTTAAAGGCATGTTTTGTGGCAAAAAGGAAGCCAGATTAAATAATTTGAGCGCCAGATAAAAAAACATGGGCGATCTGGCGACCGCATTTCTCAAACCCTGGGGATGATACTCTTCAGCGTTTCAGTAAACTTCTGACCATAAAAAAATAATCTAAATTTCCCCTTTCCGAAATTTTGCTTTTTCTTTTTGCTCTCACTCCCCCACCCGGAAGTAGAGTCCTGCATGGGTCGGGCTGTACTCGACCCGAACCCGTAAATTACATTTGAAGTGAACCCAACCCGAAAACGACTAAAAAAAAAAAAAATTACTTGACCCGAACCCGCAAAAATTGTTTTCGGCGACCCGCAACCCGACCCTAACCCGCAAAAATAATTTTCAGCGACCCGCACCCCGACCCGAATATTTAAACCCTCAATTCTACCCGAACCCGCAATGAAAGGACAGTAAATTACGTTTTAATGCTATTATGAAAATTAATCTACGATTATATTTCTAATACCAATTTTATATTTTATATAGAAAAATGTACAAAATATATAATAATATTAATAACTTATAATATTCAAACATCGTAAAACCTCTGAATAGCAGGATCGTTTAATACTGCATTGGGTTCGTGTTGTCCTTTAATATTATTTTCAAATCGTGATGACTCTAATTTTATTTTTTCTTCTCGGGTTAACCCTAGAATAATTCTTTCAGTTCATATTTAAGTTTATTGCAAGTCTGATTGTTGAGATTTTCTAAAAACTTGGCTTTTCGCCTCTGCCCCCACCCCACCCCTCATACAAATGCATAAAATTTAAAGTCTTTAAAACTCTTTAAATTTTTGTGCTATTTGTAAATTCCCCCCCCCCCCCACCCACAAAAAAAAAAAAAAAAAACTTCTCCTTTCTTGAACTTCTCCACTCCTCCTCCATGCTCACAAAGTTTAAAATCTTTAAAAGTCTTCTTTTTAGGTAGATTTCGTAAGAAATACTACCTATTACATTCTCCCCTATATTGGAATTTCTGGAAAATTTTTACAGATCTACGCCGATCATGACTCCCAGAACCCAAAACCACCCCCAGTTCAAAACTTTATATCTATCTATCTATTTATGTCACTTTTTTATGGACACGATAACTGCAATAATTCTGCACAGATCTCTTCGAAATTGATACATTAAATCAAGGGGCATAAAATCTCGGTCAAGTTCGTTAATGGGCAAAATCGAACCAAGTGGAGGAGGATGGGGGTGCTTTTTGTGAAAACAGAAAAAACACCATAATTTCTTAATTATGATACGTATCGAATCCGTTTGAAGTTATTATTACTTCTAGGAGAAAGGCCGAAAATGTATGTATGACAGATTTTTGATATAATTAAAAATTGTCCCAAGGAGGGGGGGGGGGAAGGGGGTTTTTAGAAGAAAAAAAATCATAACTTCGTCAATTCCCAAGATTTCAAATCCACTTAAATTTATTATAAATCCTCTTAATATTATCTAAAACTTTTATATTGACAAGTTTTTTATAGGACCAACTCGTATAGCAAAAAAAAAAAAATAAATAAATAAATAAATAAATCCCTGCTGGTTCCGCTTGCAAACAAGTTAGGTTTCGAAGTAGGCGGTTCCAACCGCCGCATCATGGCAAAAAGGTCATTTCTTCTGCAATTCCCAATAAACAGGCGCCCCATGGTCTGCGTCTTCGAAATCTACCTGTGCCTGTAGGCCGAGCCGTCAGGGATTTTTTTTATGCTGTGTTTGTTATTTATATATTTAAAACAAAAAGCGCATTCTATCAAATTCACACTCTATTTTCAACACGAAAATCGTGTCTTTGCGGGTGCTTCAACCTTTTTTTTTTAAGTCTTCTGTTCTCAGAAACGGGATACCTGATTGATTATCCCTCACCTATTTAGACTAGGGGGATTGAAAAGGGTTGATTAAAAACGGATAAAGTGTAACCATTGCAATGAAAGCATAGACCTTCTAATATATTTTTTCTCTGTTGTTGAAAGCTGGAGATTTTTGTTAAAGAACGCATGTTTTCACTACTAAATATGTATATTTTTTCACAAAATTTTAAAGAGAGCTTGGATACAGTTATATTTCTAACCGAATGAAATGCCAGAAAGTTCGGAAGATGAAAACTATTTTTTTTTTCAATTCCTACTATTAGTTCACACCCTCTATATATTTATATATCTTGTTCAAATTTTCAATCGTTAATAAAATACTTTTTATTCATCCACTCAAGTTCAAATACATTTTTTTAAACTTGTAGTGGTTGACACTTTATGTTAATACAGTTTTTTCAAATATTAATTCATTAATTAAATTTAATTTCTATTTTGACACTTAATATTGTGATTCTGCCATATGTATATACATATTTATATTAATTGTAATTATTTAATAAAAACTAACTAAAATAAAGAATTTTTTATAATCAATTATTTATTGTTAGAATTAAATAATAAATAGAGCAGAAAATAATTAGAGTTTTAAAGACTTTTAAAGACTTTTAAGTTTTGCATACAGTGTGAGGGGGAGGAGGGGTGCAAAAAGAAGGAAGTAAACATTTAAAAAGGAGGAATTTAGATAAATTTAAAATATATACATATGTGGTCAATTATTATTACAATAAAGTAACAAATAAAGCAGAAATGTTTGAGGAGAAAAAAAAGGGGGAAGCAACATTTCGGGAAAGTGGAATTTAGATACATTATTATTTAAAAAATCTTAAATTCACTGAAATTAAGGATGGATTTTATCCCTGATTAAGAAGTAATAGGAGAGTAAATAAAATTAAGGACTTGTAGATTTTGCATAAAAATGACTTTCAGGGGCCAAAAATTACTTTTGTAAAATTGAAGGTCTTTCATGTACCGTATGCAACTTGGAGTTCAAATTCTTAAGATTTTGAGGGGAGGGGGAGGTTTGAATGAGGAAACGACAATTTTGGATTGGGAGGGGGGGGGGATTTAAATGATTAATTATAATCAACCATTCAATAAATATTTAACAATTAAATAACAAATAAAATAAAAAAAGCAGAAAAAAAAATTACAGAATAAGAAATTAGAAACATTTAGCTGAATTGTGGGGCTGGTTAAAAAGGGGAAAACAAAATTACAGATGAGCAAAGGGATAATTTAGATATATTTTTTAAAAATATCAGAAATCTGCTAAAATGTAGAAAGTTATAACCCCTAATTAAGAAATAATAGAAAATCAAATGCAGAGAATTTTTTGCAGATTTTGTGTAAAAAGGGATCTTTAAGGAGCAAAAATTACTTTTGAAAAAAATTAAGAACTTTTCAGGGTCGTATGAACACGAACCCTGTTAAGAAATTGATAAATTCCCTGATGCTTAAAAATAAGGTAAACATCACTTTCACAAATCTAAAAAAATAATATTTTTGTGTATATAAATATTTGTAATTTGTATACACTTATCAAAAATATGAAGTCATTACCATTGCTAAATGTATTTTAATTTATTTAAAATTTAGGAAACTTTAAAAAAAAATTTATATCACGAACATGATAAATATATTTTAATTTACTGGTTCAAAAATTTATTATAAATAAAATATTTCTTCAACCTTTTTAATTAAAAATAAAATTGAAGACTAATTAAGATACTTATTATTATTATTGTATTTTTAAAATATCTTAACCAGTTGATGAATCCCATGATGTAAATAATAACATGATTTTCACAAATCTAAAAAAAATATTAACATTTCTTTCATGTTACAACGTATAAATGTACATATAAATATAGATGTTAATCTGTATAAAAAAAAAAACCTGACGGCTCGGCCTACAGGCACAGGTAGATTTCGAAGATGCAGACCATGGGGCGCCTGTTTATTGGGAATTGCAGAAGAAATGACCTTTTTGCCATGATGCGGCGGTTGGGACCGCCCACTTCGAAATCTACCTGTGTCTGTAGGCAGAGCCGGCAAGGATTTTTTTTTTTTTTTTTTTTTTTTTTTTTTTTTGTAAGGGTTGGTCCTATTAAAAACTTGTAAATATAAAAGTTGTAGACAATATTAAGAGGATTTATAATAAATTTTAGCGGATTTGATATCTTGTGAATTGACGAAGTTATGAATTTTTTTCTTAATTGCTGAATAATAATACAGAGCCTCATTTTCGGCATCAGTAATTATTACGGATTGAATTAAATTACTACTCATATTTCTGCTTCTAGATTGTTTCTATTTGTGTGTGTGTGTGGAGGTTTGGGGGATTGGTTTTCGGGGGTTGGGTTCTGCTCAGTGTTCAATTCAGACACTTTTCTCCGGAAGGGATTTCTGTGGCTCCGGGGGGAGGGGGGGGCATTGCAGAGTTCCGGAGGCAATGCGAGGCAAAGGGTGTTGCACCTTTTAACCAATAAAAGCATAAAATCTCAAATTTTGGGATGTTTGCGCTTGTAAAGCTCCCCCCCCCCCCCCCCACAACTCTAAAAACCTTTTATATATATATATATATATATATATATAAATGTAGGGCCCTGAAAATGTTTCTTGCTCCAGAACCCCTTTAAGGAGAATGCCGGGTCTGATCACACATTAATTAGTACTTTAATGCTTTCTTTGTGTGGCCAAAGACTGTTTTTTATTTTAATTTATTTCTTTTAGAGACAGCCAAACGGTTGGATACCTCTATTTTAAATTATCTATTTACCTTATCTATCTTCCTCGTGTTCGTTTTTTCTTTCTTTCTTTTTTAAAAAACCTATGTAAGGTCCAAATTAAATTACTTTCACATGGTATTTTCGTCTTTTTTTTTTTTTTTAACATCTGCTGAATAAAATAATACAGAAGGAAATGTATTCCAGGATTTTTATGCTGTAGGTGGGAATGAAAGCGTCGCCACCTCGCTATTTGAAATAACTTTTTCTTCGCTCGTTTGTCTACTGTACTTAATGCTGAGACCAGTACAACTGACGCCAATTCTTGCCATCCTGTTGTGGGAAGAAAAGTAACAGAGAATCGGATATCAGAAAGAGCATCTCAATGCAAGGAACAGGGCCAGATACATAAGTAGATACATAACAATGCAATTGTCCAGAGAGTATCTTATTTTCCTCTCTGTTTTGAGCCATCCCTACTTCTGACCACCCACGAAATGCAAAGGAGAAAAGTTTACGTAATTACTTTAGCTGGAAGGGGGGTCAAAGGGGGGGGGGGGGTAAAAAAGGGTAGGGCGCATTTTGTCGATTTTAAAAAGGGCAGGGCGCAGCGCCCTTCAGAAAAAGCCTAGCAGGGACACTACAAGCCTAGCGGGAACATGATTCTACCGTAGAATCATGAAACTCAGGATAACAAATCTACTGAAAAAATAGTTAAACACGTATTTCAGCGAATTTAGAAATTCCCCCATTAAGGAGGGGGGGGGGGGGCTAAATGGGAGTCTAAAATTTTAGGTCATTTCGAATGTTCGCAGCATTTTTAGTTATGAGCTTGAAATCACAGATTGAGGATAACAAATCTACTAAAAAATAGTTCAACATGTATTTCCGAGATTTTAGAAATTCCGCCCCTAAAGAGAGTTAAATGGGAGTCGGATTTTCTATGTTATTTTGCAATATCTCAGTAATAGGTAGATGCGTGAAATTTAGGATAACAAATGTACTAGAAAATAGGTAACTATGTATTTCAGCAATTTTAGATAATAATCCATCAAGGGGGTTACACTGTGTGTCGAAAATTTTAGGTAATTGTGCCATATCTCAGCAGCATTTTTAAGTAAGAATGTGAAACTCCGCTTTACAAGTCAAAAAAAAAAAAAAAAAAATGTAGTTAATCATGTATTTTAGAGCTAGCGAGTTTGTGGGCAACATCGGCTATGAACCCGATTGCGGAAAATTATAGACGAAAAACAGAACTATTGCTGATTTTTTATTATATACTAGCCGGTCGCTTCCAAGTGGGGCCCAGATACAAAGTACTACTTGAGCCCCGACCCTAGATATTCATGGTTAGGGTCCAGTAGTATTTTGTCCGAATGCTCATGAAAAAAAAATTATGTCGCGAAATCTTTATTTAAGTGCTTTTTTATATTCTTATTAGTTTTTTTCGTATACTTTTGATTTAAAGTATTTTATTTATATTTCTCTGGTTGTATATAAAATGCACTTTCTGGGCCCCAAGCGAAATCAGGGCGGTACGCTGCACTATGTATCTGGACCCCACTCGGAAACGACCGGCTAGTAACCAATAAAGATTTCAAAGAGTTCGGACAAAAATAACTTTTTATTTTAAAACTATGAAACGACCCTAAGTAAACAAAAACAAGAAAATGAGCACTTTTATCACTCAATATCAATATTTTTTCGCGAATTTTTCATTTTAAAATATAATTTCATACAAAATCGGATTAAATATATAAAATCATAAAAACTTGATGCTTTTTTTAAAATTTATTATTACGGGCCCGGGCAACGCCGGGCGGGCGTCAGCTAGTCATTATTTTAAAGTTTATTATTTTTAACACTTATCTAGTTGGAAAGTGTTTATCACTTCGGTTTGTCTTGCGTCTGTCCGTGCTCTTATTCTCGTCAATTTAATCGGATTTCCCTGAAATTTTTGTATGTTATTGCCGTTTATTATAGCATGATCCCTGTTGAAAATGAAGTGTGTAGCACTTATAGTTAATTTACAGGGCCATTTAAACTTATTTTGTTACATTATAGTCAATGGGAATAAATCTTTTCAATTGCATTTTGATTATGTTACGCCATTTAAAACATGATGATATTGTTGTACAACTATGAAGTGCACTCAAACATGCTTTTTGTAAAGTATGGGGTGCAAAGACTTTATTATTCCTTTACAGGGTCAAACAAAAGATTTCTGGTACACAATGTTCTATGGTGAAAAATTGTTTGCAATGTAATTTAATGATATTTCACTATTTCAAACATAAGGTAATTTATATGCATTACTGAGGTGAATAAAAAAAAGTATGGTGTAAATTGCGTGTATCATTTACAGGGACGTACAAAATAATTCGATTTCAGTCTCCGTGCGGTAATTACAGTCTATGTGTGATAAATGCGCTTTCAACTTTAACTTTGGTTTGCCTTTTTAAGTTTAACAAAATTTTTGCATGGTAAAAATTTTGTTGATCATATACTACACAAAAGAATTCGTAGGTATTACTGACTACGGTAATGAATTGCTTAAGGGTATTTTTAATTGTAATACATATTTTCTTGCTGAACAAAATTTAGTATACCTGTGGACTATAAATAAATTCATATACATACAAGGCTAAACAAAGAACAGCAGGGTACATTGTCGTTTATGGTTGGTAATTTCTTAAAATCTGTTTTCATTTGCCTTATTAGTTTTTTACCTGAATTAAATTAGGCTTAATATGGGGTGTTTACAAAAGTCTTTTGATAATATACAGGGTTGTACAAGATTTCGAGTACATTTTGATTGATTATCGAAAATTGCTAAATGCGAAATTTTCTAAATTAACTAAATTTTATCATGCTATGTAGGATATATCCAAATCTATAGATTATATACAGGGCTTCACAAAATAATTCGACTACATTTTTTACTATGGAAGGTAATTCCTAAAAAAAGACTTTTAAATGTGTTATATGTTTCCTGTACTGTTTACTTACATATCTTCTTTGACCTTAATATTTAACCCTGAAGTTTAGTTACAGGTTTCTGGATGCGTTGGAAAGTGTTTCATAATCTATGATTTTTCTTTCTTGTTTTTTTTTCAAAGGACACATGTGCCCTCTTTGGAAATTTTCAGGAGCGCTACCCCTATTGAAAATTTAAAATTGGGTTGGGTTGATTATTGACGGCCAATTATCTGCACTTGGGATATAGGCCCAGGGGAGTGCCCTTCGTGGGGGTCTTTCTAAGGGGGTCTTTAACCCGTATTTACGCATGGATAAATCCACAGCTCGAAGAAAACCACGGAAACTCCGAACGATTAGGCCGACGAGCGCGATTGTGTTCGAACCCAGCACCTCCCGTCTACCAGCTTCGAGAGCATTACCTCTCAGCCACTGGTGGGACAAATTAATAATTGGAGATATTAATCTTTTATTTCTTTAATTGACTTTTGCAACCTCCATGAACGACCACTCTTCCCGTCATCCCTCACCCACGCGAAAATTTAAATAACAGGCGCCCAAAGTTAAGATTCTGCAAGACCTTGACATAAATTTCTGCTGACTAAATTTGGGCAATATATCGCCCAGCAGGTGGCACTGATATGCTGCATTATCACGCTACTTATATCTCATGATCCTGGAATGTCACCCAAACTTTTAATTCTGTTACACCTTGACATAAAAAGATGCTTCTTAGGTTTTGTTGTAAACTGCCCAACAGGTGTCGCTGCTATGCTCTGTTTTTCATGATTTCTGCGATAGCTGTATCTCAACAACGAATAATTTGTCATTAAATTTTGGTTTAAAGCAGACGATTTGATTTTTATAAAAAAAAGTTTTGTGATTGTCACATATATTTTGTCTACAGCATGCCTAATTTAAGCTGTTTTTGGAGAACAGAAAAGTACACTGATGTCCAGATATTAAGGGGCAGTGACCAATTTCAGACGTTTCGTCGAATATTTTACTGAAACTCGTGAGGAAATGCCCGGAATGCCCTTGAACTTTGAGGATGTAAAGAACATGTTTCACTTCATGTTTCTCAATGAAGATTTTGCCGCGAGGACAATTAGGGGGGGGGGGGAGATTAATAATTTTAACAATAAGATAATATTTTCGATCACCCAAGTTACAGAAAATGGTAAAAATGGCCTGTCAGTGTAGCAAATGACTGTTTAGGTCCTGTTCAACATTTGTGTGCATTTCTGTAACTATAGCACGTATATTCGTGAAGATGTTAACGTTTCTGTGAAACCTTCAAAAGTTTTTTCTTATAGCATGCAGAGTTTTCAGCCGAATTTAACACCGCTTTCCAAAAACTTGACAAAAAATAGTAGAAATAGTATACTGTGATTAAAATATTTATTTATTAAATATCTGATGAGCTACAGGTATTTTTATGAAATGAAACTTAACTGCGCATGCGCGAACTACAGCAAAGATTTTTTTTATCATGATTTGATAGTCAATACTGCAGAGCAACGCATATAAAAAGATCAGTGAAATATCGTGAAAACTCAAGTTACAGCAATAATTGAGAAATTAAGGAATAGGTCCCATAGGATTATATGGGACTTATTTTTCAATTATTATTCTTTTCCCCCTAATTGTCCTCGCGACAAAATCTTCACTGAAAAACATGAAGTGAAACATGTTCTTTACATCCTCAAAGTTCAAGGACATTTCGGGCATTTCCTCACGAGTTTCAGTAAGATATTTGACGAAACGTCTGAAATTGGTCACTGCTCCTTAATTTATGGACACCAGTGTACAAGCAAGACGTTTAAAGAAGCATCTGTTTCTTAGATATCGATGATTGAAATAAAACATTTTATAGAAGAATTTTTCTACATCATACGACAAACTTTCTTTTTATTTCCAATATGCAAATCTTATTAAAATTCTCGCCACAATCTTTAGATAAGGCAATTGTATCATAGGGAATTCTTCTGTAGTTAAAAAGCAGTTTTTATAATTTTTTATTTCAAGTATGGCGTGAAAAAAAAAAAAAAAAAAAAAAAAAATTCGTTCTTAGAAAAAAAAAAATATGTTAGAGAAATGGTAAATAAAAAATAATAATCTAATATCTAAATATGAGACTTATGTCTGACAGGTTTTAGCAAATTTCTAAATTCGTTCCCAGTTACTCGTGTAAACTATATTGCATTACAATGAAGTTTCCTTTAAGAAATAGATTTGATAAAACTTTTTAACAACTGTTTAAGCTAAAATATTAGGATTGTAAGCTAAAATATTAGGTAAAAAAAAATTAACAAGTGGGTAAGTGTGATCGAAGATAGCAAAGGGTTTCGTTTAATAAGGTTGAGAGGGTTTCGTTTAATATTCCGTTCAAAACACTTTATCCTTTCTTTAATAGATTCAAATAAATTTCATTTAGCAAAAAAAAAAAAAAAAAAAAAAAAGAAAAAAAAAAAGTCATGTTTTTTATAAAGTAAAAATTTACCAGTCTATTTTTGGTTTTTTCGAATATCTAAACTAGCCCGCTATTACATTCTGTCATAATAATACCCGTAATACGGACTAAATGCGGTACTTAAAAAAATAATTTCAAAATTAAACAAATTGTACACCTTCAAAATGTTAAAATATGCGAATATTTCCATAATCGGATTTTTATCACGATTCAATATGTTTCTCAAACTCATATTTACTATTCTCTATTACTCATATTGATACTAGCTTTGTATTATTCTGAAACATTTGGAAAATCCGTTAAACTTCCGATAGGACGTCAGATTTTCTTTTTAATTCTCTAATGACGTGATATTAATCTGTTTTGTATACATACACCATACTCATACTCCTTGTATTATTGAGAAAAATTTCTGTTTTACTACCACTATGACGTCAAAAATTTTTATTTCATATTAATATATTTTTTTTTCAATTGGTGAAACTTTTTATTTCATTTTCATTGTTCACGTGGAAATCGTCTGATAGAAAATTAATTATTGTGGAAAGAATTTCATCGTGGATTTTTAATTTTTGGCATCTGCTATAAAGAAAAATGTTTAAATTTAATAGGAAAAAGCTGTTAGAATTTTGGTTTTTCATCTCTATTTATTAATATAATACGAATTTTTCAAATTGTAATATTTTGAGCTCTTCATAGGTGGTATTCAGATTTATACACAAAGTTTCAACTCTGTAAGTTAGATAGTTTTTGAGAATGGCTCTGTGACGGACAGACAACGGAGCGGGAGTAATAGGGTTTCGTGAGATGAACGAAACCCTAAAAAAGGTAGAATGATAGGGATAAAAAATGCAAATTCCAAGCGGAGAAAAATGTTTTTAAAAAAATTGCTCTAAATACAATAATTTTACTCCCCTCCCCCCCCCCCCCTAAAAAAAAAAAGGACAGAAACAAAACATTCATTGAAAGTAGTCTTTGAAAACTTTGCTTTGAGAAAATTCAGAAAAGAACATTTATAACAATGCTGTTAACCAATAAAGGCAGGAATTATTTTTCTCTTTAAAATGCAAAAATTGCATTTCATACCAGTTTTTCAAAATTGCCACTTTTGTCTCCTTTTATTATGAAGTTTCTGTCATTAGTTAAACGGAATTTTTTTCTTAAAAAATACTGGTATACAAACAACAAAATGGATATCTGCTATCCTGTACCATATGGTACCGCTAGGACTTAATGGGTTAAATGCTTTGAGTGCCCGGGAGCCGACAGAAAAGAACAAACATATTAATTTTATAATGTTCAAAATCTGAAAATGCCCATGTTTTTTTTCTCTTGACAAGCTGAAAAACATTTGCTATAGTGTGAAGTATTGTGAGCTCTTTTGTGCCTTTTCACAGGAAACTCACAAACAGATGAATCCATCATTCTTCTTACAAAATAGACCGGACTTCCTGTCTTTCGTCTTTGGCCACCCATATCGCCCATGCCTTGAGCCAAAAAGGCGTCATTAACTGAAATGTGTTGTAAATATCATGTCTGATTAGTTTTTTCGGCATTAAGTTTCAGTAATTGTATAATTGGATTTTTGTTTAAAAATTTTTTCTGTATAAAGTTGTTTTTCAATTTCTTTAATGCTTATTCTTTTGGAAAACGCAAGCATGGACCCATGATCATAATAAGCCGGACCCCCCCCCCCCCCCCCCCACACACACACAAAAAAAAAAAAATTCCCTTTCTGTCAATAATTACATTAATGCTATACATTTCTTGCACAAAATTTGAATTAATTTAGTGGACGGGATATTTTAATGTGGGAGTTCAGAGAAAGGCTCTATATACGCACATCAGTTATAGATTTTAAGTAAAAAAATAATAATAAAAAAAACTAAAACTCATGCGTGAAGCATAGATTATGAAACACTTTCCTACACATCCAGAAAACTGTAACGAAACTTCACTGTTCAATAAGTTGAAAGAAGATATATAAGTAAACAGTATAGGAAACATTATAACACATTTAAAAGTCCAGTTTTAGCAATCCGCTCCCATACTCAAAAATATAGCCAAATTAATTTGTGCTGCCCTGTATATGATCAATAGATTTGGATATATCCTACATAGCATGATAAAATTTAGTTCATTTAGAAAATTCGCATTTAGCAATTTCCACCAATTGATTGAAATGTACTCGAAATCTTTTGTACAACCCTCTATATCAGCCATACTCAACCTTTTTTTCTCGCGGGCCGCAAACATATATTTGTGACTTTAGGCGGGCCGCAACACACTTATATAAGAATGTAAAAAAATATAGATTTTTACAGCAAATGCGGAAAAATTGCTGTTTTGAAATATAGGTATAAAACTTTTTGCTGCCAGTTTTTTCTGCGATAAATATTTAATCTCAATAAGCCTTATTAGCTATATGATAAGTATAAAACGTAACAATAAAACAAGTGGGTAGGTGTGACCGAAGATCGCTCAAAGAGTTTCGTTTAATATTCCTTTCAAAACACTTTATCCTTTCTTTAATAAATTCAAACAAATTTCATTTAGCAAAAAAAAAAAAGGTCATGTATTTTCTAAAGTAAAAATTTACCGGTCTATTTTTTTTTTTTTTTTTTTTTTGATTATTTAAACCATTCCGATAGCGGTCTAAGCCCGCTATTATATTCTCTCACTGTAATATCTGTCTTGCTGACTAAATGCGATATTTAAAAAATATATATTTCAAAATTAAACATGTTGTATGTATACCTTCAAAATGTTAAAATATACGAATATTTCCATAATCGGATTTTTATCATGATTCAATATGATAATCAAACTCATATATTTACTATTCTCTATTACTCATATTGATACACGCTTTGTATTATTCTGAAACATTTGAATAATCCGTTAAACTTCCGATATGACGTTAGATTTTCTTTTTAATTCTCTAATGACATGATATTAATCTGTTTTGTGCACATATACATACTCATACTCCTTGTATTTTTGAGAAATCTTTCCGTCTTATGTTTTATTACCACTATGACGTCAATCAATTTTATTTCATATTAATCTTTTTTTCAGTTGGTGAAACTTTTTATTTCATTTTTCACGTGGAAATCGTCTGATAGAAAAATAATTATTGTGGGAAGATTTTCATCGTTGATTTTTAATTTTTGGCATCGGCTATAACGAAAAATATTTAAATTTAATGGTACAAGGCTGTTAGAATTTTGGTTTTTATCTCTATTTATTAAAATAATACGAATTTTTCAAATTTTAATATTTTGGGCCATTCACAGCTGATATTCTTTTTTATACACAAAGTTTCAACTCTGTAAGTAACACAGTTTCCGAGAATGGCTCTGTGACGGACAGACAAAGGAGCGGGAGTAATAGGGTTTCGTGAGATGAACGAAACCCTAAAAAAGGTAGAATGATAGGGATAAAA
This sequence comes from Maratus michaelseni, assembly GCA_963931845.1. Classification (NCBI taxonomy): domain Eukaryota; kingdom Metazoa; phylum Arthropoda; class Arachnida; order Araneae; family Salticidae; genus Maratus; species Maratus michaelseni. The sequence goes on along the minus strand of OZ007597.1, from coordinate 2,746,767 downwards.
AATGCAAATTCCAAGCGGAGAAAAATGTTTTTAAAAAAATTGCTCTAAATACAATAATTTTTCTCTCCCCCCCCCCCCCCCCAAAAAAAAATAAAAAAAAATAAAAAAAGGACATAAAGAAAACATTCGTTGAAAGTATTCGTTGAAAGAGATGAACGAAACACTAAAAATACAACAATTCCAAATTCTCAACAACAAAAAAAAAGAAAAAGAAAAAAAAAAAGGATTTTTTTCTAATTGTCTGAGTGCAACGAAGACTCATACACAGCGCAGTTTTACTTTGCCCCATATATAGCTACGATGGATATTAAAATCTTTCGTCAAGCATAACTCAAAAAATATTTAACGGATTTCGTTCAAATTTTTACAGCAAGTACCTATAAAGGTGACAACGACGTCTATTTATTACCAAGAATAAATGTCAAACCGTTTGGAAATTATATTAAAAAAATAGATAAAAAAGCACAATTAAAGTATATACGTCACGAAAATGTTGTGCGTACGTCATTTTCACCGGCGGGAGATTTTCGTAGACAATCGGAATTGAAAAGTTCATGGAGTACATGGAGCAAAAAAATATGCACGCACTAATATTCAGCACAATAAAATATATTTCAATTTAGTAGAAATCGAAAATTAATCTGGATTTTTTTCTGTTTGAAAGAAAAACTCCGCAATAACTTGGTAGACTTGGTATTAGAAATTTGGCGCAAATCTCAGCAATAGCAGCTTTTTTTATTTTGCTTGTGTAAATTAAAAAAAAAAAAAAATTCTTTGGTGTTTAAATAAAAGGTTTCGATTTATGGCATTCTTTCTTTTTTTTTTTTTTTTTTTTCCTCTCTTTTTAGCATTTTAAATGGGATTAATGAAAGGCATGTATCTTAAATTAAATGAGTGAAAGGTTTATATTTAAATGAAATGAATTCAATATGAAAATGTTATAGGAACAATATTTGGCGATTTATCAACTGCGCAGGATAACATAAATGTACCAATATATCAAACGGTATGTAGTATGTGAAATGAAACAATCTTCTAAAATAAAAGCGTAAGTCATGTGACTGTCATCAACAGTTCCGGGATGGCCGTTTCACTTTTTCATATGCCAGGCGGCCATTTTTATTCAAAATTATTTTTTCGAACAAAACTGCACAAAAGTTACATTTTAAGAAAGATCGTTCAAAATAAATTAATATTTGAGAGATGACTTACGTTCAATTATGTATATATTCTGCAATAACTTCAGTCGAAATTTGGTTCACAGTTCAAATTCTCTATTCATGAAAGTAAACAAAAAAAAAAGATTGATTCGTCGTGAACATTTAAAATATTAAATCATGGAGGTAATCATTCGCAAAGCAAGTTCTCCGCGAATGAATTTTTGGACCACTACCTCGCGTCAAAAAAATAATTCGCACCAGTGAGACAATCAAAGTTTACCATAATTATGTGCTATACAACTCAACTTCCTTCTGGACCTTTTCTTGACGTAAATTGAACTCATGTAATAATATTTAATGAATCAAATTTTTAGCATTTTTAAAATCGCTAATGCAGATTTTATTTATCGCGTGTACAAATTAGAAACGATACTTTGATTTTGAAATCAAATGTTTTGATTTATTATATTATTTCTTATTTATTTATTTATTTTCTATTTAAATGAAAAGTGTGAAGTATTTTAAATTTATGTAATATAAGCATTTTAGATTAAAGTTAAGTATTTTAAATGAAATGAGTGACAGGTTTATAATTTAAAATTAAATTAATGTAGTATGAATGATGGTTATGGGAATAATATTTAGCGATTTATCATCTGCTCCCGGTTAACAAAATTACTCATAATTAAAAAAGGAAATAAAAATAAATAAATGATAGTTTGATGTAAATAAATATTGATATAGATATCAAAAATAATTTATAGAACTAAAAAAAAAAAAAAAAAAAAGTAAATAAACAACAATTTGCATAAAATTTTTTTCACCAAATTGGCGGGGGAAAAATCGCGCCAACGTGCGTATGTTACACCTGTGCCCCAAAAAAATGCGAAATGCTACCATGATCGTAAAAGTTCATGATTTGTCTATTAGAATCTTCCGATTTGGCGAAGGATTAAGGGAAAATTAAACTATGAATAAATGTAACGTGTTGCAATGTTTAACATACATTTAAGGGAGACCAAACTGGTCGCCAGTGGCGGCTAGTTATATTATAATCACCCATCGTACAAGAAAAAAAAAACTAATATTCTGCATTCAGAGGGAAAAATCCATCTCCTGTGCCGTAAGATTTGGCGAATTCTGTTTTGGTGATAAGTTTTACGATGTGATTGTTGGGATCTGCAGGATTTGGCTTACTTTTTCTAAATCTTATTTTTTGGCAGATGTAGTATTATGTAAATATATTTTTTTGCAGATATTTTTCTATTTTGTATATTTGGCATTCTATTTTGTATATTTTCTATTTGGCATTTGGAAAAGAGATTTTTACCTTTTTATCTGTGCCTTCGGAAATATTAAAAAAATAAAAAAAGATTTACATATATCAAGCGTATAATGTTATGTTTTGCATTTTTATACGGACCACTTCTCCATTTTTAGATTTTAAATGCTATTCATTATTTACTAGCCGTTTATTAATTGTTTACAATTTACTTCCCTGACAATAACAATTATTTATCACAAAAATGCCTCTTAGGTTTGTTAAATAAGTTTGTTTATGTATTTTCATTACTTATTAAAATATCGAATATTGCGATAAAATTTTATTTTAGCATCATGCTTAAATTTTTAAGACGGCGCAAAAACATGCTTTAATAAATGTATGTTTGTAAATATTTGAAAAACATGTTTTACCGCTCTCTAGAAAAAATTTGTAAGATGCTAAAACTAACTTTTGGCACCATTTAAAATTTTTTTCGCCAACCGACATAGGATACGAAACTTTTCCCCCATTCAGATACACAGGCAAGGCTGGTCTCAAACAAAAGTAAAGCTAGCAACAATATTGTTTTAACTCTATAAGAGTTACAATAATGATATTAAATGCTCCGATTGGCTTTGGGCTCAATTACGATAGTTTCTCCTAAGCTCGGTCTACAAGGTATTAGTTAATAATACAAACAACACTAATGGCATGGAGGCAAAAATTTTAATTTAAATGTATATATTTGAAACCCTCCCCCCCCTACCCAACCCCCCCCCCTAAAAAAAAAAAAAAAAAAAAAAAAAAAAAAAAAAAAAAAAAAAAAAAAAAAGTTACAGTAATGAATTTAAAATGGCGTTAAGCCACGCTTTCTGACATAAGCAATTGGCTGCAAACGCGATAACGAAACTTTCACTTAACTTAATAACATGTAGCTAATATAGCCCTCAGGGTACTTTGCAGTTATACAGACCTTGTGGTTTTTTTAAAAAGCTTGAGACAATTCAGGTTTAAGAAGCTGAGATTTACTGGCAAATGATATAAACAACTATGAACACAAAACTGGTGAATTATTATTCAGGTTTATGTATGTATTTAAAAAAAATTGCTTCTGATTACACTTATTAGATAAATTACTTCTGTTTGCATTTATTAACTGATAAACAGCTTCTGTATATTAAATGAATTGTTTAAATATTGGGAAGAGGTGGCGAGAGGTAGAAAGACGAGTAAACAAACGGGTAGACAGACGGGTAGTGAGATGGGTAGGGAGATGAGTAGCGACATAGGTAGGCTGACGGGTAGCGAAACGAATAGACAGACGGCTAGAGAGAAAGGTAACAAGTTGGAAATTGTACGTCAAACGTGAAAAATGAGGTGCGTTCGTACTCTAGCTAGCTATATAAATATTCAGATCTTGATGATTTTTAATTCTGTGAAATGAATTCTATCGTCTGCAGATTCATTTTTGTAATAAAATAAGTATCTCGGTCGCTTGACGATAAAACTTCGGAAGCTCCTATAACAAAAAAGCACCGATTTAAAAAAAAATTCAAATTTCTTAATAAAATTTTTTATTAATATCGCCTAAAGTTTTTATTCGATTTTTATAAAAGTTGAAATGTCTCGACAAAATTCTGCAAAGATAATATATCTTAAATTTCAAACCATTCGGTTAGGTAGTTTTTGCGTTGTTATATGCGGACGGACGGATAGACAGACGGACGGATAGACAGACGGACGGACGGACAGACGGACGGACCAAGCGACGACAATAGGTGCTACGTATTTATATAATTACGAACGCACCTAAAAAGAGGGTTGACAGAGGGGTAGCGAGATGGGTCACGAGACGGGTAGCGACATCGGTAGATAGGAATGTAGCGAGAAATGTTGCGAGACGCATAGCGTGGTAGATAAAGAGACGAGTAGAGAGATGAGTACAGAGACGAGTGACTGACGGGTAATGAGATTGGTAGCGAGACGGGAAAAGAGTCGGGTACAAAAACAGACGGATAGTGAGACGGGTAAAACTAACAGGCGCCGTCGGCGCCCTCACGGCGCCGAGCGAGCCCACTCCTCATCGTGCCCAAATCCTGAGGGATTTATAACGCAGACCATGGCTTTGTCTCGCCAGGTCGCTACGATCGATTCAGAGGGTTCGCGTTCCAGCGACGCCTCCTCATCTTTTTGCCCCAGAGTCGACGACAGAGGTCGTTACGATTCGGCGGAAGTTCCCACCATCAAAGGATACTTCCCCACGTGACACCTGATGAACCGTAGAGACTGTCGAACGGCTTCATCGCCGAACACCCATAAGGGAGTCGGGTCATCTACCTGATGTCCGGCATCCCTACGGCCCTTGCTTTCCCGCGGAGTCCGATCATGAAATGTATGGAAGAACAAGCCACTGGTCTTAGTGAGACGGGTATACAGACGAGTAGAGAGACAGTAGATGGGTACCGAGATGGGTAAGAAGATGGGTAGGGAGGCGTATAGCCAGACGGGTAGAGAGACAGATAGATAAATGGGTAGCGAAGTGAATAGAGACACGGCTAGACATACAAGTAGTTAGACGGATAGACAGACGGTTAGAGAAATAGATTGGCGGGTAGCGAGACCGGTAGAGAAATATAGAGACAGGTAGCGAGACATGTAGAGAGATAGACAATCGGTTAGAGAGACGGGCAGAAGAACGGATAGGGAAACAGACAAATTGTGGAGAGACAGACAGACAGGCAAAAGAAAAGACTGCGGATTGGCGCAGTAAAGGCGCATTAAAGGCGCAGGGGGCAGAGCCACCTAGAGAATAATCAAGAAGTATCTGTTAAGCTTAACTTTGTAATATATATAATTTTTCAATTTTGCCGATATGGAGATTTAATGTAAAAGTTATATTACAGAAGTCATCGAAAGATTTTTTGTATCCTTTAATAGTAATTTAGACTATAGTTTTGCAATCTGGTTTGTAGCAAAGCATGCTATCAATGTGGTTTGAAGGGTAAGAGTTTCTATAAACAGTTATACAAATAATAGATATATAATCAAGGAAGAAAATTTTTAAATTCACACACAAAAAAAGGTGCAACAATGAAATTAAATTTGCGTTAAGCCACGCTTGATAGAATAATCTATTGGCTGCAAATCCAATTACGTAACTTTAAAAAGCTTGGCGTTTTAAAAGATCTTGCGTTTTTTTTTCCAAGTTTTGCGCAATACGCGCTTAAGAAAATGAGATTATTTGCCACAAGTTAAAAAAAAATATGACAACACATCTGATGAACGGTACTTCTTTTCTATTTTTTAACAGTGAATTTATATATGATATTTTGTAATTCTATCATTTAATTTGCTCTTTTTCTTTATATTGTAATTGTTAACCCTATGTTCTCAGCAATATCACTCAGACTAATCCCTTTGAGGGAAGTCCTAGTAATCTATTTTTTTCCTCAATGCAAAAACGTTTTTTTTAATGTAGAAATATATAGTGCAAATTAATTAATTTGGAATAATGTTTGTTTAGTGTTCAGGATTAAGAAATGTATACAATAAATACATTACATATAAATATACACTACTGTAGCACAAGTAAAACTATATGTAAAAAGAAGGTGGTCTACGTGGAAATGGTGGGTCCAAAACCATCACATTTAAAGATCCAGTATGTGCGCGCTGTAAGTAACCGTAAGTACGTGGTCGGGACAGGGACAGAGTGCGTGTCCATGGGTTGAAAACAAGCTTTTTTTCTCATGTAGTGGGAAACACGGATTTTGAAGATCCTCCTCCCTCCCCTGCAAAGTAAATTTGCAAAGAGAACTTTACTAAATTTCTAATAGTCGACTTATTTTATAATTTAAAATATGGAATCCTAGAGTGCGTAATATTGAACTATGTAATCAGCTTTGTCAAATATTTATTCAATATGTGGTGTCGTGGTCACATACATATAATTAAAACGTATGAGTTCGTATCAAACGAAAAAGCTTTATTTAAGAAATAACAATTGTAAAAACAATATAGTCAAATTTTGGATAACATTACAAGACTTTCACGTACAAAACTTTCACGGCGAAAAACTGAATCCCTTCCGGTATGCATAATACCTCCGATCCTATTTGATTGACACACCCTTCTTCCTTTCTTCTCACTCTTCTAATCTCTGAGTTCTTCAAAATCCATTTCTTTTGTCACACTATTCCTACGAATACCTTCCTGGCACATTTTAAACCCCTTCAGATAATCTTCTAATGGATAAAGTCCACACAAAATTAGAAAGGCCCTACAAAGCATGAAAAGTCTTTCATTTCAAGTCACGTTTACTTGAAATGAACAAAGCATAATCCAAAGGATAATTCTCGCTAGGATAATCCTCTTACAATAGGTGTCAATCAAGACCCATCACTTCTCTTATTCTGGGATTACTTAAATCCTTTGATCATGAATTAAGATGATGGTCCAAAACCATCACATTTAAAGATCCAGTATGTGCGCGCTGTAAGTAACCGTAAGTACGTGGTCGGGACAGGGACAGAGTGCGTGTCTATGGGTTGATAACAAGCTTTTTTTTTCTCATGTAGTGGGAAACACGGATTTTGAAGATCCTCCTCCCTCCCCTGCAAAGTAAATTTGCAAAGAGAACTTTACTAAATTTCTAATAGTTGACTTATTTTAAAATTTAAAATATGGAATCCTAGAGTGCGTAATATTGAACTATGTAATCAGCTTTGTCAAATATTTATTCAATATGTGGTGTCGTGGTCACATACATATAATTAAAACGTATGAGTTCGTATCAAACGAAAAAGCTTTATTTAAGAAATAACAATTTTAAAAACAATATAGTCAAATTTTGGATGACATTACAAGACTGTCCCATACATCCAAGGAAGTCCCACTTTTCTTATCTGCAGAACTCAGGTCCGTCTACCTAGAACACAAAAACATGTCTGTCAATCAAAGGGGAAAAAATGCATCCCTTCCGGAATGCATAATACCTCCAATCCTACTTGATTGACACACCCTTCCTCCTTTCTCCTCCCTCTTCCAATCTCTGAGTTCTTCAAAATCAATTTCTTTTGTCACACTATTCCTACGAATACCTTCCTGGCATATTTTAAACCACTTCAGATAATCTTCTTATAGAAAAAGTCCACACATTTAGAAAGGCTATACAAAGCATGAAATGTCTTTCACTCTTACTTGAAATTGAAAAAAGAGATCTTCTCGCTAGGATAATCCTCTTACAATAGGTGTCAATCAAAACCAGTCACTTCTCTTATTCTGGGATTACTTTAATCCTTTCATCATGAATTAAGATAATGTTCCTATACCATCACATTGTATATAGTTTAGCGTCAGAAAATAGTCACTTTGGATTTCAACTTACTTGAAAAAATTAATCGATTTCGAATATTCGGCATCTTTGTATGGGCAAGTGGGACATTTTCCCAGAAACTAGACTTTAACGATGAAAACATTGGTTTCGTCAGCATGATATAATGAAAAAAAAAAAAAAACATTTATTTTAAAATATTTTATTTGTTTTGATTCATTATTGTTAAAATCTTTGTGGTAAAAGTTATTACGTAGTCTTTTTTACGTTCTTTTATCTTTACAAGAAGAAAGTATTGGATTCATAAAAATTTTCGACTTTGGTTTTTGATGGATTTGTACGTTTAAGAAGGTCCTGAACATGATTTGACTGTTCTTAGAAAATGTCTGTCTGTCTGTATGTGACAAAAAATTTTGTGGGCTCTTTATCTGTAGAAATAACGCATGGAATTTAATAAAACTTTATATTCAGTTAGATCTTGATGTAAATAGGAGCTGATTAGTTTTTGGTGAAAATCGCCCAACAAGTGGCGCTGCTATGCTGTATTTTTAACGATTTCAGCATTATCTTATCTCAAGAACTAATGCACAGATTTTTAACAAACTTCAGATTCCGTTAGACGTTGATATAAGTTGTTGCTGATTAGGTTTTGGTGTAAATAGCCCTACAGGTGGTGCTTCTATGCTTAATTTTGTAGGATTTACTCGATTATATAGTGATAGTCATATCTCAAGATTTAATGCACAGAATTTCATCAAACTTCATATTCTGTTAGACTGTGACATAAGTTGGCTCTAATTAGTTTTTAACGTAATTGAAAAAAGTTTTGAAATTGGCACATCCGACTAGTTTTTTTTTTTTTTTTTCCTTAGCGTTTTTAAAAAGTAGCCTCTAATAAAAGTATTGCATTAATCATATTTATCATATAGTGTTATTAAAAATTCTGAATACATTAAAGTTTATATGTGAGGTGATCTATCATTTGGCCCCCATGATTGTGCAATGCAAAATAATAATAATAATAACAATTTTAATATAGATAATGTATTCGTAATATGCATTATTCTTAGAATCTTTGTGATAGTGACTTTACCTTGTTATTAACAATTTCCAACATAATTCAAAACTTTTATCAATTCGGTTTGTCTCTGTAATCTAATTCGCGTAAATGTAGCCAGATTACCACGCAATTGATATAGGTTAATGAGGTTTACTACGGTATCGAAAATGAAGTATGTAGAGTTTATACTTCATTTACAGGGACACTCAAAATAATTTTGTTACATTAAGGTATATGGGGAAAGATAGATTTCAGTGTATTTTAATGATGTTACTCGATTCAAAACACATTTAAATTGATATATTACTGAGGTGTACTACAAGAGGCTCTATAGAATAGGGTGTGCATAACATTCATCGTTCATTTACAGGGGCACACAAAAGAATTTGATTTTAGTACTGTCTAAGAACAATAATTACTGGAAATGTGTTTTAAGTTGTGGTACACTGTAAAGTGAAATGTCTGAAACAAATGGTTAAAAATACAGACACTTTTTTTTTTTTTTTTTTTTTTTTTTTAAACACTTATTTATGTCTCAATTTCAGACATTTGAAGCGTCTGAATTGCGACCATTTTTGTGCTTTGATTTGTCGGCAAAGGCAGACTGGCCACAATTCTTTTTAGGCATTTATTGCAGTCATATTTGACCACATTGCATCGTCAATAAATGGAAAAATTCTTGACCATAAAAAAAAATGGAAATGGTTGGAAATTTTTCCTGAAGCACAACCTGATTAAAGCATGGGTAAACTGGGTCATAGCACTAGCTGCTCCCCCCCCCCTCCCCCGATTTTATGGGGTCCCAAATTTGGTATGCAATTTTCGTAAAGCTGATATTTTAAATCCCTTTCGACATTGTACTGATTGTAGTCAATGTTTTGAACTTTTACATTAAGATAAGATTGAAAACAAAAAATATGTTTATCTAAAAACAGCAAAACCTCTCAATGACGGATACCTCGGAACCACAGAATTTTCCCACTATTTAGAGGTGTCCGTCTTTTAGATATAAAAGTATACAAATATGTATGTGCTATGGATTGTAAAAGGAGCTCGCTAAATGGAAGTGTCCGTTATGGAGCGTTTACAGTAAACTTTCATAACAGACGCTTCCAAAAAGCGACACCTCTATTTAGCGAACATTCACGTTTTTTAATCCACAACACATAAATATTTGTATACTTTTGCTTCTGAAATGCGGATTGTTTGCTATTTAGAGGTTTTAAATAGTCATATTTATAAATCAATTTATATGTGTATATTCTAAAGCATAAAAAGTGTTTAATTTGTGTAATAGGAAATATGCTCGAATGAATTCCAGGTTCAGCGGTCTATGTTATTCACTAACATTTTGTAAAAATACTTTAGTTATATGAATCTAAACTCACATACATGCATTCAAAACGATTAATTAATTACAACATGATCAGTTACACCCTTTAATTTGTAGCATCTGAATGCACGTTATCTTATTACTGAAAGAGAGTTATTTTTGACAGGATTTATTTTTGGCAGCATTTTTATTTCTTCAGACAGATGAGTAATAATAATAAAAAAGGTCTTTAGAATTTCTTTTCAAAGATTGTGCAAGCTATTTAATAGAATTTTTAAATAATTCGCTCTATCCCCCCCCCCTCCCCCCCGACTCCCCTGGATAATGTAACATTTTTAAATCATAAAAAAATATATATTAAAAAGAACAGAAGAAAAGAAAAAGGGGTGGTGGTCGGAACAGAAACATGTTTTTAAAGAGGTTCTAAAATGATATGCTCAACAACGACAACGAGAAACTTTCTGATCAATTTTCTGGCTCATTTTTAATCACATTGGCATAAAATTGGCAAGTCTGACTATTGAAGCGATTTTGAATCGAAATGATATCCATTTTTCGATAAATAAATTATGTATCGAGTTATAAGTGATTCTTGTCACATGACAACACGTGTTTCCCCTTTCTCGTGCTGCAACGTCGGAAATTCCGTTCGAAACGTCAACTTTGACTGTACGTTTTGAAAGATCTTCTGCCTTTATCAAACGTAAAAAGGTTTTTGGATTACAAAGTTTTAGAATAAGAACACCTTCCAATTTTATGCGTTTCCGAACTAAAATGAATTCAGAAATGTGTCAGAAAGTGGCTTTTTTAGATTTGAGAATAGAACAGCCTTAAGGGATAGCTTTTGTCTAATAGAGTTTAGGAGTAAACAAAGCAACCGAAGGAGGAAAAAAATCATGAATGATAATACATTTAAATTTAAAGAGAGAGGGAGAGAGAGAGAGAGAGGAAATAAATAAATAAAATTCTACTCCAAGTCCGATTCTTAAATCTTTTACATGTGATATAATGTTCAACTAGAAATCTTTTTAATTATTTAAATAAATATATGACCAAGCATTAACATTTAGAAGATAAAAATAATCGACACACACAAAGAAGGAAAAAAGAACTTTATTAAATGAATTTCAGGGTTAGAATTAGTACTAATACTATATGATAAATATAATTAAAAAATACTTTTATAAGAGGTTGCTTAGAGATCACATAAAACATATTAAAAATTTTTTTTATGTTTTTCGAATAAAGTAGAAAAGAAAAAAGTATGCTACTAAAATTGCGTAATTCTAATTTTGGGACAGCTAAATTATGGGGCAAATGCCCCACTTTCCCATAGAGAAATCGTATAATCTTTTTAAATTGGAATCAAAATTGACTATTTTCTAACAGATTTCTGAATTCAGTTTCGTTCATAAACACATGGAATCGACAAATGCTCTTATTTAGAAACTATGAAGTCGAACAGTTTGTTCCATTTTTCGAAACAGGCAGACGGTATTTTAGAAAATACTGTGAAAATTGTGGTTTTGAATATAACTTCTGCACGCGACAGCCCGATAAGTGTCATCATGGAAAAAAACTCACTTATAACTCAAGATGTGTTTGTAACTCAAAACTTATTTCACCTTCTGAAAATATAAAATAAATAATGGAATATTTGTTCTTTTATTTCTGCAATTGAACTCTGTGGTCTTCATGATAAACTTTGTCCCCCGCATCCTCCATGAAATTTTGTTCAAAATCTAGGACGGCAGGGGAGGAGAATGCTGGCGCCCATGACTTATTTATTTAAAAGTATCAAAATGTGAGATAAGAAAAAAAAAACATATGCAATAATTAGGATGAATTTACTTGTACCATTTATAACATAGGATAAGTAAAAATTATGGGATAATTTTTTTTCTAAAGTTTTAAAAATACTTATTATTATTTTTATTTGTGCTAATATATCTGTTATTTTAATTGGAGTAAATTAATTCAATTTAAAATAATAATTTAATGTGTGTGTGATGTTAGAAATATTTTTCTTTAAAACTGTTTTAAAATGATCTAAAAGTATGTAAAGAAAAAAAATCTAATTAAGAATACCGTTAACTCGATAGGAGTAATCTTATTTAGTTAAAAATAATGAATTTTCTTATATCATTTACAGCACAGTTTTCTATAACGATATTTATACTTATTATATATAATATATATATATATATATATATATATATATATATATAATAATTTCTATATAATATAATTTCTATAATAGTTATCCTATTGTTACATATTTATATATATAACATTTGTTATCTTTCTTTTACTCTTACTCTACAACAGTATTAACAAGCATCTATGTATTAGTATTATTTAGAAAAATTTTTAGCATCTACAAAGCATACTTTAAAAATGCTTCTTCGTTTTTTGTTAGAAGGAATGTGCCATGTCATCTGACTGCAATTTAAGCAGGTTTGCAATATCAGCGCCAGGCGCTGGCAATATAACATTAGATGACGCCAACTGCTTTACAAGAAATTCCCTGTAACTGTTTTCCCTTCTACTAAATTTCCCTCACTGTATTTCGGGCAAAGAGGTTCCAAGTTCAACCCTCACAGGAGGAAAGATAGAAGTTATGAGAAAGAGTCTGGTTGAAACTCCTTTCGTCAATGTTCATTTAAACCTGTTTTATTTTTTCTGAGGTTATTTTTAACTAATTTTTTAATTTGTTATTTTTAAAAATTAGAAATGTAAACTACTTTTTCTTCAATATTAATTTATGAAAACTATGAAAAATAAACAAATAAAAATAACGTAAGAACTAATGTAATATATATTAAATAAATTTTAAATTCTGAACTGTCGATTTTATATTTAATTTTACATTTTCGCCAAAAGGACGGATTGTTGAAACTCCTTTCGTCAATGTTCAAAATTTACGTCACTTTAAACCTGTTTTATTTTTTGTGAGGTTATTTTTAACTAATTTTTTAATTTGTTATTTTTTAAAATTAGAAATTTAAACTACTTTTTCTTCAATATTAATTTATGAAAAATATGATAAATAAACAAATAAAAATAACGTAAGAACTAATGTAAAAAATAAAAAAATAAATAAATAATATATATATATATATATATATATATAAAACTTTAAGTAAAATTTAACCATTGAAACATAAGAAACTGACCACATACACTGAAATCCCGATACCAAAGAGCCCTGTCAATTTACAAATTAAAATTGTAGTCCTAATAAAAGTAACATTATTAATTCAAATTAATTAAATTAATTAAAAGTAATTAATAAATAAAAATTCCTATTTTCCCGTGAAAATCTGTTTAAAATAAAATTAATAAATAAATGTTATTACTTCGAAATCGAAAATATAAATTAATATTTAAATAAATAAAAATTCCTATTTTCCCGTGAAAATCTGTTTAAAATAAAATTAATAAATAATATGTTATTACTTCGAAATCGAAAATATAAATTAATATTTAAATAAATAAAAATTCCTATTTTCCCGTGAAAATCTGTTTAAAATAAAATTAATAAATAATATGTTATTACTTCGAAATCGAAAATATAAATTAATATTTAAATAAATAAAAATTCCTATTTTCCCGTGAAAATCTGTTTAAAATAAAATTAATAAATAATATGTTATTACTTCGAAATCGAAAATATAAATTAATATTTAAATAAATAAAAATTCCTATTTTCCCATGAAAATCTGTTTAAAATAAAATAAAATAAAAATTCCTATTTTCCCATGAAAATCTGTTTAAAATAAAATAAAATAAAAATTCCTATTTCCGAAGTCGAAAATATAAATTAATATTTAAATAAAATTAAATAAAAATTCCTATTTTCTCGTGAAAATCAAATTCCTATTTTCCTGTGAAATCTGTTTAAAATTAAATTAATAAATAAATGTTATTACTTCGAAATCGAAAATATAAATTAATATTTAAATAAATAAAAATTCCTATTTTCCCATGAAAATCTGTTTAAAATAAAATAAAATAAAAATTCCTATTTCCGAAGTCGAAAATATAAATTAATATTTAAATAAAATTAAATAAAAATTCCTATTTTCTCGTGAAAATCAACTGGAAAATGTAACTCATATTCGAAGTTTACTAAAAACGAAAACACTCCTTTTCTCTAGCTGGAAGGAAAACGGAGAAAAGTATAAAGAGGTTGCCGAATGCAGAACGATAGTACTCGCCAAACCACACAGCGGAAGTTATCGCGACCTAGCTTGGCGGCTTGGCGATGGGTTACAGAGAACGGAAGTCTCCCCCATGTGGTATTAATTAGCCCTATATAACTGAAAAAACTCTATGTTACTACTTTGTTATGTTGTTTTAAATGACGTTTAGTCGAGCCATAAACAGAATACATTTCAATATTAAATTTTTCTTGTATGGTGCTGCTATCTAGTTATAATATATAAAACTATAAACTTGCTTATGGTAAATAATTTACAATTTAATGGGGAAAATGGAATTTACTCGAAATTTTGCGTAAAAATAAATCATCTATCTGAATGGTAAAATCATAAATTTTAAGATTAAAGTGTTATGAAATCATTATACGACTCGATATCAAAATACGTACTTTAAATTTGCCTTTCCATAATTTGCTGACTGTTTTTAAAGAGGTTAATTTATAAAAGTTTTTTCTTTTATTTTAATCTAAAAAAAAAAAAAAAAAAAACGAGCTATATATTTTCAATCATCTATATCTAGAAATCTAACATTCATTTTAACTTTTTACAGAATAAAATAAGAGGATTATACGAAAATTTAAATCACGGGTTACCAAAAAACATACATAATTTTGCACATTATATCAAGAATCTAGTGTTTTCGCTAATGAGCTCTTTCTTTTCTCTCTTTTTTTTATTAATCCGATAGAATTAAAACTATTTAATTTTTAAATGTACGCACTTTTATTTTTCTCTATTTGGAAAATATTATTAGAAGGTTTTTGTAAGTTATTATTAATCCATGACCATCTTCCATTTTCAAAGCCTTTTTTTTAATGCTGGCCAACCCAAAACTACGATTAACCGTTTGAGTGCTATGAAGCGCGATAGCACCGCAATGTATTTGCGGATCAAACAAATTTTGTTTCAACCCAGAAATTTTATTCAAGAATTGAAATCATTTAATTTTTAAGTATTTACAGCGATCTAGTGAGTTACATTTTATAAGATAAAATTTCTGGGTTGAAACACAATTTGTTTGATCCGCAGATACATTGCGGCGTTATCACGCTTTATAGCACTCAAACGGTTAAATTAATCAGTGGTGGCGTTTTGTTGCAGACGATTATCTTCGCGAGGAATATACGACGAAGAGGGAGGTGGCCATGCTCTTTCTAAGGGATTCTAATTGGTAATTACGACAAGATTCATAGAAAACTATGGGAAACTCCGAACAATTAGGCCGACGAGCACGACTTAAGTTCGAATTCAGCACCTCCCGGCAACCAACTTTGAAAGCAGACCCTCTCAGCACATTGTTGGATAAATTAATTTGAATTAGCCCAAAATTTATATGTAACTTGTAAAATTTTAAAAAGTCAATGTTTTATTTTTGAATAAAGAGGAAAAGGATGAAGTTCACAATTTGACAAAGCTTTACTTTTATTAAATTTCTGTAACATTAAAAAGTCTTCGTTAAATATTCAAAAAAGTTTTTGAAAATTTTCACACTTAGTATTATATCACACAAGGATGTTTAAGAATCAGATTTGTTTGGAAAAGCCTTTATAAAAATGTCACAGGTGTGTTAATGCAAGCATTTTTTATTATTATTATTATTTTTTTTTTTTTTGCATAGAGTAGTAGATGAATTTTTTCTCCTGGGAGACTAACGTCATTAAATATTTTTGAAGGTTTACATCTGTTGACCATGTTACTATTGATTAACATATCAGAAAGTAAATAGTGACAGCTGGTAGCTGAAATTGTTGGACGTACTGCTTCGGAAATTTTCCAGCCATTATTTTAACATTGCTTTTTAAAAATATCGTGCATTTCCCTAGAAAAAAATCATAATTATCATTAGAAAAGGTTTATTCTGGACTTAAAGATGTTCGAAAAAAAAAAATATATATATATATTCTGGTTAAGAGGCTCCTTCACTGACTTTCAAGATAGAGCAGCTAATGTTATATCAATGGGAGAAATTTAGAAGTGTCATCTTTTCACATTTTGCTCGAATTAATAATTTTTGTAGCTTTCAAAACCTGTATATTTAAATTATGCACGCTCCTTTCAAATTTTATTTAATTTTTTTAAATTTTAATGTCATAAGTGCGTTATTTTAGGATTATTAAAGATTCATGTTTAGTGTCTTATCGCGAAAAATCTGTTTGACATTTTTAAAAAAGTGCGAAGAAAGAAAACACGCCCTTTTGCAACTAAATATAATTTTTTTTTTTTTTTTTTTTTTTTTTTTTTTAACGAATTTTTTACACATGTTTCGAAACTATCCTAAATACATAACAATTTCAAAGAGTTCGGACTATAAGAACGATTTTTTTCAACTATCCAATGTGAAAAAAAAAATATTTTTATAATTGAGACAAATTTCAAATAGTTGGACAATAAGAACTATGATTTTTTTTTTTTTTTTTAAATATTAAATGATTAGACGTGGGAGAGGGGATGAGAAGAAAACACTTTTTAGCTGCCTAAGGCATTCAGTTTACCAACATCAAATTCGTTTGGAAAGATGTTCGTTTCAATATATAAATTCATTCAACACTGACTTTAGGTATATTTAAGGTTATTATCCCCGGCCCGTGCCACGCCGGTATTTTGTTTTTTCGCCTGCGTTCACCTGTGTATACTGCCGAAAGCAGTGGGCCCCCAATACTAGGTTTGTTTGGATAGATCTTCATTTGAAAGTATAAAATCATACAGATTCGGGGGTGTATGCGCTGCTGAAGGCACAGGAGCCCTTGGCATTATGATCATTTAGAAAGATTTTCGTTTAAATTTATAAAATGAATCAGCATTAATTTTAGGTATATTTAAGGGTATTATCACGAATCCGGCCAACGCTGGACGGGTCAGCTAGTTTTGAATAAAAACGTTTTTGTGACAAGAAAGTTATTTCTCTTTTTACAGCATTACTTTTATCTGATTCATCCTAAATGCGGCATGTCCGTTTTCCTAATAAAGGCTTCCATCAGACACAGCAGCTAATTTCATTTCGTATTTAATTTTTATATCATCATCTAGAAAGCTTAATAAATTCATGTATCGCAGTACGTTAATCTTTTAAATAGTCAGCTTCAAGAGCAGCCTTATTTTCTCTAGATACTTGATCATGAAGCAATATTAAACACATCTGGATTTTTTTAAAACATTTTTTAATTGTCACCATTAACGAAATTTTGGAAAAAAAATGACATCAGCATTTTAGATTATAAAAATTTATTAGGGGATCATTAATTTATTTTTAGTGCAGAGTAACAAAAGGGGCAGAAATTTTTCAAGAACTTAGTTTTAAACATTGGGAGGTGGGGAGAAACAGAAATTTCAGGGTGGATGTGAAATTTAGATGAAATTTTATACTATGTAAGGGTGAAGGGTTAAAGCAGGCTTGATTATTTTAATAAGATAAAAAGCCTAAACTAAACCTGCAGCACTATAATCTATTAAGGATCATGTCCTACTGTGCTCAGGCCTGTTTTCTTGACCACGATTCCTGAGGTACTTCGATAGAGCATATGTTCCAGCCAGGTGGTCAGCCTAACGCGGGACCCTGGGTGTTTAGTTAGCAAGCAAGATTAGAAATTAGTTGAATCCTGGCCCGTAGCGTGGCAGTGAGACGCGCTGACCCCTAAGATGTATTTTAATTGGCGTACTGAGGGGTGTGGGGGGGTGAAGATTTAAATGATTATTTATTTATTGCAAATGCAGAATAACAGAAGCAATTATGAATGGTACAATTTTTTTTTTATTAAGTAAAAAATGTGAGAATCAGAAGATGTCAGAAAAACGTAATGTCGAAAGAAGAAACAAAAAATAATATCTGGGAGAGCTGTGTCGATCATGATTTCACATTAAAAGTCTTATAGTCTTTTCTTGTTTTTAATTAACACCTAACATAACATAACAGTAAATTGATAAACAAAATTAGACTGAAAATAATTATAAATTCCAGGGGAGCAGCCTAGATGCTCCATATTCAAGATACAAATTATTCCAACTAACAATACAAAACTGTTTTCTAATCAGTTCGGGGTTACGTCACATTACGTAACGCGCCGTGAGCTTAACTCCGCCCACAGAACATGTGATCAATGATTTCTTAACATTCTGCCCCACCATGAACACATGGGTGTTCATCAAAAAATTTTTAAAAATGTAAACATCATATATATATGTATAAAATCAATACAAGTAACCTAGTTTTCAATTAACAAATAATACCTCAATTATCTAAATTGTATACAATTTTCAAATAAAGTAATATTAAGGTATTCAAGTAACAATTTAACATAATATTATTCAAGATCAATATCTATTCCAAGTACAAGATTTAAATTAAATTATAAAAAGTAAAATAATAATAATATATCCAAGACAATAAGATTCAAGAATGAAACCAAGTGAGTAAAACAAAACATTTTTAAAGTTTTGCCCAAGAATTTCAAGAAGACAGTCAAATATAAAATAAATTATTTAAATTTAAAATAATTCAGGTCAAGATACAAATAATATATAGTCCTGGAAATCAAAGTTTGACATACTATCTAGATTAAATCATGAACACAAGAAAATTTCAAATATTAAATTCAAGAAACAATGCAAATATATATATTCTAGTGATACTTACATACCTTCTTCAATAAGCACAAAAACAAATTAAATTGTATCTTCTACTAAAAATATAAAAAGAAATAGTTAAAGATATTATTCAAAGGTTTAGAAAAATTCAAAAAGGATAAGTAAGAGAAGTTAAAGTCCAATACAAATATCATCAAGAAAATGTTTAGTCTCTAAAAGAAAAAAAAAGTTTTTCAGTTTTTCAAGTCTCTTAGTTCTAAATTATACAAGAGATTTATTGGTCTTTTAATAATGGAATTGTTTGTTTTCACTTCACAAGACCTTATTTTTCCGTCTCTTCCAACAAATGTTTTTGTAATTTTTCCCAACTTCCAGAAAGGTATAGGTAAATGTTCATCATGCACAACATCATCTATCTTGAAATCAGATGTTTTATTTTGATCCGTGCAGTGAGCAGATTTTAAGTTGAGGAGATATTCATTCTTCCAGCGCTTCCAAAAATGGTTTAAAATAGTCTCACGTAAATGAAAACGCTTCACTAAAGTTTCTTTGGTTGCTGGTAAGGTTAAATAGTTTACTTTTATAGTTGGTAAACACAAAACTCGTTTTCCTATAATAAAATGAGCAGGTGTTAGAAAAAATAGTTCATCTAGTTCAGAATAAATGTAAGTCAATGGACGAGAGTTAAATTTCTTGCAGATTGTGCAGTTGTTGAGAACTGATTTTATACACTGTCTACCTCTCAAAATCCAAAACTTTTCACGAGTTTGTACCAGTGTGTCTGATACTCCTGCATGCAAAACCCTTTCATGGGAATCTTTAATAATCAATTCAGTAAATTTATGTTTGGGAGGAAACACGATAGGATGTTCATCATAAAATGGCAAGTTAGCCTTTTGTAACCGCCCTCGTACCAAGAGTAATCCTTCTTCTGACAACACAGGATTTAGCTGAAAAAGGTTGGATTCTTTAGGGATATTTTTGTTAAGCTTCAAGCATTTTATAACCTCAGGAAAACTTTCTTCTTGAACAAGTTTTACCCAAAAATTTTCGGCATTTTTTATTTCATCAGCTGATAATTCCGCAAGATTTCGTTTTTCTGTTTTAAGTTTTATATTGGAAATAAATCTAAATACCCCTGCAGTTACTCGATACAACTTCTTTAGTGAACTATACCTTGACAAATTTAAAATTTGAATTTTATCAGCTTTATTTGTGTTAACTACAAAAGAAATAATTTCTGCTTTTCGAGACCGCTCTACAGAAACATTAGACACTTGAGTTGCGAGTATTTTAACTCTGAGCCACTAATCTTCAGGCAAGGAAAGAAATTCGGGACCGTACCATCATTTTTGAGAATTGACCAATTGTTTTCCTGAACAACCTCTAGTGAGTAGGTCGGCAGGATTAAGTTTGCCTTTGCAATGTCTGCATAAACTAGGATCAGACAAGTCATGACTTTCTGAAATTCTATTCGCGACAAATGGTTTCCATTTTTCTTTTGAGCCTTTTATCCAATAAAGGACAATTTCAGAATCTGTCCAGAAAACAAACTGGAATACCTGGAGAATATTTTTTAGATAATTTGCTACTCTTGCACCAATAACTGCTCCCATCAATTCAAGGCGAGGGAGAGTTAATTTCTTCAAGGGGGCAACTCTAGATTTAGACATGACAAAACTAGTTTTAAATTTTTCTTTAGATATTTGATATCGTAAGTATACTACTGCGCCATAGGCTTTAGATTAGCATCTGTAAAAATATGTAATTGGAGACCCTCCTTTTCCATGATCAGGGTGCTAAAGTAATATCTGGGAATTTTCAGTTGTGAGAGATCTTGTATTTCTGAAATCCAAGTTTTCCAATCATTTTCTAACTCACCAGAAAATTTTTCATCCCATGATATGCCCATTACCTATAACTATTGCAATAAATATTTAATTCGAATAATAAAAGGAATGATTAACCCAGCCGGGTCAAACAACATGGCTGCAATTTTCAAGACATTCCGTTTTGTACAAGAATCATTATTTAATTTTGATGTTTCTAACAGAAATCCTACAGAAAAAGAATCATCATTTAATTTTTTAATTCTAGTCCCAAATTACCTTCATTATTGTTCCAAGTTAAGCCTAATACTTTTAGAGAGTTATTTGGTGGATCGGAATTAGAAATAGGTATGCTCTTATCAATCCATCTTTTCCTAAGCTCCTCGGAATTAGTTTTAAATTTTCTTAAATTCATTCCCCCTTCTTTCAAAATATCAACAGCTTCATTAGATAAATTAAAAGCCTGTACAACATATTTTTCTCCGGTAAACAAATCATCTACATACAGGGACGAATTAAGGATTTCAAATGTTTTCTTGTGAGAGTCTTTATATTTATTGATATGGTTTTTAATAGTACAGACAAGGATAAACGGACTGCAGGTGACACCAAAAGTAGCTCTAGTCATTCTATAGGGGACAATTTCTTTATTTTTGTCAAAATCTTCATAGTATAAAAATATTAAGTAGTCGCGATCTTCTTCCGCTATAGATATCTGGAGAAAGGCTTTTTCAATGTCAGCTGAAAGGGCAATTTTTAGTAATCGTAATTTTAAAATAATATCCAGAACATTTGGGTTCAAGTTAGGACCCGGATTCAGGCATTCGTTTAAAGATAAGGAATCCGCTTGTTTAGAGGAAGCATCGAAAACAATCCGAGTTTTTGTTGTAATTTTATCCTATCGGATGACAGGTCTATGGGGCATGTAGTAACAGTTATTCTCGGAAATCTTTTTAGGGCACAATTCTACTATACCTTCATTAACTTGGTCAAGCAAAATAGAATTGTATTCTTTGAATAAAGACTCATCTTTCAGGAATTTATTTTCCAAATTAGAAAACCGCTTTTTTGCTACTTCAAGATTATTTTTAAGCGAATCACAAGAATTTTCCCATAAAAGGCGTGTTTCATAGTGACCATTCACGAATTTTAAGTTTTCTTGAAACTCATTTATTACTTCATAATTAGAAATTTTCTTTTCATTACTTTCAAGAATACCAATTGCTTCAAGCTCCCAAAATGCTTTTAATTGTGTATTTAAATTTTAACCCGAAACATTTAAACATGTTAAATATTTTTCTTTCGAATAGCAAATTACATTTAAACAAGAAATACAATTCATCGAATAATTATCTGGCATTTGTCCAACTAATGTTGTTCCGAAAATACACCTTTGAAAGTATAATTGCTTGTTTATTTTGGTAAGCGATCCACATAATGTTTCATAAATGTAATTAGCTCCTAATAAAATTTGAACTGGTAAATTTACCTCGAATAAATCAGCTAATTGATATTCCTTTGAAATAAGGTTTTGAACTCGGGGATTAATATTTTGACATAATTGGGTACCACAGATTTCACCCGTAATTAATGCCTCAAAATTAATCGAATTATACGGATGATATCTGCTTCTCAAGGTTATTAATACACATTCAAATTCTTTTTCTGTAGGATTTATGTTAGAAAATGTATAAATGAAAAGTTTTTCTTTTATTAGGATTTTAGCATTTAATGCCTTTGCCAAATCACTCCGAATAAAAGTTTTTGTGGAAGCAGAATCATATAGTATTCTGGCAAATAATTTTTTAGATCCACTTTCCACCTGAACACAAGCCGTTTGCAGTAGAGTGATATAATTATTTCTCAAATTTTTCGACTTATGAATAAATTGCATTACTGTTTCATTTTGAGGAATTTGGCTAACTTGTTTTAATTTTGGATCTTGATTTTCAACCAATTTTTTATATTTTGTTTGTGGGCAAAATAAGTGATTATGTTGTGTACTGTGACATGTTTGGCAGGGCTGAATTTTTACTTTACAAACTGACTGTAAGTGTTTGAAAAAGCATTTATAACAGCGTCCGTCTTTCTTTAACTTAAATCTTTTTTGTTCATCGGTTAGGACTTTGCATCCTAATCCAGTATGCGTATTAGAATTGCAAAAAATGCAAACACTTTTAGAAATAGTACTTAATGCAGCTGCTGTCGGGAAATTATTTTTTATTTTAAATTTCTCTTTAGAATATTCAGCTTTCGAACGAAACGTTTCCTGACCTTTCAACGAAATTCCTGACACTAGATCTGCAGCCTCCCTCGATTCAATTTCAAACTTGATGAATTTCATTAATTCCCCTGCATCACCCATTTTCTTAGGATCCCTTTTTCTGTGAAATTCTATCACTAAATTATGTGGCAATTGTTTTAACAATATAGGGATTAATATATATCCAAATGTGTCTGATGCAATACCCATAGATTGCAAATTCCTAATACTGACTTCACTTTCATCATAAATATGTCTAAGACCCTTAATATTTGATGAAGATTTAACAGGTTCGATTTCTAATAGTTTATTAACAAAACAACTAATTAACTGGTCTTGTTTTCCGTATCTTTCTTTTAATAAGGTTCAACAAGACTTATAATTTTCTTCTTTTAAAGCGAAACCAGCTACTGATTTGTAAGCTTCACCGGTTAAGAAAGATTTCAAATATAAAAATTTATGAACTGTAGTTAATGATTCATTTGAATCTATAGCACTTTCAAAACTGTTATAAAATCCCAAGAATTTACCTGGATCACCACTAAAGGTGGTTATATTTAGTTTGGGAAAATTGACAGGATTCTGTGATGTATTATTTAAATTAAAAATACTATTATTACTTTTAATAGATTCAGTTTGCTCGACCTTGAATTGTTTTAATTTACTTCTAATATTGGTTTTCGAATCAGATAATCTTCATCATACTCAAGTGACTTTTGAATTTCGTTTTCAAATTGCGTTTCATCATCAATTAAATCTTAAATTTTTTCATTTAAATTTTTAAGTTCATTTTCTTTTTCTTCTAAATTTATTAAATATTCTGATAATTTAAATTTATCATTGTCACTTTGAGTATCAATACTTTGAATGAATGTATCAATAGAAGATATCAATTTCGTACATGAAGTTCGAGCAAGCCTACGTTTTGATTTTAACTTATCGACTTTTTCCATTTTAGAATAACAATAATAATAATAAAAAAGTTTTTACAGTACCTTTTATCCGAGCTTAGTCCACGAGAAGAAAAAAAAAACTTCCAATAAATATTTTTTTCTCTATATTCACGTCGATGACGAATTCAGAACAATTTCTTGATTTCGGGGTTTCCGGCGCCATGTAAAATATGATAATCAGAAGATGTCAGAAAAACGTAATGTCGAAAGAAGAAACAAAAAATAATATCTGGGAGAGCTGTGTCGATCATGATTTCACATTAAAAGTCTTATAGTATTTTCTTGTTTTTAATTAACAACAAACATAACATAACAGTAAATTAATAAACAAAATTAGACTGAAAATAATTATAAATTCCAGGAGAGCAGCCTAGATGCTCCATATTCAAGATACAAATTATTCCAACTAACAATACAAAACTGTTTTCTAATCAGTTCGGGGTTACGTCACATTACGTAACCCGCCGTGAGCTTAACTCCGCCCACAAAACATGTGATCAATGATTTTTTAGGTGCGTTCGTAATTATATAAATACGTAGCACCTATAGTCGTCGTTTGGTCCGTCCGTCTGTCCGTCCGTCCGTCTGTCTGTCTGTCTGTCCGTCTGTCTGTCTGTCCGCATATAACAACGCAAAAACTACCCAACCAAATGGTTTGCAATTTAAAATATATTATCTTTGCAGAATTTTGTCGAGACATTTCAAATTTTATTAAAATCGAATCAAAACTTTAGGAGATATTAATAAAAATATTTATTAAGAAATTTGAATTATTTTTTTTTAAATCGGTGCTTTTTTGTTATAGGAGCTTCCGAAGTTTAATCGTCAAGCGACCGAGATACTTATTTTATGACAGAAATTAATCTGCAGACGATAGAATTCATTTCACAGAATTAAAAATCATCAAGATCTGAATATTTATATAACTAGCTGATGCATATATATCTGAATATTTATATAACTAGTTAAGATATTTGTATGAAGAGTGTCATAAAATATATACTTAACTAGCTGTTTAACCCGTTCTACGCACGGGATATCATGAATTTAATTCTAAAACGTGCGT
Source organism: Maratus michaelseni (assembly GCA_963931845.1). Taxonomy (NCBI): domain Eukaryota; kingdom Metazoa; phylum Arthropoda; class Arachnida; order Araneae; family Salticidae; genus Maratus; species Maratus michaelseni. The sequence continues at coordinate 2,721,703 of OZ007597.1, read as the reverse complement.
ACGAACGCACCTCGTTTGTAACGTTTGAAGTACAATTTCCAACTTGTTAACATTAAGAGCGTGCTAGAGGGATGGGCAATACTTTGGGGAGTTGGGGGGATGAGATTTAATTAACCGATATTTTACTTATAAATACTTTACATACGGCATAACAAAGTCGTAACATAGAGTTTTTTGAATTATATAGGCAGTGGCGCAGCCAAGGGGGGGGGGGGGGGTTGGGGGTTAATACCCCCCCCAGAGCTAAAAAAATTACTATAATTGCCGCTTATATGAATCAAAACAACTAAAGTTAAAATTAAGTTTTTTGGCCTTTCCGCCTTGGCAGAATCCACCGCTTTCTTAAATCAAATTCTATACAACAATGTGATTCAATTAAACGGCGAAAATTCTACTTAAAACTGTGAAAGCGCATATTACACGCATAGGTTATGATTTTTGGACTGCGTCACTTTGTCGAGACGTCTTATAGTAAAAGATGGGTCATATACTCTCACAGAGACGCTTTGAGTTATATAGTATACAGTGGTCTGTTTTTTAATTGCATTTCTGTCTTTGTTCCACGTTCGAAACAATAACAGATCATCGAATTCCAGAGAAAAAAAAAAACACACATTGTAAGTCTATCTCAGTTTCAAGTGGCTTTTTTTGCGTTTTTTGCTCTCAGTTATATCTAAGACCAAGCTATGTGCGTACCCAGGAAAAAAATCTTTGCAAAAGTAAGAATTTAAAAAAAGTACTTAAAGTTATAAAAAGCTATTTTTCGGTTATGAGCAGATTTTTGCAATCGGTGTTTCTTTCGAATCATTTGTTTCGTAGGGGGTCCAGGGTTCGGAAAAACTACTTTTTGTTTGTAACGAACTACAACTACTTTATAAAAAATGTAGTTAACTATAACTACAACTACTTATTTTTAAAAGTAGCGACTACAAACTACTTTCCAAAAGTAGTCACTACTTCGCTACTTTAGTAATCATCGCTAATTAAATACACCGCAAACGATTTTTTCCGATAGACCATAATGTAACAGAATTCTTTTGAACGTCCCTGTAAGCGAGATATAAATGCTACACATTTCATTTTCAATACTGAACATTCTATGGTAAACTTCAATAACATAAAACTTTCATGGCAGTCGGAGTATATTTATGAGAGTTAGAGCACGGACAGACAAACAAAGCAAATTCATAGAACCTTTTTAATTATGTTGGAATTTTTTTTTAAAGAGGAAATTTGAAAACAAAAATTGTAATAATCTTACACATTTATGAGAGTGATGTTGCACAGTAGCGCTTAGAATCCTGCATCGGGTCGGGTTACCCGCTTTTACCCCGACCCGACCCGAAGTTCGGTTCGGCTATATTTTCCCGTTGCGGTTCGGGTTCGGGTCGGATTGATTTCAAATTTTTTGTTGCGGGTCGGGTTGGCTTTCATTCTTTCGGGTTCGGGTTGGCTTTTTGAATCTTGCGGGTCGGGTTCGGGTTGACCCGGTTTTTTAAAAGAATGTCCAAAATATTTTTTCACATTAAAAGTCTATATAAACCGCAGATCACAGTTTCACAAAAGCAAAATGCGTGCCTGTCTGTTTTGTTAACCTTAGAATTCGTATCAGGAAGTTAATATAAACATACTTTTTCAACTACTGGTACGATAATGGTTATAACGAATGCTCCTGCACAGCTGAAACATTTCTGCTGAATAGTTACAATTCTAATTCTTGATACTTCTAATTTTGTTATGGCAAAAAACTGTGTGATCGACAGGAAGACAGGAAACGATTATTTAGCGTTTTGCTTCTTATAGTATTTCGTTATAAATGGAAGTTTTGAAACCGCAACTAATTTTAAACAAGTTGGAAATTGTACGTCAAACGTGACAAACGAGGCGCGCGTTCGTACTGTAGCTAGTTATATAAATATTCAGACCTAGATGATTTTTAATTCTGTGAAATGAATTATATCGTCTGCAGATTAATTTCTGTCATAAAATAAGTGTCTCGGTCGCTTGACGATTTAACATCCATCGGAAGCTCCTATAACAAAAAAGCACCGATTTAAAAAAAAAAATCAAATTTCTTAATAAATATTTTTATTAATATCTCCTAAAGTTTTGATTCGATTTTAATAAAATTTGAAATGTCTCGACAAAATTCTGCAAAGATAATATATTTTAAATTGCAAACCATTCGGTTGGGTAGTTTTTGCGTTGTTATATGCGGACGGACGGACGGACGGACAGACAGACGGACGGACCAAGCGAGGACAATAGGTGCTACGTATTTATATAATTACGAACGCACCTAAAAACATTTAAAGATTAGATTTTTAGTTGTATACCGTTTAGAGTCCTGCATCGGGTCGGTTTACCCGCACCCGACCCGACCCGGCTCTAGATTTTTTTTGTTGTGGGTCGGATTCCGATCGGGTTGACTTCCACTTTTTTACTGTGGATCCGGTTGAATTTCATTATTTCGAGTTCGGATCGGTTTCGGGTTGGGTTTTGACTCTAGCGGGTAAGGGTCGGGTTGACCCGAATTTCAAAAGAATGTCCAAAATATTTTTTCAGGTTAAAAATCTATGTACAATAAGACCTCCATTCTGGTTTTTCTTCCAAAAGGCGGCCACCTCTATTTAGCGCCACTTTTTAATTCCTAAAATTTATTTATTTGAAAACGCTTATATCTCTGAATAGCGGCCACCGCTAAATCTAGACACACGTAACATGTGCAGAAGATTTTTTTTATATAGAAATAAAAACAACTTAAAATTTTTCTATTTATTTGTATGCTTGTGGGGGGGGGGGGGAGAGTAAATTATGGGAAGTTAGGGGACAATTTAGATAGTTACTTATATATTATTATTAGGTAGAAACAAATGTGGACATTTTTTTAAAATAAAGAGTTTTAAATATTTGAAACTGTATGCTGGAGGAGGGGCAAAAAGGGAAGCGTAAATTTTGGGGACAAGGCAATAATTTTTATTTGTTGTCATTAGACAAATGAGTGAAAGATTTTATTTTTGTATAAAAATAAAGATTTAAAAATATTTTAAACTCCTTTGTATGCTACTATGGGGAAGCGTGAATTTGAGAGATTAGGGATAATTTAGAGGATTTATGTTTAGATAAATCCATTCTTTTTCTTTTTTTAATAAGGATTTTACATTTCTTTGCTTGCTGGGGGTGGGAGGCAAAAGGTAGAAGAAATTAGTCAAATAAAGATTTAACATAGCCAGACGACTATATTTTGGGAAAAAAAATCGTAGTCGTATAAAAATACATTATATTGAGAAGATTTCTATGGATTTAAATAACAGTACACGAAGTTTCTGACACCCAAACTGTGAAAATGACAGCTAATTTGTGACTGTGCCCGTCGTCTATGGAGAACTATATGACACTGCAAATGAGATTTGTCGCTGACGTTCGCAAATTGTTGCAGAGAACATATTTCGCACGAAAGAAACGAGTTATAATCATGTGATTTGAAGATTGGGACCTTTTTTCCTCCCTCCGAAAGTAGCGTCGATGCGCGCTACAAACTACTGATATTTTGTATCGCGCTACTCGCTACACTACACTTTTTTAATGTAGCGCGCTACACTACAAACTACTGGAAAAAGTAGTGGCTACTGTAGTTTCGCTACTTGTAGCGCGCTACTTCCGAGCCCTGAGGGTGTCTGTACACAAATTTAAAGACTATATTTCATTTGTTGGTAATGTTGCAACGAACTCTTGCTTATGATGGAGATTCGTATATTTATCGTTAAAATTTTATAAATTAGTTGTGGTTCCTCTTTTAGCTATTTTTAATTCTATCGCGCTTCTAATATTGTAAACGCTGTTTAAATGAATCATAACCAACGTAATTGCGGAGAAAAGCATTATGATTTCATTCATTTAAAAGACTGATTCCATTAACCGATGATTCATATAACCGGCGACCATCTTTATTATAAACTCAAAACCCCCCCTAGAACCGAATTCTGGCTGCGCCACTGTATATAGGGTTAATTACTAACATGTACAGTTACTACAAATACCATAGATATTGTAGTTACTAATGTGATAAGTTTTCTTGCGACAGAAAAGGATATAGTATGGAAGAAGTTAGACAAACACTCCCAGAAATGTTTAGTGCTGCCCAATTGATATTAAAAGTCCATTATTCGCAACATTTCTCATATATATAGGTTGTTGTTTTTAAATTCGTTTCTAATTTTAGAGAAACTTCAAAAGTGTTTCACAACTGAGCTGTCTCTTTTACATTTTAAAGATATTATAAATATTGCAATTAAATTTGAACAAATTTAAATAGTTTGTAACTTTACTTAGTTTACCGCATGTTTTTAGAAGACAGAAACACGACTTAAAATAGTCTACAATCGGAATCCATAAGATCAAGATATTTTTCTAATAATCCTACTATTTTACAACTATATAATTGTTATAATTTATAATGTTATGTTTATTGCTATTGTAACACCTCCTCTAAGCCGACCCGATATTGTTGGTAAATGGTAGCGAATCGAATCAATGGCAAAGAGAATTTTTGTAGAATTAGAAAATAGAACTTTTATTATGAATAATATCGATTCTAAAATTAATATATACAAGGGTTAGTTACATCGTTTGATTATTTTTCGTGGGTCATCAACTTTCAATTTAGGATCCCTTGACTCGGAGTTTAATTCACACTACAAAGTCTTCTGCACATCCCAGTCTGCCGTATTTACAATATTAAGTTCGCTCGGGCCTAGAAGTACCCGTTCCGTTCCTCGGAATATCTTCGTTGCTACGATGAATCAGAGATAGGTTCGCTCGGGCCGAGATGTACCCGTTCCATTCCTCGGAATATCTTCGTTGGGGCTTTTTCCTGATACGTGCCGTATCAATCCATTAGAGGTATGACCTCTCTAGCGTTTCAACTACGCTAAGTGCGAAACAGATGTTTCTTACCCTATTATCTGAGAGTAACCTCACTTGTCGTGATCTTTTCCCAAACTCCTCTTTCTAACCTTCAATCTCTCACAGGGGATTTTCACTAGGGGCGGGGATTTTGTCGAGGCGGAGCATCTAGAAACCCTTCAGCCTCTCAGCAACTTTGGGATACGTCATTCCTATTCATAACAAGTCCGTTATTGGATGTTCTATGACAAAGGGCATAGAATCGTGTGCAGACATAAATTCGTGTGCAAAGTTCGTCTCCCCTTTCAGATGCCATCTCTGCCACGGCTTCGGCATAGATCAAAGTACAAGGCCCCTGCTTGGGTGACCCTTTTCCGATGCATCAGTGTCGGAGCGTTTCACCCGCAGCACAAAGGACTTTCGGCGTTTTGCCTATCTTCAAAGCTACGCTACCGTGGGAAGGTATGCAGGGAAAAATTCCTTCTAACGTTCTCACGGGAAAGTTTAGGATGACACACACTGCACCTGGGTGAAAAGACTCAATTCTTTACACTATATTATTGCTCAGAAGCGGATCACTTACCTCCAGAGCCCCCAGACTATTTTTGGGACCTTCTCCTCTACCTCAAAGTGATATATATATATATATAAGTGATATATATATATATATGTATATATATAATACATATTTCTAATATAATTTTTTTATCTTAAATGGAGTTTCAGGTTGTATGCAAGGACATCAGGATGTAATATAAAGTGAATTTACAAAATAATGTATTTTGATATAGACCTTTATGTAAAGTCTCCACTCCTAAAAACCTGCAATAAGCCCTGAATTTTATTCTTTAGTTATTTCTCAGTGTAGGACTTCAAAATGTTCCTTTATTCCCTTAACGCTTTCGCGATGTGCTGCGTGTATCGGGTTCATAAATTCCTTGAATTTTCTCTCCAGTAATTTTAAAAAACAAATTTGTCTTATTTAATCATATTAATATTCCAATTGAATTAGATAAAAATTTCTTTTTGGAATTATTGGTGGTAAAAGATTAAAAACTGCGGATAAGACTCTCATCGCAAAAGGGCTAAAGTCCGTTTTATTTCGTTTTTTGTTTTGTTTTTTCATTTTGTCCTTTTTGAGTAACTTAAATTAACGCTAACAAGAGTTTTGACGACAGCAAAAATATGATTTCTTAATCCTACATTAAGAGGCTACTTCACTCAGGCAAAAACACCCGCTAGCTAATGTTAATTCTATGGCAGAAATATTTTACGATATCTCGTTCGCATTTCAATATTTTTAAATTATTCTTTTTTGTATTGCTCCTTTGTACATGCCCTTTTGTACTTTTTCGATTTTGATTACAAGTTTTTTTTATTAAGATACTTTCACTTTCGGAACCGGTTTCAAAAATGAAAGTATCCTCAAAAAAAAAAAAAAAAAAAAAAAAAAAAAAAAAAAAAAAACCTGCAACAAAAGTATTGATACTCAAAGTGACAATGATCTATTAAAAGTAATAATAGTATTTTTAATTTAAATAATACATCACAGAATCCTGTCAATTTACTCAAACTAAATATAACCACCTTTAGTGGTGATCCAAGTAAATTCTTGGAATTTTATAACAGTTTTGAAAGCGCTATAGATTCAAATGAATCATTAACTACAGTTGATAAATTTTTATATTTGAAATCTTTCTTAACCGGTGAAGCTTACAAATCAGTAGCTGGTTTTGCTTTAAAAGAAGAAAATTATAAGTCTTGTTTAACCTTATTAAAAGAAAGATACGGAAAACAAGACCAGTTAATTAGTTGTTTTGTTAATAAACTATTAGAAATCGAACCTGTTAAATCTTCATCAAATATTAAGGGTCTCAGACATATTTATGATGAAAGTGAAGTCAGTATTAGGAATTTGCAATCTATGGGTATTGCATCAGACACATTTGGATATATATTAATCCCTATATTGTTAAAACAATTGCCACATAATTTAGTGATAGAATTTCACAGAAAAAGGGATCCTAAGAAAATGGGTGATGCAGGGGAATTAATGAAATTCATCAAGTTTGAAATTGAATCTAGGGAGGCTGCAGATCTAGTGTCAGGAATTTCGTTGAAAGGTCAGGAAACGTTTCGTTCGAAAGCTGAATATTCTAAAGAGAAATTTAAAATAAAAAATAATTTCCCGACAGCAGCTGCATTAAGTACTATTTCTAAAAGTGTTTGCATTTTTTGCAATTCTAATACGCATACTGGATTAGGATGCAAAGTCCTAACCGATGAACAAAAAAGATTTAAGTTACAGAAAGACGGACGCTGTTATAAATGCTTTTTCAAACACTTACAGTCAGTTTGTAAAGTAAAAATTCAGCCAATAGAATTAAAACTATTTAATTTTTAATTGTATGCACTTCTATTTCTCTCTATTTGGAAAATGTTATTAGAAGGTTTTTGTAAGTTATTATTAATCCATGACTATCTTTCATTTTTAAAGCATTTTTTTCTTACTGGTGGCCAACCCAAAACTACGATTAAATTAATCAGTGGTGGCGTGTTGTTTCAGACGATTATCTTCGCGAGGAATATATGACGAAGAGGGAGATGGCCATGCTCTTTCTAAGGAAACCTAACCCGTAATTACGACAAGATTCGCAGAATACTATGGGAAACTCCGAACGATTAGGCCGACGAACACGACCTGAGTTCGAATTCAGCACCTCCCGTCTACCAGCTTTGAAAGCAGAACCTATAAGCACACTTTTGAATAAATTACTTTGAATTAACTCAAAATTTATATGTAACTTCTACAATTTTAAAAAGTCAATGTTTTATTTTTTAATGAAGAGGAGAAAAGGATGAAGTTCACAAATTGACGAAGCTTTATTTTTATTAAATTTTTGCAACTTTTAAAAGGCTTCGTTAAATATTCAAAACCTATGGGAAATGTTTTATTTTCAAACTGATTATTTTACCCCTAAATCTCATTATTTTTAAACCATAATTTTACTAAAACAACAGCTAAAAGGTTAATTTAAGGTATTAAATTTTTAGAGTAATTACGCAAAAATAAATTTTTGTTATAAATGTAAGTAAGAACGCCGAATGCTAATCCTAAATTTTTTTTTTCTAACTTGTTATTTTCCCCTAGAAGTCATAATTTTTTACCCAATTTTAGACGAGATCATTAGCTAAAAGATTAGTATATTGTATTAACATTTCAATGCGATAGTATAAAATAAAATGTATTTTTTTAAATCAAAATGTGCGTTTCCTATGGGGAAAAAGCGAAATTCGCCAAAAGTAATTTTAGAAAATGATTTTTTTTCAAAGGGTTAATATAAGTTTCTTTTTTCTTTTTTAGCAGAATTCACCGTTGGAAAGAGAAACTTACATGTGGTTTGGTATTTTTCTATTTTGTGTATTTTCATTTCTCGAGTGTATGCGTAATGTTGAAGTAGCAACTGAGGAAAGTCGTTGTGTAAGTTAGATGTTTAAAAAAACAAAAAAAAAAAAAAAACAATCATCGTTGTCCTAACTCTTTGACATTTTCATGAGTTTAAATTATAATGTTTTTTGTAGCCCGAGTAAAAAATCAGTGAAAAAATATTGCTTTTATTGCTAAAAGCGCTTGTAAGAAGGCTTTTTTTTTTCACTTCGGCTCGTTTAATAGTTAACAAGAACGAAAAATCATGCGTTAAGCATAGATTATGTAACACTTTCCAACGCTTCCAAAATAATTTTACAAATCATTACCGTTTAATAAGCTGAACGATAACATCTAAGTAAACAATTTGGAAAACATATAACATATTTAAAAACGTAATTTCAGCTATTCCCAACATATACAATATTCGGAAAAATATCCGAATACTTTTATTCAGCCCTGTATAGGATCTATAGATTTGTATATATACTACAGACGGCCACACGGCCAGACAAACCGAAGTCATAAACACTTTTCAACTAGGTTGGAAAGTGTTAAAACAAGTAGGTAAGTGTGATCGAAGATCTCACAAAGGGTTTCGTTTAATATTCCTTTCAAAACACTTTATCCTTTCTTTAATAAATCCAAATAAATTTCATTTAGCAAAAAATAAAAATAAAAATAAAAATAATAAAAATAAAAAATAAATAAAAAATACATTTTTTTTTTTTAAATAAAAATTTACTGGTCTATTTTTTCGGTTTTTCGAATATCTAACCCAGCCCGATAGCGGCTGAAGCCCGTTATTATACTCTGCGATAATAATATCTGTCATGTGAACTAAATGCGATATTAAAAAATATATATAATAATTTCCAAAATTAAACATGTTGTACACATTCAAAATGTTAAAATATGCGAATATTTCCATAATCGGACTTTTATCATGATTCAGTATGTTTCTCAAACTCATATATTTTATTATTCTCTATTACTCATATTGATACTCGCTTTGTATTATTCTCAAACATCTGAAAAATTCGTTAAACTTCCAATATGACGTCAGATTTTCTTTTTAATTCTCTAAAGACGTGATATTAATCTGCTTTGTGTATATATACATACTCATACTCTTTGTATTATTGAGAAATCTTTCCATTTTATTACCACTATGACGTCAATCAATTTTATTTCATATTAATCTTTTTTTCAATGGGTGAAAATTTTTATTTCATTTTCATTTTTCACGTGGAAATCGTCTGATAGAAAATTAATTATTGTAGAAAGAATTTCATCGTGGATTTTTAAATTTTGGCATCTGCTATAACGAAAAATGATAAAATTTAATAGGAAAAGGCTGTTAGAATTTTGGTTTTTTTATCTCTATTTATTAAAATAATACGAATTTTTCAAATTTTTATATTTTGAGCTCTTTATAGCTAGTATTCAGGTATATACACAAAGTTTCAACTCTGTAAGTTACATAGTTTTTGAGAATGGCTCTGTGTTAGACAGACAACGCAGCGAGAGTTATAGGGTTTCGTGAGATGAACGAAACCCTAAAAAGTAATTCTTATTGTCCTTATTCATGGAAATTTTTACGGTCATAAATATAATTGCTTTGCAACATATGTAAAAAGTCAATGAAAAATTATTGACATCACCTTTTTGTTTGTTTGTCTGTTTGTTTTCGCGTCGGTTCCTTTAACATAAAATAAAATAGCTCCTATCGTCCGAAATCTTTGACATTTTTATCAGTTATAAATATAACGGTTTCAAAGCCTACGTATACATTACTTGCGAAAACATTCAAGCCGACTGAATATTTAAGATTTTTATAGATGATGTAAATCCAGTGTGCTAAGAACATGTAAAAAGATTGTGTCGAAATACCGACGTTTAATTACTTTTAGCGTAGAAACATATGTCCTAGCGAGGCGCAAAGTGACCTGCAGTCGCGATTTTTTTTCGAAAGCTTAAAATTTGTGTTTTTGAAAACTATTTCCACCGTCGAAAATTCTCAGCTTAAAGAGGGTGTTTTTTGTTAATCTGCATCTCTGAAATTGAGCCCGATGGAAGCGTCGGCGAAAGGAAGAAAAAAAAAAACACTCGAAAATTAATTTATTATTATTATTTGAAAGGATTAATATTAGTATTTTTCGAACGGATTGGAAGGTTTTAAAAATAAAAGTACGAAATTTCAGAATATGTCCTCCGTTTTTCCGTTTCTCAAACGGTTTTGCCGATGCGCTCTTCGACAAAACGCCGATGAAAAACAGTATTTCTTTCTACCTTGCTTCGGCGCTGCTGAGATGCAATGCAATAACAGCTCCAAACTTCTACGCCAATGCTTGCGATGCGATTTTTAATTTCGGTTTTTAATTATTTTCGCGGCAAATTATATATATATAAAAAAAAAAATCTGAGGTTTAGGAGCATCCGAACCTGCCTTGGACTTTCTTCTCATAAATTTTCAGACCTCTGCATGAAGTACATTTTCTTAACCATCGCACACAGACAGACACACAGCCAAACATATTTCTATTATTAATATAGATATCTGTTTTTTGTCATGCGATAGCACTCGTACTTATGAATCCTAATAATATTATAAATCCGATTGTGTGTGTAAATGTTCGAGACATGTTTGTAGATCGTGATTTGGCGACCGGATTTTAATTCCACGTTTCTTTCAGCTTTAAAGGAGCAAAAAATGTATTGTCATTTTTTTTAAAGAAAAGGCTTTTTCTTTTTTTTTCTTTTTGGTAATAGATTTTTGTAAAGTTTTATAGGATTATAAAAATGGCATAGATTCCATTACAATGTTTAAATGTATTTGTAATGTTTTTAAAAAGTCTTAATAAACAACGATCGAAATGAAAATAAAATTTATTGAAAAATTTGCTTAATGCAAGAGCAAGGAAGAAATAAAAAAGTAATGGAAAATTTCCTTAATCCGAATTGCGCAGACAACGCGAAATGCGTTGGACGAAATGCGTCCGAACGCATCGAACAAGCCGATCGTGCCAACTCCTAAAAATGAGCAAATTCCTATTATAAACGTGAAAGAGCAATGTGTATAGTAGAATTTTTTTCATATATAGGTACAAAATAACCAAGAATAGGATGGTTAGGCTCTGCAATAGGGTCAGTAGCCAATTTGCTTTCTTTAGCGAGCGAAATTTGTAAGTGTATTAAATTTGTAAGTGTACAAAAGTATTTAATAATTTTAAATATTTCAAATTTTAATTGCTTACAAGGCGATAATTAAAAATAGATTTATTCAATTATCGTTGCTGGATTCTCCTTAGTTTCGTGTTATTTCAGGGTTGGTGGCTCACGGAAAAATCTTCCATCTTGTGCTGAGATTGTAGCCTTGCCAACATGTGATAGTGAGAAGTTCCAGGCTGGGTATCGTTCCAAGTGGTTCAGTTGATAGAACGTCAGTGCGCTATACTGATGACCCGGGTGCGAGTCCCGGCTGGGATACTTTTTCACTTTGTTGGCTATATGTCTTTTAAGCATTTAAAATTTGAAATTTAATGAATGCAAGGAGTGAGAAATTTTCTATGGAAATTTTTTCAAGTATTAAAAATAGATTTATAATTTTAAATGTTTTGTAAAGTCTGAACAAGATGCATGAAATGTTCCAATGCTAACAGTCTAGGAGCTGCAATTTTCCAACCGATAAGTGAAAATGTGTCCTGGCCGGGATTCGAATCCAGGACCATGACTTAAACTGCACACTTCATTTTCAATACCAAACATGCTATATTAAATGTAAGTAACATATACCGATTACATGGCAATCCGAGAATATTTACGCGAGTTCGAGCAAGAACAGGCAGACAAACCGAATTCATAAATACTTTTTAACTATGTTGTGACGTGTTGAAAAGAGTGGAAAAGAAGAAAAAATGTCATACATTTGGTAGAAAGTGTTTTGAAGAAGCATGTTTGTTACATTAAAAAATGGCGAGTATCAAATTTCTCGTTCTGCAATCAGCGATATTCGTGTAGTCGCTCACATAGAATAGTCATCTAATTATTATAGATATTAAAAAAAAATCGAAAGTTCATCAAACAATCTATCATTAACTAATCTATCATTTATTTACGATTTTGTGAAACATCGTATATAATTCAAACTCGAGAAAATGAACAGCGGAATTCAATTTTGTTACCTGGGTTACATTTCTTTTAACGATTTTCTAACTCTGCTCTAACGCTGCTCTAAGATATTCTAACGCTCAGCACTGTTCTTTTCTCCTAAAAGAATCCGTACCTTTTTCTGTTCCCTCAATTTTCCTCTTTTCTTTGCTTTCGAATCACGTGGTGGATTTTCACCTGATGAAGGATCAATTTTACATGATCTGAAACGGCGTTGTGGTGTTTATTTTATTAATTTTTATGATGATATCAAGAGACATTTTTCTACTTTATTAATCATACACACAGTCAGATACAGTTGATCGATTATTATAAATATAAAAGAGTCTTAATTTCTATAATTCCAGCCGTTCTCACATTCATCATTCGAAAATGAAAGAAATACTTCTGTAATTATCAGACAATTAGATTAATTTAACATTTATTTACAAACTTGTGAAACATCATACATGGTTCAAACGCGAAAAATGAACAGCTGAAACCCATTCCGTTATCTTCTATACTTCTTCTGACCTGTTTCTCACGCAGCTTCCTCGTGGAAGAACGTACAGAAGCTTGTTCCAAAAGTGCTTTTCTCCCCACGTCAAATAGGTTGTTGTGTCGAGATAAGCTTTGATTGCGGGATCAATGTCTTTCGGTAGATCGCCCACCTTGATCACGATGATGCGATGGATTTTATCTTCCAGGCTCTGCGTTTGGGCCGTCCGGAACTCCATGAGACACCATTCGCTGTCTAAGAAGTTTCTGAAACGAAACAGGCCAAATTACTTAAAATGAATAAGTTAATTGTATGCAGTATTTTCCTAATTGGAACATAAATTAAGCTTTATTGCGTAAAAAAGTATATTTTGTGCGCTTTGGTTTACCTTTGTTTTCAGCAGTGCGATTTGGACCTAAAACGGGACCTAGCGGCATGCTCGCGGTAAAACTTTTTTTAAATGCGTATTTGGGGGGGAATCCTTGGGATCACTAAAATCTTTTTTGTCTAACGTCGCTTAAGAGGCTACTTCACTCACGCAAAACATCCGCTCGCTAATGTTAATTCTATGGATGGAATATTTTAAGATATCGCGTTTGCATTTCATGCGAATAATGATTTCATGAAAATTTATGAAATGAATAATCATTTCATAAATGATTTTTTTTTAATTGGATAGCTGAGACCAATCTCTATGCAGGCCCTTTTGTATTTTTTCGATTTTGATTACAAGTTTTTTTTTATTACGATACCTTCCCTTTCGGAACCGGTTTAGAAAGTGAAAGTATCATCAATAATAAAACAAGAACGAAAAATCATGCGTCAAGCATAGATTATGTAACACTTTCCATCGCTTCCAAAATAATTTTACAAATCATACCATTTAATAAGCTAAAAGATAACATCTAAGAAATCCGAATACTTTTATTCAGCCCTGTATAGGATCTATAGATTTGTATATATACTACATAGGATGCTAAATTTTAGTTCAGTTAGGAAACGCGTAGCACAGTTTAAAATTTTCCGTCTGGAGTTAAATAATACGGAAATGTGTTCGCGAACTTTTGTGCTTTCCTGTATAGGATCTACAGAATTTATACACACCATGTAATAGACAAAAAAGCGAGTTAAAATTAAAATCGCGTTCATTAACTTAAAACGCACTTCCAGGAATTATTGTTAACATACAGTAGAGAATTCTTTTGTGTGTCCCTGTAAATGAACGATGACTGCTATACACACAATATTCTGTAGTAAGCCTCTTGTAATGCACCTTATATAAATTTCAATGCGTTTAAAATAGGGAAACATTATTTATATAAACCGCAGACGAGTTTTCTCCATAGACGTAATGTAACGGAATTCTTTTGACTGTCCCTGTAAAGTAACTATAAGTGCTATGCACACCCTATTCCATATTAAGCTTCTTCTAATACACCTTAGTGATATATATAAATTTCAATGCGTTTAAAATAGTGAAACATTATTTAAATAAACCGCAAATGATTTTTCCCCATAGACCGCGATGTAATGAAATTCTTTTGAGTGTCTCTGTAAAAAACTATAAGTGCTACACACTTCCGTTGAAATAGGGAACATGCTATAGATAACGATTATAACATATAAAAATTGCAGAACAATCCGAGCATATTTACGGGAGTTAGAACATGGACAGACGGCCAGACGGCAGACGGCCAGACGGCAGACGGCCAGACGGCAGACGGCCAGACGGCCATACGGCCAGACAAACCGAAGTCATAAACACTTTTCAACTAGGTTGGAAAGTGTTAAAAATGCAACGAAAATTGAAAAGGTAAGAAAGGGCCTGGAGAGAGATCGACCCCAGCTATCCAATGAAAAAATAAACATTTAAAAATATTGAAATGCGAACGAGATATCTTAAAATATTTTCTCCATAGGATAAATATTAGCGAGCGGGTGTTTTCGTGTGAGTAAAGTAGCCTTTGAAGATGTTAAACTTGACTGCGCTTAACACGTAAGGGTTTGAAGAAAAGTTTACAAAAGTTTGTTATGCGTACTTTGAAAGAATGATGACAGTCCTCTTGGAATTTTGAACAGCCCAAATGATGTTGTCATTGATACGTTCTCCGGCCATGAAGTGACGGTTGTGGAGGCACAAGTGGATCTTTGGATCTCTCTCTTCGATCACTGTAAAGAAAGTCACATAAATGTAAAGTAAATAAGTTACTCAATTCATTAAACAGAGTGATTTAGCTATCTATACAGGGTATCCGATAAAGATTGAAACGCGCTTTAATTGTGTACCTGTTGGAGAGACGTGGGCAATGCAAATCAGAAAACTCTCCAAAGTAAGGTAGGAAGTAAGAGTATGTTAATCACACAGTCCTGATATTAATTTTCAGAACACCTTCTAACTTTTATACGGTTCCTGGGTCATATATGTTATATTTAGAATGAAACAATATACATGCTCTGAAAGTAAGACAATAACATTTACATCCTTCTATAACCGAAACTGCGTAATTGCCAACTCACAAAATGATCATTAACATAAAGATGTAGAGACTAGGATTGATTTGCGAATGATAATTTCAGAGTTGATAAGAGAGATAAACTTGGCTGTACATGATCTCAAAACTTTTTTACGGTAAAATAGTCACGAGAATTGGCTACATTTTTTACATGTAATGTTTTTGTCCGGATTCCACTTTATTTTGTAAGTAATCCTCCTTTTCTTGACTTTGTGCTTTTTTTGGACATCATCCGCTTGTTTTCGCCAGTCCCACACCCTGTACCTATTATTTGAAGGTATAAAAAATTTGGAGCTTTAGTTTCATTTGCAAAGTCCTCTAGATAAAATAAGTTTCAGGATCCTACACAAGCAGTAAGTTATGGGGGGAGGGGGGGGCGGAGGGCAAAAGTGTTCCGAGTTGCTTCCAGGAAAGGTGCTATCGATCTGAGATATTACTCGCAGCCTTAAATATTTGATATGTGGCATAAAAGTACTGTTTAGGATACAAAGAAAGACAAAATTAAAAATTCCGAAAAATTCCAACAAATCGAACTATTTTCGATTTTCAGATTTGTTTTTTCAAATTTTTTGATTTTTTGATTCTTTTTTTCGCAATATCCGGATCTTTTCATTTTTTCTTCATTTGTATCCTAAATCCTACCTTTATACCAAATTTAAAAATTCAAGGACTACAAAATCTAATTATTTTCAAACTTTCAATTTTTAACAAATTTTTCGATTTTTTTGTTTTATTTTCGAATTTTTTGAATTTTCTAATTATTTTTTTCGTATCCTAAACACTATCTTCATTCCAAATTTCAAGTCTTTAGGTCTACAGGATGTACCTTAACTTTCTGATGATCGGTGAGTGAGTGAGTCTAAAAAAATGGAGCTTTGAGCTAGTATAAGAAAAAGAAACGTGAAGTTTGAAAATTTAGTTTCGTTTGCAACGTACTCTAGATGAACGAAGTTTAAGATTTTTGGGATACTCCAGCGCAAAGTTACGAGAGGGGGGGGGGGGTCAAAATTGCCCTGAGTTCTTCTAGAAAAAGTTGCTTAAGGCTGTGTTTTCTCGACTTTGCGAAGATATCCAAAGATGTAAGATTCTCAAACTGAAATAAGTGGGAAATAATACATGACGAAATATGGAGGAAAAGGTATATGGTACATTCAATTGATTATAGTGATGGAGTGGTATTACTTGGATGGACTTAAGGTAAGTTTAGCTATGTACGGCTGCATTCTTTTGAATGATTATGGATATGGTGTGGTGTTGTATAGATTAATTTATATACTTACATTATTTAATAGTAATAAAAAAATATTGGAAGGTTAAGTCGCTGGTTATTGGTTTCTAGTTGTTAGTATTTGGTGTATTTTATGGTAACGATGGTTGTGGACAGAAAATATCTATTAGTTGTTAGATCTCACATTTAATATACAATATTTATCAATATATATTAATCTATAAATATATCTAAACTTTTCCTGGATATTTGAAGTTATTTATAATATTATTCTTATATTATTATAATATGTTTAATTAAAGATTAATTGGGGGTTTGTGTGTTGATATAGGGATATGTTTATACATATTTTTATATATCAATATACATATTTACTTTATTTTTCTAAAAGTTATAAGTATTAAATTTAATTGGTTAAATTTACATTATTATATTTTTTACATCATTTATAATCTTATAATATTTAGGTTGCATTCTTCAATAATTTCTAGTTTCGAATTTCATATTATTTGTAATGTGTTATAATTTATTTAAAGTGATATGAATAAATATAATTTAAAGGCATTTCCTCTTGTTTCAAATTGACTTAACATTTGTAACCATATTCTATTTTATTTTTACCTTTTAATTATAATATTAATTAAGATTTATTATTTACTTAAAATATAACTATTTTAAATGTTTCAAGCAATTTAATTAGTTATCTTTCCTAATTTAAATAACGTAATATTTATAAATGGTTAACTATTTTAAGTATAGATGGCAGCACTACAAAATTAATTTAAATGTATTTAATCTCCATGTATGAATTGATAATAATTTCATGGCATCATCATTCATTGGCGTCATTAAATAATCTCTTAATTTTATGCAGAAAATATTTTAATTTCACAATTTATTATCTATATATTTAAAACGCTAAGCGATTTCTTTCGACAATCCGTGAGAACAAACTACTGCATCAAATTACATCATTCTTTTTTTAAATGAAAGACATTTGGGCACAGATTTGTTATCGTGCATTCGTTTGTTCGAAAATTTAATTAATTAGCCGTAATTTTCAATTAAACTTTTTCTTCTGCTTATGACGTCATAAAGTCGGCAATCGGATTAACGCCCACTGTTGCGAGGTACATAGTTTATTTTCTGAACTCTGTGGTTGCGAGATAATAGAGAAATAATATTAAAAGCACGTGGCTTTTAGACCGAATTGTTTAATTTGCAAGTTAAATTTAGGTAAAAATATTTATCTGCGTGTTTTATAAGCGAATAAAAATTCATATTTATTGTGATGTCACGGGAATATTGTTCATTGGGTTTATTTTATAGACGCTTTCAGTGTGACGTCAGTGATGACGTTTTGGTTGGATACTCCAAACAAACGGTTGTTATGTTTCGTTTCTTATTAAATATAAATCGTAAAAAAATGTTACCACTGCATATAATGTATTGAAACACTTTACCGTGAGATATATAGCTATAAGATATAGCTACATATATAAAATATAATAGAAAATACCACATAGCAACCGTTTGTTTGGAGTCAGTTTTCAAGCAAAACGTCATGATTGACGTCACGACTGAAAGCGTCTATTATTATGCATTATAACTTTGTTGATGCCATTTTTCATTACAGTTAAATACAAATATATTTTGATTTGTATACATGGTATTTACGCATAAAAGTAACATATACAAAGTAAGTGTGAAAAGTTTGCGCCGGTGAAAATGACGTGATGTTTAGCTTGAAATGTATTTTAACATTCATAAAACTAAAGAGAAAAATTTATATGATTGTGTCAGCATGACGTAATTTTAACTGATTTTTCCATTCTTAATTATAATGATTAGAATTGGAGTCTTTATTGATTGCTTCATCTTGATTGCATGTTACCAATTACTTTTTTTTTTATTATAGGTTAGAAGATTTCATTTTTTAATATAAAAAATTCCCAAAAGTAAAGGGTTTCAGGAAAATTAAAATTATTAAAAATAGTGCTATGGTAGAAAAAAAGAACTTGAAATAATGATTATATTTTTAGCTAGAATAAACAGTGCAAGGCTAATATTTTATAGGAATTATTTTGGTAGGTTTATTATGAGTTCATTTAACAGTTCCATATTAGCGGCAAAGTCATATTTCTTTCACTGTGAATTTCTCTTTCGATGTCAAAAAATGGTAGTCTACTTTTGGACGCCAGCGAAAACACAGTGGCAATTTTTAGAAATGTATAACGGTTATGACAACAAACGGCGCTATCGCTTTAGCTTTCATCGCGCTTACATCACTTCTAAATACCACAAATTTCAATTTTTTACTACATTTAATAATTTTAATTTTTACATCATGAATTAGAAAGAAAAAATACCTTTCGATAGAAATTTATTTGAAAACTTCAGCTTAATTTAACGACTTTTTAAATAATTTTCAAGCATGAAATGTTTTTCATTTCTATCTTAACAATGACCATCAGTTTGCTTCAATAATGTAAAATAGCCCCTGGGAAAGTTGCCACAATTGAAAATAGATTTCTCTAACCATCATAAAAAGTGAAAAGATAATAATAAACCCTGATAAATCATAAGATCAGATTATCCATAAGATAGAGCATTTTGGCGCTAAACTAAAATCTGTCAAAAAAGAAAAAAAACTATTTTGAGTTTTTGTTTAACATAAAATTGATATGTTGAATTCGCTGATGCATATGTTGCATCAGAATATGCTACGAATTGTATTTTTTTAAAAGATCTATTGGGTATTTAACTGTACAAGAGGTAACAGATCCCCGACTGTGATGGAAAAGGGACAATCATCCTGATTATGTAAAGGGACGGAGGAAACTATACAAATAAATTACACTTGAAAACATTAAAAATCTCCCTCATCTGAAGATTGATTTATTATTGTAAAAAAAAATTCTTCATCTGATTACCTTAAAACAATGGATGCGTTTTAGAAGATATGGATTTGAAATGAACAATGATTAAAGAAAACATTTAAAAAATTTTAATTTAAACATTTTAAAACTTTTTTTTAACGTCGAATCTCGACGGTGCTTTTGGGCAGATGCAATGCACATGCTCATAGCAGATCATTCGGTTGCATTATCACAGGGGGAGGGGAGGGGGAGATGTGTGCTTTATTTACTATGTTTTTTTATTTACTGAATATAAGATGAACGTAGGAATATACTATTTGTATGATACTTCATAGGTCCATGAAATTTTCTTTCTTGCCGTAGGGAATATGGCAGTAATGTCAAACTGATTTGCATTACACAGTTGTTTACGGATTGTTTGTTTGGAGTTTGCATTGGAAATCGTACTGTATTTCACTGAGGAAAAAACTTTTAAAATAAAATATTTGAAAGACTGTTTCATTTGCACTCTTCTTAAATAGTAAAGAAGCTTATTTTAATGATATTGTTATAATATTTTTTCCGTCAAGTTTTGACGGGTTACATCTAGTTATTATTATTATTGTTATTATTATTATCTTTAGTTTTTAAATAAAATAAAAATATTTTTGTTGATCTATTAGATTTATTTTTCAATTTCTTAAAATCGTTGATAATTATTTCACTGGAACTTTTAACTGTCATATTAGTTACATGTGCTCTAGGATAACGTGGATGTTAATTCGATGAAATAGGTTATTGGCCACGGTTTGCTTCTATATTCTTCTGTTTGTTTATCCTTTTTCCATTAATCCAGCATTTTCCAGTTTTCGTATGTTTCATAATGTTCCCTAATAATTATTTTTGCCCCTATTATGTTTAGTTATTTAATATCTATCCGTTTTCACTCAATTTTCTTTACATGAGGAATCGTTGTTGAGCGGGCAATTTGAGTAAAGCAAATTCGGCTCAGGCCAACAGAAATCAATTACGATTTATATATTTTTGCGGAATATTGCTTTGATAGCGTGTTTGACAATATCATTTTCTATTTGTTTTTTGTAATATTTTCACATTCTACAAATTGGATTTTTTTCTTCACATTTCTTAATTTATTTTTCCCACTTATTTCATTTTGAGAATCTTACATTTTTGGATATATATTTTTGTATTGTATTATAATTATCGGTTCATATATCATAGATTTTTTTACGTGATTTAATGGTTATTATACAGAAAAGTTTTATTTTATTCATATACACAAAAATTATAATATTATGATTAATATAAATTAAACATGGAAATAAAAATGCAAGCAAACATCAAATTTTTAAGCATTTCAAATAAAATACTGATATGAAATACCCTATGAATAAACGATAAAATGCTATATACACCCTATTATACAGTAAGCTTCTTGTAAGTGCATATATAAATTTCAATATGTTTGAAAAAGAGTAACATCGTTAAAATGCACCGCAATTTTTTTCCCCATAGACCATAATGTAGCGGAATTCTTTTGAATGTACCTCTAAGCGAACTATAAAGGCTTATACATTTTATTTTCGATATCGAACAAGCCATGATAAACTTCAATAACATATGTCTACAGCATGGCAATCCGAGTATATTTACACGAGTTAGAGTGGTATACTCAGCGGTCAAGCGGTAAGCCAGGCAGACGGACAGATTTATGAATGCTTTTTAAATATGTTGGAAAATGTTAAAAAAGACTTGGCAGAGTTCAATAGGATGCAACGTAAGCATAAATTTTTTCTACACATTCTTAAAAACCTATGTTATGTCGGCCAATGAAAATATTAAATTTATAATACATAAATTAGTTTTCAATTAAAATACTCATGTAAAATTTCAAACCATATGTAAGAAAAAAATCGGATGAAATGTTGAAAATTTTGAACCTCTCATATGCCGAAATAATCTGAATGCACTTGCATTGTTAAGATGAAAGCCCGTATCAGATATTAAAACACATTGGGAATAATTTTATTTCAAAATTTGAAAATTCCATTGTATTATTTTTCTTATTGCTATAGTTTCTAATTTAATTTTATATTGTAGAATTTGTGTAATAAATCAAAGATATATTTTTTTTATTACAATAAGGTATTTCTCACTCAAAGGAATACAGAACACCAAACACAAAATCGATTTCTTGAAGCTGTCAAATTTGCAGCTCTCAACTTTTCAACTCATTTCGCCAAGTAGTTTTCGGGTTATGCTTTCAAACCTACCCTTATTTCGAAATGTTTTGCAAAGATTAGACTTCTACATTTTAAACCTTCATAATGCCTAAACTGCTTGGACGAATCACTTAGCATTTGGTATTCGGATGTAACATTTAACGAGGGGTCCAAATATGCTTTCAAAATGGGATGATTGTATTGACTATTTCAAAGTTTGGAACAATTTGAGCAGGAAGATGGCCCTCCAAGCTATTTTTTATTAAACATAAATTGAATAACACTCATAATTCCCAGTCAAATGACTATTTTCGTTTTTCTACGCATTTTTTAGAATTGGAATAATAAAGATTGTTCAAATATTTCTTTTTTTGTTCGTTGTAATTAATATTAGTCTGCACCATAACATTTGATTGTGTGCGAACTTTAGCAACATTTACGAAATGTAAAAACATTACGAAGATGGAAGAAAATGCCTTAAATGTATTATGACGAAACTCATGGATCGTTAAGATAATTTATTTTAAAATAACATGTTCCTAAATTTGGATAATAAATTATATTGAACTAAAATATTTTCTAAATTAATCCTTCGTTTGTGCAATTAAATGCTTTATTCAAAATTTGTATCTTTTAACTTAAATCTAATTCTTATCCCTGCTAAAACTTTATTTAATATATGTCTTATAATATTCCTTTTATAAGCCTGTAATCTGCTCTTTGTGTTTTTTTACCTGAAATTAGATTGTACAGATGTATTTTATGCTTTGTTACAACTATAACAAAAAAACATCACATTTATCTAAATTAATTCATCTGTATTTTCCTAACTCAACCAATTTTAGATACAAAAGAGGATGCAGAAACCGCATATATGCATAATTTCCAGCTGCATCCACGATTGCTTGCATAGTTCTTTAGGATTGAATTTTCATGTCACTAATTTCATTAAATTGTCAAATCTATGACAATTGGGGCATTTGCATTTTGAAAGTTTATTATCTCATCAAAAAGTCACCTGTAAAAAATGCAGCCACGTCTCGTAACTCATTTACCGTAAAAAGTACTGAGATCGTATAAAGCCAAGTTTAACTATCGTATTAACTCTGAAATTTTCATTCACAAAATCACTCCTAGTCTCTGCATCTTTAGTTAATTATTATTTTGTGACTTGGCAATTACTTAGCACGAGAATGTGATGTATATAGTTAGTCTTAATCAAATAATACTATAACATATTAAGGTGTAATAACTTCCCTGTGCGTATATAATTTGCTTTAGTTAAATTATCCCATCCCATCCCATAACATAGTAAGGTGTAATAACTTCCCTGTGCTGCGTAATTGCCAAGTCACAAAATAATAATTAACTAAAGATGTAGAGACTAGGAGTGATTTTGTGAATGAAAATTTCAGAGTTAATAAGATAGTTAAACTTGGCTTTATACGATCTCAGTACTTTTTACGGTAAATGAGTTACGAGACGTTGCTGCATTTTTTACAGGTGACTTTTTGATGAGATTTCACTTCTTTTTGTAAGTAACCCTCCTTTTCTTGATTTTGGGTTCTTTTTGGAGATCATCCACTGATTTTCGCTAAGCCCACACTCTGTCCCTATTATTTACAGGTATCAAAAAATTGAAGCTTTAGTTTCGTTTGCAAAGTACTGTAGATAAAAAGAGATTTCAGGTTCTAGGCAAGCACTAAATTATGGGAGGGGGAGTGTCAAAAGTACTCTCAATTGCTTCCAGGATAGGCGCTATGCATCTGAGATATAACTCGCAGCCCTAGATACTTGATATTTAACATAAAAGAACTTTTTAGTATAAAAAGAAAGCCAAAATTAAAATTTCCGGAAATTTCCAATAAATCAAACTATATTCCTTTTTTCGATGGTTTTTTTTCGTTTTTTTTTTTAGACTTTTTTTTTATTATTTACGGATTTTTTAATTTTTCCTTACTTTGTGTACAAAACCCTGCCTTTCTGCCAAATGTCAATCTTCTAGGACTACAAAATCGAATTATTTTCAAATTTTCAACTTTTTATGAATTTATTGATTTTTCGATTTTAATTCTAAGTTACCTGATTGTCATGCTAATATAGTAATTATTTGATCCGTCTTCTTAGAATCATTTAGGTTCAATTTAGAGATAAATCAAGTGAATCTTAGAGTCACCATGATTTTATTTAGAAAGGACTATCAAGCCATAACCAGCCAGTAATGTCGGGAGGGTAGGGGGAGCTGTGAAAATTTTTGTGGGGCTAACATCATTTAACAATCCATATTTCATATGTGAAGTAAATAGAGTACAACATGTGAAAGAAAACAAACCTGTCTATAAAGAAATCGCCTATATCGTAGCCAGTCTATAGCGGAACTTTTCTATAACGAAATTCGTAAACGAAAGAAAAGAAAACTATAATCCGGGGGAAATGACATTAAACAATTAGGGGCGTTGTACTAGCTAATAGGACAATTATCTTATAACTAATGTTTCTAGCAGTACAAAATCAAATTGTTTTCGAATTTTCGATTTCTTAAACATATTTCGATTTTTCGATTTTATTTTCGAATTTTTTAATTGCTCCTTTTATTGAATAGTAAATACTACCTTTACACCAAGTTTTAAGTTTCTAAGACTACAAGATAAAAATATTTTCAATTTTTGATTTTTTCGCATTTTTTTTTTTTTTTTTATAATTTTCTGGATTTTATAATTTTTTCTTATTTTGTATCCTTTATTACAAATTTTAAATTTCTAGACCTACAAAATCGAATTATTTTAAAATTTCCGATCTTTTTCGATTTTTTTATTTTATTTTCGAATTTTATTGCGTTTTTATTTTAACTTATTCTGAATCCCAAACACTATCTTTACCGCGAATTTTAAGTTTCTAAAGCCAAAAGATCAAATTATTTAAATTTTTTTCAAATTTTTTCGAATTTTTCGAATTTTTGATTTTTTTTCGAGTTTTCTGGATTTTTTAATTTTTCCTTATTTTGCATCCTAAATACTACCTTTATTCCGAATTCCAAGTTTCTAGCGCAACAAAATTGGATTATTTGAAATTTTTCGATTTTTTTCGATTTTTCGATTTTATTTTCAATTTTTTTTTGCGTGTTTTTGATGTTTTTTTTTTCTGAATTCTAAACACTACCTTCACACCAAATTTTAAGTTTTTAAGACTACAAGATCGTGTTATTTTCAAATTTCAATTTTGTTCGATTTTTTTTAATTTTCGAATGTTTTTTTTTTTTTTAATTTTCCGGATTTTATATTTTTCCTTTCTTTGTATCCGAAATGCTAGCTTTATTCCAAATTTTCAGTTTCTGTGGCTGTGGGATATACCCAATCTTTTTGATGACGCGAGAGTGAGTGAGTGTGTGAGTGACAAAAAATCGAAACTTTGAGTTCATATATCGTCTGCACTAATTTATGGGTATTTTTGAATTATCCATATTTTTTAATTTTTCCTTATTTAGTATCTTAAATATTGCCTTTATTCCAAATTTCAAGTTTCTAGCGCTATGAAATCGAATTATTTTCAAATTTTCCTTATTTTTCGATTTTTCCGATTTTTTCGATTTTTTTGTTTTATTTTCGAATTTTATTTGGTTTTTTATTTTAACTTATTCTGAATCCTAAACACTATCTTTACTGCAAATTTTAAGTTTCTAAGGCTAAAAGATCAAATTATTTTAATTTTTTCAATATTTTTCGAATTTTTCGAATTTTTGAATTTTTTTTTTCGAATTTTGCGGAATTTTTAATTTTTCCTTATTTTGTATCCTAAATACTACCTTTATTCCGAATTCCAAGTTTCTAGCGCAACAAAATCGGATTATTTGAAATTTTTCGATTTTTTTCGATTTTCGATTTTTTCAATTTTGCTTTCGATTTTTTTGGTGTTTTTGATGTTTTCTTTTTCTGGATGATAAACACTACCTTCACACCGAATCTTAAGTTCCTAAGACTACAAGATCGTATTATTTTCAATTTTCAATTTTGATGGAATTTGTTGAATTTTCGAATGTTTTTTTTTTTTCGAATTTTCCGGATTTTATAATTTTTCCTTTCTTTGTATCCTAGACACTACCTTTTTTCTAAATGTCAAGTTTCTAGGGCTACGGGATCTACCTAATCTTTTTGATGACGCGTGAACGAGTGAGTGAGTGAGTGACAAAAAATCGAATGTTTGAGTTCGTATATCGTCTGAACTAGAAAAGATAGAAAGTTTTAATTTTAAATTTTGGTCCTGTGTGCCAAATACTGTAGAAAAACGAAGTTTCAAATTTTTGGGATACTCCAGCGCGGAGATATGAGGGGGTCAAAAGTGCCCTGAGTTGCTTCCAGAAATACGGCTGTCCTCTCTCGACTTGGCGTAGGCACTGCCGTGCCTCCAGATCTAAAACAAACTATTCCCATCCTGTGGGATTTGTTTTTCAATGTTTTACTTTATTTAATGCAAAACATAGATTGCATCCGACAACTCATAAAAAAGTCCTCCGGCCTGGAAAAGGTAGCTTTCCTATATCTTCGTTTTAAAATTTTAGCTAATGTTACTCGAAAACAGCAAGTTAAAATGCAAAGAAACCGTTTACAAAAGATTCGTTTACACTGAATTTGAATAAGAAATTCGCCAAATTATTGAGCTATAGCCAAGTTGGCTTCATTTATGAAGACTTATTTTTGTCGCCAAATTTGGCGAGATTTCGCCAATTGTCGCCAAGTTTGGCGAGAATTTGGCGCTAATGGATATGAATATATAGTTTTGTGCGTATGATTGGGAAAATGATTACAACAATGAAAGAAAATAATTTGCGAGAAATCGCGTTCACTAAAACTTATAAATTTATATTAAAATCATTAAAATTACAGACATTACAATACACTTTCATAAAACATTAAAAACATATTAAAATTGGACGCTTCGGATTTACATGGAAAATCCCTCTTCAACAACAACATTTCACTTAGCGTAAATCATAGTTCAAAAATATCAACAAATAGAAAATGCAACGTATCAAAATTTCGAAGTCAAAGTTACAGTTATAATAACACGGAGTATTCATTCGGGATTGCACCTGCTTGACCATTATTGACCATAAATTTATCGTTGGTTTTTTGTAATGTGCTGTTTTGTTTCAAAATGTCAGCCACCCTAGAATTTCAAACTGCTCTATCTCAGCCAATTTTTAAGATAGAGGTAAAACAAAAAATGCTCTGGAATCCTTGTATCAAGTCCTAACACCTAAATAAAAAATAAACTTTATTTTTTAACTTTTTTGTATATTTATTTTAGTTTTAAAATTTTCCGTGGCCGCCATCTTGAAACAAGATGGCGGACCAAGCTGGCCAACGAACTCGGTCGAGGCATTGGTGAGCTTAATACACACAATTAGTTTCAATCAAATTAATTTATAAATACGAGAGTTATCGTATCAAATTATTTTCATTTATTCAATTTTTTTCGAATTTTTTTATTTTTTTTTCGAATTTTCTGGATTTTTTGTAATTTTCCTTTTTCTGTATCCTAAATACTACCTTTATTCCTAATTTGAATTTTCTAGCGCAACAAAATCGGATTGTCTTCAAATTTTCGGTTTTTTTTTCAATTTTGCTTTCGATTTTTTTGGTGTTTTTGATGTTTTCTTTTTCTGGATGTTAAACACTACCTTCACACCAAATCTTAAGTTTCCAAGACTACAAGATCGTATTATTTTCAATTTTCAATTTTGATGGAATTTGTTGAATTTTCGAATGTTTTTTTTTCGAATTTTCTGGATTTTATAATTTTTCCTTTCTTTGTATCCTAAACACTACCTTTTTTCCAAATGTCAAGTTTCTGGGGCTACGGGATCTACCCAATCTTTTTGATGACGCGTGAACGAGTGAGTAAGAAGTGACAAAAAATCGAATGTTTGAGTTCATATATCGCCTGAACTAGAAAAGACAGAAAGTTGTAATTTTAAATTTTGGTCCTGTGGGCCAAATACTCTCTATAATTGAAGTTTAAAATTTTTGGGATACTCCAGCGCAGAGATATGGGGGGGTCAAAAGTGCCCTGAGTTGCTTCCAGAAAAGTATGCTTACGGCTGTCCTCTCTCGACTTGGCGGACAGATTGCCCTATGTCTAACTGTTGTTTCAAACAGCGGCGCTTTGGCTCGAACGTATTTCTGTTTGGCGGTCTAAATTAGACCAAGATGTGGTAACTCCATCTCTCTCTCTCTTGGCCTTCAACATCTAAAAGTTTTTGATAAAACGGAGGTCACCTCTGCATTATTTCTGTCTTTTTACCAATAAAGAATTTGTGTACTTCCATGGGACAACTTGTTTTCGCTGATTCCTGTCTTATCATTTTAGAACGAGAATACTCAATTATTTGGAAAATACAACTCAACCCAGTACATATGTTTCACGGATCAAATATTTATTGCCATTCGAACATTTCTGCAGTAATCTAAGTATACATCCAGATTCAATTATTTTCTTCACAAGGATACATTCTGGTGCATCTTACCTGAAATGATTTCGTCTATGACAAATGTGTCATCCTGGTGGCTGAAGGATAAGAAGGCGTCGAACATTTTACCATAATCGAGGTCCCTCTCTTTCACGAAATTGAAGCCATGGAAATAAAGTAACACTTTTATGTTGAATTCATATTTCCTGTACACAATTGTGGCAGCTAAACAAAGTATTATGACAGCTGAAAAGAAAAGTATGTATCATCATACATTATTTTTAATGCCAGCAACCCTTTTTTTATGCACATACAAAACGTCCAATGATGAATTAGGTTTAAACAGTGTGGCAGTAATTTAGGTGCATGCATTTGAAGGGCTCTACAAGATAAACTATTTGGAATAGTTTTAGAAGCTTTGGTATTTATGCGATTTAGAGCATATAGAAATGAGTTATGCAGTAAAAATGTTTATTT
The DNA here is from genome assembly GCA_963931845.1 of Maratus michaelseni. Classification (NCBI taxonomy): domain Eukaryota; kingdom Metazoa; phylum Arthropoda; class Arachnida; order Araneae; family Salticidae; genus Maratus; species Maratus michaelseni. Next base: position 2,692,938 of record OZ007597.1, on the reverse strand, counting down.
CGAAAGTTTACCAATAGATGGCGCTTGCATGTTAGGGATATTTAATTATTAAATATTAATAACACATTTTAAATCCAAACAATTTGAGATGATGATATTCTTTTATACCAGCGCTATAATTACTACCATTTTCATAAAAAATAACTTTATTAACAGAGGGCGGCTGTTTCTTGGCTAAAATTTTAGAGCTCATAAGGTTTATCATGGCTAAAATCTTAAACCAGAATAATGTGAAATTTGCGATAAAAAGTTTATTCTCTAGGTAGGAAATTCTCTAGTTTTCTTTTCTTTCCCTTTTTTTTTATTTTAATGATAAACAGCGCCACCTATTAAAACATCTTAAAATTAATTATTTTTTATTACAGAGTTTGTTTCCGCATGCTCTAGACAGTACAAATACCGAATCTTTTAAAAATACTCCAAATAGTTTAGCTTTTAGAGTCCTTCAAACACGCGCACTTTAATTATGTCCACCCTGCATATAATGTAGTAACAAACATGATATATGTGCACTATGTGGCTAAAAATTAAGGGGCATTCTCAATTTTACACGTTTTGTAGAATATCTAAAGATATACTTGTCGGATTCGTCTGAAATGTCAGGAATGAAAAGAACATGATTGAGACCGCATGCTCCAGACAGTATAAATACCGAATCTTTTAAAAATACTCCAAATAGTTTAGCTTTTAGAGTCCTTCAAACACGCGCACTTTAATTATGGCCACCCGAGTAACAAACATGATATATGTGCACTATGTGGCTAAAAATTAAGGGGCATTCTCAATTTTACACGTTTTGTAGAATATCTAAAGATATACTTGTCGGATTCGTCTGAAATGTCAGGAATGAAAAGAACATGATTGAGACCGCATGCTCCAGACAGTATAAATACCGAATCTTTTAAAAATACTCCAAATAGTTTAGCTTTTAGAGTCCTTCAAACACGCGCACTTTAATTATGGCCACCCGAGTAACAAACATGATATATGTGCACTATGTGGCTAAAAATTAAGGGGCATTCTCAATTTTACACGTTTTGTAGAATATCTAAAGATATACTTGTCGGATTCGTCTGAAATGTCAGGAATGAAAAGAACATGATTGAGCCCGCATGCTCTAGACAGTATAAATACCGAATCTTTTAAAAATACTCCAAATAGATTAGCTTTTAGAGTCCTTCAAACACGCGCACTTTAATTATGGCCACCCTGTATATAATGTAGTAACAAACATGATATATGTGCACTATGTGGCTAAAAATTAAGGGGCATTCTCAATTTTACACGTTTTGTAGAATATCTAAAGATATACTTGTCGGATTCGTCTGAAATGTCAGGAATGAAAAGAACATGATTGAGACCGCATGCTCTAGACAGTATAAATACCCAATCTTTTAAAAATACTCCAAATAGTTTAGCTTTTAGAGTCCTTCAAACACGCGCACTTTAATTATGGCCACCCTGTATATAATGTAGTAACAAACATGATATATGTGCACTATGTGGCTAAAAATTAAGGGGCATTCTCAATTTTACACGTTTTGTAGAACATCTAAAGATATACTTGACGGATTCGTCTGAAATGTCAGGAATGAAAAGAACATGATTGAGACCGCATGCTCTAAACAGTATAAATACCGAATCTTTTAAAAATACTCCAAATAGTTTAGCTTTTAGAGTCCTTCAAACACGCGCACTTTAATTATGGCCACCCTGTATATAATGTAGTAACAAACATGATATATGTGCACTATGTGACTAAAAATTAAGGGGCATTCTCAATTTTACACGTTTTGTAGAATATCTAAAGATATACTTGTCGGATTCGTCTGAAATGTCAGGAATGAAAAGAACATGATTGAGACCGCATGCTCTAGACAGTATAAATACCGAATCTTTTAAAAATACTCCACATAGTTTAGCTTTTAGAGTCCTTCAAACACGCGCACTTTAATTATGGCCACCCAGTATATAATGTAGTAACAAACATGATATATGTGCACTATGTGGCTAAAAATTAAGGGGCATTCTCAATTTTACACGTTTTGTAGAATATCTAAAGATATACTTGATGGATTCGTCTGAAATGTCAGGAATGAAAAGAACGTGATTGAGACCGCATGCTCTAAACGGTATAAATACCGAATCTTTTAAAAATACTCCAAATAGATTAGCTTTTAGAGTCCTTCAAACACGCGCACTTTAATTATGGCCACCCTGTATATAATGTAGTAACAAACATGATATATGTGCACTATGTGGCTAAAAATTAAGGGGCATTCTCAATTTTACACGTTTTGTAGAATATCTAAAGATATACTTGTCGGATTCGTCTGAAATGTCAGGAATGAAAAGAACGTGATTGAGACCGCATGCTCTAGACAGTATAAATACCGAATCTTTTAAAAATACTCTAAATAGTTTAGCTTTTAGAGTCCTTCAAACACGCGCACTTTAATTATGGCCACCCTGTATATAATGTAGTAACAAACATGACATATGTGCACTATGTGGCTAAAAATTAAGGGGCATTCTCAATTTTACACGTTTTGTAGAATATCTAAAGATATACTTGTCGGATTCGTCTGAAATGTCAGGAATGAAAAGAACGTGATTGAGACTGCATGCTCTAGACAGTATAAATACCGAATCTTTTAAAAATACTCTAAATAGTTTAGCTTTTAGAGTCCTTCAAACACGCGCACTTTAATTATGGCCACCCTGTATATAATGTAGTAACAAACATGATATATGTGCACTATGTGGCTAAAAATTAAGGGGCATTCTCAATTTTACACGTTTTGCAGAATATCTAAAGATATACTTGACGGATTCGTCTGAAATGTCAGGAATGAAAAGAACATGATTGAGACCGCATGCTCTAGACAGTATAAATACCGAATCTTTTAAAAATACTCTAAATAGTTTAGCTTTTAGAGTCCTTCAAACACGCGCACTTTAATTATAGCCACCCTGTATATAATGTAGTAACAAACATGATATATGTGCACTATGTGGCTAAAAATTAAGGGGCATTCTCAATTTTACACGTTTTGTAGAATATCTAAAGATATACTTGTCGGATTCGTCTGAAATGTCAGGAATGAAAAGAACGTGATTGAGACCGCATGCTCTAGACAGTATAAATACCGAATCTTTTAAAAATACTCTAAATAGTTTAGCTTTTAGAGTCCTTCAAACACACGCACTTTAATTATGGCCACCCTGTATATAATGTAGTAACAAACATGATATATGTGCACTATGTGACTAAAAATTAAGGGGCATTCTCAATTTTACACGTTTTGTAGAATATCTAAAGATATACTTGTCGGATTCGTCTGAAATGTCAGGAATGAAAAGAACATGATTGAGACCGCATGCTCTAGACAGTATAAATACCGAATCTTTTAAAAATACTCTAAATAGTTTAGCTTTTAGAGTCCTTCAAACACGCGCACTTTAATTATGGCCACCCTGTATATAATGTAGTAACAAACATGATATATGTGCACTATGTGGCTAAAAATTAAGGGGCATTCTCAATTTTACACGTTTTGCAGAATATCTAAAGATATACTTGACGGATTCGTCTGAAATGTCAGGAATGAAAAGAACATGATTGAGACCGCATGCTCTAGACAGTATAAATACCGAATCTTTTAAAAATACTCTAAATAGTTTAGCTTTTAGAGTCCTTCAAACACGCGCACTTTAATTATGGCCACCCTGTATATAATGTAGTAACAAACAGGATATATGTGCACTATGTGGCTAAAAATTAAGGGGCATTCTCAATTTTACACGTTTTGCAGAATATCTAAAGATATACTTGACGGATTCGTCTGAAATGTCAGGAATGAAAAGAACGTGATTGAGACCGCATGCTCTAGACAGTATAAATACCGAATCTTTTAAAAATACTCTAAATAGTTTAGCTTTTAGAGTCCTTCAAACACGCGCACTTTAATTATGGCCACCCTGTATATAATGTAGTAACAAACATGATATATGTGCACTATGTGGCTAAAAATTAAGGGGCATTCTCAATTTTACACGCTTTGCAGAATATCTAAAGATATACTTGTCGGATTCGTCTGAAATGTCAGGAATGAAAAGAACGTGATTGAGACCGCATGCTCTAGACAGTATAAATACCGAATCTTTTAAAAATACTCTAAATAGTTTAGCTTTTAGAGTCCTTCAAACACGCGCACTTTAATTATGGCCACCCTGTATATAATGTAGTAACAAACATGATATATGTGCACTATGTGACTAAAAATTAAGGGGCATTCTCAATTTTACACGTTTTGTAGAATATCTAAAGATATACTTGTCGGATTCGTCTGAAATGTCAGGAATGAAAAGAACGTGATTGAGACCGCATGCTCTAGACAGTATAAATACCGAATCTTTTAAAAATACTCTAAATAGTTTAGCTTTTAGAGTCCTTCAAACACGCGCACTTTAATTATGGCCACCCTGTATATAATGTAGTAACAAACATGATATATGTGCACTATGTGACTAAAAATTAAGGGGCATTCTCAATTTTACACGTTTTGTAGAATATCTAAAGATATACTTGTCGGATTCGTCTGAAATGTCAGGAATGAAAAGAACATGATTGAGACCGCATGCTCTAGACAGTATAAATACCGAATCTTTTAAAAATACTCCACATAGTTTAGCTTTTAGAGTCCTTCAAACACGCGCACTTTAATTATGGCCACCCTGTATATAATGTAGTAACAAACATGATATATGTGCACTATGTGGCTAAAAATTAAGGGGCATTCTCAATTTTACACGTTTTGTAGAATATCTAAAGATATACTTGACGGATTCGTCTGAAATGTCAGGAATGAAAAGAACATGATTGAGATCGCATGCTCTAAACAGTATAAATACCGAATATTTTAAAAATACTTCAAATAGTTTAGCTTTTAAAGTCCTTTAAACACGCGCACTTTAATTATGGCCACCCTGTATATAATGTAGTAACAAACATGATATATGTGCACTATGTAGCTAAAAATTAAGGGGCATTCTCAATTTTACACGTTTTGTAGAATATCTAAAGATATACTTGTCGGATTCGTCTGAAATGTCAGGAATGAAAAGAACATGATTGAGCCCGCATGCTCTAGACAGTATAAATACCGAATCTTTTAAAAATACTCCAAATAGATTAGCTTTTAGAGTCCTTCAAACACGCGCACTTTAATTATGGCCACCCTGTATATAATGTAGTAACAAACATGATATATGTGCACTATGTGGCTAAAAATTAAGGGGCATTCTCAATTTTACACGTTTTGCAGAATATCTAAAGATATACTTGACGGATTCGTCTGAAATGTCAGGAATGAAAAGAACATGATTGAGACCGCATGCTCTAGACAGTATAAATACCGAATCTTTTAAAAATACTCTAAATAGTTTAGCTTTTAGAGTCCTTCAAACACGCGCACTTTAATTATAGCCACCCTGTATATAATGTAGTAACAAACATGATATATGTGCACTATGTGGCTAAAAATTAAGGGGCATTCTCAATTTTACACGTTTTGTAGAATATCTAAAGATATACTTGTCGGATTCGTCTGAAATGTCAGGAATGAAAAGAACGTGATTGAGACCGCATGCTCTAGACAGTATAAATACCGAATCTTTTAAAAATACTCTAAATAGTTTAGCTTTTAGAGTCCTTCAAACACACGCACTTTAATTATGGCCACCCTGTATATAATGTAGTAACAAACATGATATATGTGCACTATGTGACTAAAAATTAAGGGGCATTCTCAATTTTACACGTTTTGTAGAATATCTAAAGATATACTTGTCGGATTCGTCTGAAATGTCAGGAATGAAAAGAACATGATTGAGACCGCATGCTCTAGACAGTATAAATACCGAATCTTTTAAAAATACTCTAAATAGTTTAGCTTTTAGAGTCCTTCAAACACGCGCACTTCAATTATGGCCACCCTGTATATAATGTAGTAACAAACATGATATATGTGCACTATGTGGCTAAAAATTAAGGGGCATTCTCAATTTTACACGTTTTGCAGAATATCTAAAGATATACTTGACGGATTCGTCTGAAATGTCAGGAATGAAAAGAACATGATTGAGACCGCATGCTCTAGACAGTATAAATACCGAATCTTTTAAAAATACTCTAAATAGTTTAGCTTTTAGAGTCCTTCAAACACGCGCACTTTAATTATGGCCACCCTGTATATAATGTAGTAACAAACAGGATATATGTGCACTATGTGGCTAAAAATTAAGGGGCATTCTCAATTTTACACGTTTTGCAGAATATCTAAAGATATACTTGACGGATTCGTCTGAAATGTCAGGAATGAAAAGAACGTGATTGAGACCGCATGCTCTAGACAGTATAAATACCGAATCTTTTAAAAATACTCTAAATAGTTTAGCTTTTAGAGTACTTCAAACACGCGCACTTTAATTATGGCCACCCTGTATATAATGTAGTAACAAACATGATATATGTGCACTATGTGGCTAAAAATTAAGGGGCATTCTCAATTTTACACGCTTTGCAGAATATCTAAAGATATACTTGTCGGATTCGTCTGAAATGTCAGGAATGAAAAGAACGTGATTGAGACCGCATGCTCTAGACAGTATAAATACCGAATCTTTTAAAAATACTCTAAATAGTTTAGCTTTTAGAGTCCTTCAAACACGCGCACTTTAATTATGGCCACCCTGTATATAATGTAGTAACAAACATGATATATGTGCACTATGTGACTAAAAATTAAGGGGCATTCTCAATTTTACACGTTTTGTAGAATATCTAAAGATATACTTGTCGGATTCGTCTGAAATGTCAGGAATGAAAAGAACGTGATTGAGACCGCATGCTCTAGACAGTATAAATACCGAATCTTTTAAAAATACTCTAAATAGTTTAGCTTTTAGAGTCCTTCAAACACGCGCACTTTAATTATGGCCACCCTGTATATAATGTAGTAACAAACATGATATATGTGCACTATGTGACTAAAAATTAAGGGGCATTCTCAATTTTACACGTTTTGTAGAATATCTAAAGATATACTTGTCGGATTCGTCTGAAATGTCAGGAATGAAAAGAACATGATTGAGACCGCATGCTCTAGACAGTATAAATACCGAATCTTTTAAAAATACTCCACATAGTTTAGCTTTTAGAGTCCTTCAAACACGCGCACTTTAATTATGGCCACCCTGTATATAATGTAGTAACAAACATGATATATGTGCACTATGTGGCTAAAAATTAAGGGGCATTCTCAATTTTACACGTTTTGTAGAATATCTAAAGATATACTTGACGGATTCGTCTGAAATGTCAGGAATGAAAAGAACATGATTGAGATCGCATGCTCTAAACAGTATAAATACCGAATATTTTAAAAATACTTCAAATAGTTTAGCTTTTAAAGTCCTTTAAACACGCGCACTTTAATTATGGCCACCCTGTATATAATGTAGTAACAAACATGATATATGTGCACTATGTAGCTAAAAATTAAGGGGCATTCTCAATTTTACACGTTTTGTAGAATATCTAAAGATATACTTGTCGGATTCGTCTGAAATGTCAGGAATGAAAAGAACATGATTGAGCCCGCATGCTCTAGACAGTATAAATACCGAATCTTTTAAAAATACTCCAAATAGATTAGCTTTTAGAGTCCTTCAAACACGCGCACTTTAATTATGGCCACCCTGTATATAATGTAGTAACAAACATGATATATGTGCACTATGTGGCTAAAAATTAAGGGGCATTCTCAATTTTACACGTTTTGTAGAATATCTAAAGATATACTTGACGGATTCGTCTGAAATGTCAGGAATGAAAAGAACATGATTGAGATCGCATGCTCTAAACAGTATAAATACCGAATATTTTAAAAATACTTCAAATAGTTTAGCTTTTAAAGTCCTTTAAACACGCGCACTTTAATTATGGCCACCCTGTATATAATGTAGTAACAAACATGATATATGTGCACTATGTAGCTAAAAATTAAGGGGCATTCTCAATTTTACACGTTTTGTAGAATATCTAAAGATATACTTGTCGGATTCGTCTGAAATGTCAGGAATGAAAAGAACATGATTGAGCCCGCATGCTCTAGACAGTATAAATACCGAATCTTTTAAAAATACTCCAAATAGATTAGCTTTTAGAGTCCTTCAAACACGCGCACTTTAATTATGGCCACCCTGTATATAATGTAGTAACAAACATGATATATGTGCACTATGTGGCTAAAAATTAAGGGGCATTCTCAATTTTACACGTTTTGCAGAATATCTAAAGATATACTTGACGGATTCGTCTGAAATGTCAGGAATGAAAAGAACATGATTGAGACCGCATGCTCTAGACAGTATAAATACCGAATCTTTTAAAAATACTCTAAATAGTTTAGCTTTTAGAGTCCTTCAAACACGCGCACTTTAATTATAGCCACCCTGTATATAATGTAGTAACAAACATGATATATGTGCACTATGTGGCTAAAAATTAAGGGGCATTCTCAATTTTACACGTTTTGTAGAATATCTAAAGATATACTTGTCGGATTCGTCTGAAATGTCAGGAATGAAAAGAACGTGATTGAGACCGCATGCTCTAGACAGTATAAATACCGAATCTTTTAAAAATACTCTAAATAGTTTAGCTTTTAGAGTCCTTCAAACACACGCACTTTAATTATGGCCACCCTGTATATAATGTAGTAACAAACATGATATATGTGCACTATGTGACTAAAAATTAAGGGGCATTCTCAATTTTACACGTTTTGTAGAATATCTAAAGATATACTTGTCGGATTCGTCTGAAATGTCAGGAATGAAAAGAACATGATTGAGACCGCATGCTCTAGACAGTATAAATACCGAATCTTTTAAAAATACTCTAAATAGTTTAGCTTTTAGAGTCCTTCAAACACGCGCACTTCAATTATGGCCACCCTGTATATAATGTAGTAACAAACATGATATATGTGCACTATGTGGCTAAAAATTAAGGGGCATTCTCAATTTTACACGTTTTGCAGAATATCTAAAGATATACTTGACGGATTCGTCTGAAATGTCAGGAATGAAAAGAACATGATTGAGACCGCATGCTCTAGACAGTATAAATACCGAATCTTTTAAAAATACTCTAAATAGTTTAGCTTTTAGAGTCCTTCAAACACGCGCACTTTAATTATGGCCACCCTGTATATAATGTAGTAACAAACAGGATATATGTGCACTATGTGGCTAAAAATTAAGGGGCATTCTCAATTTTACACGTTTTGCAGAATATCTAAAAATATACTTGACGGATTCGTCTGAAATGTCAGGAATGAAAAGAACGTGATTGAGACCGCATGCTCTAGACAGTATAAATACCGAATCTTTTAAAAATACTCTAAATAGTTTAGCTTTTAGAGTACTTCAAACACGCGCACTTTAATTATGGCCACCCTGTATATAATGTAGTAACAAACATGATATATGTGCACTATGTGGCTAAAAATTAAGGGGCATTCTCAATTTTACACGCTTTGCAGAATATCTAAAGATATACTTGTCGGATTCGTCTGAAATGTCAGGAATGAAAAGAACGTGATTGAGACCGCATGCTCTAGACAGTATAAATACCGAATCTTTTAAAAATACTCTAAATAGTTTAGCTTTTAGAGTCCTTCAAACACGCGCACTTTAATTATGGCCACCCTGTATATAATGTAGTAACAAACATGATATATGTGCACTATGTGACTAAAAATTAAGGGGCATTCTCAATTTTACACGTTTTGTAGAATATCTAAAGATATACTTGTCGGATTCGTCTGAAATGTCAGGAATGAAAAGAACGTGATTGAGACCGCATGCTCTAGACAGTATAAATACCGAATCTTTTAAAAATACTCTAAATAGTTTAGCTTTTAGAGTCCTTCAAACACGCGCACTTTAATTATGGCCACCCTGTATATAATGTAGTAACAAACATGATATATGTGCACTATGTGACTAAAAATTAAGGGGCATTCTCAATTTTACACGTTTTGTAGAATATCTAAAGATATACTTGTCGGATTCGTCTGAAATGTCAGGAATGAAAAGAACATGATTGAGACCGCATGCTCTAGACAGTATAAATACCGAATCTTTTAAAAATACTCCACATAGTTTAGCTTTTAGAGTCCTTCAAACACGCGCACTTTAATTATGGCCACCCTGTATATAATGTAGTAACAAACATGATATATGTGCACTATGTGGCTAAAAATTAAGGGGCATTCTCAATTTTACACGTTTTGTAGAATATCTAAAGATATACTTGACGGATTCGTCTGAAATGTCAGGAATGAAAAGAACATGATTGAGATCGCATGCTCTAAACAGTATAAATACCGAATATTTTAAAAATACTTCAAATAGTTTAGCTTTTAAAGTCCTTTAAACACGCGCACTTTAATTATGGCCACCCTGTATATAATGTAGTAACAAACATGATATATGTGCACTATGTAGCTAAAAATTAAGGGGCATTCTCAATTTTACACGTTTTGTAGAATATCTAAAGATATACTTGTCGGATTCGTCTGAAATGTCAGGAATGAAAAGAACATGATTGAGCCCGCATGCTCTAGACAGTATAAATACCGAATCTTTTAAAAATACTCCAAATAGATTAGCTTTTAGAGTCCTTCAAACACGCGCACTTTAATTATGGCCACCCTGTATATAATGTAGTAACAAACATGATATATGTGCACTATGTGGCTAAAAATTAAGGGGCATTCTCAATTTTACACGTTTTGTAGAATATCTAAAGATATACTTGTCGGATTCGTCTGAAATGTCAGGAATGAAAAGAACGTGATTGAGACCGCATGCTCTAGACAGTATAAATACCGAATCTTTTAAAAATACTCTAAATAGTTTAGCTTTTAGAGTCCTTCAAACACGCGCACTTTAATTATGGCCACCCTGTATATAATGTAGTAACAAACACGATATATGTGCACTATGTGGCTAAAAATTAAGGGGCATTCTCAATTTTACACGTTTTGCAGAATATCTAAAGATATACTTGACGGATTCGTCTGAAATGTCAGGAATGAAAAGAACGTGATTGAGACCGCATGCTCTAGACAATATAAATACCGAATCTTTTAAAAATACTCTAAATAGTTTAGCTTTTAGAGTCCTTCAAACACGCGCACTTTAATTATGGCCACCCTGTATATAATGTAGTAACAAACATGATATATGTGCACTATGTGGCTAAAAATTAAGGGGCATTCTCAATTTTACACGTTTTGTAGAATATCTAAAGATATACTTGTCGGATTCGTCTGAAATGTCAGGAATGAAAAGAACGTGATTGAGACCGCATGCTCTAGACAGTATAAATACCGAATCTTTTAAAAATACTCTAAATAGTTTAGCTTTTAGAGTCCTTCAAACACGCGCATTTTAATTATGGCCACCCTGTGTATAATGTAGTAACAAACATGATATATGAGCAGTATGTGGCTAAAAATTAAGGGGCATTCTCAATTTTACACGTTTTGCAGAATATCTAAAGATATACTTGACGGATTCGTCTGAAATGTCAGGAATGAAAAGAACATGATTGAGACCGCATGCTCTAGACAGTATAAATACCGAATCTTTTAAAAATACTCCAAATAGTTTAGCTTTTAGAGTCCTTCAAACACGCGCACTTTAATTATGGCCACCCTGTATATAATGTAGTAACAAACATGATATATGTGCACTATGTGGCTAAAAATTAAGGGGCATTCTCAATTTTACACGTTTTGTAGAATATCTAAAGATATACTTGTCGGATTCGTCTGAAATGTCAGGAATGAAAAGAACATGATTGACATCATATTTCTCTCTCCCTCTCACACACACAAAAGCAATTGGAGGGCCAATAAGAAATTGAAGAAAAAAATAATAATTGGGACCACCGTGTAAAATAAAATGCACGAATTGATTTCTCGCTCCATCACTTGATTTTGCGTATATAGTGCATCTTTTGTGTTAATTTGCGTTAAACTAGGAAGTCTATTCATGGAAATATGACAATTTCCTTAACCCTAGAATACTATCCTGCGTAAATTTTGCTCATACACCCAGGAAATTCGCGCACAAATTTTGAACTGTGTACACTAGCACTAACATCATGTAGACATTGTATCGACGTTCTTTTGTCTATAAGATGCAATTATAACTGGATGTTAGATATTTTCTATCTTTCAGGAAATTTTATTTTCTTTTATATGGTGAGTAAAATTTACTCATAGTTAGTATTAAGAGTATATTTATTGTAAGTAATATTTACTCATGGTTAGTATAAACAGATTAATTGTATACGTAATATTTACTCATGGTTAGTATTAACATACTAGGACTTCCCTCAAAGGGATTAGTCTGAGTGATATTGCTGAGAACATAGGGTTAACAATTACAATATAAAGAAATAGAGCAAATTAAATGATAGAATTACAAAATATCATATATAAATTCATATACACTGTTAAATAAATAGAAAAGAAGTACCGTTCATCAGATGTGTTGTCATATTTTTTTTAAAACTTGTGGCAAAGAATCTCATTTTCTTAAGCGCGTATTGCGCAAAACTTAAAAAAATAAAAAATAAAAATAAAAATAAAAAACGCCGGATCTTTTAAAACGCCAAGCTTTTTAAAGTTACGTAATTGGATTTGAAGCCAATAGATTATTCTATCAAGCGTGGCTTAACGCAAATTTAATTTCATTGTTGCACCTTTTTTTGTGTGTGAATTTAAAATTTTTCTTCCTTGATTAAATATCTATTATTTGTATAACTGTTTATAGAAACTCTTACACTTCAAACCACATTGATAGCATGCTTTGCTACAAACCAGATTGCAAAACTATAGTCTAAATTACTATTAAAGCATACAAAAAATCTTTCGATGACTTCTGTAAAATAACTTTTACATTAAATCTCCATATCGCAAAATTGAAAAATTATATATATTTCAAAGTTAAGCTTAACAGATACTTCTTGATTATTCTCTAGTAGGCTCTGCCCCCTGCGCCTTTACTGCGCCAAACCGCAGACTTTTCTTTTGCCTGTCTGTATATCTCTCCACAATCTGTCTGTTTCCCTATCCGTTCTTCTGCCCGTCTGTCTAACCGATTGTCTATCTCTCTACACGTCTCGCAACCTGTCTCTATATTTCTCTACCGGTCTCGCTACCCACCAATCTATTTCTGTAACCGCCTGTCTATCCGTCTAACTACTTGTATGTCTAGCCGTGTCTCTATCCACTTCGCTATCCATTTGTCTATCTGTCTCACAACTTGTCTATCTGTCTCTCTACCCGTCTGGCTATACGCCTCTCTACCCATCTTCTTACCCATCTCCGTACCCATCTACTGTCTCTCTACTCGTCTGTATACCCGTCTCACTATCCGTCTGTTTTTGTACCCGACTCTTTACCCGTCTCGCTACCAATCTCATTACCCGTGAGTCAACTCGTCTCTGTACTCATCTCTCTACTCGTTTCTGTACTCATCTCTCTACTCGTCTCTTTATCTACCACGCTACGCGTCTCGCAACCTTTCTTGCTACATTCCTGTCTACCGGTGTCGCTACCCGTCTCGTAACCCATCTCGCTACCCCTCTGTCAACCCTCTTTTTACCTTTCTCTCTAGTCATCTGTCTATTCGTTTCGCTACCCGTCAGCCTACCTATGTCGCTACTCTTCTCCCTACCCGTTTGTTTACTCGTCTTTCTACTTCTCGCCACCCCTTCCCAATATTTAAACAATTCATTTAATATACAGAAGCCGTTTATCAGTTATTAAATGCAAACAGAAGTAATTTATCTAATAAGTGTAATCAGATGCAATTTTTTTAAATACATACATAAACCTGAATAATAATTCATCAGTTTTGTGTATCCATCAGTTCATCAGTTCAATTCAATCAGTTCAAATCAATTCATCAGTTGTTTATATCATTTGACAGTAAATCTCAACTTCTTAAACCTGAATTGTCTCAAGCTTTTTAAAAAAATCCACAAGGTCTGTATAACTGCAAAGTACCCTGAGGGCTATATTAGCTACATATTATTATGTTAAGTGAAAGTTTTGTTATCGCGTTTGCTGCCAATTGCTTATGTCAGAAAGCGTGGCTTAACGCCATTTTAAATTCATTACTGTAACTTTTTTTTTTGGGGGGGGGGGGGGAAGAGCTTCAAATATATACATTTAAATTAAAACTTTTGCCTCCATGCCATTAGTGTTGTTTGTATTATTAACTAATACCTTGTAGACCGAGCTTCATTTGAAACAAATGTAAAAGACTTCTTCTACAGTTTTTTGAGGAGAAACTTTCGTAATTGGGCCCAAAGCCAATCGGAGCATTTAATATCCTTATTGTAACTCTTATAGAGTTAAAACAATATTGTTGCTAGCTTTACTCTTGTTTGAGACCAGCCTTGCCTGTGTATCTGAATAGGGAAAAGTTTCGTATCCTATGTCGGTTGGCGAAAAGAATTTAAAATGGTGCCAAAAGGTAGTTTTAGCATCTTACAAAATTTTTCAACAGAGCGGTAAAACATGTTTTTCAAATATTTACAAACATACGTTTATTAAAGCATGTTTTTGCACCATCTTAAAAATTTAAGCACGTTGCTAAAATAAAATTTTATCGCCATATTCGATATTTTAATAAGTAATGAAAATACATAAACAAACTTATTTAACAAACCCAAGAGGCATTTTTGTGATCATCATCATATATATTATTTCTCCTGTCAACATCCCTGTTTCTCAGAAAATACGAAACGCAGAAAGACGAATGAGATACCATATGAAAGGATTTGGAACAGGCTTCTGACATAGCACACTTAACATTTCGTTAAAACATGTTTTTGACTAAACTTTGCTGAAAATTAAAAATTAAATCGGCATTGTTTTCATAAAAGAAATGAAAGGTTTTCCTAAAATTATTGTTGCCACTAAAATAAAATACCACATTATATGATGCTCAACAATTATTATAAAGAAATTCCGCACGGGTTTATTTTATACTAGCAAGATACGCCCGCTACGCTGGTCAATTTCTCTTAACGAACCTTTAATCAAACAAAATATTGACATTTCATAATTCACTTTTATATTTTAACAGAATAATAAGGATACTATAATTTGTGACTCGTGCTATAGTCAATATACACGTCAGGACACGTCGCCCTTATCATTATCTTTTTACGCGTGACGGTTTCGCTATGGTACTCTATTGTGAAATTTGGTAATTTTAGAAATTCAATATTTGAAAAATCGCAGAATCATTAGATCATTTTTCTTTAGAAATTGTTCTTAGAGCGCATTTAGATCTTATAAATAACGATCATGCCGAACTTGAAGTTTCTAGCTCCTTCAGCATCGCAAAAATCGCAATTTTAGAACGTTTTTCGCTTCTGCACCCCCCTCGGGGTAGTGGCACCGACATAAAATATAGCCTATGTTGGAGCAGGGATTGTCACCATCCATTTGCCACCATCACTTTTGAAATCGCTTTAGTAGTTCCAGACATTCCATACAAATTGTAATTTAGAATGTTTTTAGAAAATTTTTTGCCTATTTCAGCCTTTTAAATTTCGAATTTTTTTAGATTTTGTTCTTATAGAGCATTTAAATCTTGTAAGAAACGACCATACAAAATGTCAAGTTCCTAACTCCTTCATTATTGAAAATATCATAATTTTGGAACGTTTTTCGCTCCTGCACCCTCTGCGGGCAGTGGCACCGACAAAAAATTTAGCATATGTTGGAGCAGGGACTGTCACCATCCATTTGCCATCATCACTTTTGAAATCGGTTCTGTAGTTTCAGAGATTCCATAGAAATTGTAATTTAGAATGTTTTTAGAACGCTTCTTCCTCATCTCACCCTTTTAAATTGCGAATGTTTTTATAATTTGTTCTTAGAGAGCATTTACATCTTATAAGTAACTACCATACCAAATTTGATACTTCTATCTCCTTCAGTACACAAAAAATCGAAATTTTAGAACGTTTTTCGCTCCTGCACCCCCCTGGGGGTGGTGGCACCGACATAAAATATAGCCTATGTTGGAGCAGGGATTGTCACCATTAATTTGCCTCCATCACTTTTAAAATCGCTTCAGTGGTTCCAGAGATTACCCCCTACAAACAAACAAACAAACAAACAAACAATCTTTACTACTTTATATATTAGTATAGATAAGGGTGAATTAGCCCCTTGTTCCCCCCCTTTATACTTAACCAATCAATCCCGAAAACTAATCAGAGATCGCCTTAACACAGTGAACCTATAAATAAAATTTGAAGGAAATGGGATAATTCTGCATGAAAAACCCATTTACATAAATTAAGGGGGGTATTAGCCCCCCGTTCCCCCCCTTTATACTTAACCAATCAATCCCGAAAACTAATCAGGGAAGCGCCTTAACACAGTGAACCTATAAACAAAATTTGAAGGAAAACGGAATAATTCTGCATGAAAAACCCATTTATATAAATTAAGGGGGGATTAGCCCCCCGATCCCCCCCCCTTTATACTTAACTAATCAATCCCGAAAACTAATCAGGGAAGCGTCTTAACCCAATGAACCTATAAACAAAATTTGAAGGAAAACGGAATAATTCTGCATGAAAAACCCATTTATATAAATTAAGGGGGGGGATTAGCCCCCCCCCGTTCCCCCCTTTATACTCAGCCAATCAATCCCGAAAATTATCATGCAAGCGCCTTAACACAGTGAACCTATACACAAAATTTGAAGGAAAACGGAATAATTCTGCATGAAAAACCCATTTATATAAATTAAGGGGGGGATTAGCCCCCCGTTCCCCCCTTTATACTTAACCAATCAATCCCGAAAAGTAATCAGGGAAGCGTCTTAACCCAATGAACCTATAAACAAAATTTGAAGGAAAACGGAATAATTCTGCATGAAAAACCCATTTATATAAATTAAGGGGGGGGGAATTAGCCCCCCGACCCCCCCCCTTTATATTAACTAATCAATCCCGAAAACTAATCAGGGAAGCGCCTTAACACAGTGAACCTATAAACAAAATTTGAAGGAAAACGGAATAATTCTGCATGAAAAACCCATTTATATAAATTAAGGGGGGGGGAATTAGCCCCTTGTTCCCCCCCTTTATACTTAACCAATCAATCCCGAAGAGTAATCAGGGAAGCGTCTTAACCCAATGAACCTATAAACAAAATTTGAAGGAAAACAGAATAATTCTGCATGAAAAACCCATTTATATAAATTAAGGAAGGGATTACCCCCCCCCCGATTCCCCCCCCCCCCTTTATACTTAACTAATCAAACCCGTAAACTAATCAGGGAAGCGCCTTAACTCAGTGAACCTATAAACAAAATTTAAAGGGAAACGGAATAATTCTGCCCATTTATATAAATTAAGGGGGGGGATTAGACCCTTGTTCCCCCCCTTTATACTTGACCAATCAATCCCGAAAACTAATCAGGGAAGCGCCTTAACTCAGTGAACCTATAAACAAAATTTGAAAGGAAACGGAATAATTCTGCCCATTTATATAAATTAAGGGGGGGGGATTAGACCCTTGTTCCCCCTCTTTATACTTGACCAATCAATCCCGAAAACTAATCAGGGAAGCGCCTTAACTCAGTGAACCTATAAACAAAATTTGAAGGAAAACGGAATAATTCTGCATGAAAAACCCATTTATATAAATTAGGGGGTGGGGGAATTAGCCCCTTGTTCCCCCCCTTTTATACTTAACCAATCAATCCCGAAAACTAATCAGGGAAGCGCCTTAACACAGTGAACCTATAAACAAAATTTGAAGGAAAACGGATATTTCTATGAAGAGTTATCGCATTACGTACGTACATACATACATACAGAACCGGCTGCCAAGCTCTCAGGGCTTGACAGCCAGTGTGATAACTGAAAAATCGCAATTTTAGAAAATTTTTTGCTCCTGCACCCCCTGGGGTTAGTGGCACCGACATAAAATATAGCCTATGTTGGAGCAGGGGTTGTCACCATCAATTTGCCACCATCACTTTTGAAATCGGTTCGGTAGTTCCAGAGATTACCCCCTACAAACAAACAAACAAGATTTACTCCTTTATAATATTAGTATAGATTTATGATTAAAAAGCGAAATTGAAATTGAAATGTTTGGATTTATATTTCTATGTCCCATGTTTTTCCCGAAGCGGATGACGTCATCTTCTAATGCTGTTAAATTACGATTGTTATTTTTTTTTCCTCGCGCGTGCCTTTTGCAATATTGGATGACTCAAACTTTGATGGAATAAATTTAATGATATTCTGGCTTGAATAAAAACTAAATGTTGTTAACACATATATATATATATATATATTACGTATATATATGTATATATATTAAATATTTATACGTTTACTTAAAAAATCCTCTTCGTATGAGTGGTGTTTTTAGTTTAAATAATTCTAAATAAAATCAACGAATTGATTTTTCAAGCTCATAAATAAGAAAGGACATGCAAACACAGAATCTTAAACTTTTACAATTTTATGGGAGCAAAATAAAATAAAAGAAAATAAAATAAAAATAATATAGCCATATGTAATTGCAGGAAACGCAAACATTATAAAATCCTGCAGGTCGCCAAGAAGTTTTCACATACTGTACCTCACTCCGAGTCCTTTGGAAACATTATGAGTGGTGATAGATTTTTACACGGGACTCGGAGTATGCACTTCTATATCGCTTCTTTTTATGTGATATCACTTCTTTTTGTGACTGACGTTTTAAGTTTTGTGGCTTGGCGGGATTATTTACAACGAGTTGTTTTTGATGAGATATCACTCCTTTTTGTAAGGTATTTATTTTCAATTATACGTATTCCATTTTTATTCAGAAAAGAAAAGATGAAAGGGGAAAAAAAAATAATAGTGATGCTATAAACAGAATTATGTGACTTATTCCAATGTACATGTCGCTACCATAACAACGGGGAAACTTTTATGTTAATTTCCTTACATTGTATTCATTAGATTATTTATGACATATTTATTTTCCTTTTTCTTTTGTTTATATCACTCTTCCGTTTATATACATTCAAAAACAAAAAATTAGACAATTTTACAGTAGTTTACAAACTAATTAAAATACTACAGTTTCAGAAAAATGTGGAAAAATAAGAAGCACTTTTTTTCGGTCAACTACAACTATAAGTTTATGGAGCATACTTTACCAAGAATAATCAACATTTTTTTTTCTACGAACCTATTTCTATTAGTATAAAAAATTACAGGGATTTTTATACTAAAATATTAAATATATTATTTTTGAAAATTACTCAGCACCTTAGAAGTTTTTTATTTGTTTAAGTTTTTTAATTCAACGTTTCGAGAATTTGAAAAATATAAAATTCACAACGTTTACAAAAGTATAAAAACTATTAAAGTGATTTCTGTTCATATAGTCTGTTCATTCAAATTCGGTGATCCTAAAATATAGATCCTTAATCTCCGGCAGTCCATGAATTAACTAGGACTGCAACTGTCCATTTTATGCAACTGTTAAAATGTTCTCAAAGTTGACAATAGAGGCAATGAGTATAGCTCGGCAAATATAAACACGGCATTGCTTCATCATGGCTTTGTTTCGTGAGGTGTTCGTTCTCCGAACATAAAAATCTCACGCGAAAGTGTTTGTTAACCGATTTGTTTGTAAACCGAACAGTTCGTTACCGATCACCTATTGTATACGAAATTTAGCATTTTAAGTTCGTCATAGCCGGAGATTCGATGAACGGCAAATATTTAAACGCAAACTTGTAATCTTGGGGTAGCAACATTTTTACATTCTATTACTCAGCGCATGAACGTAAAATTGGAATTTTGTAATCGCTATTTCAATCAATTCCTAGAACTAGAATTATATATTTATAAATAAACACAGTTTTTTTAATCGATGAAAATACTATATTTTAATAGATTTAGAGCTTAACATCGACGAGATTTCAGATGGACAAAATGAACTCATTTAAATTTTAAAACAAGACTAGATGGAACCCGTCAAAACGTGACGGAAAAAATACTACAACAATATCAGTAAAATAAGCTTCTTTATTATTTAAGTAGGGCTTCGTATGAAATAGTCTTTCAAATATTTTATTTTAAACCCGCCCCCCCCCCCCATCCAGTGAAATGCTATTTCCGATGCAAACTCCAAATGAACACTCCGTAAACAAATGTCTAATGCAAATCAGTTTGACATTACCACCATATTCCCCACGACAAAAAAAAAAAAAAAGGTCATGGACCTATAAAAGATTATACAAATAGTCCTATCATAAAGTATCATACAAATTTCCTACTTTCATCTCATATTCAGTAAATAAAAGAACATAGTATAAGCACCCCCCCCCCCCCTCTGTGATAATGCAGTCGAATGAGCTCCTATGCGCATATGTATTGCATCTGCCCAAAGGCACCGTTGAAATTCGACGTTAAAAGAAGTTTTAAAATGTTTAAATTAAAAGTTTTAAAATGTCCTCTTTAATCATTGTTCGTTTAAAATCCATATCTTTTAAAACGCATCCATTGTTTTAAGCTAATCAGTTTTTATGTAAAAATGAAGAATTTTTGTTAAAAATAATAAATTAATATGCAGATGAGGGAGAATTTTAATGTTTTCAATTGTAATTTATTTGTATGGTTTCTTCTATCCCTTTGCATAATCAGGATGATTATTCCTTTTCCATTACAGTCGGTCTCTTATACAGTTAAATATCCAATGGATCTTTAAAAAAATAATAAATAACAGTTCCTAGCATATTCTGATTCAACATATACGTCAACGAATTCAACCTATCAATTTTATGTTAATCATAAACTAAAAATAGTTTTTTTTTCTTTTGACAGATTTTATATTAGCGCCAAAATACTCTATCTTATGGATAATCTGATCTTATGATTTATCAGGTTTTTATTATTATTATTTTTTCACTTTTCATGAAGGTTAGGGATACCTATTTTCAATTGTTGCAACTTTCCAAGGGGCTATTTTACATTATTAAAACAAACGGATGGTCATTGTTGAGATATAATTAAAAAATATTTCATGCTTGAAAATTATTTAAAAAGTCGTTAAATTAAGCGGCAGATTTCAAATAAATTTCAATCGAAAGCTTAATTTTTTTTTCTAATTGAGGATGTAAGAATTGAAATTGTAAAATTTAGTAAAAAAATTAAATTTTTAGTATTTAGAAGTGATGTAAGCGCGATGAAAGCTAAAGCGATAGTGCCGTTTGTTGTCACAATCGTTATACATTTCTAAATATTGCCACTGTGTTTTGGTTGGCGTCCAAAAGTAGACTACCATTTTTTGACATCGTAAGAAAAATTCACAGTGAAAGAAATAAGACTTTGCCGCTAATAAGGAACTGTTAAATGAACTTATAACAAACCTACCAAAATAATTCCTATAAAATATTAGCCTTACATTGTTTGTTCTAGCTAAAAATACAATCATTATTTCAAGTTTTTTTTTTCCTAAAATTCTTTACTTTTGTGAATTTTTTTTATTAAAAAAGGAAATCTTAATAATTTAAATCCTATAATTCCTATAACTTAATCCTATAATTTAAAAAAAGTAATTGGTAACATGTAATCAAGGTATTCAATCAAGATGAAGCAACAATAAAGGCTCCAGTTCTAATCTTTAAAATTAAAAATTGAAATATCAGTTAATATTACGCCATGTTGACACAATCATATACATTTTTCTTTTTAGTTTTATCAATGTTAAAATGCATTTCAAGCTAAGCATAACGTCATTTTCACCGGTACAAACTTTTCACACGTACATTTATGCTTAAGCACCATGCATACAAATAAAATATATTTTGCATTTAATTGTAACGAAAAAAAATGGCATCAACAAAGTTATAATGCTTAATGATAAAATGAACCCAATGGACAATATTTCCGTGACGTCACAGTAAATATGAATTTTTATTTGCTTATAAAACACACGGATAAATATTTTTACCAAAATACTTAAACATTTTAACTATATTTTAACTTACAAATTAAAAAATTCGGCCTAAAAGTCACGTGCTTTTAATATTTAATATTTATTTTTTATGCTCGCAATCATTGAGTTCAGAAAATAAACTCTGTACGTCGCAACAGTGGGCGTTAATCCGATTGCCGACTTTATGACGTCATAAGCAGAAGTAAAATTTTAATTTAAGATTACGACTAATTAATTAAATTTTCGAACAAACGAATGTACGATAACAAATCTGTGACCAAATATCTTTCATTTAAAAAAAGAATGATGTAATTTGATGTAGTAGTTTGTTCTCACGGATTGTCGAAACAAAACGCTTAGCGTTTTAAATATATAGATAATGAAACCTTACAGAGATTGAAACAGTGTAAAATCATTAAAATACATCTCACTCAGTAAATATACATCGGTTGTAATGTAATCAAGGTCTTCTAAGAGACTCTGTAAACGAAACGTATATGCTTCAATGCCGCTTTACAATAGAGAGGATGTAGTAACATATTTGAATATCGTGTGTATATAGCCAATTTGACAAAAGTTATGCAATTTACTATTGTTTTTCCTCTGTGTGAAGTACAATAATCATGTACTTCAACGTAAAAATTCGCCAATTACACAAATTTATTCTTATTAAAATATCTTTTGAGTTATCCTGTAAACGAACAGTAAATTCTACAATTCTGTTTTACAATAGAAAGCTAACTTATTTCGTTCGTAGTAACATATTTTAACATCATGCGCATACGTTCTTTTTGAAAAGAGTTAGACCATTTAATATTTTTTTTGCTTCATCTTAAGTATAGGAATAAATCACTTTAAAGTGGTATACATAAAAAACTAATTAATATTTTTACACGAAATATTAAACATTTGAACTACTCATAAAAACAATTTAAATGCCGAAAACCGCGTAAAAATCGGATAATTACACAACTCTTTAGCCCTATATCAAAAGATCTTTTGTGAGACCCTGTAAACGAACCTTAAATGTTACGATTTTTTATAGTAGGAAGCTTACTTGGGTCGAGTGTAATAATATAACTTAATATCATGTGTATACGACCATTCCTAAAAGAGTTGGGTCAATTATTATTTTTTTGTTCTATGTTAAGAATAGGAATCAATAACTTTAAACTGCTATAAATCAAAAACTAATTAATATTTTTACATGAAACTTACAAAGGTTTGAACTACTTATAAAAACGATTAAAATAACGTAAACCGCGTAAAAATCCGATAGTTACACATTGCTGTAGCCCTGTCAACAGTTTTTTGCTCTAAGTTAAGTATAGGAATCAATAACTTTAAACTGATATAAATAAAAAACTAATTAATATTTTTACATGAAACTTACAAAGGTCTGAACTACTCATAAAAACGATTCAAATAACGTAAACCGCGTAAAAATCCGATAATTACACATTGATGTAGCCCTGTCAACAGTTTTTGGTCTGAACAAGATTTAAAAAGTGCAAAAACCAGCACTTTTAAAATCGCATTTACTGAAAACCTATTCGTCGGATTTTGCTTTACTTTTGAATTCTTCGTCCCTTGGCACGCCCCATTCCATAAAATCAAGAATTTTGTTTCTATCATAAATAGAACGCGAGATATAGATGTGTCAAAAACACGTTTTGTCCCGTCCGCAAAATATAAACTAGACAGAGTTAAAAAAAAAAATTGTAAAATCGTTTGGCATCCATTGGCGGAAATTCCTTTCATTTACGGTTCAATGCATTGCTGTTTCTTATGCTTGGCGAGAAACTCCGTCGAGTTTCTATGATCCTTACTTTTTCTTTAGAAGTTTAAACCTGCATCTAATAAATATTACATTGATAAAAAATAGTACTTCTGTATTATCCCGTCGACCACTTTTCATAACAAAAAACTATCGCCAAATAAACGGGGGAACGTTTTCATTGGAATATCAAAATAAATAAATAAATAAAATATAAGAATTTAAGGACACAATTGTTATTTTAATTAATCAAATAACTGATCAATCAGTAAAACATAATGCAAAATACATGCAAATGTTGAATTAAAAAACACTTGATGACGTAACAAACACGTATAATGCTTCTGACATCAAGTAAATGGCACTGTATTTTTGGGGTTTAATCTTACAGTTTGGCGATAGTTTTTTTGTTATGAAAAGTGGTCGACGGGATAATAGAGAAGTACCTAAAAATATTAGATTTCAGTGCGAAATCCTCGCATGGACCCTCTGGTAAATAATTGTTATTGCCAGGGGGGTAAATTGTAAACAATTAATAAACGGCTAGTAAATAATAAATAGCATTTAAAATCTAAAAATGGAGAAGTGGTTCGTATAAAAATGCAAAACATAATATTATACGCTTATGTACGCTTGATATATGTACTCTTGGTATATGTAAAATAAAAAATGTATAAAATTTCCGAAGGCACAGATAAAAAGGTAAAAATCTCTTTTCCAAATACCAAATAGAAAATATACAAAATAGAATGCCAAATACCAAATAGAAAATATACAAAATAGAATGCCAAATATACAAAATAGAAAAATATATGCAAAAAAATATATTTACATAATATTACATCTGCAAAAAAATAAGATTTAGAAAAAGTAAGCCAAATCCTGCAGATCCCAACAATCACATCGAAAAACTTATCACCAAAAAAGAACTCGCCAAATCTTACGGCACAGGAGATGGATTTTTCCCTCTGAATGCAGAATATTAGTTTTTTTTCTTGTACGATGGGTGATTATAATATAATTGTTTCATTTCACATACTACATACCGTTTGATATATTGGTACTTTTATGTTATCCTGGCGCAGTTGATAAATCGCCAAATATTGTTCCTATAACATTTTCATATTGAATTCATGTCATTTAAATATAAACCTTTCACTCATCTATATATTTAAAACGCTAAGCGTTATGTTTCGACAATCCGTGAGAACAAACTACTACATCAAATTACATCATTCTTTTTTTAAATGAAAGATATTTGGTCACAGATTTGTTATCGTACATTCGTTTATTCGAAAATTTAATTAATTAGCCGTAATCTTAAATTAAAATTTTACTTCTGCTTATGACGTCATAAAGTCAGCAATCGGATTAACGCCCACTGTTGTGACGTACAGAGTTTATTTTCTGAACTCAATGATTGCGAGCATAAAAAATAAATAATAAATATTAAAAGCACGTGAATTTTATGCCGAATTTTTTAATTTGTAAGTTAAAATATAGTTAAAATGTTTAAGTATTTCGGTAAAAATATTTATCCGTGTGTTTTATAAGCAAATAAAAATTCATATTTACTGTGACGTCACGTAAATATTGTCCATTGGGTTCATTTTATCATTAAGCATTATAACTTTGTTGATGCCATTTTTTTCATTACAATTAAATGCAAAATATATTTTTATTTGTATGCATGGTGCTTAAGCATAAATGTACGTGTGAAAAGTTTGTACCGGTGAAAATGACGTTATGCTTAGCTTGAAGTGCATTTTAACATTGATAAAACTAAAAAGAAAAATTTATATGATTGTGTCAACATGGCGTAATATTAACTGATATTTCAATTTTTAATTTTAAAGATTAGAACTGGAGCCTATATTGGTTGCTTCATCTTGATTGCATACCTTGATTACATGTTAACAATTACTTTTTTTAAATTATAGGATTAAGTTATAGGAATTATAGGATTTAAATTATTACGATTTCCTTTTTTAATAAAAAAATTCACAAAAGTAAAGAATTTCAGGAAAAAAAAAACTTGAAATAATGATTATATTTTTAGCTAGAATAAACAATGTAAGGCTAATATTTTATAGGAATTATTTTGGTATGTTTGTTATAAGTTCATTTAACAGTTCCTTATTAGCGGCAAAGTCTTATTTCTTTCGCTGTGAATTTTTCATTCGATGTCAAAAAATGGTAGTCTATTTTTGGACGCCAACCAAAACACAATGGCAATATTTAGAAATATATAACGGTTGTGACAACAAACGGCACTATCGCTTTAGCTTTCATCGTGCTTACATCACTTCTAAATACTAAAAATTTAATTTTTTTACTACATTTTACAATTTCATTTCTTACATCCTCAATTATAAAAAAAAAAAAATAGCTTACGATTGAAATTTATTTGAAATCTGCCGCTTAATTTAACGACTTTTTAAATAATTTTCAAGGATGAAATATTTTTCAATTCTATCTCAACAATGACCATCCGTTTGTTTTAATAATGTAAAATAGCCCCTTGGAAAGTTGCAACAATTTAAAATAGGTATCCCTAACCTTCATGAAAAGTGAAAAAAAATAATAATAATAAAAACCTGATAAATCATAAGATCAGATTATCTAAAAGATAGAGTATTTTGGCGCTAATATAAAATCTGTCAAATAAAAAAAAAAACCTTTTTTTTAATTTATGATTAAAATAAAATTGATATGTTGAATTCGTTGATGTATATGTTGAATCAGAATATGCTTAGAACTGTTATTTATTATTTTTTTAAAGATCCATTGGATATTTAACTGTATAAGAGACGACTGTGATGGAAAAGGAATAATCATTCTGAATATGTAAAGGGATAGAAGAAACCATACAAATAAATTACAATTGAAAACATTAAAATTCTCCCTCATCTGCATATTAATTTATTATTTTTAACAAAAATTCTTCCTTTTTACATAAAAATTGACTAGCTTAAAACAATGGATGCGTTTTAGAAGATATGGATTTGAAACGAACAATGATTAAAGAGGACATTTTAAAACTTTTAATTTAAACATTTTAAAACTTTTTTTAACGTCGAATTTCAACGGTGCCCTTGAGCAGATGCAATACATATGCGCATATGAGCTCATTCTATTGCATTATCACAGGGGGTGGGAAGGGTGCTTATACTATGTTCTTTTATTTACTGAATATGAGATGAAAGTAGGAAATTTGTATGATACTTTATGATAGGACTATTTGTATGATACTTTATAGGTCCATGACCTTTTTTTTTTTTTTTTTTTTTTTTTTTTTTTTTAATGTCGTGGGGAGTATGGTGGTAATGTCAAACTGATTTGCATTACACATTTGTTTACGGAGTGTTCATTTGGAGTTTGCATCGGAAATAGCATTTCACTGGGGGGGGGGGGGGGATATTTTTTAAAATAAAATATTTGAAAGACTGTTTCATACGAAGCGCTACTTAAATAATAAAGAAGCTTATTTTACTGATAATTTTATAGTATTTTTTTCCGTCACGTTTTGACGGGTTCCATCTAGTTTAATTTAAAATACATGCCTTTCATTAATCCCATTTAAAATGCTAAAAAGAGAAAAAAAAAAAAGAAATAATGCTATAAATCGAAACCTTTTATTTAAACACCAAAGAATTTTTTTTTTTTTTTTTTTTTTTTTTTTTTTTTTTTTTTTTTTAATTTACACACGCGAAATAAAAAAAGCTGCTATTGCTGAGATTTACGCCTAATCTCTAATACCAAGACTACAAGTTATTGCGGGGTTTTTCTTTCAAACAGAAAAAAAATCCAGATTAATTTTCGATTTCTACTAAATTGAAATATATTTTATTGTGCTGAATATTAGTGCGTGCATATTTTTTTGCTCCATGTACTCCATGAACTTTTCAATTCGGATTGTGTACGAAAATTTCCCGCCGGTGAAAATGACGTACGCACAAAATTTTCGTGACGTATGTACTTTATTTGTGCTTTTTTATCTATTTTTTTAATATAACTTCCAAACGGTTTGACATTTATTCTTGTTAATAAATAGACGTCGTTGTCACCTTTATAGGTACCTGCT
Organism: Maratus michaelseni; assembly: GCA_963931845.1. Classification (NCBI taxonomy): domain Eukaryota; kingdom Metazoa; phylum Arthropoda; class Arachnida; order Araneae; family Salticidae; genus Maratus; species Maratus michaelseni. The sequence goes on along the minus strand of OZ007597.1, from coordinate 2,664,944 downwards.
GTAAAAATTTGAACGAAATCCGTTAAATATTTTTTGAGCTATGCTTGACGAAAGGTTTTAATATCCATCGTAGCTATATATGGGGCAAAGTAATACTGCGCTGTGTATGAGTCTTCGTTGCACTCAGACAATTAATTGTATACGTAATATTTACTCATGTTTATTCTTAATAGTCTAATTTTCTGAAAAATTTATAGATTTATTTTATATGAAACATTTGTTTTAATTTAGCAGTTAATGGAATATTTTAATTCACTTTTATTATAATTAACAAGGGGGCTCTGCCCCCTACGAGCTACGCTCGCCAACCCCCATTCTGACACCACAAACTGTAAAAACACTCTGATTTGATCAACCTTAAAACGATTGTGGAAGATTGAATTATAATTAAACGACCTGCTGTAATCGGCTGCTATAATCGGCCTTGTGTAATCGGCTGCTCGCTGTAATATCTGCTATTATCGGGTTTCCATTCATTTTCCTTTGACCAAGGGATTTTAAAGCCGAATCAACTGCTGTCGAGACAGCTAACAACTGTTGATAAAATAAGGTTAATTCAACATTTGAAAATCAACTTGTGCAAAATGGTGAAGTAAGCAATGTCATTGCATCGGGAAATTTTATAACGATGCTAATAGAAAATTGGGTATTACTCCATTATCCCGACTCCTACTTTCTATAAAAGAAAAGAACTGTCGCTAAAATTTAGGATTTAAAGCCAAAAGTGTATATCTGTTTCGTCGCATTCAATTGATACCAGATGCGTTACGCGTGGTAGTTACGTCATCGAGTGATCTTTAATTCAACGTTTATCTGTATTTTTAATTATATTTTACCAATTTATTAGTTATTTCGTTGATTTAAACGTAATTATTAAACGTAAAAATATAGCTTTTAATTGAAGGGAAATATTATTAATTACGCTGTTTTAAAATTTGCAATAATAGATAAAATATTTTGTCGAAATAAATCAATCTTGCTCTACTTAATGCTTTGAAAACGCGGAATAATTTAATTATTTATCTTTTTAATATTGACGCGCAAGTATATTTTTTATTCCGTCATTTTCTACATTTATTGCTTTTAACACGTAATCATTTAATTATTATTTTAAAGTTTTATTTCTGTTTTTAATAGTCTCGTGTAAATACATTTCTTAACTGAAAGGGAATATTATTACGTGCGCTATTTTACAAATTGGCAACGGTTCAAATAATGGAATTTATGAAATATGAAATAAATCTTCGTCAAAATAATGAAAATTTTGAATAAAAAATTGAAATATAACCTCAAAAAATGAGTCAAATTGAAAAAATAATTGCAGTCTGCACACCCCAACCTTGTCAACTATATCCTTACAAATTATGATTAAATTCCTGTGCATAGTTTTCGTTCCTATAAAACTTTTATAAGAAAATTATTTTGACCAACTTTAATATTAAATATCTCTTTAAATAATTCTTCGATTTAAAAACTGTCTACTTCAGCGTATTTATCGAACATTTCTTTATAAAACCACCAATTTTTAAATTTTTATCTGCAATAGTTTTCTGGATATTAGTCCAGAAAGACTGCAAGGCACAAAATCTTAATTGACAGCGGCGGCCGCGTCGGTGGTTACTTTTTTTTAATATAGAGAGATGCCATTTAATTGTAAATACGAAGTATTTTAAATATCTAAATATTTTTAGTTGTATTTTCCTTTCTTTATGTAGTAAAAGATGTCTAGAAAGCGAGGATTAGATACCGATGAAGCGTTAAAAATTCTTTTTGAAGACGATTCTGAATTATCTTTATCCGAACAAGATATATTGGAAGGGGAATCTGATGGCTCTTTTGCTGATCCTCTTTATCTGCTTTCAAAAAATACACAAAAACAGTCTGTAGAAGATAAAGTGATTCATGACGTAACCAACAATATTGAAAAAAGTGAATCTAAGACGGACAGTAAAAAAATAGACATCCGATCTTCACCTAGATCACATGATGACGCAAAGATACCTAAATACCATTAATTACAATAAATGGATCAGAAGTTTCTGGTAAAAATAATTTAAAATGGAAAACCAACAAAATAATTGGAACTACGAAAATTCTGGCACGAAATATTGTCCATATTCATCCTGGTCCTGCATCAACTGCTCGTTCTTGTTACGAACCGCTTGCTTTGAGCTATCTTTTTTTCGGATGAAATTTTAAATATTATTTTGAAATATACAAATGAAGAAATTGAAAGGCAACGCTTGAAGTATAAGTTACAAAATAAATCTACATTATATTTTATTTCATTGATTGGAGTAAAGACACTTCTTGGTTTAATAATTTTAGCAGCTTCATTGCAGATTAACCATTTGTCATCTGATTTATTATTCGATAATTCTTATTGTGGCGATAGATACTTAGCAACAATGTCCAAAGAACGATTTAATTTTTTGGTAAATTGCCTGAGATTTGACTGTAAAGAGACGCGAGAAGAACGCCAAACTCAATGTAAATTTGATCCTATTTCTGATTTTTGGCGAATTGCCGAAAACCTTACCAACCTGGAGCCTACGTAACAATAGACGAACAACTCGTAGGATTTAGAGGACATTGTCCATTCAGAATGTATATCAAAACCAGATAAATATGGAATTAAGTTGGCGATGATGTGTGATAATACTACAAAATATATGATTGATGCAATTCCTTATTTGGGTAAAGGAACTGTTCCACATAAGCAACCAACTGCTGATTATTTCGTAAAACAATTAATTAAAACTATAAGGAAATTGCATCGAAATATAACTATGGACAACTGGTTTAAAAATATACCGTTAGTTAAATCACTTCTAAATGATGATCAGTTGACTGCAATATGTACTATAAAAAAGAACAAAAGAGAATTTCCAGAAGAATTCGTTGATATAAAATTTTAACAACGAGCTACATGTACCTCACTTTTTTTATACCATAAAGATATAATTGCAGCATCGTACAAACCAAAAGTAGATAAACTCGTTAATCTTGTATCATCAGCACATCAAGAACCGTCAATGGATGATCAAACTTTAATACCTCAAGTTGTGTGCTGCCAAGCCTTTATCAAGATTGCAATTCATGTTAAATTTGCATAGACAGCTCACAAGAGATTGGCAAATAAATAGACTTAATACTTCAACAATTCCAAAGTATTTATGTATAATAATAGAAAATGCCATAATTGATGAAAACGTTCATAAAGTATGCGAAGTTGTACAAGAAGAAGCAAGCTAATCAAGATGCAAGGGAAGTGATATTTCTAAAGGATCCAGAATATATTGTTCTTCTTGTCGATATTTTAAAAGAAGGTTTACAACTACCTATTGTTCAATATGTAAAAAGCCAATATGCAGTGAACATCAACAGAAATTCTGTTTCACTTGTGGCAATACGCCAGTGTAATTTTCCTTATTATCTTTTCCTTTTTTACACATTAAGTATGCTTATTTTGCTGAATTATATTACAAGGATATGTTTAATGAATAATTTTCTGAATACAATTTAAATGTATAAGTATATATATATAAGAATTATTTTTTAAAATATGCCTTAAATTTATTTTAAATATGGAAGAGTAAATTTTACGCATGGTTAGTATTTAAGTACTAAATATAAAGGTTAGTATTCTAGGGTTAAGAAATTCAAGAAATTTTTGTATGTTTTTTATTTATTTTATTCATGTTTTTCATCCAAAATTAACGCCAGTTTCAGAAAATTTTGCAAATGCAGTAGAAACAACATAGTACTTTTAGAATATAAAATATAATAAATATTTAATAATATATGCTATAATAATAATGTATGAAATATTTTTTAACTGTGCATGCGCAAACGATACCAAAGATTTTTTTCATGATTTGGAAGGATCAACAGATCAACAAATATAAAAAAGAAAAGCAGTCGAATATCTTGAAAATTCCGAAAGTAATCGGCTATAGAGTGAGCTGAATTTCGGTTGATTTCGAAAAGTAGCCGGATGATAAGGAAATTTCCAATAATTGTCATTTTTTATTGACTTCTAACAAAAGATTAGTAATCAACGATTATCTTTAGAACGGATGCTTCTATTTTCAGAATTCTTTTTTTTTTTTTTTTTTTTTTTTTGGTATAGGCTTGTTCTAATGGTTTTCCAAGAATAACTAAAGCATCAATAAAAAAGAAAAATTAACAAAATTAAAACTATAAATGACAATTTAGGAAAAATTCCTTGTCATCTAACAATTTTTAGAAAGCAACTGAAATTCAGCTCACTCTATCGCCGATATTTTTCTGAATTTTCAGGATATTCGACTGGTCAATTTAAGAGTTGACTACGAAATCATGAAAAAAAAATCATAGGTATTTGTTGCGCATGCGCAGCTAAAAATTGTTTCATACAAAATGCTCATACTTAATTAAATATTTAATATTCAAAATGTACTATGTTTTTCTACTGTAGTTTTTCGGGTTTTCTGAAAGTAGTATTAAATTTGGTTGAAAACCCTGCATTCTAAAAACAAAATACATGCGAACATTTCTTGAATTGTTTAATGAAAACTTCATATATCAATGGATATGCGTGCTATTCTTACACAAATAAACATAAATGTTGTACCATATACACATAGTCATGTGCTGGAGCTACAGATCACTTCGAGCATTTAATTTTACTGGGTAATGGAAAATATTATTTTTCTCTTCAATTTGTTTTTGGTCCCCTAATCGCTCTCGTCTAAAACAATTGCTGAAAAATATGAGGTCAAACATGTTCTTTATATTTCTGCAGTCCCAAAAGATTCCGTCTAGAATTTGTCTAGATATTCGACATCACGTCTAAAATCGAAAGTGCAGGAGATTTTGACAATATAGTGTATATATATATACTATATGCACAATGCAATAAGAAATATGCAATTTTAACTACATTTCAACTGTTTTAAATGTTAATTTTCCGAGAAGGCATATATTAAAAATTGCTTTAATGTTTGTAAATTAATCTTGTAAATTAATCTTACTTATAAAAGAGTAACTTGATTTTCTCATAATCAACGCCGAGACTCAACCGTTTGTCTTAGAACAATGCAATTCGGTAGACATGTTCTTTACACAATGTAGGTACCCACTAAGAAAGGATTTTTGAAAATTCACACCCTAAGGGGGTTAAATGGGGGATCAAATGTTTTAGATTATTTCGTCTTTTGGGTATATCTCAGCAGATGTTTTAAGTAGGAGCGTGAAATTCGGGATAACAATTCTACTAAAGAATAGTTAAACATGTATTTCAGGCGATTTTAGAAATTCAACTACTAAGATGGTTAAATGGGGGTCGAAAATCTTCGGCGATTTCACAAATTTCACCATATCTCATGAACAGTTTTAGGTAAGAGCGTGAAATTCATGGTAACAAATCTACTAAAAAAATAATTAAACACGTATTTCAGCGATTTTAGAAATTCAACCACTAAGGGGGTGAAATAGGGGTCTAAAGTTTTAGGTCATTTTGCCTTTTCGCCATATCTCAACAACCGTTTTAGTTAAAATCGCGAAATTCAGGATAACAAATCTACTAAAAGTTAGTTAAACAAACATTTCAGCGATGTTAAAAATTCAACCACTAAGGGGGTTAAATGGGGGGCTGAAATTTTTTAGTCATTTCACGTTTTCGCCAAATCTCAGCAGCAGTTTTAGGTACGAACGTGGAATTCAGGATAACAAATCTACTAATAAAACAATTAAACACATATTTCAGCGATTTTAGAAATTCATCCATTAAGAGGATTAAAAGGGGGGTCCAAAGTTTTAGGACATTTTGCCTGTTCGCCATATCTCAGCAGCATTTTCAGTTGGGAGCTCGGAATTCGGGATAACAAATCTACAAAAAATATAGGTAAGCATGTATTTCAGCAATTTTTGAATTTCAGCGACTAACGGGGGTTAAATAGAAGGTCAAATATTTTAGGTCATTTTGCCATATCTCAGTAGAAATTATAGATTTCATGATTAGAAATTGATTAGAAAGATTAGAAATTATAGAAACGAAACTCAAGATATCAAAGCTACTAAAAAAAATAGTTAAACACGTATTCCAGCGATTTTAGAAATTCAGACACTAAGGGGGGTTAAATGGGGGTCGAATGTTTTACGCCATTTTGCCATATCTCAGTAGAAATTATAGTTAGGAGCGTGAATTTCGGGATAACAAATCTACTAAAGAATAGTTAAACATGCATTTTAGGGGATTTTAGAAATTCAACTACTAAGAGAGTTAAATGGGAGGGGGTCGATTATTTACGATGATTTCACCTTTTCACCATATCTCATCAGTAGTTTTGGATACGAGCGTAAAATTCAGGATAACTGCTATAAAAATAATTAAACACATATTTCAGCGATTTTAGAAAATCACCCATTAAGGGGGGGTGGCTAAATAGAGGTCGAAAATTTTAGGTCCTTTCGAATGTTCGCAGCATTTTTAGTTATGAGCTTGAAATAACAGATTCAGGATAACAAATCTACTAAAAAAATAGTTAAACATGTATTTTAGGCGATTTTAGAAATTCAACTACAAAGGGGGTTAAATGGGAGTCGATAATTTTCGATGATTTCACCTTTTCACCATATCTCATCAGTAGTTTTGAATAACAGCGTGAAATTCAAGATAACAAATCTACTATAAAAATAATTAAACACATATTTCAGCGATTTTAGAAATTCACCCATTAAGGGTGCTAAATGGGGGTCGAAAATTTTTGGTCATTTGTGAATGTTCTCCATATTTGGGAATGTTCTCCATATCTCAGCAGCATTTTTAGTTAGGAGCTTGAAATCACAGATTCAGGATAACAAATCTTCTAAAAGATAGTTAAACATGTATTTCCGCAATTTTAGAAATTCAGCCACTAAAGGGGTTAAATGAAGGTCGAAATTTTTGTCATTTTGCCATATCTCAGTAATAGACAGGAGCGCGAAATTTAGGATAACAAATGTACTGAAAAAGTTAAATATGTATTTCAGCAATTTTAGATAATAAACCATCAAGGGGGTCACACATATTTCAGCAGCAGTTTTAAGTACGAATGTGAAATTCCGCTTTACGCTACGCTTCCGAGTGGGGTCCCAGATACATAGTGCAGTGTAACGCCCCGACTTCGCTTGGGGCTCAGAAAGTGCATTTTACATGCAACCAGAAAAATATAAATAAAATACTTTAAATTAAAAATATACGAAAATAACAAAAAATAATATAAAAAAAAATGCCCAGTTCAACTGAGGGCATAGAGCTCGCAGGCTATTCACACTAATTGTATATTATACTCTTATTTCACAGAATTTAAAATATGCCCCTCGAAAAATAAAGATATCAACAATATATTAAGGGAGAGGGTCATCCCCCCGTTACCCCCCCTCATAGTTAACTAATGAACCCCTTAAACTAATCAGGGAAGTCTCTAATTACAATGAATATATATACAAAATTTGAAGAAAATCGGATAATTCTGCATGAAAAACCCATTTATCTAAATTAAGAGGGGATAAGCCCCCCCTTTCCCCCTTTATACTTAACCAATGAACCCCCAAAACTATTCAGAGAAGCGCATTATCACAATGAACCTATATACAAAATTTGAAGAAAATCGGATAATTCTGCATGAAAAACTCATTTATCTAAATTAGAGGGGGGGGGGTAGCCCCCCCTTTCCCCCTTTATACTTAACCAACGAACCCCCAAAACTATTGACAGAAGCGCATTATCAAAATGAACCTATATACAAAATTTGAAGAAAATGGGGTAATTCTGCATGAAAAACCCATTTATCTAAATTAAGGGGGGATAAGCCCCCCCTTTCCCCCTTTATACTTAACAATGAACCCCCAAAGCTATTCAGAGAAGCGCATTATCACAATGAACTTACATACAAAATTTGAAGAAAATCGGATAATTTTGCATGAAAATCTCATTTATCTAAATTAGGGGGGTTGTTATCCTCCCCCTTTCCCCCTTTATACTTAACCAATGAACCCCCAAAACTACTGACAGAAGCGCATTATCAAAATGAACCTATATACAAAATTTGAAGAAAATGGGATAATTCTGCATGAAAACACCATTTATCTAAATTATGGGGGGTTAGCCCCCCGTTTCCCTCCTTTATGCTTAACCAATGAACCTCCAAAACTAATCAGGGAAGCACCTTATCACAAGGAACCTAGAAACAAAATTTAAAGTAAAACGGTTAGTTCTATCAAGAGTTATCGCGTTACGTACATACGTACATACAGAACCGGCGGGCACATAAGCTCTCAGGTTTTGATAGCCTGTGAGCTAAAAAGCACTTAAATAAACACTTCGCGACATAATTATTTTTTTTTTCTCATGAACTCTCTGACAAAGTAATACTTCGGTGTCTTTAATTTATGTATTTTTAATGTTCAATTTGTCCGGTATCTGTCAGTTTTTTTATCTTTTTTATTTAGAGTCTAAGGCATACGGGTGGCACGCAGGGACGTTTGAAGGTGCTCTTGGCCGCTTAGCAGCGGCAGCGCTAAGCTCTAGTGTACGGGACGGGACGTAAGTGAGGTTGCGCACGGAAAATTGTACAAATACTACAAATAAAAAAAGAAAACTGCCCAGTTAAACTGAGGGCATTGAGCTCACAGGCTATTCACACTAATTGTATATTATGCTATTTTTTCAAAGAATAATGCCACTCGAAAAATAAAGAAATCGACACTATATTAAGGGGGGGGGGATAAGCACCCGTTCCCACCCTGTATACTTAACCAATAAACCCCCAAAATCTAATCAGGCAAGCGCCTTAGTACAATGAATTTATACATAAAATTTGAAAAAAATCGGATAATTTTGCTTGAAAAACCCATTTATCTAAATTAAGAGAGGTGAGCCCCCCCGTTCCCTCCTTTATACTTAACAAATGAAAACCCAAAACTAATCAGGCAAGCGCCTTACCACAATGAATCTATATACAAAATTTGAAGAAAATCGGATAATTCTGCATGAAAAACCCATTTATCTAAATTAAGGGGGATTAGCCCCCCGTTTACCCCCCTTTATACTTACCCAATGAACACCCAAAACTAATTACGGAAGTGCCTTATCACAATGAGCCTATATACAAAGTTTAAAGAAAATTGCATAATTCTGCATGAAAAACCCATTTATCTAAATTAAGGGGGGGTAGCCCCCCGTTTACCCCCTTTATACTTATCCAATGAACCCCCAAAACTAATCAAAGAAGTGCCTTATCACAATGAGCCTATATACAAATTTTGAAGAAAATCGGATAATTCTGCATGAAAATCCATTTATCTAAGTTAAGGGGGGGGTTAGCCCCCGTTCCCTCCTTTATACTTAACCAATGAACACCCAAAACTAATTAGGGAAGTGCCTTACCACAATGAGCCTATATACAAAGTTTAAAGAAAATCGCATAATTCTGCATGAAAAACCCATTTATCTAAATTAAGGGGGGGTTAGCCCCCCATTTCCCCCCTTTATACTTAACTAATGAACTCCCAAAAATAATCAGGGATGCACCTTATCACAATGAACCTATATACGAAATTTGAAGAAAAACGGATACTTCTGCATGAAAAACCCATTTATCTAAATTAAGGGGGAGTTAAACCCCCCCCCCTTTCCCCTCTTTATACTTAACCAATGAACTCCCAAAACTAATCAGGGAAGCGCCTTATTAGAATGAACCTGTAAACAAAATTTGAAGCAAAACGGATAATTCTATCACGAGTTATCGCGTTACGTACGTACATACGTACATACATACATACATACATACATACATACATACAGAACGGGCGGGCACATTAGCTCTCAGGCTTTGATAGCCTGTGAGCTAAAAAAGTAGTTAATCATGTATTTCAGCGATTTTAGAGCTAGCGAATATGTGGGCAACATCGGCTGTGAATCCGATTGCGGACTATTAGACGAAAAAGAGAACTATTGATAATTTTTTAGCTCACAGGCTATCAAAGCCTGAGAGCTTATGTGCCCGCCGGTACTGTATGTATGTACGTATGTACGTACGTATGTACGTAAGTATGTACGTAACGCGATAACTCTTCATAGAAATATCCGTTTTAATTCAAATTTTGTTTATAGGTTCACTGTGTTAAGGCGCTTCCCTGATTAGTTTTTGGGATTGATTGGTTAAGTATAAAGGGGGGAACGGGGGGCTAATCCCCCTAATTTATATAAATGGGTTTTTCATGCAGAATTATTCCGTTTTCCTTCAAATTTTGTTTATAGGTTCACTGTGTTAAGGCGCTGCCCTAATTACTTTTTGGGATTGATTGGTTAAGTATAAAGGGGGGAACGGGGGTCTAATCCCCCCTTAATTTATATAAATGGGTTTTTCATGCAGAATTATCCCATTTGCTTCAAAATTTGTTTATAGGTTCACTGTGTTAAGGCGCTTCCTTGATTAGTTTTTGGGATTGATTGGTTAAGTATAAAGAGGGGAACGGGGGGGGCTAATCCCCCCCCTAATTTATATAAATGGGTTTTTCATGCAGAATTATTCCGTTTTCCTTCAAATTTTGTTTATAGGTTCACTGTGTTAAGACGCTTCCCTGATTAGTTTTCGGGATTGATTGGTAGGTATAAAGGGGGGGAACGGGGGGCTAACCCCCCCTTAATTTAAATAAATGGGTTTTTCATGCAGAATTATCCCATTTGCTTCAAAATTTGTTTATAGGTTCATTGGGTTAAAACACTTCCCTGATTAGTTTTCGGGATTGATTGGTTAAGTATAAGGGGGGGGATTGGGGGGTTAATCCCCCCTTAATTTATATAAATGGGTTTTTCAAGCAGAATTATCCCATTTGCTTCAAAATGTGTATATAGGTTCATTGTGATAATGCGCTTCTCTGAATAGTTTTGGCGATTCATTGGTTAAGTATAAAGGGGGAAGGGGTGGGGCTAATCCCCCCTTAATTTAGATAAATTGCAGCATTATCCAATTTTCTTCAAATTTTGTATATATATATTCATTGTAATAAGAGTTTTCCCTGATTAGTTTAAGGGGTTCATTAGTTAACTATGAGGGGGTAACTTGGGGATGACCCCCCTTAATATATTGTCGATTTCTTTATTTTTCTAGGGGCTTATTTCAAATTCTTTGAAATACGAGTATAATATGCAATTAGTGTGAATAACCTGTGAGCTCAATGCCCTCAGTTTAACTGGGCAGTTTTCTTTTTATTATTATATATTTTGTGTGACATTTTTTCCGAGGAATATATTTTTTAATTTCTCATTTTATAATTTGTTTTTCGATTTTCGTCTTTTAGCAATCGGATTTAAAATTTTAATCAAACTATTACACTTCCATCTTTTTTCAAAATACATTTTTCGAAAGTAAAAAAAATCGATTTAAATACCGATTACCATATTTATGGGCTAGGGTATACACAAGGATTCCTTATGGTGATTACCGTATAGTCAGATTACAAGCGTGCAACTGAAGGGGTCCCGTTAAAATGACTTCATTTTAAGGATTTATGCGCGAAAAATAACTGAACCACGTTATAGTGATAGCTGCATTAACGATGTATGTCTGAGAAATACACAGGGCCCCGTTATTTTGATCACCTCATTAATAATTTATGGGCGTGACAGTACCCATTTAGAATGATTTCCATTTATATTAGGCAATGCCATTTTCATTTATTTCATCTGAAAGTTCTCCGCTCACCTTAGATAAATACGCACGGGACCAGTAGTACTTTGTCAGAGGGATTATGGAAAAAATATTATTAATGTTACGAAATATTTATTTGCGTGCTTTTATATATATATTATTTAGTTATTTTCGTAAAGTTTAAATTAAAGTATTTTATTTAAATTTCTCTGTTTGCATGTAAAATGCAGTTTCTGGGCCCCAAGGGAAGTCAAGACAGTACCGCTGCAGAGTGTATTTGGACCCCACTCAGAAGGGACCGGCTAGACGGGCGAAGACTGGCTAGTTAACTATAAAAATCAAGAGATTTAAAGCACTGAATGCATTTTGTAATGATTTCCTTTAAAAGTCTTAAATATCAGTGAGTATCGATAACTTAAAAGTATCCAAAGAATTCGAAAGGAGTTCCCAATTTCTTGCATTTTATTTATTTGTTTATTTATTTATTTATTTATTTATTTATTTATTTATTTATTTTTTGAGATTCTAATGGCAAAATTCTTCTATTTGTTTCTTTCGCGTAACAGTTTGGCGATAGTTTTTTTTTTTTTTTTTTTTTTTATGAAAATTGATCGCCGGGATAATGGAGAAGTACCAAAAAGTCAAATAAACGTTGAATTAAAAATCCCTCGATGAAATAAATAGTGCGTGTAACGCATCTGATGTCAACTGAATGCGACGCGACGTCACGATCACGCACTCTTGGCGTTAGTAATCATATATTTTGGAGACAGTTCTTTTTTTAATAGAAAGTAGTCGACGGGATAATGGAGAAGTAACCAATTTTTATAGCATCGTTATAAAATTTCCGATGCAGTTACATTGTTTACTTAATCATTTTACACAAGTTGGTTTATTAGTCTTAATTAATCAATCAATAAGTGTTTAATTAGTCTTATTTAATCAATCAGGAAAACAGTTGTTAGCTGTTTCGACAGCAGTTGATTTAGCCTTACAATCCCTCAGTCAAAGGAAAATGAATGGAATTCCGATTACCGCAGATCGCCACTGGTCGTTTAATTATAATACAATCTTCCGTAATCGTTTTAGAGTTGATCAAATCAGTGTATTTTTAAAGTTTGCGGTGCCAGAACGTGGGTTGACGAGCATAGCTCGTAGGAGGCAGAGCCCCCTAGTATTTAAAAATAATAATAATGCAATACTGTTATATGCATTTTTTTTTTAAATTTCATATTAAAAATAAGAACTTTGAAAATATCTATTATACATCAGTTATTCAGCAAAATATGAATTTTTTTAAATATTCATAAAATAAGCAATTGTGTATCCTGTAAAATTGATAAGTAACGATTTTTTTTTTAAAATCGACTCTTTATAATGTTTTATGGTCTTTATAATGTTTCATATATAGCCCGAGTCAAATCTATACAGAAAACAGAATCAAGACATATTAAAATTTAATGTTAAAATATAAATTTATAAAGCAAAAACCAATGCATCCGTGATGCAAACATACGGCCGAACTCGATGTTTGACCGTGAGCAATCAACACAACACTGTTGCTGCGAATGCTGAAAACTGTGTTACCTTAGGGCCAAAAAACGTTTTGCTCGCACGGTGTTGCTGTGATTTCATTCGTCACTCTGCAATGATTTACCAGGTAAACTACACAGACACACCGGACCTTCTTAGCCCATTTAACCGGACTAATTTTTATATTGATTTCAACTAGTCGGATGTGCCAATCCCAAAACTTTCTTCTATCTCATACATGTTAATACTTTAAAATTCGCTATCACAGCGCCAATAAAATCAATGTTTGTCGTCTTTATGTTGTACGTCAGCTGCTTGAGACTCGCCGGGTTACCTGGATACGAAGCACCCGTCTCAACACGAACAGTTGATGTACAACACAATTACGAAAAATCGAGAAAATCGTTTTCACAGCGCCCTCTTCCGGTGGAATAGCCCCAAATTTAACTGGGTCCGGCTGGTCATAGTCAAAAACATATAAATAATATTTGGTTCAATTCTATGCATATCAATACACACTTTTCGATGATACAATGAAGCCGGGCACACGGAGAGACGGACATTTTGTGAAAACATGTTTTTTCGGATCTCTGACCTTTAAACGTGTAAATCCATCGAAAACAGGAAGTCGAAAAACAATTTGATTTCTATGCTAGCTTCTATTATAAATAGAAGAAAGTAAAAATGTGTGAATTTTTTTAGAGTCATATAAAATAAGGCTATTAAGAAATACCAGAAATATCGTATTTACTTAGTATTCCGATAGATGCTGAGACTGTGAAATCTGCGTCTTTCGGGCAGAGGTCGTGATCGGTGAGATTCCATATAACTTTACCATTGAGGGTGGATTCTCCTCTACCACTTGGTCCGCAACGAACATGTTCAAAGTCTTGGATCTATACAGATAAAATAAATGAACACACACATCATTTCTGTTTTTTTAGTCGACTCTTTCATATTGACAGGGTGTTCCCTCATATAGGGTGTCCCTCCTTTATCAAAATTACATCCATTTTTACACTCTTTTATTTAGCTTAACTTAGTTCATGCTGTAAAGATAGAATTCTGTAATCAATTTTTCACTCACTTCCTGATGCGCTAGAATTATAAAAAATATGCAGACAGGTGTGTTTTTGTTTATAATGCAACGTTTAAAAAGTTTTTAGAACTTAATTATAAATAAAAAAAAATTAATTTTAAGGCATTTGTCCGTTACTGGGCGCGGGTGATCATTCGCCAATTCTTCTTTAGGGTTACAATTGTTTACGAGTTAAAACATCAATAGAGTTAATGTTGCGCAAAATTACGCTCCCCAAATTATGGCAATTGGCTCTAAAACTATAACAGTAAAGTATTTTAAACACTAAAATGTGGAAAATTTAAATAAAAAATAAAGAGTGCAATATATATATATATATATATATATATATATATATATATATATTGAAAAAATCTTTTATTTTGTGTCAAAGGTAAACAGCAAATGTGGATAGCAAAAATTAAGTGTATAAATTATCCTTATCAGTTTAAATACTTGGTCGGCTTTCGTTTGCATTGTAACACCTACTTGAATTTTCTAAGCGTATCTTTTCCGAGATCGGGCACTATTTGTAGGCCGTTCTTCCCTTATGGACTAACGTCACTTAGACGTGATGAAATTTAAGGTCTTTTCGCGATTTTTTTAAAAAGTAATTTGAGATGTTTATTAATTTATACCATTCAGACTAAATTATGAGGTTGAATCAAATTATAAAGAAATATATTTTTTAAAGATTATTTTTTAAATGTTATTTACTAAAATTACAGAGGGTGTTCGCACACTTTTAGATGAATTTCATGATACTATACAGTAGGGTGGTGCGAAAAAAGTGAGGTTGGTATTTACGAGTCGCTATAGTGCGGAAAAGTTGCAATTGGTAAATACAAGAAAAACAAAAAAAAAATGATTCAAATCGGAATTTATCTTCCTATCCCGCAAACCGCCTAAAAATTCAAAAAAATTTTAAATTTCCGATTTTTTCAGAATTAAAAAAAAGTTTTACGTATATATATATATATATATTATCACTATAGTGAAAAATATTTGCAGATTGTATTGCTTAATAATAATAATTTTAAGAAATTGCGTTTAGATAATATCTTCCGATCCTGCAAAACGTCTAGAAATTCAAAAAGTTGAGAATTTCCGATTTTTTCAGCATTTAAAAGAATTTTACGTATACACATTTTTTATCGTTATAGTGAAAAATATTTGCAGTTTGTGCTGTTTAATAATAATAATAATAATAAATTGCGTTTAGAGAATATTTTCCGCTCGCGCAAGCTCAATAAAAATAAGGAAAATTTCAATTTTGAGTGATTTTTATGAATTAAGAAAATAATCACATGAGGTCAGTTTGCGTTCCAATGTTAACAGTTGCATCTAAATTTTGCAGCTCTTTGCTATTTTAGATATTTGCTAATATTTAAACAAACCAGAACTCACCACGCGGAGGTGGCTGCATTTCAAGTCTCACCCACACCCTTTCCTCCATCCAAATAATAAGGGTGATTGCTACTTACATTACTTAAATACATAATTTGTTATTTCATCTGTTCAAGTCTCACTTTTAGACACAACTTTGTACTGCGATTTGGTGGTAAAGATTGGTATCATGGACCTTGATTTCAGTGTGACCCTGACGGATCCATCTCTGGATTGGGCCCCACATACCTTAAGCTATGCTCCCGTTACCAATTTGAATCGCAGCTCGACAGCTTGCGTGTGGCAGGGAAATGTTTTAGCATCCCAGTCTGGAATGCCGCCTGATTAAACGAAGGAATGTATTTCTTCATTGGTTACTCTCCGGAAAAGTGTTGGAGATGATAATTTTGCTACATTCCAATCAATTAATTCTGTATAATCTTCCGCACCGAAATTTAAAGTAGAAGTGATAAATTTTCTGATGCCTTTACCTTTTAAAACAGTCTGCCTGGCTTTTAACAGTCTTCTTAGCCCTAGCTCTCTTATGTGCCTCCTCTTATCAGAGACCATTGCCATCAGCAGGTTTTCCGAGTGAGCAAAGAACGATTTTCGTTTAATTACAGGGAATACCACTTTCTTCAGGTCATCAGGCAAGTATCGAGATGCTTCTATTGTTCTGTACAGTTGAATAGGCCCATCTGTAATGTGCTTACTGCATTTTATTTCAAACCAAACTGGAATGTAAGATTTTAAAATAATTGTCACTATGGTTTTTAAGGCATCCGATGGGTTTTCTACGTTCACGTAAAGTCGAAGGACTTTATTTGCACAAGTGAGCCATCTGGCATGTGAATTTGGGCAGGGGTCACATTTTGATAATTCATTTGGAAAGTTGCCACTTTTAATTGCTTGACTTGCGTCAAAAAGATATCTTTGGTCTTTGCTCAACAGTTGTCTGCCCACTTTTTGAATTTCTCAATCAATTAATTGAAAATTTATCACTGAGAACTTTTCACAACCAATGAGATTCTGCCCAATTGGTCCACTAAATGATCTTGGGCCAGTTGTTTCACCATCTAAATGTTGAAAAAGATGGCGGAAAAATAATTCAACAAAATTGAATAAACAAACAATCCACTGAAGTGGTCGTCCGAGATGCACTTCAAGCTGGATGATAGCACCACCTTTCCATCCTATATTGGTATTTGTACTACTACAGCACTACCAAATCTAAATATTGAAACCCTTGTTCAGTAATCAGCTCGATAGTTCAGCTCAATAGTATCAATTTACATTTAAATCTTAACCTTAGACCACAAACTGACCTCAGTTGATTATTTTCTTAATACATCAAAATCACTCAAAATTGAAAATTTCCCGATTTTTATCGAGTTTGCGCGATCGGAAGATAATTCACTAAACGAATTTATTGTTATTATTATTATTAAACAGCACAATCTGCAAATATTTTTCACTATAGCGATAAAAAAATGCATATACTTATTATTTTTTTTAATGCTGAAAAAAATGGAAATTCTCAATTTTTTTTTAATTTTTAGGCAGTTTGCGCAATTGGAAGTCATCTTGTAAACGCAATTTTCTAAATTATTATTATTAAACAATAAAATTTGCAAATATTTCTCACTACAGTGATAAAATATATATATACGTAAAACTTTTTTTTAAATTCTGAAAAAATCGGAAATTTTAAATTTTTTTAAATTTTTAGGCGGTTTGCGGGGGATCGGAAGATAAACTCCGATTTGAATTTTGTTTTTGTTTTTGTTTTTCTCGTATTTACCAATCACAACTTTTCCGCATTATAGCGACTCGGAAATACCAACTTCACTTTTTTCGCACCACCCTACTATACAGAATTTTACATCAAATATTTGTGTTTTTCTGAAATACCTTTCTACACCGTAATTTCCGTGACAATAATGCCTTTTATAAATTGTAATTTTTCCAACTGTGCGAAAAAGTTAATTTTCTTTAACAACGGTATCTGATGATTTGTACAATACAGCTTATACTCGTGAATTATTTTGTGTGACATGGTGCATTCATCCCATACAATGACCTGACGTTTTATTTAAAAAAAATCTGAAATCTTCATTTCAGTTCTTCACTAGGAATGAGTTTATTCACTAGGAATGAAAAAAAATTGTGGAAATTCTACACAAGCATACATACATATATACATGTGAAATACATTTAAAAATAGCGAAAACAAATTCAGAGAGCCTCGAAATGTTAAAGTAAGCCAATATTTCCATAGTCGGATTTTTATCATAATTCAATACATTCCTGAAACTCATATGACGTTATATTCACCTGATGATATTATATCCACGTTCTCTGTGTACTTACTCATATTGATAATCTCTTTGTAAGATTGTGAAATATTTGAAAAAGTCCGTTAAACTTTCAATATGACGTCATATTCATTTTCTTTTTAATTCTCTAATGATTTCATATTAATCTGCTTTCTATACTTACTCATACTCCCTTGTATTATTGAGAAATGTTTGAAAATCTCCTTTATACTTTTAATCTGACGTCATATTCATATTTTTTTCTATTGTTGAAACTTTATATTTAATTTTCATTTTTCACGTGGAAATATTTCAATAGAAATTTAACTGTTGTAGAAAGAATTTTATTGTGCATTTTTAATTGTTGGCAACTGCTATAACGAAAAATGTTTACATTTGATAGGAAATTGCTGCTAGATTGGTGTTTTTTCATTAATTAAAAATTAACTATACTTTATTTAGATTCCGGATTACTTTAGTTGTCTCAGCTGTGTTTTAATACACCTGTACGTAAATTTTCACAAACCTTGCTTCTAAATTGTAGATTTGTATAGAATTACAGACAGACAAAATTTCATTTTTATATATTAGATTTTAGCGTGTCTATTCTTTTGAGAAAAAAGCATACCTACTATACAGAGCTATTTTACATCAAATATTTGTGTTTTTCTGAAATACCTTTCTACACCGTAATTTCCGTGACAATAATGCCTTTTATAAATTGTAATTTTTCCAACTGTGCGAAAAAGTTCATTTTCTTTAAAAACAGTATCTGATGATTTGTACAATACAGCTTCTGCAGGTAACTCTTCGTGAATTATCTTGTGTGACATGGTGCATTCATCCCATACAATGACCTGACATTTTGTTTTTTTAAAATCTGAAATCTTTATTTCAATTCTTCACAAGGAATGAGTAAAATTTGTGGAAATTTTAGACACGCATACACACATATGTAAACTTTTTACGAAGATGATTTAATATTCCACGAGAAAATGGCATGTTGTTACAGATGTAGAATTATTGCAGTCGTTATCAAGAATCATGGCGAGGAGGTTAGACAATGATGAAACACCATAAGAATTTCTCAATAATGAGCAGCCAATTTCCAGATAAATTGGTTATAAACGAACAGGAGCGATGCCAGTAACAGTTCCCACAATATCAAGGTGTAATTATATAGCCCTCAGGCTTGACGTTAACTCACTACATTATTGAATGATCTTAAACGGCTGTTGTGAAATTCTAAGTCGCAGAACACCAGATAACGATTTGGTCAGCACTTCTAAACACGACAAAAATCTGATCTCCAAAATCTTGCAAGCGAGTTTTGTTAACGGCGCTTAGAGTTACTGAAACGACGTAACGAATGCACAAACCAATGAGTGACAGACGAAATTAAGCTAAGCGAATGAAATGCGATGGAGAAGATTTAACACGTAAGAATCCCTACCCCAACTGTGCATTGATTTTGAAGTGAAAAATACCCAGCGCGCGAAGAGAAGCATGGAATAAAAAAAAATGGCTTTTAAAAACATTAGAAATGACAACAAGCGTCTCTCAGAATTTTATAGATTGGGGAGTCGATAAAAGTTACGAATGAACTTAAAGTTTTAGATTAAGATTTGGAATAAGATAATTATTAATATACGTGTTATTACTTTTAAAAGGACATTAAATAGGAATAAATATTATTAAGAATTAAGGAAATAATGACTATGTCAGAATTTAGATTAATTTAAAGGAATAATGCGAAATAAAATTTTTATATAACATATATACATGTGCAATACATTTAAAAATAGCGAAAACAAATTCAGAGAGCTTCAAAATATTAAAATACGCCAACATTTCCATAATCGGATTTTTATCATGATTCAATTCGTTTCTGAAACTCATATGATGTTCTATCCACGTTCTCTCTGTACTTACTCATTTTGATATTCTCTTTGTATGATTGTCAAACATTTGGAAAAGTCCATTAAACTTTCAATATGACGTCATATTCATTTTCTTTTTAATTCTCTAATGATTTCATATTAATCTGCTTTCTGTACTTACTCATACTCCCTTATATTATTGAGAAATGTTCGACAATCTCCTTTATACTTTCAATGGGACGTCATATTCATCTTTTTTTTTTTTATTGTTTAAAATTTATATTTCATTTTCATTTTTCTCGTGGAAATATTTCAATAGAAAATTAATTGTTGTAGAAAGAATTTTATTGTGTATTTTTAATTGTTGGCAACTGCTATAACGAAAAAGGTTTACATTTGATAGGAAATTGCTGCTAGATTGGTGTTTTTTCATTAATTTAAAATTAACTATACTTTATTTCGATTCCGAATTTTTTTAGTTGTCTCAGCAGTGTTTTAATACACCTGTACGTAAAATTTCACAAATCTTGCTTCTAAACTGTGGTTTTGTATAGAGTTACAGACAGACAGACAGACAAATTTTCATTTTTATATATTATATTTTTGCATACACACATATACACATGTATATAACGTATATACGTCATTTATACGTCAGATATACCTTATTATATCATATATACGCTATATTTACATCTTATATGTTGTATATATGACTAATGTCATATATATGAGATATCTGCATCAGCTATACCTAAAATATATGACATATATATGCTATATTTACGTCTTATTTGTTATATATATTAAAAATGGCGTGTATATAATTTATATATGTTATAATGTATATATGACGCATATGGCGTATATGTGGATCATTTATGTGGTTAACAATTGGTGTAATCGTAATTACGGGGGCTGCTAAAAGAAAAAGCTTACAATTCGATGCCGCAGAGGAGAAATTAACCATCTTCTGAATTTCAATGCATCACAGTCACAGTTCCATGGGTTTCCAGACAGTGACACGTTTTTCAGATTCACTTGATTCTCGAGTATGGAATCCGGTAAACTCCTCAACATGTTGTTAGCCAAATAAAGTTGGATGAGATTCCGAGGTAGTTGAATGCCCCCAAGAGATTCCAAGCTATTATTCTCCAAGTTGATTCCTAAGACTCGGTCTTCGAGGTCGAACGAAGGATATTTATTCTGTTTCATCACAAGAAGACTGTTCTCAGTGGAAGTTATCGTTTTGTTATCCTAAGCAAAATTAAAAGAAAATGAAATTAAACCAAATTTCTGAAAGAATACCAATAATTTAATAAAAACGTCAAAAATAAGTTTTCGAAAAAAAAAAAGAAAAATCATACAGTGGTACATCGGGTTTTCGAACACAATTCGTACCAAAGAACTGTTCGAAACCCGAATCAATTTTACTATAAAAAATAATGAAAATACTATTAATTGATTTCCACTTCCCAAGATGCTCCCTGCATTCTTCTGTTTTAAAGAAAGCACTTTATAGAACAATGTAGTCATACATAAAAAACATTACAGTGCTGTACATTAGTGTGAGAAAATGAAAAAATTATAACAGAAACTGTATCCTTATCTTTATTTGTGAAACTTCGGATGACTTGAGATTGATTTGGAAGAGGTAAGGGTTCCATTCTTTTTTTTAACACTTTTCCAACATAGTTGAAACTTGCTTATGAATTCTGATTTTTTGTCGGTCCGTGCTCTAACAGGCGTCTCTCTGATGGCACTGTGTTCTCTTTTTACCGGGCCTGATTCTAAGAACGATCCACATGCGTGACGTCACAAATGAGATCTGCGACACTGCTGAAAATTTTCCACTTGTTTGTTTGTATGGATTGTTAAGGAGGGTTTTGTTATGATGGGAAACAATCCTTTTTAATTAAAAAATGACATTATCCTTGAAAACTTCATCATTCTGTTTAGATGAAAAATACACAAAATTAAAGACATTTTTGACAGACCATCCTTCAAAAAAAAAAAAAAAAAAATTGAAATAGGGGTGAGAGAGGTTCATTATATTTTGATGTTAATATGTTTTTAAATTCTGATTAAGATCCAATTGGAACCGCAGTATTAAAAAAAATCTAAATTTATTAATAACGTTCAGTTTAAAAAAAAAAAAAATCCATATAAAAGATTAAGTTTATTAATGTTTTCAATAATTAAGCATAAAAAAAATCATGGCTTAAAAACTTGGTCATGTTGTATATAAATAAATATATTTTTAAAAATACTAGTTTAAAAAACACGTGGCACGCCATGTAATAAAATAGAAATTTAAATTTAAAAATAATATTTATTCAAAAGGACTAATTACAGTCCATTAAAAGAAGTTTGAATGCTTTTCTAAAGGGTCGCTATTCAATTTTAAATACTGAAATCGAAAAAGATTGTGACTTACTTCTGTTATTCTCACATAAAATACTTCACCCTATTTACATATAGGCGTTATATGGGCATTAGGAAGAACTTTAAACATATGATTCAAATCAACATTTATTCTCTCAGTTTAAGAATTATCTGTCAGAATCGTTCTACTTTTTAAATTGCCCATTTATTCAGAAACAAATTTATTAAATTCTAAAAAAATATTAATTCTGTCATATTTCAGGCAATTCTATTTTATTTAGCAATTCTCACTTAATTTCTTCTGATATTGATTCTGATAGTACCAGTCAACTTTATCTTCAATTCGTTTATAATGTTTGATATAAAGATATTTCATTCCGATACAATTTATCTTGAAATTTTGTAATAAAATCTTCTGATAAGTTTCGTTCAGACGATAAATTTTCCCAATCAACTTTATCTTTAAATTCCCTTATAAAATCTTCCGGTAAGTTTTGTTGAAACGATTAAATACAACAATAAACTTCATCTTTAAATTCTTTTCTAAAATCTTCTGATAAGTTTTGAATAAATGGTATAAATTTCCAATCAACTTGATCTTTAAATTATTTTATAAAATCTTCTGATAATGTTTGATATTTAGATATTTCCCTCCAATGAATACCATCTTTAAATCCTAATAATATTATAAATCCGATTGTGTGCAAATGTTAGGCTGAAGCCAGCGTTTAATGGAGCATTTAATGATCCTGTATCTTTGCATATAGGATGATTATAACCCTCAAATGAACATAGGCTGTTTTTTCTTTATTTTATTCAAATATTTTTCTTAATAATTCAAAATTTAGCTATTTTCATAGAGAATAAATGGACATTTTTTCGTATAATATTTTAAAATGGTTAAATTTATTTTACCGTTGCTAAAACTAAATCAAAGACCGGAATAATAATTTTTACTAAACAATTTAGTTTCAATTAAAAAAATTTCACGTGCAAAATGAAATAAAAATATTTAAGAATTAAAAAGAAGATAAAATAATATTATTAAAAATTAAACGTACTTTTTTTAGTTTTTGATAATAATACAAGGTTTCAATATGCGTAGCCATAGGAAACAGGCGAATATGACGTCATACATCGAAAATAAAGCGGATATGCTTTGATGGTGAAATAAAATGATCTTGGGTTTTTTCTATACTTTTTTTCTTTTTTTCCTTTGGTATGGTAACAATACTTGGTGTTTTACCGTCGCCGGACGGCTAATATAAATATACCGTATTTTTTACTTAAATTTAAAAAAAGTAAAAAGAAGTTTGAAAAGAAAATGGTTAGCAAATGTCAATAATATGCTCCGCAAAATTATCCATGTCGAAAATAATGTCATGGATAAAGAGAAATAGTTATTTTCATTCTTAAAACTAAAAGAAATAACTCGATCACCTAAAAAAATGACGAATGTTAATAGTTCCATTTTTGTTGATAAAACCTAAAAATTTAATATCATTTTGTTAAAGTAACATAATTCCCCCTATGCCAGCATTAAAATTAATTGCCTAAAAAAGAAAATTAACAAGAATTATGTCATTAAAAAGGGATTTCTCTGGGGAAAAGGAGACATCATATTTGAAATAAAACGGGAATTTTCCAATATGTTTTAAAATGAGTGTTAATCAATTCCTTACATTAATAATACAAGGATAAGTAATAGAAAGTATATGAGTTTCACGCCATATTTATAACGAAAAATTTAAATGTTTTTTTTATCTAAACTGATTATTAAGCATGAGTATCCGTTATATACAGATGAGAGATTTCTGCTAAAAATCACATCATAATTTTAAGAAAAGGAAAATGAACACGAATCTATTATATTAAAATCTAACCGTGTGTTTGTATTTCGCAACTACTCCTAGACTATCGAACGCAACGCGATATACTTAATACCGGTTATTATTGATCCGAGGATGTCACACAAACTCTCAGAATTTAAAAAATTAAATTAGATGCCAAGATTCCTTTTTTTTTGTAAATTTTAACAAAGTTTCTCTAAAAACGGAAAGTAAATTACTCCATATTTGTGTATAAAAAAGGAGAAATAAAACAGATCAGTATATTTTGTACACTATTTTCTCATTAAAACTGAAAAATAGAATTTATTTTCACTTTGAATAGATGGTGAAAACAAAATCTTGATTTCAGTAAATTATCCAAAAACTAAAAACATATTTTCACATATTGAAACTTCATGAATCAATTTATTCTGGAGAACAAAAGTTGCCGGTCAACAATCAGCCTTGTTTTCTTGTTGTCAATAGAAAATAAGATTTGTTTCAGCTATACATTAAAACAAGGAGGCAGAATTGAATTTAAAGAAAAAAGCATATACTATTTCCAATTAATGTTTTTTTGAAGGATGGCTGTTAAAACGTTTCACAAAGGCGTTAAAAGTAAAATTGTTTATCAGGTAAAATTGACATTTGTTGTTACCCAATCTGTCTATTTCCACGATTTTATTTGGCCCTCCTTTTTGCATTGGTTGCAATTTCATTTTCGCGATTATTTGGCACAAAATTTCACTTTTTTAAGACTGAGTTATGTCAAGGTCCCTATAACAAAAAATACCGTATTGTCTCCTATGAAATGTGATAAATAGTTAGTTAATTATTAACGTTTTTAATTATCGGGTGTGAAATATTTTGCTTAATGTATTTATTCTTCTTTTAATGTTGCGTGCACGAAGTCACGGATAACAGCTAGTCCTAATAATATTATAAATCTGATTGTGTGCAAATGTTAGGCTGAAGCCAGCGTCAAAATGGAGCATTTAATGATGCTGTATCTTTGCATATAGGTGGATTATAACCCGGAAATGAACATAGACTGGTTTTTGTTTATTTTATGCAAATACTTTTCTTAATAATTCAAAATATGATTATTTTCATAGAGAATCAATGGACATTTTTAGATAAAATTTAACCATTTTACTTTATCGTTGCTAGGGCTTTGACCGTTGCCAATAAATAAAAATGCGGAAAAATAATTTTTCCTCAACAATTAAGTTTCAATTGAGCGATTTTTCACGTGAAAAATGAAAATAATTCAAAAGAAGATGAATTTCTGTGATATTTGAAGCAACAATATGGAGTATTTGTTATTATACATGAAGTATGAATATCGGTAACATCAAAAAATCTTTTTCTGTCAAAAACTGCGTTATAATTAGAAAGAAGAATTAACAATAATTATATTATTAAGAAAAAGATTTCGATTGAACTATGAAACTATTGAACTATGAAAAGGATTCTTGACTTGAACAAATATGACGTCATGAATAAAACATGCATTTTCAAATATTCGTAATATTACAAAGAGCATGACTATCAGTGTATAATAAAAGTATATACATAATGGACGTCATATTTAAGATGAATAACTGAAATATTTTTCAGATACTGATTAATAATAAGCTTGAATATCAGTTACAAACAGATGTGAGTTTTCTGTTAAAATTCACGTCATTAGTGCCAGGAAAATAAAATTAACAAGAATTATATCATTGAAAAGAGATTTCTCTGGGATCAAAGTGACGTCACGGGATTTTTTAAATATGTTTCAAATGGAGCGTGTATCAATTTCATACATTAATAATCACTGAGTGCAGTGAAAGAATAGAGAGTTAATGAACCGTAAAATCGGCTTGCAATATGAAGCCGGTTATCGCTCAAATCATTAAGCCCAAGGGCTGACTTCATTGGATGGAGAGAGGCTGCACGTGGAACAAGGACTGGATTCATTGGACGGGGAGAGGTTTTCAAAGCAAGCCGCCAGTTGTTTGGGCCGACTGTATGGTTGCCTTTTCAGCATCACGCCAAACATGAACTTTTCATCTCTATTTATTGTCTGAACTCTGTGATAATAATACAAGCATCAGTAAGATTATTAGGAAAAGAAAAAAGAACACAAAGTCTATTAAGTTAAAATCTGACTGTGTGTATTTCGCAACTACTCCTCTTAATGCAACGCGATTTACTTAATACCGGTTATCATTGATTCGAGGATGTCATATAAACTCTGAGAATTTAAAATTTTGAATTCGATTTCGAGATATTAATATTTTTTTTGTAAATTTTAACGAAATTTTTTCTAAAAACGGTACTTAAATTACTCTATTTTTGTGGATAAAAAAAGGAGAAATAAAACGGATTAATATATTTTTATGCCATTTTCTCATTAAAACTGAAAAAAAAAATTTATTTTCAATTTGAATAGTTGGTGAAAAAAAAATCTTGATTACAGTAAAATTTCCGAAAAATAAAAACATATTTCCACATATTCAAACTTTATGAATCAATTTATTCTGCAGAGCAAAAAATCGCCTGTCAGCATATTGTCAAGAAATCAAGATTTGTTTCAGCTATAGATAAAACTAAGGACACAAATTTGCTGTTAGATGCAAACGTAACACTTTTGCAATTGCAAAGCTTTTTGCAACCCCAAATTACATGCAAACGTAACATTTACATGTAATTTGCATGCAAATTAATTTTATTTTGAACCGTAATAAATGTTAATTTGCAATGAAAATTACATGCAAAAGTAATCCTAATCCTAATAATATTATAAATCTGATTGTGTGCAAATGTTAGGCTGAAGCCAGCGTCAAAATGAAGCATTTAATGATCCTGTATCTTTGCATATAAGTTGATTATAATCCTCAAATGAACATAGACCGGGTTTTGTTCATTTTATTCAAATATTTTCTTTAATAATTAAAATTTTCATTATTTTCATACAGAATAAATGGACATTTTTTCGTATATTTTACAATGGTTGGTTGGTTTGGTTGGTTTGGCCCAAAGGGCCCGGTTTTGCAACTTTTTTTAAAATGGTTAAATTTATTTTACCGTTGCTAATACTTTATCGTTGCCAATATAAAATAAAACTCCTGAGTAATAATTTTTAATCAACAATTTATTTTCAAGTGAAAATTTTCAACGTGAAAAATGAAAATGAAATGAATTATTTAAGAATTAAACAGAATATGAAATGATGTCATATTAGAAATAAAACGTGCGTTTTCAAATATTTGATAATAAATCAAAGTGCATAAATACGAGTAAGTATGGAAAGCAAGCGAATATGATGTCATATATAGAAAAATAAAACAAATTTGTTTTGATGTTGAAATAAAATGATCTTGGGTTATCAAATTATTTGTGATTAATTTCTCTTTTTTTTTTCTTTTTCTTTTTCACATGAAAGGAATTATTTTAAATGTACTTAATATATGTATTTTAAATGTATGTGTTGTAAATTAAAGTTCTGTGTTTTAAATGAAATGAGTGAAAGATTTATATTTTTAATGAATTAAATACGAATGATGGGATAAGTTGGCGATTTATCGTCTGCACACGGCTAACATAAAGATACCATATTTTTAATTTAAATTTTAAAAAGTAAAAAAGAAAAAAAAAAGAAAAAAAAATTGGATGGCAAATGTCAATGATATGCATCGCAAAATTATCCGTATCGAAAATCAGAAAATCTTAATAAAAATAACTATATTTTTTAAAAGAAAGTTGCTTTTCTCATAAAAGCTAAAGGTTTAATATGATTGTGCCGAAGTAACAGCATTTTTCCTCTATCATTTTCCCACAATCGAAAACACATTTGTAAATCGTCGTTTCGAACCGGAATTTAATTTTACATTTCTTTTAGTTTTAAAATAGGAAAAACTTTGTTGTCTTTTTTAAATATAGCTTTTTTTAAAGTTGTTTCATAATAGATTTTTGTAAAGTCTTGCAGGATAAGAAAAATTGCATAGATTTTAAAGCAATGTTTAAGTAAAATTACAATATTTTTTTAACTTAAAAAACAACAATGTTATCGAAAAGAAAATCGATTTTACCAACAAATTCGCGTAATGCAAAAGCAAAGAAGAAATAAAAAAGTAATGAATCTTTTCTTCCAGCCGAATTGTGTAAACTTGAACAAGCCGATCGTGCCAATTCATAACATTATAAACGTGAAAGCGCGTTCTATACAGTAGATTTTTTTTTTACATATAGTTAGAACATTTCTGAGAATAGGAAGGTTAGGGGTCTGTAATTAGGTCCATAGTCAATTTGATTTTTTTTTTTTTATCACGTGAAATTTGGCGCAAAATTAAAAACATTGTTGTAACCAGATTTGTTTTTTGCGTGGTAAACACTTAATGGTATTTTAGATGATCATTTCCCCGCTCACCTTTGATGCCAACTATTACTGTAAAACATATTAAAAAATATTAGCCGATAATTTTCTAATTTTCTTATTGCTTCATGATGTAAATAGACTTCCTGGTTCATACTTTAAACCTGAATCGGTCATGCCATTGTCGTTCAATTTTTATTCCTAATCCTAACCCTAATCGTATCGTATCCTAATCCTGATAATAACTTTAAAGAATATTCTTTGACACGAATATGTAAATGACATCAATATCCATAAATGGAATGAATGGAAAATAGAATAAATAGAAATGGCAAAATAAAATAACAAGAAAGTACATTTATTCGACACCTAACCCTAGAGAAAGCGTAAAAAATTTCAAGCGCATGAAATAAATCAAAATAATCCTATATATACTAACAAAAATATGTAAATTTAGATTATCAGATTTGTGTCGTCGGTATTTATTTGCTTATAGTGTTCTTGACGCGATAGAGAAAATATCGAGGTTAAATTGGGCAGAATTTAAAGTACTTTCTAAGCAACCTTTATTTACATTTTAGAATCGCATCAGATTGTTATATCTTTGTGAAATATCTATCAATTTATAAAATCCACAAGCAGTTTGTTCACTATTTACACCACTTACCGTGAAGCACTTAATTTAATATATACATAAACAAGATAATGTAGTAAGAAATATATAACATATGTCTATGCAAATAAACAATATAATAATGCCCATTTAGCAATGCACACATATACAAATTGTACACCAAATACCACCTAAAATGCACTGTTGTATAGAAGAATTCTGCCAGTGTTGTTTTTCGTTTTACGAAGAGCGATTCGTCGATTTTCACGATTTTACTTGGTCCTCCTTTTTTCATTAGTTGCAGTTTCATTTTCGCGATTGTATATATTATTTGGCATGAAATTTCACATTTTTAAGACTGGGTTATGTCAAGGCCCCTATAGCAAAGAAATACCGTATGGTCTCCTATAAAATGTGATAAAGCTTTGGTTAATTATATATGTTGTTAATTATCAAGTGAAATGTTTTACTGAGTTAATGCATTTATTCTTTTTTTAATGTTACGTGAACGAAGTCACGGGTAACAGCTAGTAATATTATAAATCTGATTGTGTGCAAATGTTAGGCTGAAGCCAGCGTCAAAATGAAGCATTTAATTATCCTGTATATTTGCATATAAGTTGATTATAACCCTCAAATGAATATAGGCTGGTTTTTGTTTATTTTATATCAATATTTTTCTTTAAAATTAAAAATTTCATTATTTTCATACAGAATAAATGGACATTTTTTCGTATATTTTAAAAGGGTTGGTTGGTTTGGTTGGTTTGGCCCAAAGGGCCCGGTTTAGCAGCTTTTTTTAAAATGGTTAAATTTATTTTACCGTTGCTAATACTTTATCGTTGCCAATATAAAATAAACCCCTGAGTAATAATTTTTAATCAACAATTTATTTTCAAGTGAAAATTTTCCACGTGAGAAATGAATAGGAAATGAATTATTTAAGAATTAAACAGAATATGAAATGATGTCATATTAGACATAAAACGTGCGTTTTCAAATATTTGATAATAATACAAAGTGCATAAATACGAGTAAGTATGGAAAGCAAGCGAATATGATGTCATATATAGAAAAATAAAACAGATTTGTTTTGATGTTGAAATAAAATGATCTTGGGTTATCAAATTATTTGTGATTAATTTCTCTTTTTTTTTCTTTTTCTTTTTCACATGAAAGGAATTATTTTAAATGTACGTAATATATGTATTTTACATGTATGTGTTGTAAATTAAAGTTCTGTGTTTTAAATGAAATGAGTGAAAGATTTATATTTTTAATGAATTCAATACGAATGATGGGATAGGTTGGCGATTTATCGTTTGCACACGGCTAACATAAAGATACCATATTTTTAATTTAAATTTTAAAAAGATATATATATATATATATATATATATATATATATATATATATATATATATATATTGGATGGCAAATGTCAATGATATGCATCGCAAAATTATCCGTATCGAAAATCAGAAAATCTTAATAAAAATAACTATATTTTTTAAAAGAAAGTTGCTTTTCTCATAAAAGCTAAAGATTTAATATGATTGTGTGGAAGTAACAGCATTTTTCCTCTATCATTTTCCCACAATCGAAACACATTTGTAAATCGTCGTTTCGAACTGGAATTTAATTTTACATTTCTTTTAGTTTTAAAATAGGAAAAACTTTGTTGTCTTTTTTAAATATAGCTTTTTTTAAAGTTGTTTCATAATAGATTTTTGTTAAAGTCTTGTAGGATAAGAAAACTTGCATAGATTTTAAACCAATGTTTAAGTAAAATTACAATATTTTTTAAACTTAAAAAACAACAATGTTATCGAAAAGAAAATCGATTTTACCAACAAATTCGCGTAATGCAAAAGCAAAGAAGAAATAAAAAAGTAATGAATATTTTCTTCCAGCCGAATTGTGTAAACTTGTACAAGCCAATCGTGCCAATTCATAACATTATAAATGTGAAAGCGAGTTCTATATAGTAGATTTTTTTTTTACATATAGGTAGAACATTTCCGAGAATAGGAAGGTTAGGTGTCTGTAATTAGGTCCATAGTCAATTTGCTTCTTCTTTTTTTTATCAAGTGAAATTTGGCGCAAAATTAAATACATTGTTGTAACCAGATTTGTTTTTTGCGTGGTAAACACTTAATGGTATTTTAGATGATCATTTCCCCGCTCACCTTTGATGCCAACTATGACTGTGAAACATATTAAAAAAATTCAGACGATAATTTTCTAATTTTCTTATGGCTTCATGATGTAAATAGACTTCCTGGTTCATACTTTAAACCTGAATTGGTCATGCTATTGTCGTTCAATTTTTATTCCTAATCCTAACCCTAATCGTATCCTATCCTAATCCTGATAATAACTTTAAAGAATATTCTTTGACACGAATATGTAAATTAAATCAGTATCCATAAATGGAATGGATGGAAAATAGAATAAATAGAAATGGCAAAATATAATAACAAGAAAGTACATTTATTCGACACCTAACCCTAGAGAAAGCATAAAAAATTTCAAGCGCATTAAATAAATCAAAATAATCCTATATATACTAACAAAAATATGTAAATTTAGATCATCAGATTTGTGTCGTCGGTATTTATTTGCTTATAGTGTTCTTGACGCGATAGAGAAAATATCGAGGTTAAATTGGGCAGAGTTTAAAGTACTTTCCAGCAACCTTTATTTACATTTTAGAATCGCATCAGATTGTTATATCTTTGTGAAATAGCTATCAATGTATAAAATTCACAAGCAGTTTGTTCACTATTTACACCACTTAGCGTGAAGCACTTAATTTAATATATACATAAACAAGATAATGTAGTAAGAAATATATAACATATGTCTATGCAAATAAACAATATAACAAATGCCCATTTAGCAATGCACATATATACAAATTGTACACCAAATACCACCTAAAATGCACTGTTGTATAGAAGAATTCTGCCAGTGTTGTTTTTCGTTTTACGAAGAGGAATTCCTAAATTTTCACGATTTTACTTGGTTCTACTTTTTTTCATTAGTTGCAGTTTCATTTTCGCTATTGTATATATTATTTGGCATGAAATTTCACTTTTTTAAGACTGGGTTATGTCAAGGCCCCTATAGCAAAGAAATACCGTATGGTCTCCTATAAAATGTGATAAAGCTTTGGTTAATTATATATGTTTTTAATTATCAAGTGAAATGTTTTACTAAATTAATGCATTTATTCTTTTTTTAATGTTACGTGAACGAAGTCACGGGTAACAGCTAGTGTTTACATATAATTTTGGGTTGCAAAGAGCTTTGCAATTTAAGTGTTACGTTTACGTGTAATTTTGGGCTGCAAAAAGCTTTGCAATTGAAGCTCCTTGCATTTAGGTGTTGAACTATTCATCCCTATTCACAAGAATTGAATTTAAAGAAAAAGCATATACTATTTCCAATGAATTATTTTTAAACGATGGCTATTAAAATGTTTCTCAAAGTCGTTAGAAGTAAAATGGTTTATCAGGTAAAATTGACATTTCTTTTTACTCAATTCGTCGATTTACACGATTTTATTTGGCCGTCTTTTTTCCATTGGTTGCAGTTTTCTTTTCGCGGTTATTTGCACAAAATTTTACTTTTTTTAAACTGATTTATGTCAAGGCCCCTATAACAAAGAAATATCGTATTTTCTTCTATGAAATGTGATAAAGAGTTAGTTAATTATTTACGTTTTTAATTATCGGGTGTGAAATATTTTGCTTAATTAGTACATTTATTTTTCTTTTAATGTTACGTGAACGAAGTCACGGGTAACAGCTAGTCTAGTCTAGTAATATTATAAATCTGATTGTGTGCAAATGTTAAGCTGAAGCCATCGTCAAAATGGAGCATTTAATGATCCTGTATCTTTGCATATAGGTTGATTATAACCCTCAAATGAACATAGGCTGGTTTTTGTTTATTTTATTCAAATATTTTTCTTAATAATTCAATATTTCGTTATTTTCATAGAGAGTAAATGCACATTTTTTCGTATAATATTTAAAAATGGTTAAATTTACTTTACCGTTGCTAATACTTTATCGTTGCCAAAACTAATTCAAAACCCAGAATAATAATTTTTACTCTACAATTTAGTTTCAATTGAAAAATTTTCACGTGAAAAATGAAAATGAAATAAAAAAATTAAAGAATTAAAAAGAAGATTAGATAATATTATTAGAAATAAAACGTACTTTTTTTAGTTTTTGATAATAATACAAGGTTTCAATATGCGTAACCATAGAAAACAGGCGAATATGACGTCATACATCTAAAATAAAGCGGATGTGCTTTGATTGATGAAATAAAATGATCTTGGGTATTGTCTTCACTTTTTTTCTTTTTTTTTCTTTTGTATGATAACAATACTTTGTGTTTTACCGTCTGCGCACGGCTAATGTTCTACTAGGTGTACCGGTTAATTCCCGCTGTTTTTTATTGATTTTTGAAGCTAAAAATACATAGGAAATAATAAAGATGGATTATTCAAACCAGCGGCCATCGCTAGCTACACATTTTTCCCATCTTTCTGGCAATTTGTGGATGCCTCGCCAAAAAAATTGTTCGTTTTTTGAGCCAAACCAGTCATCGAGCCATTTTTTCACATTTTCGTACGAATCGAAGTGTTGCTCTGCCAATGCATGCGACATTGATGAAAACAAATAGTAGTCGGACGGGGCCAGGTCCGGAGAGTACGGCGGGTGAGGCAGCAGTTCCCATCCCAGCGTTTTTACGGTGTCCGTGACCAAAGTTGTGGTATGAGCCGGAGCATTGTCATGCTGCAAAATCACTTTTCCATGTCTTCTAGCCCATTCTGTCCGTTTTTCGATCAATTCATGGTTCAAATTCATCATTTGTTGTCGGTAGCGTTGGCCATTAACTGTTTCGGACTGATCTGACACGGATCTTCGTCGAGCAAAGCTTCCAATTCGGGATCTTCAAACTTTTTTGGCTGACCTGGACGTTCTTTGTCTTCAACGCTGTAATCACCACTTTTAAATCGTCGAAAGCAATCTCTGCATGTTGTTTCTGACAATGCATTGTCACCATGAACTTTCACAAGAGTTCTATGACTTTCAGCAGCCGATTTCTTGGAATGAAACAGAAACAAAAGCACTGTCCGCAAATACTCTTTGGAAGGAACGAAATTCGACATTTTTGAGCACGAATATTTATATGATGTTATTACTTTGAGAACTTTTGACATTTATGGTTTTCAAGCCTTTATGTTAGTACAACAAAACACACTATATGTCAAATGATTGAACATTGCATTAATAGCTGCTGCCATCTATTAAGTAAAACAGCGGGAATTAACCGGTACACCAAGTATACCGTATTTTTTTATTTAAATTTTAAAAAAGTAAAAAGAAGTTTCAAAAGAAAATGGTTATCAAATTTCAATCATATGCTCCGCAAAATTATCCATGTCGAAAATGATGTCATGGATAGCGAGAAATAGTTATTTTCATTCTTAAAACTAAAAGAAATAACTCGATTACCCAAAAAAAATGACGAATGTTAATAGTTCCATTTTTGTTGATAAAACCTAAAGATTTAATATTATTTCGTTAAAGTAACATAATTTCCCCTATGCCAATATTGAAATTAATTGCATGGAAAAGAAAATTAACAAGAATTATGTCATTAAAAAGGGATTTCTCAGGGGAAAAAGAGACGTCATATTTGAAATAAAACGGGAATTTTCCAATATGTTTTAAAATGAGTGTTAATCAATTCCTTACATTAATAATACAAGGATCAGTAAGTATAGGAAGTAGATGAATTTCACGCCATATTTAAAACGAAAAATAGAAATGTTTTTTTATCTATACTGATTATTAAGCATGAGTATCCGTTATATACAGATGAGAGTTTTCTGCTAAAAATCACATCATAATTTTAAGAAAAGGAAAATGAACATGAATCTATTATAGTAAAATCTGACCGTGTATTTGTATTTCGCAACTACTCCTAGACTATCGAACGCAACGCGATTTACTTAATACCGGTTATCATTGATCCGAGGATGTCACACAAACTTTTATAATTTAAAAAATTAAATTAGATGCCAAGATCTATTTATTTATTTATTTATTTTTAAAATTTATTTATTTATTATTTATTTTAATTAATTAATTAATTAATTAATTTTTTTTTGTAAATTTTAACGAAGTTTCTCTAAAAATGGAAAGTAAATTACTCCATATTTGTGTATAAAAAAGGTGAAATCAAACAGATATCTTTTACACCATTTTCTCATTAAAACTGAAAAACAGAATTTATTTTCACTTTGAATAGATGGTGAAAACAAAGTCTTGATTTCAGTAAATTATCCGAAAAATAAAAGCATATTTCCACATATTCAAATTTCATGAATCAATTATTCTGGAGAACAAAAATTGTCTGTCAACATACTGTCATTTAGAAAACAAGATTTGTTTCAGCTGTAAATTAAACCAAGGAGGCAGAATTGAATTTAAATAAAAAGCATATACTATTTCCAATTAATTTTTTTTTTTTAAGGATGGCTGTTAAAACGTTTCACAAAGGCGTTAAAAGTAAAATTGTTTATCAGGTAAAATTGACATTTGTTTTTACCCAATTCGTCTATTTCCACGATTTTATTTAGCCCTCCTTTTTGCATTGGTTGCAATTTCATTTTCGCGATTATTTGGCACAAAATTTCACTTTTTTAAAACTGAGTTATGTCAAGGTCCTTTAACAAAAAAATACCGTATTGTCTCTTATGAAATGTGATAAATAGTTAGTTAATTATTACGTTTTTAATTATCTGGAATGAAATATTTTGCTTAATTAATGTATCCATTCTTCTTTTAATGTTGCGTGAACGAAATCACGGGTAACAGCTAGTAATATTATAAATCCGATTGTGTGCAAATGTTAGGCTGAAGCCAGCGTCAAAATGTAGACTTTAATTAACCTGTATCTTTGCATATAGGTTGATTATAACCAGGAAATGAACATAGGCTGGTTTTTGTTCATTTTATTCAAATATTTTTCTTAATAATTCAAAATTTCGTTATTTTCATAGAGAATAAATGGACATTCTTTTTCCTTAAAATTTAATTAATCATGTTACGTTGCTAATCATTACAGTTGCCAATAAATACAAAACCTAGAATAATAATTTTTCCTTAACAATTATTTTTCAATTGAACGATTGCCACGTAAAAAATGAAATTTAAAAAGAATTCAAACGATGATGAATTGCCATGATATTTTAAAGCAAATATGGAGTATTTGTTGTTATACATGAAGTATGAATATCGGTTACGTTGAGAAGACATTTTCTGTCAAAGACTGCGATATAATTAGATAGAAAAATGAATAATAATTATATTTTTAAGAAAAGATTTCACTTGGACCATGGAACATGAAAAGGATCCTCCTTGGCTTAGAGAAATGTGACGTCATAAATAAAACCATGCATTTTCAAATATTCCCAATAATACAAGTAACATGAATATCAGTATATAGTAGTATGAAAGTAGATAGATAATGGACGTAATATCTAAGATTGAAAACTGAAATATGTTTTTATCGATACTGAGATCGATTGAGCTTGAATATCATGTCATGTGAGTTTTGTGTAGATGTGAGTTTTCTGCTAAAATTTACGTCATGATTGCAGGAAAAGAAAATTAAAAAATAATTATATAAACACAAAGGATTTGAATTATCACTTTACTGCACAGCTTACAACCACGAATTTAAGAATAATATCATTATAAAGATATTTCTCTAGTGAAAAAGTGGCGTCATCATATTGTAAATAAAACGTGAGTTTTCAAATATGTTTAAAAAGGAGCGTGAATCAATTCCATAAATTAATAATACAAAGATCAATAAGTATAGAAAGAAGATGAGTTTCACGCCATATTTAAAACGAAAAATAGAAATGTTTTTTTAGCTATACTAATTATTAAGCATGAGTATCAGTTATATACAATTGAGATTTTTCTGCTAAAATCACATCATAATTTTAAGAAAAGAAATGTTTGTATTTCGCAACTACTCCTCTTAGACTATCGGACGCAACACGATTTACTTAACATCGGTTATCATTGATCCGAGGATGTCATACAAACTCTCAGAATTTAAAAAATTGAATTAGATTCCGATATATTATTATTATTACTGTAAATTTTTAACGAAGTTTTTCTAAAAACGGCAAGTAAATTACTCCATATTTGTGGATAGAAAAAGAGAAATAAAACGGATCAATATATTTTTTATGTTATTTTCTCATTAAATCTGAAATCAGATTTTATTTTCAATTTGAATAGATGGTGAAAACAAAATGTTGATTTCAGTAAATTATCCGAAAAATAAAAACATATTTTCACGTATTCAAACTTCATGAATCAATTTTTTTTCTGCAGAACAAAAATCGTCTGTCAACATATTGTCTTTTAGATAACAAGATTGGTTTCAGCTATACATTAAATCAATGAGGCAGAATTTAATTTAAAGAAAAAGCATATTATTTTTGAAGGACGGTTGCTAAAACGTGTCACAAAAGCGTTAAACATAAAATGGTTTATCAGGTAATAAACTTTTTTCCAAAAATAGAACCAACTTCAAAAACTACTGAAAAGCGAAAAATAAATTTTTTAACCAAAAATAGAACCGCCTTCAAAAACTACTACAAAGTAAAAAATAATTTTTTAGGTAATAGTTAATAAAAAATTAAATTAAGAGCATTGTATTTACCATGCATATTATTATATTTATGTAAATTAATTTGATTTTTTGGAGTCGGTGCCAGCCAAGCCAAGTTAAAGCCATGTTACCATTTTTAAACATTTCATCTGATGTTATAAATGTGTATTTTTAAATGAGATTAGCAACTATATGTCGACAAACATTGCTTTGGAAATTAGTTAATCATTTAAATCATTGTATTTTCTACCATTTGATGAGTTATATGTATTTTTTTTATTGTCTCGTATTTATGTAGACATAACTTATACGCGTGTTACGATTTATATTGGATATTTTGTTTTGAATTTTGTACTTGGCTTGGCTGGCACCGACTCCAAAAAATCAAATTAATGTACATAAATATAATAATATGCATGGTAAATACAATGCTCTTAATTTAATTTTTTATTTACTATTACCTAAAAAATTATTTTTTACTTTGTAGTAGTTTTTGAAGTCGGTTCTATTTTTGGTTAAAAAATTTATTTTTCGCTTTTCAGTAGTTTTTAAAGTCGGTTCTATTTTTGGTAAAAAAGTTTATTTTTCGCTTTTTAGTAGTTTTTGAAGTCGGTTCAATTTTTGGTTAAAAAGTTTATTTTTCGCTTTTTAGTAGTTTTTGAAGTCGGTTCTTTTTTTTTGGTTAAAAAGTTTATTTATTTATTTATTACTTTAGTGATATCCATATTTACATTAAACCATATTGTTGCTAATATATTTTTTATTTCACGTTAACTGGGCAGTAGACTCGAGTATCGAAGATTAGAAAATTTATTATTATTCTCCTATAATGTCTTTAAAGCCTTTAATGATATCTATATTTACAACTGTAGACTCGAGTACGGAAGATTAGAAAATTTATCTTTATTCTCATCTAATGTCTTTAAAGCCTTTAATGATATATATATTAACATTAAACCATATTGTTGCTAATATATTTTTATTTCACGCTAACCTTGGCAGTAGACTCGATTATGGAAGATTAGAAATTTTATCATTATTCTCACCTAATCGTCTTGGATATTGTATCATAATCGGGCGGTATACTACAGTTTTGATAACTGTGTAACTCACTGATTTCGGTGCTTATGCTTAATGTGTACTGATTTTTACGATCCGTACAAGGTAAATACACTGCGCCAACAATGTCGCCTATAATACTATTCGGAGTAACCCCTTTCTTTCTATATTGTCACTCTATAGTTAATATTATGTAGTAGAAATATTAAAAGACAATTACAGAAGCATTTATATACATCTGTATTGTATAATATAATATAGATATTGGATATTTTAAAGGCAGTTTCCAACTAGTGCACCACAGGTGATAAATCGCCAAATATTTTCTGTAACTCGTACATTTATATGGGATTTGAAACAACAATGTATTTAATTATGCGCCAATAAACGCTCGTCAAAATATGCCAAACCGCTGTGAAACTGCAACAATGGAACTTTTAAAAGATTCAAAAGTAGATTTGTTGTGGCATAATTTATTGTCTGAGTGCAACGAAGACTCATACACAGCGCAGTATTACTTTGCCCCATATATAGCTACGATGGATATTAAAACCTTTCGTCAAGCATAACTCAAAAAATATTTAACGGATTTCGTTCAAATTTTTACAGCAGGTACCTATAAAGGTGACAACGTCGTCTATTTATTACCAAGAATAAGTGCCAAACCGTTTGGAAGTTATATTAAAAAAATTGATAAAAAAGCACAATTAAAGTATATACGTCACTAAATTTTGTGCGTACGTCATTTTCACCGGCGGGAGATTTTCGTAGACAATCGGAATTGAAAAGTTCATGGAATACATGGAGCAAAAAAATAGGCAAGCACTAATATTCAGCACAATAAAATATATTTCAATTTCATAAAAATGGAAAGTTAATCTGGAATTTTTTCTGTTTGAAAAGTATTAGAGATTAGTAAGAGTAGTATCTCATCAAAAAGTCACCTGTGAAAAATGCAACCAAGTCTCGTAACTCATTTACCGTAAAAAGTACTGAGATCGTATAAAGCCAAGTTTAACTATCTTATTAACTCTGAAATTTTCATTCGCAAATCACTCCTAGTCTCTACATCGTTAGTTAATTATTATTTTGTGACTTGGCAATTACGTAGCACGAGAATGTGATGTATATAGTTAGTCTTAATCAAATAATACTATAACATATTAAAGTGTAATAACTTCCCTGTGCGTATATAATTTGCCTTAATTAAATTATCTCATCCTATTCCATAACATAGTAAGGTGTAATAACTTCCCTGTGATGCGTAATTGCCAAGTCACAAAATAATAATTAACTAAAGATGTAGAGACTAGGAGTGATTTGCGAATGAAAATTTCAGAGTTAATAAGATAGTTAAACTTGGCTTTATACGATCTCAGTACTTTTTACGGTAAATGAGTTACGAGACTTGGTTGCATTTTTCACAGGTGACTTTTTGATGAGATTTCACTTCTTTTTGTAAGTAATCCTCCTTTTCTTGATTTTCTCCTTTTCTTGAGATTATCCACTGATTTTCGCTAAGAAAACACTCTGTCCCTATTATTTACAGGTATCAAAAATTTGAAGCTTTAGTTTCGTTTGCAAAGTACTGTAGATAAAAAGAGATTTCAGGTTCCTAGGCAAGCACTAAGTTATGGGAGAGGGGGGGATGTCAAAAGTACTCTCAATTGCTTCCAGGATAGGTGCTATCCATCTGAGATATTACTCGCAGCCCCAGATACTTGATATTTAACATAAAAGAACTTTTTAGTGTGAAAAGAAAGCCAAAATTAAAATTTCCGGAAATTTCCAATAAATCAAATTATATTCCTTTATTCGATGTTTTTTTCGTTTTTTTAGTCATTTTTTTTTTATTATTTACAGATTTTTTAATTTTTCCTTACTTTGTGTACTAAACTCTGCCTTTCTGCCAAATGTCAAGCTTCTAGGACTACAAAATCGAATTATTTTCAAATTTTCGACTTTTATAAATTTATTGATTTTTCGATTTTAATTCTAAGTTACCTGATTGTCATGCCAATATAGTAATTATTTGATCCGTCTTCTTAGGATCATTTAGGTTCAATTTAGAGATACATCAAGTGAATCTTAGAGTTACCATGATTTTATTTAGAAAGGACTATCAAGCCATAACCAGCCAGTAATGTCGGGAGGGTAGGGGGAGCTGTGAAAATTTTTGTGGGGATGACAACATTTAACAATCCATGTTTCATATGTGAAGTACATAGAGTACAACCTGTGAAAGAAAACAAACTTGTCTATAAAGAAATCGCCTATATCGTAGCCAGTCTATAGCGGAACTTCTCTATAACGAAATTCGTAAACGAAAGAAAAGAAAACCATAATCCGGGGGAAATAACATAAAACAATTAGGGGCGTTGTACTAGCTAATAGGACAATTATCTTAAAACTAATGTTTCTAGCAGTACAAAATCAAATTGTTTTCGAATTTTCGATTTCTTAAAGATATTTCGATTTTTCGATTTTATTTTCGAATTTAACGAATATTTTAATTGTTCCTTTTATTGAATAGTAAATACTACTTTTACACCAAGTTTTAAGTTTCTAAGACTACAAGATAAAATTATTTTCAATTTTTGATATTTTCGAATTTTTTTTACAATTTTCTTTATTTTTTAATTTGTCTTATTTTGTATCCTTTATTACAAATTTCAAGTTTCTAGAGCTACAAAATCAAATTATTTTGAAATTTCCTATCTTTTTCGAGTTTTTTTATTCTATTTTCGAATTTATTGTGTTTTAATTTTTCCTTTTTCTGTATCCTAAACAATAAGTTTACGCCGAATTTTAAGTTCTAAAGCTACAAAATCGAATTTTTTTTAATTTTTCAGATTTTCGATTTTTTTTTTCGAATTTTACATATTTTTTATTTATTTCTTTTTTTGTATCCTAAATACTACCTTTATTCCAAATTTTAAGTTTCTAGCTTTACAAAATCGAATTATTTTCAAATTTTCGTTTTTTTTTTTTTCGATTTTTTTTTTTTTTTTTTCAAGTTTTGTTGTGTTTTTAATTTTTTCGTTTTCTGAATCCTAAACACTACCTTTACACAAAATTTTCAGTTTCTAAGACTACGAGATCATATTATTTTCATTTTCTCTTTTTTTTTTTTTTTTTTTTTTTTTTGAAATTTTCGATTTTTTTTAACTATCCATATTTTTTAATGTTTCCTTATTTAGTATCTTAAATATTACCTTTATTCCAAATTTCAAGTTTCTAGCGCTATGAAATCGAATTATTTTCAAAATTTCCTTATTTTTCGATTTCTTTCGATTTCTTGATTTTATTTTCGAATTTTATTGCGTTTTTATTTTAACTTATTCTGAATCCTAAACACTATCTTTACTGCGAATTTTAAATTTCTAAGGCCAAAAGATCAAATTATATTAATTTTTTTCAATTTTTCTCCAATTTTTCGAATTTTTGATTTTTTTTTTCGAATTTTCTGGATTTTTTATTTTTTCCTTATTTTGCATCCTAAATACTACCTTTATTCCGAATTCCAAGTTTCTAGCGTAACAAAATTTGATTATTTGAAATTTTTCCATTTTTTTCGATTTTATTTTTAATTTTTTTTTTGTGTTTTGATGTTTTCTTTTTCTGAATTCTAAACACTACCTTCACACCAAATCTTAAGTTTTTAAGACTACAAGATCGTGTTATTTTCAATTTTCAATTTTGTTCGATTTTTTTTAATTTTCGAATGTTTTTTTTTTTTTTAATTTTCCGGATTTTATAATTTTTCCTTTCTTTGTATCCGAAACACTAGCTTTATTCCAAATTTTAAGTTTCTGTGGCTGCGGGATCTACCCAATCTTTTTGATGACGCAAGAGTGAGTGAGTGACAAAAAATCGAAACTTTGAGTTCATATATCGTCCGCACTAATTTATGGGTATTTTTTGAATTATGCATATTTTTTAATTTTTCCTTATTTAGTATCTTAAATATTACCTTTATTCCAAATTTCAAGTTTCTAGCGCTATGAAATCGAATTATTTTCAAATTTTCCTTATTTTTTTATTTTTCCGACTTTTGGATTTTATTTTCGAATTTTATTGCGTTTTTTATTTTAACTTATTCTGAATCCTAAACAGTATGTTTACTGCGAATTTTAAGTTTCTAAGGCTAAAAAATCAAATTATTTTAATTTTTTCAATTTTTTATGAATTTTTCGAATTTTTGATTTTTTTTTCAAATTTTCTGGATTTTTTAATTTTTCCTTATTTTGCATCCTAAATACTACCTTTATTCCGAATTCCAAGTTTCTAGCGCAACAAAATCGGATTATTTGAAATTTTTCGATTTTTTCAATTTTGCTTTCGATTTTTTTGGTGTTTTTGATGTTTTCTTTTTCTGGATACTAAACACTACCTTCACACCAAATCTTAAGTTTCCAAGACTACAAGATCGTATCATTTTCAATTTTCAATTTTGATGGAATTTGTTGAATTTTCGAATTTTCCGGATTTTATCATTTTTCCTTTCTTTGTATCCTAAACACTACCTTTTTTTCCAAATGTCAAGTTTCTAGGGCTACGGGATCAACCTAATCTTTTTGATGACGCGTGAACGAGTGAGTGAGTGG
Source organism: Maratus michaelseni (assembly GCA_963931845.1). Taxonomy (NCBI): domain Eukaryota; kingdom Metazoa; phylum Arthropoda; class Arachnida; order Araneae; family Salticidae; genus Maratus; species Maratus michaelseni. The sequence continues at coordinate 2,621,494 of OZ007597.1, read as the reverse complement.
GTGACAAAAAATCGAATGTTTGAGTTCATATATCGTCTGAACTAGAAAAGACAGAAAGTTGTAATTTTAAATTTTGGTTCTGTGTGCCAAATACTCTAGAAAAACAAAGTTTCAAATTTTTGGGATACTCCAGCGCGGAGATATGGGGGGGGGGGGGTCAAAAGTGCCCTGAGTTGCTTCCAGAAAAGTATGCTTACGGCTGTCCTCTCTCGACTTGGCGGAGGCACTGCCGTGCCTCCAGATCTTGCCAAGGCTGTGGTTTTCCTATTAGACTTAATGTTAGCTATATGCTCCATTTTTCTGCAACTAAATTTCCTCATGCCAATATAGTAATTCATTGATCTGTTTTCTTAGGATCGTTTATGTTCAATTTAGAGATAAATCAAGAGAATCTTAGAATCACCATGATTTTATTTAGAAAGGACTATCAAGCCATAACCAACCAGTAATGTCGGGAGGGAGAGATGTGAAAATTTTTGTGCGACCAACATCTTTTAACAACAAATATTTCATATATGAATTAAATAGAGTAAAGCCTGTGAAAGAAAATGAACCTGTCTATAAAAAAAAAAAGGTCTATAACGTAGCCAGTCTATAGCGGAACTTTTCTACTACAAAATTCGTAAACAAAAGAAAAGAAAAGCATAATCCGGGGAAAATAACACAAAACAATAACGGAAGGTGTACTAGCTAATAGGACAATTATCTTAAAATCTATCTAAAACAAACTATCCCCATCCTGTGGGATTTGTTTTTCAATGTTTTACGTTATTTAATGCAAAACATAGATTGCATCCGACAACTCATAAAAAAGTCCTCCGGCCTGTACCGGCAGGAAAAGGTAGCTTTCCTATATCTTCGTTTTAAAATTTTAGCTAATGTTACTCGAAAACAGCAAGTTAAAATGCAAAGAAACCGTTTACCAAAGATTCGTTTACACTGAATTTGAATAAGAAATTCGCCAAATTATTGAGCTATAGCCAAGTTGGCTTCATTTATGAAGACTTATTTTTGTCGCCAAATTTGGCGAGATTTCGCCAATTGTCGCCAAGTTTGGCGAGAATTTGGCGCTAATGGATATGAATATATAGTTTTATGCGTATGATTGGGAAAATGATTACAACAATGAAAGAAAATAATTTGCGAGAAATCGCGTTCACTAAAATTTATAAATTTATATTAAAATCATTAAAATTACAGACATTACAATGCACTTTCATAAAACATTAAAAACATATTAAAATTGGACGTTTCGGATTTACATAGAAAATCCCTCTTCAACAACAACATTTCACTTAGCGTAAATCATAGTTCAAAAATATCAACAAATAGAAAATGCAACGTATCAAAATTTCGAAGTCAAAGTTACAGTTATAATAACACGGAGTATTCATTTGGGATTGCACCTGCTTGACTATTATTGACCATAAATTTATCGTTGGTTTTTTGTAATGTGCTGTTTTGTTTCAAAATGTCAGCCACCCTAGAATTTCAAACTGCTCTATCTCAGCCAATTTTTAAGATAGAGGTAAAACAAAAAATGCTCTGGAATCCTTGTATCAAGTCCTAACACCTAATTAAAAAATAAACTTGATTTTTGAACTTTTTTGTATATTTCTTTTAGTTTTAAAATTTTCCGTGGCCGCCATCTTGAAACAAGATGGCGGACCAAGCTGGCCAACGAACTCGGTCGAGGCATTGGTGAGCTTAATACACACAATTAGTTTCATCCAAATTAATTTATAAATACGAGCGTTATCGTCTCAAATTATTTTCATTTTTTTCAACTTTTTTCGAATTTTTTTATTTTTTTTTTCGAATTTTCTGGATTTTTTTAATTTTCCTTTTTCTGTATCCTAAATACTACCTTTATTCCTAATTTGAATTTTCTAGCGCAACAAAATCGGATTGTCTTCAAATTTTCGGTTTTTTTCAATTTCTTCGATTTTTTCAATTTTGCTTTCGATTTTTTTGGTGTTTTTGATGGGGTTTTTTTCTGGATGTTAAACACTACCTTCACACCAAATCTTAAGTTTCCAAGACGACAAGATCGTATTATTTTCAATTTTCAATTTTGATGGAATTTGTTGAATTTTCGAATGCTTTTTTTTCGAATTTTCTGGATTTTATAATTTTTCCTTTCTTTGTATCCTAAACACTACCTTTTTTCCAAATGTCAAGTTTCTGGGGCTACGGGATCTACCCAATCTTTTTGATGACGCGTGAACGAGTGAGTAAGAAGTGACAAAAAATCGAATGTTTGAGTTCATATATCGCCTGAACTAGAAAAGACAGAAAGTTGTAATTTTAAATTTTGGTCCTGTGGGCCAAATACTCTCTATAATTGAAGTTTAAAATTCTTGGGATACTCCAGCGGGGAGATATGGGGGGGGTCAAAAGTGCCCTGAGTTGCTTCCAGAAAAGTATGCTTACGGCTGTCCTCTCTCGACTTGGCGGAGGCACTGCCGTGCCTCCAGATTAGTATTAGAGATTTGGCGTAAATCACACCATTAGCAGCTTTTTTATTTCGCGTGTGTATGTTAGGAACAATTCTTTGATGTTTAAATAAAAGGTTTCGATTTGTGGCATTATTTCTTATTTTCTTTTCCTTTTTAGTATTTTAAATGGAATTAGTGAAAGGCGTGTATTTTAAATTAAATGAGTGAAAGACGTGTATTTTTAATGTATGTATTTCAAATGAAATCAGTGAAAGATTTATATTTAAATGAAATGAATGCAATATGAAGATGTTATGAGAATAATATTTGGCGATTTATCAACTGCGCCAAGTTAACATAAAAGTACCAATACATATCATGTGGGTACTTCTCTATTATCCCGTCGACCACTTTTCATAACAAAAATCTATCGCCAAATAAACGGGAGAACGTTGTCATTGAAATATCAAAATACATAAATAAATAAAATATAAGAATTTAAGGACACAATTGTTATTTTAATGAATGAAATAACTAATAAATCAGTAAAACATAATGAAAAATACACGCAAATGTCGCGTTAAAAACCACTTGATGACGTAACAAACACGTATAATGCTTCTGATATTAAGTAAATGGGACTGCATTTTTGGCGTTTAATCTAACAGTTTGGCGATAGTTTTTTGTTATGAAAAGTGGTCGACGGGATAATAGAGCAGTACCTATATGTGAAATGAAACAAGGCACAGATGTCATATACGCACCACGTTGGCGCGATTTTTCCCTCCACCAGCTTGGGGAAAACTTTGTTTTTGAATATTAGTTACAAATAGTGTGACAAATAGTACATGTGATTTTTTATTTCAATATAAAAATAAAATAACGTAATAAATGAAACAGCTTCTATTATTTTAAAAAAGGAAATAAAAATAAATAAATAATAGTTTGATATAAATAAAGGCGCGGATGTCATATACGCACCACATTGGCGCGATTACAACAAAATTGCAATTTTATGCCTCACATGGTAACCCGGTTATTTTGTTTCAATTGTTGTTTATTAACTTTTATTTTTTATTTTAATTCTATAAATTGTTTTTATTATATATCACAATATTTATTTATATCAAACTATCATTTATTTATTTTTATTTCCCATTTTTGAATAATAGGAGCTATTTCATTTATTACGTTATTTACATGCTATTATTGTATGGTATTTGTAACTAATATTAAAAAACAAAGTTTTCGCCAAATTGGCGGGGGAAAAATCGCGCCAATCTGGTGCGTATATGACATCTGTGCCTAAATTAATATTGATATACATATAAAAATAATCTATAGAATTAAAATAAAAAATAAAATTAAACAAACACAACAAACAGTTTTCGCCAAAGGGGCGGGGAAAAATCGCGCCAACGTGGTGAGTATATGGTATCTGTACCGGAATTTTTACCCTTTTATCTGTGCTTTCGGAAATATAAAAAAATTAAAAAATTCTTATATCAGGTGTATAATGTTTTGCATTTTTATACGGACCACTTCGCCATTTTAAGATTTTAAATGCTATTTATATCAGATATTTCTTTCTTGAGATTCCCACAAGTTTTTTCCGGTAATTTTTTTAGTTCGCTTATTAATTGTTTACAATTTGCCCCCCTGGCAATAACAATTATTTATCACAAAAAATGGGTACTTCTCTATTATCCCGTCGACCACTTTTCATAACAAAAAACTATCGCCAAACTGTAACGCTAAATAAACGGGAGAACGTTGCCATTGAAATATCAAAATAAATAAATAAATAAAATATAAGAATTTAAGAACACAATTGTTACTTTAATGAATGAAATAACTAATAAATCAGTAAAAATAATGAAAAATACACGCAAATGTCGAATTAAAAACCACTTGATGGCATAACAAATACGTATAATGCTTCTGGCATCAAGTAAATGGGACTGTATTTTTGGCGTTTAATCTTAGTTTGGCGATAGTTTTTTGTTATGAAAAGTGGTCGACGGGTTAATAGAGAAGTACCCAAAAATGGCTTAGTTTTGTTAAATTTGTTTGTTATGTATTTTCATTTCTTATTAAAATATCGAAAATGACAATAAAATTTTATTTTAGCACCGTACTTAATTTTTTAAAATGGCTCAAAAACAGGGTTTAATAAACGTATATTTGTAAATATTTTAAAAAACATGTTTTTCCGCTCTCTAGAAAAATTTGTAAGATTCTACAACTGCCTTTGGCAACAACCAGTACATGATACGGAACTTTTCCCTATTCAGATACACAGAAGAGGTTGGTCACAAACAAGAGTAATGCTAGCAACAATATTGTTTTAACTCTATAAGAGTTAGAAACAATAATGATATTAAATTCCCCGATTAGCTTAGGGCCCGATTACGGAACTTTCTCCTAGAAAAAAAAAACTGTGGAAGTCTTTTACATTTGTTTCGAATGAAGCTCGATCAACAAAGTATTAATTGATAATACAAACAACACTAATATTAACATGGGGGCAAAAGTTTGAATTTAAGTGTATATATTTGGAACCCTCCCCCCCCCCACCACCCACCAAAAAAAGAAAAATGAAAGTTACAGAAATGAATTTAAAATGGCGTGAAGCCACCCTTTCTGACATAAGAAATTGGCTGCGAACCCGATTACGAAACTTTCACTTAACTTAATAACATGTATCTAATAGCCCTGAGGACAATTCCCCTTCCCAGTTATACGGACCTTGGGGCTTTTTTAAAAAGCTTGACGCAGTTCGGGTTGAAGAAGTTGAGATTTACTGTCAAATGACATAAACTACTATGAAAATAAAACTGGTGAATTATTATGCTGGTTTATGTATGTATTTAAAAAAATTGCATCTGATTACACTCTTTAGATAAATTACTCCTGTTTGCATTTAATAACAGATAAACGGCTTCCGTTTACTAAATTGTTTAAATATTGGGAAGAGTTGGCGAGAGATAGATAGACGTGTAAACAAACGGGTAGAGAGACGGATAGCGACAGAGATAAGCTAACGGGTAGCGAAACGAATAGAGAGACGGGTAGCGAGGCAGGTGCAAAAAAGGGTTGACAGAGGGGTAGTGAGATGGGTAGGGAGACGGGTAGCGTGGTGGATAGCGAGACGAGTACAGAGACGACTTGACAGACGGGTAGAGAGAGGGGTATATAGACAGACAGACGTGTTGATAGACGAGTAGTGTAACGGGAAGCGAGACAGGTAGAGACACGATTAAAGAGTCGGGTAGAAAGACAGACGGATACTGAGACAGGTATACAGAAGAGTAGAGAGACAGTAGACAGATGAGTTCGGAGAGAGACACAGCTAAGACATACGAGTAGTTAGACTGGTAGACACGTTTGTAGCAAAGCATGTTATCAATGTGGTTTGAAGTATACGAGTTTCTATAAATAGTTATACAAATAAACAAAGAATTTTTTTAATTCAAATATTAAATATTTGATTTAATATTTCAATATTTAATATTTTATTTTTTAATATTTTATTTAGATATTTGTCACAAAGAAAATGTTGCAAAAATTAAATTAAATTTGCGTTAAACTACGCTTGCTAAAATACGCTATTCGCTGCATATCTGATTATGTGACTTTAAAAATATCGTTTTAAAAGATCCGGCGTTTTTTTTTTTTAAGTTTTGAGCAATTCCCGCTTAAGAAAATGAGATTATTTGCCAAATGTTAGAAAAAAATGCATATGAAAACATAACAGTATATGAATTTATATATGATATTTTGTAATTATATCATTTAATTTGCTATTTTTCATATGTTGTATCTTTATCTATCTCTTGTCTATCATATGCTGTATATTCACTTAGATTCTTGTTGATATCTTCTTTATATCGTAATTGTTAACTTTATGTTCTCAGCAATATCACTCAGACTAATCCCTTTGTGGGAAGTCCTAGTAGTTTTTATCCGTACGTTGTATTATATTTATCCAATTCACAATTTTATGTAATTTTGCTTTTCACATTTAGCAACACTCAAAACTTTTTGTTTAGATCTTAAAAAGTTTGTTCTATGAAAATAAATCCGACAAGTTAAAGCTGATTTAAATATGTCAGTCTTTTTATTATTTGCAAATTCACGTAATAGAATATTTTATGATATGAAATGAAAGTCGTCTGCCCAACAAATTAACTATTTTTAAAATGCTTATTTTTTTTCGTTTTTATTGAATTACTGAAAAAGAACTGAACCAATTTTCATAAAATTTAAATGGGACCAATTCGAGAGTATTCTCTTTCGAATAATAAAAAAAATCACATAAATAGGACGCAAAGATCCTGAGTAATCGGTGAACATACATAAAAGATTTTAAAAGATTCAAAAGTAGATTTGTTGTAGTATAATTTATAGTTTTTATCTGTACGTTGTATTATATTTATCCAATTCACAATTTTATGTAATTTTGCTTTTCAAATTTGGCAACACTCAAAAGCCAACTAATTAACTATTTTTAAAATGTTTATTTTTTTTCGTTTTTGTTGAATTTCTGAAAAAGTATTGAACCAATTTTGATAAAATTTAAATGGGACCAATTCGAGAGTATTATCTTTCGAATAAAACAACAATCACATAAATAGGACGCATAGTTCCGGAGTAATCGGTGTACATACATAAAATAAAAAAAAATACATACATGTCGAATTGATAACCTCCTCCTTTTTTGAGTCGGTTAAAAATGACATTTGTTTTTACCCAATTCGTCAATTTCCTCGATTTTATTTGTCCCTCCATTTTGAATTGGTTGCATTTTCATTTTCACGATTATTTGCGACTGTTTCGCGAATATTTCGCGATTATTCAAATTTTCACTTTTTTAAGACTGAGTTATGTCACGGTCCCTATAACAAAGAAATACCGTATTGTTTCCTATGAAATGTGATAAAGAGTTAGTTAATTATTTACGTTTTTAATTATCGGGAGTGAAATATTTTTCTTAATCAATGCATTTATCCTTCTTTTAATGTTGCGTGAACGAAGTCACGGGTTACAGCTAGTTCCCTTATAAAATCTTTTGAGAACGTTTGATGTTCAGATATACATTCCCAAACAAGTTCATCTTTACATTTTCTTATAAATTCAATATGTAAGTTGGTAATATTTTCACTTATATTTAACCACTCGATTTTATTGATATATAATGAAATAAATGTATAAAATAATTTATGATGGGATATGCTGACAAATAAATCTTTATGCTGATTATTTATAATCTCATCTAATCTTTGAGTCGACACCATTTATTACACAATCATTTTTATAAATACTTTTATTTCTTTGAACATATTTGCACTAATAACATTATTATAGTTTTTTCAACATGTTTTTTAATAAATCTTTCAACTACTTTTTCATAATGTTTACGATTGCACCAATCTATTTTATCGCTATGGTCGATAATATAATCTTCACTCAAATCTTGATTTTTAAACACTCCATTCCAATCTATCACATCTGTCAATTATTTCATTGCATTTTTTGATAATTTTTTATGTCTAGGAATCAATGCCACATTTAATTTATCAAAATGATTTATTATGAATCTATCGCTTAATTTTTGATATACTGATATTTTAGCCACATCGAGCTTGCTCGCGTGATTTAATATAAATCTTTCGCTTAACGTTTGATATCGAGAAATAATATCCGAATTAATACAATCCTCATTCATGATTTTAAAACCTTCAGAAAGTTTTTGATAAGTCAAAATATTATCCCAGTCAACTTGATCTTTAAATTCCAAAATAAACGATCTTCATTTAATTTGGTATTTTTAGACACTTCGTCCCAGTTAATATACATTTAATGACGAACGTATTTTAAAAAGAAAATTTTTCAATATGCATATAAGGTTTTAAAATGACTGGTGTGTTTTTACTTTTGGATTTTATCAATAATGCAATGATATCATCACGTTTTTCATAATCAAAGCAAGTTACGGAATTTTTATCAATCATTTCTCCACGTAAAACTAATTTATCTTTGATTTTTAGTTGTATACCTGTATCCCTATTTTTTTCAAATTAAAATATTATATATTAAATATATAGTATTTTTATATGCATATCTGTAGATAATCTCATGTCTTTATCCAATAAATTAGAACTCATCAAGTCGAAATTTACTTTTGTAAATTGGCTTTCTGTAAAGGTTTGAAAAACGTCTTTTATGGTATCTCTACTGTCTACATTTATTTTATTCAAGGCATCTTCTATTGTTTTGGGGTTTTGGAACATTCGTAATTATTTTATTTTTTGCATCAAATTTATCATTCTTTAATATTAAATTTTTTTTTTCAAAATATCGTTTATTCACAACATTTTTATCAACTTTCGGATCTGTTACGTTTCCTATTCTTTTGCTTTTTGCGTCGAAAGCTTTTTCTTCTATTAGATGTAAAGTATTTTCATCCAGTTCTTTTATTCTCTCGGCCATTTCTTTTGTGAAGGTTACAAAATTACTATCGTAATTAGTATTATTTTTTCTATAAAATCTCTTATTACAAACTGATTATTCTCAATTTTATTCAAAACGTAACTTTTAGTAGTTAAATCTAAATCATCGACAGGATCTGAAGTATTTTTTAATATTTTGTTTTCCATATCGTAATGACCACCATCGACTAATTAAAAACCTACACCGGGAGGGCCTATAGGTCCTTCTTTCACTTCATCGTCAAAAAGAGGGTAATAAGCAGTCATTTATTCAGACATTAAATTTCTAAAGTCTTTATCATTGTAATTTCTTTTTCCAACATGTTTATGTAACATTTATTTCTTTACTTTTAATTAAATAAAAAAAGTAATCTTTATTTGTATTATTTCTTAACTCAAAATTAAATTCAATCGATAAATTTATCAGACCTGTGCAATCTATGTGGTGATATAGATCGAAGCAAATGATAGGATATTTTTAAAAATCCGAATAACTTATCATACAACCTGTTTCGTACGTGTTTGTATTTAGTCTAGCTGTTAAGAGTTCTGCATACTGTCTATTCCAACTTTTATTTTCAAAATCTGTCTTATAAGGAGCAGCTGGAAAGGACGGTACATCGTTAATTGCAAGCCAACAGCTAGTCATGTCTAAATGATCAAATAATAAATTATTTTTATTCAGATTATCAGTTCTTTCATTATACTGAGTGACGACATACAAACTCATACTTCATCAGATGTAAGAGTGATAAGATAATGACCTATTAGAAGATTTATGAAATAAATTTGATCTTTTTATATTGCACTGATCCCAGTTAATTTCTATAGGTGTGCTGGATAACTTCAGTTCATTGAATGTCGTAGCAGCTGTACTTTTAAATTTAATATAATGTATCCAAAAAGTTAGATTTTCAATGATAACTTTGTAATCAGGGTTGGCAACATCCGTATAAATCCTATTGTTACTTTTAGTTCTTTCAATCTCGATTTTTATAAAAAATCCTGTAAATGTTTTGTCATAATATTCCAATATGTTAAACACTTTCTTCAACGGATAACATATTTTTAATACTTTACTATCTTCTGTAAACTCTCGTCCTTCGTTATAATTATCGTTGAGGTATAAATTACTAAAAAAAAATATGTTAGCTTAGTTGATTCGATGAGTGTACCATTGTATTTAAAAGGATTTGTATCTGCCGAATTAACTGTATCTATATAGAAACACATATTGGTACCTTCTGATCCCGCATATTCTTGTATAAAATGAATTAAATCTAAAACATGATGTTTATTATCCTCGTTATTTGTATGAGATTCCATTTCTACATTTCTAAACGTTAATTTACTTCTATATATAAATCTAGCAACGTTGACTAATGCTAGATTTTCATTTCCGATTGAACTTCCATTACTTTTTAAAATTTTCGTTTCCCCTTGTAAATATGCCTGTGATATTAACATTTGTATCATTGATGAAATAAATTATAAGTACCATTATAAGTAACATCTTCATCAAGATTATTATTATCTCTGTTTGCGTTTCTGATTTCTCTATATTCAAAACTCTCTACATCCTTATTACTATCAAAAGGTATATTTTTCAAGTCGTGATAGTTTTCCATTTATTTAGGAAGAAAAACTTTTAATCCACGTCCCGTCTTTTTCTTTTTCGACATTATTTCATTCCATATTTTTGTAATCGTGTTTTTAGATTCTTGAATTGTTTTTTTAGATTCTAGAATAGAAACACATATCCCTTTTTTACTTTTCATGTGTAATTTATTCATCTATATTTAGAGGAAATTTTATCATTTGTAAAAATCGATAAATCTTTACCGTATAGTTTTCCGATTCAGGTTTAAAAACATATTCAACGCATCCTTTTCTTCGATCAATTAATTCATTATTTTGATTCGTAATTCTCATTCTTATTCTATCTATAAAATCAACCTTAACAGGAAAAAATAATAATTTTTCAAATTCCTTTGAAATTATACCAGTGGGTTTACTTCCTGGTATAAAGGAACAAATCACATCTGAATTAAACTTATTGATTAACGAACCTCTAACTACATCACAATGTATATATATATATAATATCATTACCTCTTGTGGTATCGGCTGGATATATATCTTCGAATTCACCGCTTTCAATGCTGTTCTTTTCGAAACCTATAAGCTCGTTAAAATTACTATTTTTGAATCACATGTTAAAATCTTTATCTATGTTTATTATAATGCCTTCTCCTCCTAATTTTAACCGAGAATACTTCGGTCTGCCCAGTTGGTTTATTATTTATTTGCAAAATTGTTTTTTTTTTTTTTTTTTTTTTATGTTTCAATCTATGACAGTTATACTGAAGTTTAAACTGCGTAGCACAGATACAACACAATTTTCTTTTGCGCTTAAAACGTCCCCTGGTTGGAAATAGGGCAAATAAATAAATATATATATTTATTTATTTATAAATTTTGTAATAAACCTCTGACAGGGTGAAATTGATGTTTTGTCATAAATTTTCACATGGTATGTTTTTTTTTATTATTCTTTAAAATAGTTAAAATATGTTATACACACTCAACAAATCTTTCTTTTGCGTTTAAAATGCCCCCTGCGAGGATATAACATTACTAAATATTAATGAAATTGATTTATCTAGACACACGGCAGTGTGTCAGCCAAGTTGCCAAAAGCAAAAAAGTCGATACACCGGCCGTGGGTATATTTACACGAACCATTTCGAGCTGTTTTCGTCAAATTTCGAAACTCTACTACTGAAAATCTATTTGACCTACGCACTTGTAATTTTAAATGTGTAGTAAGGCTCCCTTAATTATCCAGAAACCAAAATTTTATAAATGACGCATAATTAGTTTCCGAGGTAATGATATTTGAAAATGTCTGATAATTGATAATTTTATCAGTGACTCACTCACTCATCAAAATGACTTCATATATCTACTGCACTTACAGACTTAAAATTTGGTAAGGAGCTCTTTTACACTATAAAACATAGAAAAAAAATACAAAAATTCTGAAAATTTATTAATTACTCACTTGGGGGTGTCCATTTTTAGCACTTTCCAACCTAGTTCAAAAGTGCTTATGACTTCGGTTTGTCTGTCTGGATGGCCGTCTGTCCGTGCTCTAACTCCCGTAAATATGCTCGGATTGCTCTGCAATTTTTATATGTTATTGTTGTTATCTATGGCACGTTCCCTATTTTAACTGAAGTGTGTAGCACTTATAGTTTTCTTACAGGGACACTCAAAAGAATTCCGTTACATTGCGGTCTATGGGGAAAAATCATTTGCGGTTTATTTTAAAAATGTTTCACTATTGTAAACGCATTGAAATTTATATAGATCACTAAGATGCATTAAAAGAAGCTTAATATGGAATAGTAGGTGCATAGCACTTAGAGTTATTTTACAGGGACAGTCAAAATAATTCCGTTACATTACGTCTATGGAGAAAAATCGTCTGCGGCTTATTTAAATAATGTTCCACTATTTTAAACGCATTGAAGTTTATATATATTACTAAGGTGCATTACAAGAGGCTTACTACAGAATAGTGTGTGTATAGCAGTCATCGTTCATTTACAGGGACACAAAAGAATTCTCTGCTGTCTGTTAACAATAATTCCTGGAAGAGCGTTTTAAGTTACTGAACGCGATTTTAATCTTAACTAGCTTTTTGTCTATTACGTGCTGTGTATAAATTCTGTAGATCCTATACAGGGCAGCACAAAAGTTCGCGAACACATTTCCGTTTATTGACAGAAACTCCAGAAGGAAAATTTAAACTGTGCTACGCGTTTCCTAACTAAACTAAAATTTAGCATCCTATGTATATATACAAATCTATAGATCATATACAGGGCTACATAAAAGTATTCGTATATTTTTCCGAATATTGTATATATTGAAAATTCCTGAAATTACGTTTTTAAATATGTTATGCGTTTTCCAAATTGTTTACTTACATGTCATCTTTCAGCTTATTAAACGGTAATGATTTGTAAAATTATTTTAGAAGCGTTGGACAGTGCTACATAATCTATGCTTGATGCATGATTTTTCGTTCTTGTTACTTTAACGTTACGTCTATTAGGCGAAATTTTAATTTGCCAAAAAAGCGCCAAATGTTGAATCCGGGCGGACCTTGCAGCAAAATATTTGACTATCAGCCATATTGGGCTAATTTCAGAGAATTAATTTTTTGAGTAATGGTGCATAAAATTTACCTTTTTAGACACATTGTGAAAAAACAAAAACATCTTGAGAGAATACATATATCGAAATACGCATATATTTAAAGACATCCACAGTTGAAATTCGTCTAATCCCACAATTAAAAATGTAAACAAAAGAGAGTCATTCCTATGATTCAAATAAATATTGATCATGGATGTGTAGCTACCATGGGTCTAGGCAGTGTAGCTGTGGCAAAATATCAGCTCATATATTCCATCAAACTTACAAAAAGGCACGCGCGAGAAAAAAAAATAACAATCGTATTTTAATTGCATCGAAAAAAAAAAAACATGGGACAATCCATGGTGTCTTTCTCTCCTAAACATAGCAATTTCAATTTTGCTTTTTAATCATAAAATATAAAATAAACACGTTCGGATATGACACACATTTTTTTATAATCATTGTTGAGCATGGTATACTCCAGAATTTAATTTTTGTGGCAACACTACTTTGAGGGAAATTTAATTTCATTTATGTAAACAATGCCGATTTAATTTTCAATTATCTGTAAATTTTATACTATTTTTTAATATTATTTGGATAGTTTCGTCATTTTATTTGTAAATATGAATCGGACTGTTGATTTATATGTTAATGAGTCTGTAATGGTAAAACATAAAATTATGTCAATATGATTATTGGGCACAAATGTCATATACGCACCACATTGGCGCGATTGCAACAAAATGGAGATTTTATGCCAAACATGGTAACCCGGTTATTTTGTTTATGTGTTAATAAGTGTTAATATTTACGATTTATATTTATTATTATATTTATTATTATGTTTATTATTTATAACTGTTTATTTATTATTGCATGCTATTTGTAACTAATATTCAAAACAAAGTTTTCGCCAAATTGGCTGGGTAAAAAAATCGCGCCAATGTTATGCATATATGACATCTGTGCCTATTAAAATACAAATTTCTGCCGCAAATTGACAGCCAAATATTTTGTTGTAGAAAATTTTAATTAAATTGAATGTTGGCTGGTAAATAAAATAGTCACTTGTAAACACATTAAAAACCATTAAGTATAGTGTTTAAGTATATTGTAACTGTACAAAAAGTAATGAAATCCCATCAAAAACATATATGTGAAAGAAGGCCAAGTTCGTTAACTGTTTCGCTAATAAGAGAAGTGAGATCTAACTGGAAACCAAGTTCTTTCGAAGCTCCTTAAATCATAGCTCCTGTCATGCATAACGTTCTTCAATTGCTTAAAATGATTTGTTTTGTTATTTGCTACTCAATAGAGCGACTTGCCAAGTTTTCTCTTATTCAGATTTCTTTACTTGATTGATCTGAACTTAAAGTTAATCACTTCTTTAACTTATCAATACCTTAACTTCGACATACGTATTCGAATACTTGATTGACTACATCTTTGCAATGACATACTAGACTAAATTTTACTCAGACTCAAAGATTAAAGTTGGTGGGTGAAAACTTGCCAAGTCGCTCTATTGAGTAGCAAATAACATAACAAATCATTTTAAGCAATTGAAGAACGTTATGCATGACAGGAGCTATGATTTAAGGAGCTTCGAAAGAACTTGGTTTCCAGTTAGATCTCACTTCTCTTATTAGCGAAACCGTTAACGAACTTGGCCTTCTTTCACATGTATGTTCTTGATGGGATGATGTTTTTTTAAAGTAAGTTTTCAGAAAAGCTCCTGCCTAGGTAAAGTTTATGTTTTGATAAAAAAAGTTCCATGTGATAAGCGCTTTTTAAGCTGGTAGCGCTCCTGGTGGGAAATTGCATAAGAAAACTTTAAAATTGATATTTTTATGTTTTCCAATATGGGTACCATACCCAAAGTTAAAATTCGGAAATAATTGTTTCTTGCGATTATATCGTCCCCTGGGAGAAGAGATAGGATAACCAAATTTAAGTAAAACAGTTTTTTAAATGTTTTATTGTATGGCAATTATACTGTTGTTAGGTATAAGCTGTAAGAATTCAACACAATTTACTTTTGTTTTCATAGCGTCCCCTGATGGGAAATAGGATAACTAAATTTGAGTATCATTTATTTTTTATGTTTTTATTATTTTTATATTTTTTTATCCTCAGATTGGAAGTTTTTATCCGAACTACAACAACCTGCATTATTACACTGGTGAAACAGTTTGGATTAATGATTGCTAAATTTACATCACAAATTGTGATGCAATACCACATAAATATAATCTTGATGATGGTACCCTCTGTTAATTTTGAAATGTGTTCGTGTGATACAGTAGTTATTAAAATACTTGGCATATTAAACAAAACCATAATTAGAAGAACAAATGAAAAAAAAAACTATAAACAAACAAAAAAACTAAGCGTTTATTCGCGTAAATAATTGTAAATAATTTTAAATAATAGCAAACCTCTTTGACAATAGAAATGTAAAATGAATCTATTTTTTATTTTACTTTTCTTTCAAATCTGTAAATATGTAAAATTTCATAGTTAAGAATTTATAAATATTTTTAAAGACAGTTATTTTATTTACATATTTATCTTATTCATTGTAGTTCAAAAATAATTTATCCATAGTTTTGTTGAGAAAAATCGGAATTTGTTTAGCAATTGAAATCAGACCAACCAGACAAACAGCTAACACTCTGCGGGATTCGCTACTCAATATCTTGCCAAAAAAGCAATCTACCCGATTGTAAATCGTGACATAGACTGTGAGGCTTGTTTTCTCATAAATCTCTTCCCCTCAGTAACGAGTTTTATAACTTTCATACGTTTACTTATTGACTATGCATTATCGATCTACAAATTTTCTCCTTAGACAGATTTCTTTTTTCCTACCTCGTATCCTCTCATTGCGTTGATTCAAAGATGGGGGCTGTTGTAAAGTGATATTTTTTTCAGCCTTTGTAAGATTCCCTGAATTTTTGTACCACTATTTTTGAAAAAAGAAATCTTATCCTTATTTAACAGTGGAAAAATAAAGAAAAAAATTGTATGCCAAAGTTGTAGTATTAAAAATTCAAGGGGCCGTATAAACGCTGAAAAAATCCGTCTACGACAGCCGCTATATTTAAGTCAGCGCATAAGTCTCGCATTTGTCGGGCTGTATCCTTCTAAGATTATGTCATACCCCAGTACCTGCTACACACATACGCCGTGCAGCTTGTAGAAATATCATGGAAAAAATATCATGGGATAAAAGTGTTCTTTAAAGATGTTTGTGGGTTTAAAAGTTAAAATTCCCGTCTATAACGTTCTTGTATTTTTTTCTAACAACTATATTTTATAATCTTAGAGAAAAAAAAATATTTATCGCTACACGATATTTTTTAGCATTATATTTTCGTTTACGTAAACTACTGTTACTGGAGTACGACTTAAGGGGTTATACGTACCTGCAAACTTTCCAAAAATGCCTTTTATTTATTGAATTTCCTGGAAGTAAAATTAGTAATGAATATTCTGTTACATTTTCTAGTCAATTTGATAAAAAATAAGAAGTTTGTTTTGTTCTATCATAGATAAATTATAACTTGAATCTTTACACATTGTGATATCGGGAGTTTCATTATTTCTTTCAGAACATGCACAACAGAAGGCCCCTTACAGAAAAAGCGCTTCTTTCGTTGGTGCATTCTAATCCTGGGTATTTTGTCATCACTGAGAACAAATATGTAGATGAGCTATTTATAGAAAAGAAACTATTTTGTTATGGACAGGTGGTAAAGTGAAATGCTCCTGATTTCACTATTCGCAAGTGTTTCACCTGGAGGATGTTCATGAATGAAGGGCAGTTGTTTAACTACCTGAGGCAAGATTTGGAATCTAGAATATTCTAGAATTATGTTAATACATAAAGCTCCTGATGCCATTGCCAACCAATTGGAATATAGTTTCTCGTGTAAACTTCTGACTGTAGATTTAAGAGAATATCAAGGAGAGATCTGGAAGAGTTCAACGTAGAGGAGTGCAGGGTTCGGACGTGCGATCAGATGGTCTCATTGAACTTAGACTATGATCGGATGTGATCGTAAGGCTTATAATACGAAGAGTGTTATTTAAGCACGACATGTATCATGCAGGCTTGTGAATATTTTTAATTATTTGATTTTAATTTTAATTGCTCTAATAAAGAACTTTCTTTCGAATAAGATGTTGTATCTTTGACTTAATATAGATAAAGAAACGAGAATTACCATAACTTCGGTTACGTCGTAACAACGTGAATATCTAAAATCTATGTTACCTTAACTTTGTTACCTTATTGTTACCCTTTTCTTAACTTTGAGCGGCCAAAAAATGCTCAGTTGTTCAAAATACAGTTTTCCAAAAACTGAACGATTAATCTCTCATTTTAATCGTTCGGAGTGAAGACACTGTGCTTTGCATAACTTCAGGCAACATTTGACGGTGATCACCGTGAACCGCAGTCACCAACACCGGAGCGCGGGTCTGCTCTGGATATTTTATTTTCTTTCAAGTATAATAAACAAAATACAAAAAGAGTTTTAAAATATCTTGTTTCATTATCCTCCACACCACCAAAATACACATTTTTTACCTTATAGGTAAGTATAACTACTTAACATATGTCTATGTTTTACAAGAGGAAATCTATATAAAGCTGCAGCGATATTACACTTACTCCAACCACCGTGAAGCCATCTTTCAAAAACGGAGGAACAACAGATAAACTCTTTGAGCTGCAGTCAACAGACATGAAATAATCATCTCCGAAGTTGGTACATCCACACGAGCACATGCCCGGGCAGTTTGACTTTTTGTGTGGATAATGTGTACATATATCGATATCAGTTTCGAAGGAATCTTTAGAATAGAGCCGAAGTAGAAACGGCTGAAGGCGGCAGTCACATTTCAAGGTGTTTCCTGTTAAAAGAACATTCATTGATAATTGAGACTTGTATAGCAAAAACGCCGTTTTAATAAACATATGGAATTAAACAATCATTGAAGCATCAATCGCACAAGATTATTCATGTAAAAATTTCAAAGAAAAATAATTAAATAATTAAAAACATTTTAATAAACATAAATATATTATTTCATAAAAATTACATGCAATGTTAAATACCGAGTGATTAAAACTAGAGATAATGTCGATGGTGGTCTCTTAAAAAGCTGAAAATAAAAACACACTTCCCATTATAAAAAGCATACAAATCAAGGATAGTTTTTAGACATGCCATTAATTTTACAAGGAACTGTATAGATATTACAATACAAAAAATAAAAAGCTATACACCCTTCTTTTCCCATAAATTTTATTCCTAAAAATGTTGTCCTGCATCTAAAAAATACATTAAAACTATTTAATTACTTTAAGGCCAAATCGAGCCGCTTTATGATATTTTGGATTTAAAGTTTTTTCAGTGTTTTCCGGCACGCGTTTTTTTGTCCAGAAACGTGTTTTTCTATTCAACATGTTTAAAAACTCGGGATTGATTCTGTTGAAAGAAGCAGGAACATCCTGAATTTCGGTCCTTCTATGAATACTGGAGGGGAATGAAGAACCAGCCAGAAACCTATCTTTTCCTCATGAAACTCTTTTTCTCTTTCTCACAATGGCAACATCCTGTGAAGAAGTGTTATATCACGATCCTCAGAGTTCTACGATTAATAGAGATGAAATTTGCAGCATTTTCTTGAAACTAAACATGCAATTCTAAAACCGGTTACAATTCGACCCAAACACATGCGGCTCGCTTTGAAATATCTCTTCCCGTCCAATTAAGTTAGCCCTTGTTTCTCGTACTTGTCTTGATTGGGTAAAATGATTTGAGCGATAACTGTGGTATAGGGATATTAACTGTAAACCGTCACGGTACAAGAACATTAACTGTAACTTAGATTAATGGAATGCTTGCTGGTTTTATGTTGTGTTTGTGTAACCTAAATTGAATAGCTATGTGTGAAATATACTAGTGCAAGTAAACTTACTGTGTCTTTATTGGAGCCTTTGACGGTTCGCTACATTAACAGAACACATCACAACACACGGTGGCAAGCAGTAAAAAGAATGTAAATACAGTAGAATATTGAAACGAAACCAAAACTTCAAGTAAGAACATTCCTTTTTTGCATGATTATACGGCACATACATATTCATTTTGTTAAGAAGTATAATGTCTAAGAATATAGAATATAGACCAAGCAGGGCGGTCGCTCTGCCAAGCCAAGCTTTAAAAAAAAAACGCCACACAAACAACGCCAAGAACTGAACTAGACCGCTACTGCTTATTTACAGGAATCAACTTCGCAATGTTAAATCGACAAAACATGCCAGATTAAAATATCAGATATATAATAAACCAAGCGTCGCAGAAATAAAAAAACAAAAACTAGAAGAATCTAATGAAGAATTTCTTCAATTTAAGACCAAACTCATCTTCATAAGTGATTTATAAACAGAGATATAGATTTTTCAAAAAAACGTCGAGTTACTTAAAATGATCACTTTTTTCTTCGTCAAACTTTTTTTTTCAAACAACCTACAGACCTTAATATTCGGCAGAATAAAAAAAGAATTGCATTTTTGGACAAGTAATTACGTAATCTATGTGCTTTTATAAAATTCAGTGTAAAAAAATATTATTTTCTATCCTTAATTAGCAAAAAACTGTTAATTAACTTGGCGATTAAAAAATTATGCCAAAACAGATACAAAACCCGCCAACGACCATGTACCATCTCTATAATAAAACTGTAAGTCATGTGACTGTCCTCAACAGTTCCGGGATGCCGCATCGCTTTTTCATATGCCAAGCGGCCATTTTTATTCAAAATTATTTTTTCGAATAAACTGCATAAAAGTTACATTTTAAGAAAGATCGTTCAAAATAAATTAATATTTGAGAGATGACTTGCGTTCAATTATGTATATATTCTGCAATAACTTCAGTCGAAAGATTCGCAGTTCAAATTCTCTATTCATAAAAGTAAACAAAAAAAAGATTGATTCGTCGTGAACATTTAAAATAATAAATCATGGAGGTAATCATTCGCAAAGCAAGTTCTCCGCGAATGAATTTTTGGACCGCTGCCTCGCGTCAAAAAAATAATTCGCACCAGTGAGACAATCAAAGTTTACCATAATTATGTGCTATACAACTCAACTTTCGGACCTTTTCTTGACGTAAATTGAACTCATGTAATAATATTTAATGAATCAGATTTTTAGCATTTTTAAAATCGCTAATACAGCTTTTATTTATCGCGTGTACAAATTAGAAATGATACTTTGATTTTGAAATCAAATGTTTTGATTTATGATATTATTTCTTATTTATTTATTTTCTCTTTTAAATGAAAAGTGTGAAGTATTTTAAATTTATGTAATATAAGCATTTTAGATTAAAGTTAAGTATTTTAAATGAAATGAGTGACAGGTTTATAATTTAAAATTAAATTAATTGTAGTATGAATGACGGTGATGGGAACGATATTTGGCGAATTATCATCTGCTCCCGGCTAACAAAAATACTCATAACTAAAAAAAAAAGAATAAAAATAAATAAATGATAGTTTGTTGTAAATAAATATTGATATACATATCAAAAATAATTTATAGAATTAAAATAAAAAATAAAAGTAAATAAACAACAATTTCCATAACAAAGTTTTCGCCAAATTGGCGGGGGAGGGGGGGGGGAATCGCGCCAACGTGCGTATGTGACATTTGTGCCCAAAAAATATGCGAAATGCTACCATGATCCCAAAAGTTCATGATTTGTCTATTAGAATCTCCGATTTGGCGAAGGATTAAGGGAAAATTAAATTATGAATAAATGTAACGTGTTGCAATGTTTAACATACATTTAAGGGAGACCAAACTGGTCGCCAGTGGCGGCTAGTCTATATAATAAAACCGTAAGTCATGTGACTGTCATCAACAGTTCCGGGATGTCCGTTTCACTTTTTCATATGCCAGGCGGCCATTTTTATTCAAAATTATTTTTGCAAATAAAACTGCATAAAAGTTACATTTTTAGAAAGATCGTTCAAAATAAATTAATATTTGAGAGATGACTTACGTTCAATTATGTATACATTCTGCAATAACTTCAGTTTAAATTAGGTTCGCAGTTAAAATTCTCTATCTATGAAAGTAAACAAAGAAAAAAGATTCATTCGTTGTGAATGTTTAAAATATTAAACCATGAATTTTTGGATCGCTGCCTGGCGTAAAAAAAATAATCCGCACCAGTGAGACAGTCAAAGTTTACCTTAATTCTCCATTCATTAGTCATTCATACAACTCAACTTCCGGATCTTTTTTTGACGTAAGTTGAACTCATGTAATAATATTTAATTGATCAAATTTCGAAAAGAATTGTCAGCTTTTATTTTTTGCGCGTGCAAATTAGAAACGATACTTTAATTTGAAATCAAATGTTTTGATTTATGATAATTATTATTTTTCTATTTTAAATGAAAAATGTGAACGTCTTGTATTTTAAATTGAAACAGCTCTCACGGACGCACCGGGGTTGGCGCGATTTTTGTTTTGCGCCAAATATGTTTAAGAATCTCCGCATTAGCGAACATATTGCAAGTGATAAGCAAACGGACATGAAGCATAAATTCTTAAGTGGGTTAAGCGGTTTTTGTCAAGAAAGATGAAATACATAACAACAAAAAATATGCGAAATGCTACCGCGATCGCAAAAGTTCTTGATTTGTCAATTAGATTTTTCCAGTTATGCGAGGGATTAAGGAAAAAAATAAATTATGAATAAAAATAATTTGTTACAATGCTTAACATACATTTAAGGGCGACCAAACTGGTCGCCAGTGGCGGCTAGTTTCTATAATAAAACCGTAAGTCATGTGACTGTCATCAACAATTCCGGAATGCCCGCTTCACTTTTTCATATGCCAGGCGGCCATTTTTATTCAAAATTATTTTTTCGAATAAAACTTAATAAATGTTACATTTTTAGAAAGATCGTTCAAAATAAATTAATATTTGAGAGATGACTTACGTTCAATTATGTATACATTCTTCAATAACTTCAGTTGAAATTAGCCTCGCAGTTCAAATTCTCTATCCATGAAAGTAAACAAGAAAAAAAAAAAAAAAAAAAAGATTCATTCGTCGTGAAGGTTTAAAACATTAAACCATTAAACCATGGAGATAATCGTTCGTAAAGTAAGTTTTCCGTGAAAAATTTTTTGGAGCGCTGCCTGGTTTCAAAAAAATAATTCGTACCAGTGACACAATCAAAGTTTACCATAATTATGTGCTATACAACTCAACTTCATTCTTTATCTTTTCTTGATGTAAGCTGAATGTAAACAAATACAACTCCTGTAATGATATTTAATGAATCAAATTTCGAAACAAATTGTCAGTTAATTTGGTATTTATGTATTATACGTGCAAGGAAGAGAGACCACTGAAAATGATTGTTAATCACCAATCATATTTACCATTATTAATGACCAATCGCTTTCAAAACAGTAATTTAATATACATTTACAAAATACATAACATCATTAAGTACTTTTGTGTTATTTGGGCGCAAATCTCGCCAATAGCATATTTAAAATCGCCAATACCAGCTTTTATTTTTCGCGTGTGCAAATTAGAAACGATATTTTGATTTTGAAATCAAATGTTCTGATAGAACAGCTGTCGTAGACGCACCGAGGCACTATATTAACTATAGAGTTGCAATATAGAGAGAAAAAACGGGTTGCTGTAATTAGAATTATAGGCGGTAATGTTGGCGTGGCGTATTTTCAAGTTACGGATCTTAATAGTCAGTAGACATTAAGCAGAAATGCCAAAGTAAGGGAATTATGCAGTTATGAAAACTCCTGAACTATATCAAAATAGGAGAGCAGAGAAAAACAGAGTCGAAGAGAGACCGGCATCTAGAAGGAAGTTCGTGAATTTTAATCAGATTCTACGCCACGGGTCAAAAGTGCTGATAGCAAATATGGTTTAAAAGGAATGTGATTATCAAAACTGGCTTCCAAAAGTTCAATGTTTCACCAAACCATACTCGAAAATTACGTGTTATAATATGCACCCCGATTATGTCACATTATTCAAGACGTTTTAAATGAGAATAATGATAGATTTTCTAATCTTCCGTAATCAAGTCTACAGCCAAAGTTAGCGAGAAACAAACAAACAAACAAAAGAATATTGGCAACAATATGGTTCAGTGTAAATATGGATATCAATAAAGACTTTCACAAAATAGACTTCAATGCACCAAATCGTATTAACTAAAATACGAAATTTGGCAATGGATCCAATTACGGAAAACTACTTAATATGTTTAAGAATCTCCTCATTAGCAAACATATTGCGACTGATAAGCAAACGGATATGAAGCATAAACGCTTAAGTTGGTTAAGCGGTTTTTGTCAAGAAAGACGAAATACATAACAACAAAAAATATGCGAAATGCTACCATGATCGCAAAAGTTTCTGATTTGTCTATTAGAATCTTCCGGTTTGGCGAAGGATTACGGAAAAAAATAAATTATGAATAAAAGTAACGTGTTACAGTGCTTAACATACATTTAAGGGAGACCAAACTGGTCGCCAGTGGCGGCTAGTCTGTATTATAATAGCACAAATCAGTTACAAGTTATAACAACATCAAATTTCATCTGCAAGTCAGCCATTTTCTTCTGAAGATATTTAAAAAAAAATAAAACTTTATAATTATAAGAACACACATTTTATCAAACAATTAAATATGACTGCAAACTGTGGCGGATGACTGTTTCCAACAAAAATAAGTATGAGAAATTCCCGTCAAGCGTATCGATCTCGGTGGCTCAGTCGCAGAGCGTCGGCACGGTATGCGCAAGGTCCCAGGTTCGAGTCCTGGCCCAGGTCAATTTTTCACTCGTGTTTGTTTAGTGCATTAAATTGTCTGATAAAATGCGTGTTCTTAAAATATTGTAAAATAAAGTAATCAGACGTAGTGTTTATGCTTTAAAAAATATTTTAAATATATAATATACGTTTTTGAAAGATCTTTAAAAATAAATTAGTTTTTGAGGGAAGGTGTACCTTCTAAAATGTATACATTAAGAGTTATCGGCATTTAAAATTTCTTTCCAAACGTAAACAAAATTTTTGAAATGAATTAAATGTGATTCATTTATTTCTAAAAAAAAAAAAAAAACACGGTAAAGGACAGGCGTTTCGTTCGCAGGAATACCTTTCACGTCATTTTTCTATAAATTAATGAAATCCAGTTGTTAAATTATTTTTGTTTTAGAAGTGAAGTTTCCATTTAAATTTATTGTAACAGTACAATGTTTAATTGAATAAAATAATGTAAATCTAAGAAATTGCTAAGAAATTCCAAACATGCACAGGGCAATGCAAAAAAATAAATAAACAAGAGGGGAAAATTCTGCTATAAGGCCGAATATAGATTGCCACACACGGCTATTATTTAAAAAATAAATAAACTAGCTGTAACTCAGAATAAAAACGCAATGACAACAAACAATTTTAAAATATCTAAATAACAAATAAAAATTCCCCTGTTAATGTGTTGAGTTGTTCAATAACCATTCGATTTAGAAATATATTTTTCTACCACTGAGCAATTTTTTAAAATGAAATTTAATTCATGTGCTATGGCATCAGACGATAAAACGATATCTTTGGAATAAGGGAATAAATAGAAGAAATTTTTTTGTTGATGTTTGTGATAAAATGTTTTTCTTTATTTTTTAAAAATGTATATACATAATTCACTTTTATATTTTAACAGAGTAATAAGTTTACTATAATTCGTTACTCATGCTATGGCCAGTATACACGATACACGTCGAGCCACAATGCCTTTATCATTATCTTTTTACGCGTAAAAGTTTCGCTACGGTACTCCATTGTGAAGTTTTGTAATTTTTGAAATCTAATATTTCAAAAACAACATAATCATTAGATTTGAAATTTATATAAAAAAATACAATTTTTTACCATTCTAACGCAGTTTGTAAAACAATTTTGTGACAAATACTTTTCGAGTTATTAATTTTTTAAGTAACTTCAAATGTTCCATTTTCCGAGATTAATCTGTGGCAACGATGGATTGCTGTGACTTTTCATAAACATGAAAAATGATAGAGATTGAAAGAATAAGCCACCCTGTGTGTGGCTAATAAATAAATTAAAAAAAAAGGAACTTGCAAAGCAAATTAAAAAAAAAAAATTATTTCTATATTGTTAAGCCCGAGAAGGGACAGATATTAAAATTATTTTATTTAGTCAATGCTACAATAATGTTGCATTTTTATATTAAATCTTGCTCAGTCTATTTAATCTTAAAAAAGTAAATTTAAATTTGAAACATGGTATTGAAGCAACTTTAAAACAATTCATTTAGTTGAAATGAAATCTAAATAAATCTTCAACTTTTTAAATTATTTGAACTTCTCATGTTTCTCTCATGAACTTCTCATGTTTGTCTGTTAGAATTTGCTGCAATACAAATTTTGCATAATGCATGTAAAACTGAAAAAAAAAAAGTTGAAGATTTATTTAGATTTCATTTCAACTAAATGAAATGTTTTAAAGTTGCTTCAATATCATGTTTCAAATTTAAATTTACTTTTTTAAGATTAAATAGACTGAGCAAGATTTAATATAAAAATGCAACATTATTGTAGCATTCACTAAATAAAATAATTTTAATATCTGTCCCTTCTCGGGCTTAACAATATAGAAATAAATTTTTTTTTTTAATTTGCTTTGCAAGTTCCTTTTTTTTTAATATCTAAAGTTTTTTAATAACAAATTAATATGAAGGAGATAAGATTCACACGAGGCAAGTATGTAAAAGACTGCACAGATCAAAATCAGTATTGGTAATATTCCAAATATATCACATGAGGGATGTGTGCAAAATTTAGAAAAGTACCCCCCTAGGGGAGGCAAAGTGGGGGGATGGACACTGGATATGCATATGATTAAGCGGTCACAGACCTTTCCAACGATATATCACATGAGGAATGTGTGCAAAATTTAGAAAAGTAC
The DNA here is from genome assembly GCA_963931845.1 of Maratus michaelseni. NCBI lineage: Eukaryota > Metazoa > Arthropoda > Arachnida > Araneae > Salticidae > Maratus > Maratus michaelseni. The sequence goes on along the minus strand of OZ007597.1, from coordinate 2,595,284 downwards.
CCCCCCTTGGAGAGGGGCAAAGTGGGGTGATGGACACCGGAGATGCATAATGTGATTAAGCGGTCACAGACCTTTCCAACGATATATCACATGAGGAATGTGTGCAAAATTTAGAAAAGTACCCCCCTTGGAGAGAGGCAAAGTGGGGGGATGGACATCGGCGATGCATAATATGATTAAGCGGTCTCAGACCTGTCTAAGATATATCACATGAGGGGTGTGTGCAAAGCTTAGAAAAGTGCCCCTCCTTGGGGCGACAAAGTGGACGGATGGACACCGGAGGTGCATAATATGAATAAGCGGTCACAAGCCTTTCGAACGATATATCACATGAGTGGTGTCGGCAAAATTTAGAAAATCCCCCCACCCCGTGTCGGCAGAATGCGCTCCCCCCACCCCTCCCCATAATTTTTGACGCGGCTTCATTTAAAAAAATTATGTTATGTGTTATAAAATATCGTAAAGTTTAAAACAGATCGCTTTATTGTATTTCCAAATTGTGTTCGCGCCCTTCCCCTCCCCTTCCGAAAGGGCAAAACGCACCCCCCTCCCCCTCCTCCACATAATTTTTTACACGGCCTAATTCTTAAAATCATAATATCTCGCCCGCACTGTAATAGAAAGCTTTAATTTACTCATAATGTAATTTAAACAGATTGGATGAATAGTCGAAAATAATCTATCTTCCTGGTCGAAGCGCTAGGCGAAACCTGACAGGTCTCTAAAGAAAGTAACAACACCAGAATTTAGAGTTTTTTGATTGGAGAATTTATTTTTTTACAGAATTAGGTGTTTTGAAGAGAATTAGTGGAAGCGCATACAAAAAGTGGGAAAAACTCTAGTAAAATAACTCGTTCAACGGGATTTGCTGTGTTAGAATAGCATGGGAAAGTCGCGCTGGAAATAAATAAGCCTTGCGCGGCAGCGCAAGGCTTAATTTACAATATACACCTTTTATAGGAAATAGAAAACGCTGTTCGATTCTTCGGCATAGAAAAGTAATTTTTGCGAATTTCATGCATTTATTCATAAAATGTACTTCGTTAATATGACCATCAGATTTTCTTGTTGGTAGAGAAAAATAGGAACATCGATTCTTTTAAAGAAGTATATTTTTATTTCATACCAAACTTCTCTTTTGATAAAATTGAATGTAAATTTCCATAAAATTAATTATGTGCACGGGATTAACAGTTATTTTCTTGTACGAAGATTTTTAAAAATGAGATATTACTTTTAAAACAATTTTTAAATATAATGCAATTTTTTTCGGTATCGGGATCGGCCGGTCTCGTGCTCTAAAGATGCAAAATGTTTCGGGCTCGGGCGGGCTCGGGTAGGCCCGGGCTCCGAAAAGAGATCTCTAATACACACACAAGATTTGCTCGTATTTGATTTGGTTACGATATTTCCACCAGTGACGCTATACATGCAAGAATAAATTTTATTGTATCAGTATTACCTAATTCTAACTTGAAGCATGGTAGGCATATGAAAAAACATAAGAAAAATGGATTTTAAAGTTTTAGTTAGGCAATGTTCTACCATAGGCGCTACCAGTGTAAAAAATCATCTCTATAATAAAACCGTAAGTCATGTGACTGTCATCAACAATTCCGGAATGCCCGCTTCACGTTTTCATATGTCAGGCGGCCATTTTTATTCAAAATTATATTTTCGAATAAAACTTAATAAATGTTACATTTTTAGAAAGATCGTTCAAAATAAATTAATATTTGAGAGATGACTTACGTTTAATTATGTATATATTCTTCAATAACTTCAGTTGAAATTAGCCTCGCAATTCAAATTCTCTATCCATGAAAGTAAACAAAAAAAAAGATTCATTCGTCGTGAAGGTTTAAAATATTAAACCATTAAACCACGGAGATAATCGTTCGTAAAGTAAGTTTTCCGTGAAAGATTTTTTGGAGTGCTGCCTGGTGTCAAAAACATAATTCGTACCAGTGACACAATCAAAGTTTACCATAATTATGTGCTATACAACTCACCTTCATTCTTTATCTTTTCTTAGCTGAATGTAAACAAATACAACTCCTGTAATGATATTTAATGAATCAAATTTCGAAACAAATTGTCAGTTAATTTGGTATTTATGTATTATACGTGCAAGGAAGAGAGACCACTGAAAATGATTGTTAATCACCAATCATATTTACCATTATTAATGACCAATCGCTTTCAAAACAGTAATTTAATATACATTTACAAAATACATAACATCATTAAGTACTTTTGTGTTATTTGGGCGCAAATCTCGCCAATAGCATATTTAAAATCGCCAATACCAGCTTTTATTTTTCGCGTGCGCAAATTAGAAACGATACTTTGATTTTGAAATCAAATGTTCTGATGGAACAGCTGTCGTAGACGCACCGGGGCACTATATTAACTATAGAGTTGCAATATAGAGAGAAAAAACGGATTGCTGTAATTAGAATTATAGGCGGTAATGTTGGCGTGGCGTATTTACAAGTTACGGATCTTAATAGTCAGTAGACATTAAGCAGAAATGCCAAAGTAAGGGAATTATGCAGTTATGAAAACTCCTGAACTATATCAAAATAGGAGAGCAGAGAAAAACAGAGTCGAACAGAGATTGGCATCTAGAAGGAAGTTCGTGAATTTTAATGAGATTCTACGCCACGGGTCAAAACGAGGCTAACGAAAAAGAAAGGCTACCGCGGTGCTTTACGCATATCTTTTTTTACAGACCGCGGGAGTCACGTGATGCTCGAATGCACCAATAGAGGTGTAGGAAACGAGCATCACGTCACTCTAGCGGTCTGTAAAAAAATATAAGTGGAATGCACCGCGGTAGCCTGTCTTTTTCGTTAGCCTCGGGTCAAAAGTGCTGACAGCAAATATGGTTTAAAAGAAATGTGATTATCAAAACTGGCTTCCAAAAGTTCAATGTTTCACCAAACCATACTCGAAAATTACGTGTTATAATATGCACCCCGATTATGTGACATTATTCAAGACGATTTAAATGAGAATAATGATAGATTTTCTGATCTCCCGTAATCAAGTCTACAGCCAAAGGTAGCGAGAAACAAACAAACAAACAAAAAAATATTGGCAACAATATGGTTCAGTGTAAATGTGGATATCATTAAAGACTTTCACAAAATAGACTTCAATGCACCAAATCGTATTAACTAAAATACGCCATTTGGCAATGGATCCAATTACGGAAAACTACTTAATATGTTTAAGAATCTCCTCATTAGCAAACATATTGCAACTGATAAGCAAACGGATATGAAGCATAAACGCTTAAGTTGGTTAAGCGGTTTTTGTCAAGAAAGATGAAATACATAACAACAAAAAATATGCGAAATGCTACCATGATCGCAAAAGTTTTTGATTTTTCTATTAGAATATTCCGGTTTGGCGAAGGATTACGGAAAAAAATAAATTATGAATAAAAGTAACGTGTTATAGTGCTTTTAACATACATTTAAGGGAGACCAAACTGGTCGCGAGTGGCGGCTAGTGCGAAAATGTTTATTAAACATAAATTTGATCATGACATTATTCAAATAATTTATACAAACCCGTAAAAAATAAAGTTAAAAAAAAATTAGTTATCCTATTTCTCGTCAGGAGACTGTATAAACACAAAAGAAAATTGTGTTGAATCTGTGCCAACTACTTTTAATTTCAATATAGCTATTATACAATGAAACATTAAAACAATCAATTTTATTTAAATTTGGTTACCTTATTTCCTCCCAGGGGGCGCTATAAACGAAAAAGTAAATTGTATTGAACCAGTACAATCTATTTCATAATAACCATCTACGCCATTAATATATAATAAAACGTCAACTTTCTCCCTAGCGAAATCCCCTATAAACTATTTGACAGAAATTTTCTCTTGTATGTAACTAATATTCATACTTATTAATCACTATCGGTGAAAATTATTTCAATTGTTTGTTATAAATATAACGTCATATATACAATTGCTTCCTGTACTTATTCATATTGATGCTCTTTGTATTATGAACAAATGTCTAAGAAAATGCTTTTTTTTGTTACAAATGTGGCGACATACTCACCTGTTTTTTGGTTGAGCAGGTGTTTCAAATATTTGAAAATGTCTGTTTATTTAGAGTATGACGTCGTGTTGTTCCATTTTTTTAAACTTAAAAAATCTAATTCAATTTCATTTTGAACGTGGAATTCTTTCAATTGAAAATTTATTGCTGTGGTCAAATTATTATTACGGTTTTCGAATTGTTGACAATAATAAAGAAACATAGTTAAATTTTATAGGAAAAACGTCCATTGATTCCCAATGAAAATTATGAAATTTTGAATTATTAAGAAAAATATTTGAATAACGTAAATAAAACATAGCCTATGTTAATTCCTGGATTATAATCCACCTATATTCAATGACATTTCATCATCCGTTTTGATCCTGACGTCAGCCAAACAATTTCACTATTTCAAATTTCAAATTTTATTAGAATTAGCACACAGTTAAAATTTTGTGGCAACGCGTACAAAAAGTGGGAAAAACTCTAGTAAATTAACTCGTTCAATGGGATTTGCTGTGTTAAATTAACATTAGGATGTCACACTGGAAATAAATAAGTATTGCGCTGCCGCGCAATACTTAATAAACAAAAAATAAATAAATAGATAAATAAATAAATAAATAAATAAAAATCAGCTTTCATAAATTCTAAAAATTGTTCATATATCTCAATTACAATCTAAAGGAGGGTTTATTTTTATATTATCCTACATATAATAGTAATTTCAGAAAATATATTAAATTCCAATGCGATCTGTTTTAAACTTTAAGATAGTTTATAACACATGATAAAAAATTTATAAACAAGAATGGCGCGTCACAGTTCGGGGAGAGGATGGGGAGGAGCGTGAACAAAATTAGGAAGTATAATAAGGCTATCTGTTTGAAACTTTACGATATTTTATAACACATAACATAAATTTTAAAAATAAAGCTGCGTCAAAAATTATAGGGAGGGGCGGAGCGCGTTTTGCCTACACAAGGGGGGGGTGACACTTTTCTAAAATTTAACAATATACGTCATGTCACATATCGTTACAAAGGACTGTGACCACTTATTCATGTTATGCACCACAGGTGAAACCCCCACATTTTTCGCCCCCCCCGACACTACTCATGTGATATATTGTTCGAAAGGCCTGTGACCGCTTATTCATATTATGTATCTTCGGGGTCCATCCTCCCACTTTCACCCCCCCCCCCAAAGGGGGCACTTTTCTAAATTTTGCCGGCACCTCTCATGTGATATATCGTTGGAAAGGTCTGTCAATGCTTAATCAAATTATGCAGGTGGGGGGGGGGGGGGGGTATTTTCTGAATTTTGCACATATCCCTCATGTGATACATCGTTGGAAAAGTCTGTGACCGCCTAATCTTATTACGCATCTCCGGTGTTCATCCCCCACTTTGCCCCCCAAATGCGATTAGCTTTCACCACCAGTGGGCGCTTTGCTATCTCTGTTTCTATGGGTCGGATCACGACGGGGTATGGCTCATTCGACTCGACATCTATAGAGCTTTCCGATTTTAGTTCGTTTTTTCACCACCAAGGGGCACTTTCCTATCTCTGGTTCTATGGGCTAGATCACGACGGGGTATAGCTCATTCGACTCGACATCTATAGCTTTAACGATTTCAGTGCCCGAGGTTTGTATAGAACAGATTGCGCTACCTGGTGGTGGAAGATAGAACTTGAGCGTGCGCAGCACGACTGCTATACGGTGCCAAAGGCAGCCTTTGACCCGTGTCGGAAGTTCGTTTGTTTAGATGTTTATACAATTCGATGTGCAAATTAAGGGATTATCCGGTGCCGAAAGCAGCGTGGAACCAGGTCGGACGTTCGTGGTTTATCTTATTCGAGGTTTTAAAAGGATTGAGGCCCCGGTGTAAATTAGAGGCCCGCTAGCGGGCGAAGCCAGCTAGTGCTAATAATAAAAGAGCGTGATATCACGTTTGATTTCAAATGCAGCGCTGACACGCTATGTACGTATTCCATTTTTATTCATTTAATGGATTAGTCAGTGATATTTTTTTAACGGAGGATAACAAGTATTATAACAAGCCACATTTAGTATGTTGTTTTTAAGAGTGTAATTAATTTAATTGAAAAATCTACTGCTATTTCTAGTTAACCCTTTAAACAATGACTGAAAGTAAAATGTAAATTTAAATTATTTCTCATGTTTAGATTATTTAAATTATGTTCAATATATTTAAAAAAAAGAAATGATATCTACAAAAACAACTTTTCAAAAGTAAAAAAAGGCCAAGCGTAAAAAAAAAAAAAAAAAAAAAAAAGTTGTGGCTAAAAAATGGTGTGATATCAAATTTCCAAGCTATTATATTGCTTATTTAACTTTTTTCCATTAAATAAGTTATCATATATATAAGTCGAGTGCCTACGTATATGTTAATAGAAATCGTTTTCTCCTGTACTAAATACATCCTAACGAGTTTCTGAAAATTCAATTTTTTTCAAATTATGCATGATGGGCTTGGCGGCCATCTTTCCATATTTCTAAGCACCCAAATTTCTAAAATAAAAGCGTAATATGTTTGCAATGTAATATGCTTATAAAAATTTCGAACTTCAGATTTTAACTACGGACAGATAAATTACATAAGACTGATATTTTGATAAATTGATTTTTACTAGTTTGAAATTAATAATTACTCTAAAAAATAAATCATAAGATGAATCTTTAAGATAAGTCATCATTATCTTAAGACACAATTTTCAGAGCATACAAGTCTATAAATGAAACTCTTAAATATTTGCTTAAATAACAATTTTGAACTTCGGATTTTAACTACGGATTTGGGTGGTTAGAATTTTCTGAATAATATGCAAAGATGGCCGCCAAGCCCATCATGCATAATTTGAAAAAAATTGAATTTTCAGAAACTCGTTAGGATGTATTTAGTACAGGAGAAAACGATTTCTATTAACATATACGTAGGCACTCGACTTATATATATGATAACTTATTTAATGGAAAAAAGTTAAATAAGCAATATAATAGCTTGGAAATTTGATATCACACCATTTTTTAGCCACAACTTTTTTTTTTTTTTTTTTTTTTTTTTTACTTTTGAAAAGTTGTTTTTGTAGATCTCAGGTTACACCACCAGAAAAATTTACTTTTTCATCACCATCATTTTGGGTGAAATGGAAGCAACGTTTCGAACAGTATCGATTCGCTTCCGGTTTAAAATACCAAACAGAAGTAGAGTAAGAAAATTCTCTTATTTATCTCATGGGAGATTATAAGCTGATAAGCAGAAATATGAAATTGTTCTCAAACGTTTTGGTGATCATTTCAGAGTAAAGAAAAACACAATTTTCAAGCGTGCACAAGTTAATCAACGCATTCAAATGAAGGGGAATCTGTTAAGGATTTTATAACTTCACTTTATTCTCTGGCTGAACATTGTAATTATGGAATTATTCATGTTGAACTAATACCCGATAGAATAGCTATCAGTATTAGAGATAAATCATTACGTGAGAAGTTACAATTAGATCCAAACCTTTCTTTAAGCAAAGTTATAGAAAAATGTTCGTTTATCGGAATCGATTAAAAAGCAACAAGAAATTCTAACTTCTAATAATGCTTCTGTCCAAATAGTTACCAGTGTAAACAAAACAAAAGTGAATTTTAAAAAAGTAGTATCCAGACAAAATCCGCAGTTTAAAGAAACTGATAAAAGGAACTATGGAAAAAGTCCTTTCGGCCTGTACCGGAGGAAAAGTTAGCTTTTATAGTCCATGTTTTTAAAAATTCAACTCCTATTTTACACAAACACCCGAAGCTAAATTGCTTGGAACCCGATTATAGAAGATTCAATTCCGGTTTCGTTAATACTGAATTTGAATGCGCATTTCAGCATAAGAGTTACAGCATAACAAAAATTAGATTGTTTCAAAATGTCAGCCACCCTAGAATTTCAAACGGCCTGTCGCGAATCCAATTGAATTCCTACTAACAGGAGATGTTGTCATAAATGTATCTTTCTAAGCTGTGTGAGAAAGATGTTTTTTGTTTTCATAAATGTATCTTTCTAAGCTGTGTGAGAAAGATGGTTTTGTTTTTTTAGATGTATTTTTCCAAGCTGTGTGAAAAAATGTGGTTGTCAGAAATGGTTTTGTACAATGTTTTTTGTCGGCACGGAAGTCAGAGAATAAGAGATATTCGTTATGTTTTTTAAGAGGACTGTTTTTCACGTATTAAAGTATTATTTTCCTTTGCTTTAAAAAGACGAAAGTATTAAAACGGGTAGTTTTAGTGTTTTTGAAAATCGCTATGTATGTATTTGCGATAAATTGGCGCCAGAACAGAAGGACATAGGAAGTAATATTTTTTAAGTGGAAAACTGTTCAAGTATGGATGCGTTAAAAATAAAAAGAACGCCGCATAGAAGCGCATTTACGAAGACTTTAAATGCTTTAAACGAAGCTCTTAACCAGTCAAGCCCAGATGTTAATCTAATAGAAGAGCTATTAGATCAATTAGTGGACAAAGCATCTAGATTACGTTCCACAGATGACGAAATATTAAATTTTATGTTGTCGAATGGGTTTGCGGAAAAAGATTATGTAAAAGAATTCGAAGCATGTGAAGAATACCATGAAAAATTAATAAAAGTGAAGCAAAATGTAAGACATTTTTTCGTTAAGCCTGCCGTCGAACATCAACCTCTTTTACCTAATTCGATAGAAATCGAAAGAATGGGATCCCGCACACTCAGATAGCCTGAAATTAGTTTGCAGCCGTTTGATGGGGACTCAAGATCGTGGCTAACGTTTTGGAATACCTTCAAGAAAATTCACGAAGACACTGTGTTAGACGATCACTCGAAGTTCGTATATCTGATGCAAGCAATTACTCCAAAATCGAAAGCGTCCCAAATTGTGAACAGTTATCCTATATCGGCTGAAAATTATCCTAAAGTAATTCAACATCTAAAAGGAAGATTTGGAAGAGAAGACACTTTAATTCAAATTTACGTTCGAGATCTGCTGCAGCTGGTATTATGCAATAATAATACATCCAGAAGAGAGTGCAATTTGTCATCGTTATATGACAACCTAGAAACCAAACTTAGATCGTTGGAATCTCTTGGGGTTACAGAGGACAAATACGCGAGCATTTTATTCCCGTTGGTGGAATCGTGTTTACCTCATGATGTTCTCCTAATTTGGGAACGGGATCGTGAAAAGTCTGCTCAAGGTAAGAGCGAATTAAATTCTATACTTAATTTCTTAAAAAATGAAGTGTTGTCTGAAGAACGTATTTTATTGGCGCGTACTAGTTTTGGTTTTGATAAATCTAAGAATTTTACTAGATTTAAAAATGTTGAATATAATTCTATGCCAACTGCTACTGATTTATTTGTAGGTGATAAATCTAAAGGTAAACATTTAATTAACAAATATGATGAAGCATGTATATTTTGTGACAAGTGTCACTTATCAGAAAAATGTTTTAAAGCTAATTCGCTTTCTTTTGAAGATAAACGAAGTATAATTTTGAAAAAGGGGGCTTGCTTTGTCTGCCTTAAAAAAATCATATTTCACGTCACTGTAAATCGAAGATTAAATGTTTAAATTGTGGTAAAAGGCATTTTGCTGTAATGTGTCAAAACGTTTGTAATGAAGAAAGTATTACGCCGTTAGAGAGTAGTAAACATGAACATGAGTCAGGGAGTAGGAATACTGTTTTGACTACTCAAGGTTCCAACCCAACTGTGTTATTACAAACTTTGCATGTACGTGTAAAGCACGATGGTAAAGAAAAAATTGTACGGGGAGTCATAGATACGGGCTCTGAGCGTTCATATTTATCAGAAGATGTAATTAAATATTTGAATTATAAAAGTATTGATGAAGTTAAATTAATTCATAAATTATTTGGTGGTGTTGAAACAAGTGAGACAAACCACAACAAATATAGAATTCATTTAAGTAGTATTGATAATAGTTATAAATGTGATATGCATGTTTTAGATGTTCCTGTTATTTGTTCTAATATAAAAAAGGTGCCAAATGGACTTTGGTTAAAAGAATTAAATAAATATGGTATTAAGATTTCGGATGTTGAAAATAATGTATGTAAAACCGAAAATGAAATTAAATTGTTAATTGTTTCCGATGTGGCGGGAAAATTACTGACCGGAAATATTAAAGTTTTAAAAAGTGGTCCGGTTGCTGTAAAGACCCATTTGGGGTGGACTCTCATGGGGAAAATTCCAGGTATTAAATCTGAAACAAATGATTATCTTATGGTTATTTCGTCTCTTTGGAACGAAAGTTCCGTTGCTAATTTATGGAAGCTAGATATTCTTGGTATAACTGATCCGGTTGAATCTAAAATTAAAAATGAAATTCATGAAGAAACTATGCAACATTTTAAAAGAAACATAAGAATAGATTCAGATGGGAGGTATGAAGTAGCATTGCCTTGGGTACTAGATAATGCCCGCTTACCTAGTAATAGAGAATTGGCCGAAAAACGGCTTGCTGCAACGAAGAAAAGTTTATCAAATTTGAATAAAACTGAAGTTTATAATGAAGTATTTGATACATGGTTAAATGCAGGAATAATTGAAAGGGTGGTTGATAATAAAAAATCAAAAATACATTATTTGCCACACAGGCCTGTATTTAAAGAATCGAGTGAAACTACTAAAGTAAGGCTGGTTTTTGATGCTTCGGCTCATGTGAAAGGTTTTCCTTCATTAAATGATTGTCTGGATAAAGGATTAAATATGATTGAAATGATTCCTTCAATATTGCATCGTTTTCGGAAATTTCCTGTTGGTGCAGTATCTGATATAGAAAAGGCATTCCTACACATAGGTATTACAGAAAGTGATAGAGACTATCTACGGTTTTTATGGAATGAGAATATAATTTACAAACATAAACGTGTGGTTTTCGGAATCAATTTCAGCCCTTTTTTACTAGCGGCTACTCTGAAACACCATGACACTTTTGACAATTTTTACACCTGACAATTTTGTTTCTACAGCAGAAACTTTGAATGAATCTTTGTATGTAGATAATTGTGTTTGTAGTTTCAACACAACTGAAGAGTTAAACAAGTTCATAATTGAATCGAGAATGTTACTGTCCTCCGTGAAATTCAGTTTAAGGGGATAGCTGGCAAATTATCCAATTCAAATTATGCTTGAAACTTCAACAGTTAACATAACGCCAGTACTGGGCTTAAACTGGGATCTAGAAAACGATACCCTGTCTTGCAAAATCATCCCTATTGAGGAAGAGCAAATTATTCCTACAAAACGAGCTCTACTTTCATTGGCTCAGAAGGTTTTTGATCCTTTGGAATTTGCCTCACCCGTGACTTTGCTCCCTAAACTTATTCTACAAGAATGCTGGAAGTTGAAATTAAAATGGGATGAATTAATTCCAGAGAATTTAGCTAAACAATTTTTGAAGTGGGTGCAGAGAATAAAATTAATTTCTGACATCAAACTTGAGAGCTGGATGAATCTACATGATTTTGAAAATGATGCAAGTCTTTACATATTTTGTGACGGAAGTAAACACGCATATGCTACTTGTATTTTTCTGAGAGTAAAGAAGAAAAATGAAATTTTGGTGAGTTTTATACAAGCACGCGCAAGAGTAGCCCCTCTTAAGAACCTAACTATACCGCGGTTAGAGCTTTTATCATGCTGCATTGTAGCCAGGTTGGGTAGTCGTGTCATCGCTGATTTAAGAATTCCAAATTTGAAGATCTGTTATTGGTGTGATTCAACCACAGCTTTAAGCTGGATAAAGCGAGATGATAGATGGGGAACATTTGTCTGGAATCGTGTAGAAGAAATCAGGTCTTTGTCACAGAAAGATCAGTGGCGACATATTTCAGGAAAATTTAATCCGGCTGATCTTCCTTCCAGAGGTTGTTCCATTGATCAGTTCTTGCAGCTAAAATGGTGGGAGGGACCAGCCTGGCTGGCTGAGACAGAATTTACTTGGCCTCAAAGTGTCGAATCACCAGATGAAGAAGTTATTAATGCTGAGAAACGGAAAAGTGTCATTTCAGCATTAAACAAGAACACGAAACCTAATGATTGGTATTATCGACGATTTTCATCATACAAGAAAATAATAAGATTGATTGCATGGATTCTAAGATTCATAAGTAATTCAAGAAAACCGAATTCAAAAGAAGTATCTGAACTTGCATGTTTTGAACTAGAACAAGCTGAAAGAAAATTAATGATTTTGATCCAGAAAGACAGCTTTGATGAAAAGAATAATGAGGAAATTCGTAGCCCAAGACCAATCCTAGATGAAGATGGTATCATCAGAGTAAAAACACAAGTCGTCTATCGAGAAGATACTGTCAATATTAAGTACCCAATTAGTTTGCCGTCTGAACATCCTGTAGTCCACCGATTGATCTCCAGGAAACACCAAGAGCTATGACATGCAGGAGTGGCTCTTTTGATGACATCTATACGAGAAGAATAATGGATCCTGAAAGCCAGGAAAACCATTCGAGCAGTAGTTCAGAAATGTGTGCGATGCAAAATATTTAGTGCACAGAAGACAGAGTCAGAACCTATTGCATTGCCACCAGAAAGAGTTCAAGATGCGGCAGTATTCCAAATAACTGGAGTAGATTTAGCTGGGCCCTTATATTTGAAAAATGGAAAAAAGGTATGGATTGTGTTGCGCAGTGTACAGGGCCATACATTTAGAGTTAGTGACGTCATTAGCAACAGATACCTTCCTCCAATCTTTTAGGCGCTTTATAGCGAGAAGAGGAAGACCGACGACCGTTTATTCTGATAATGGTAAAAATTTTGTCGGTGCAGATAGAGCTTTTTCAGACATCGATTGGGAACAGATCTCAGCTGCAGCAGCTGTACAAAAGATTCGTTGGAAATTCAATCCGCCTACTGCTGCCTGGTGGGGTGGTTGGTGGGAGAGGTTGATACAAATGGTGAAACGCATCTTGAGGAAAATACTAGGTAGAGCCTCATTATCCTATGAAGAGCTTATCACAATTCTTTGTGACTGCGAACAAGTTGTAAATGCTAGACCACTCACGTATGTCTCAGAAGATGTGGATGATCTAGCTCCTTTAGCACCATCAATGTTTCTTCAAGAAATAAGATCTTCAGATGTGATAGATTTTGATGCAATTGACGCACAAGAATTAAACAGAAGAGCAAAGTATAGACAACAAGTTCGAGAACATCTTAGAAGACGATTCCGTATTGAGTATTTAGGGCAGTTACGCCAACAAAATTCCCTGCAAAAGAATGCCAAGCAAATGACCGTTGGTGATGTCGTTCTCGTGGAGTCTGATAAGAAACGTACGTATTGGACTTTAGCTCGTGTGCAAGAACTAGTTTCTGGAAAAGATGGTCACCCGAGAGTTGCTCGGGTAAAAACTGAAAATGGTGAACTTTTAAGACCAATACAAAAACTGTACAATCTAGAGATTTCAAAAGAACACTCATTCGAACCAGTATAACGAACGAGAAGTGGCAGAACAGTGACTGTTCCAAAACGTTATCAGTCATAAGACTATTTTTGAACATTGAACATTATAAACTCTTTTTTTCCTTATTTTTAGTATATCTCATTTCCTAGTGTTAATTTGAATTTGTAATAATATGTTTAATTTTTGTTTGAATTTATGCAGGAAATTGTATAATTTGTCTTTGAAAATTAGTGTTAAGAATATATATACTTTGGCCTTGTAATGTAAGTATAATGTTACACATATTTTGTGTTATTTTGAATTTTGTTGTGCCTATTGTTGAGTTTTCCTGTTGAAAACTCAAGATGGGAGATTGTCGCGAATCCAATTGAATTCCTACTAACAGGAGATGTTTTCATAAATGTATCTTTCTAAGCTGTGTGAGAAAGATGTTTTTTGTTTTCATAAATGTATCTTTCTAAGCTGTGTGAGAAAGATGGTTTTGTTTTCTTTAGATGTATTTTTCCAAGCTGTGTGAAAAAATGTAGTTGTCAGAAATGGTTTTGTAGAAGGTTTTTTGTCGGCACGGAAGTCAGAGAATAAAAGATATTCGTTATGTTTTTTAAGAGGACTGTTTTTCACGTATTAAAGTATTATTTTCCTTTGCTTTAAAATGACGAAAGTATTAAAACGGGTAGTTTTAGTGTTTTCGAAAATCGCTATGTATGTATTTGCGATACTGCCATATCTCAGCCATTTTTTTAAGATATAGCCAAAACAAAAATTGTTCCAGAATCCTTGTATCACGTTATAACATTTAACAGAAACAATTTTTTCAATTTATAATTTTTTGTACACGTTTTTGAATTTTTAAAAAAATTAAAATTTTTAACTGGCTGCCATTTTGAAACAAGATGACGGATGAAGATGGCCAACGAACTCGTTCGAGACCTTGGTATGTCCTACACACATACTCAGTTACATCCAAATAGTACACTTCCAAAGTTCAGTTACTTCCAAATAGTAACAATTCGTTTCAGTTATTTTTTTTTATGTATGTCTAAGGATAACTTCAGAACACCCCAATTTTAATTTTTTTTTTTTTTTTTTTTTTTTTTTTTTTTTTTTTTAGGGAAAGTACGTTTTGGCGGTGGTCGAGAATCGATTTCATCGGGATTCAAAATTAGTACGTCTGTCTGCGTGAGTGTATTTTTACCTTTTTTTCTACTTTCTTAGCTCTAATGTTCGTAAAATTTGGCAAGTCCCCACGTAATTGGAGTATGCTATTCAGAAACTAGTACTATTATATGTTTTTAAAATAGTCACTGTATCATATATAGTTTTTATTTATCTTTATTTTAACAGAAAAACAAAAAAAATTAAGATATTTTATTACGTGTCAAAATCAGTGATATTGGTAACAGTAAAAAAGTAAAAATAGTTTTCTTAAAACATTCTTTTATAATCATTCAATGTTTATCTTGAAAATCACGATTCATTTCATGACAGCAATTCATGATTTTTCCCCAAAATAATTCCGTTTCAATACGTTAATTTGACGTCGTCACCAAATCTGATTATGGAAAGTTCACTGTTTCTTTTTACGCTTCGTAGAAAGTGCGTGAAAATGAATTGATAAAAAAAAAAACATAATTTTTGCTTTGTGTTTTTTTTTAAAGATATGGCTAAAAGGGGAGAAAATAAGAATTATTTAAAATATGTTTTTAGGACTTCTAAGTTGATTTCACAAAGTATAATCCTAATCTAATTAACATAAAACTATTAATTGATTAAAGAGTTTATATTTTTAAAAAATTATGACACTCTGTATTTCGTATTTATTTTTTTCTATTTTATAATGTTTAAAATATTTCGATGTTGCTGTTTTACAGCCATTTGGCTTATTTTGGCGAGCATGGTTGGCCGCATCATTAAATACATTGTGGTTGTAACTCGGGTACAATTGTAGCCATAAAGAATATTGGGCGATTCATCACATTCACCTTGCTAAACGAAAAATGCCTTAAAATTAATGTACCAATTTATAATTCATTTATAAAAATATCAAAATATTGTAATGACATCAGAAACACAGCTGTGAACCAATCATATTTGAAATTGTAGGCTATAAAGAAGTAAGTGAAAAATCGATTAGAAAATTCCTTCTTTACAAACAATATCCAAGTTGAGTTAAATAAAAGAGTGTAAAAATGGATATGAATAACAACAAAAGATTAACCACAAAAAGAATTATATTGTGCCAAACCAATCCCAGTCAAATACGCCAACTGGCGTGCAATAAGTACATGGAAGTATAATAATTGTCAGAGTGCAACGAAGACTCATACACAGCGCAGTATTACTTTGCCCCACATATAGCTACGATGGATATTAAAACCTTTCGTCAAGCATAACTCAAAAAATATTTAACGGATTTCGTTCAAATTTTTACAGCAGGTACCTATAAAGGTGACAACGACGTCTATTTATTACCAAGAATAAATGTCAAACCGTTCGGAAATTATATTAAAAAAATAGATAAAAAAGCACAATTAAAGTACATACGTCACGAAAATTTTGTGCGTACGTCATTTTCACCGGCGGAGATTTTCGTAAATAATAGGATTTCAAAAGTTCATGAAGTAACACGGAGCAAAAAAATATGCACGCACAGTGAAATACAATATCAGTACAATGATCAAATCAGCACAATAAAGCATATTTCCATTTAATAAGAATGGAGAATTAATCTGGAATTTTTTCTGTTTGAAAGAAAAAACCACGCAATAACTTAGTATTAGAGATTTGGCGCAAATCTCATCATTAGCCTAGCTTTTTTATTTCGCGTGTGTAAATCAGAAACATTTCTTTGATGTTTAAATAAAAGGTTTTGATTTGTGGCATTAAATTCTTCTTATTTTCTTTTCCTGTTTAGTATTTTAAATCGAATTAGTGAAATACATGTATTTTAAATTAAATGAGTAAAATACATGTATGTATGTAATGTATGTATTTTAATGTATGTAATGAGTGAAAGGTTTATAGTTAAATGAAATTAATGAAAGATTAAGATGTTATGAAAACAATATTTGGCGATTTATCAACTGCGCCAAGTTAACATGAAAGTACCAATACTTATGTAAAATGAAAACAAGGCACAGATGTCCTATACACACCACGTTGGCGTGATTGTTTTCCCCGCCAATTTGGCGAAAACTTTATTTTTGAATATTAGTTACAAATTAGCGTGCAATAATAGCACGTGAATTTTTATTTTAATATAAAAATAAAATAACGTAATAAATGAAATAGCTTCTATTATTTTAAAAAAAGAAATAAAAAGAAATAAATAATAGTTTGATATAAATAAATATTGATATACATATAAAAAATAAAAGGAAATGGTACTTCTCTATTATATCGTCGACCACTTTTCATAACAAAAAACTATCGCCAAACTGTAACGCCAAATAAACGGGAGAACGTTGCCAATGGAATATCAAAATAAATCAATAAATAAAATATAGGAATTTAAGGACACAATTGTTATTTTAATTAATGAAATAACTAATAAATCAGTAAAACATAATGAAAAATACACGCAAATGTCGAATTAAAATCCACTTGACGACATAACAAACACGTATAATGCTTCTGACATCATGTAAATGGGACTGCATTTTTGGCGTTTAATCATACAGTTTGGCGATAGTTTTTTGTTATGAAAAGTGGTCGACGGGATCATAGAGAAGTACCGAGGAAATAAACATAACAAACAGTTTTCGCCAAATTGGCGAGGAAAAAAATCGCGCCAACGTGGTGAGTATATGACATCTGTGCCGGGATTTTTACCCTTTTATCTGTGCTTTCGGAAATATAAAAAAATAAAAAAAATACGGTATTTCTCTATTATCCCGTCGACCACTTTTCATTACAAAAAACTAACGCCAAACTGTAACGCCAAATAAACGGGAGAACATTGCCATTGGAATATCAAAATAAATAAATAAAATATAAGATTTTAAGGACACAATTGTTATTTTAATTGAGAATAATGAAATAACTAATAAATCAGTAAAACATAATAAAAAATACACGCAAATGTCGAATTAAAATCCACTTGATGACATAACAAACACGTATAATGCTTCTGACATCAAGTAAATGGGACTGCATTTTTGGCGTTTAATATTACAGTTTGGCGATAGTTTTTTGTTATGAAAAGTGGTCGACGGGATAATAGAGTAGTACCAAAAATACTTATATCAGGCGTATAATGTTTTGCATTTTTATATGGACCACTTCTCCATTTTATGATTTTAAATGCTATCTATATCAGATATTTCTTTCCTGAGATTCCCACAAGTTATTTTCGGTAATTTTTTAGTTCGCTTATTAATTGTTTACAATTTGCCCCCTGACAATAACAATTATTTATCACAAAAATGTTTTTTAGTTTTGTAATATATGTTTGTTATGTATTTTTATTACTTGTTAAAATATCAAAAATGGCAATAAAATTTTATTTTAGCATCGAACTTAATTTTTTAAGATGGCGCAAAAACATGATTTAATAAACGTATATTTGTAAATATTTGAAAAACATGTTTTTCCACTCTCTAGAAAAATTTGGTAAGATGCTAAAACTGCCTATTAGCACCATTTTTAATTTTTTCCCCAATGGTGCCAACCAGCACATGATACGGAACTTTTCCCCATTCAGATACACACACAAGGCTGGTCTCAAACAAGAGTAATGCTAGCAACAATATTTTTTTAACTCTATAAGAGTTACAAACAATAATGACATTAAATTCTCCTATTAGCTTTGGGCCCGATTATGGATGTTTCTCCTAGAAAAAAAACTGTAGTAGAAGTCTTTTACATTTGTTTCGAATGAAGCTCTGTCACCAAAGTATTAATTAATAATACAAACAACATTAATATTAACAGGGGGGGGGGGAGTTTGAATTTAAGTGTAAATATTTGGAACCTCCCCCCTCCCAAAAAAAAAAGTTACAGAAATTAATTTAAAATGGCGTTAAGCCACGCTGTCTGACATATTGGCTACGAACCCGATTACGAAACTTTCACTTAACTTAATAACATGTATCTAATAGTCCTGAGGGTACTTTCCCTTCCCAGTTATACGGAGCTTGGGGCTTTTTAAAAAAGCTTGACGCAGTTCGAGTTTAAGAAGTTGATATTTACTGTCAAATGACATAAACTACTATGAAAATAAACCTGATGAATTATTATGCTGGTTTATGTATGTATTTAAAAAGTTGCATCTGATTACTCTTATTAGATAAATTACTCCTGTTTGCATTTAATAACAGATGAACGGCTTCTGTATACTAAATTGTTTAAATATTGGGAAGAGGTGGCGAGAGGTAGAGAGATGTGTAAACAAACGGGTAGACAGACGGTTAGAGAGACTAATAGCGACATAGATAAGCTAACGGGTAGCGAAACGAATAGACAGACGGGTAACGAGACAGGTAAAAAAGAGGGTTGACAGAGGGGTAGCGAGTCGAGTAGTGAGACCGTTAGACAGGATGTAGAGGGAAAGGTTGCGAGATGGGTAGCGTGGTGGATAGCGAGACAAGTATAGAGATGAGCACAGATACGAGTTGACAGACGGGTAGAGAGAGGGGTATATAGACAGACAGACGTGTCGAGAGACGGGTAGTAAAACGGGAAGCGAGACAGTTAGAGAGACGGATAGACAGGTGGGTAGGGAGATGGTTAAAGAGTAGGGTAGATAGACAGACGGATAGTGAGATGGGTATACAGACGAGTAGAGAGACAGTAGACCGATGGGTACGGAGAGAGACACGATATAGAGACACGGCTAGACATACGGGTAGTTAGATGGGTAGACAGACGGTTAGAGAAACAGATAGGCGGGTAGCGAGACCAGTAAATAAATATACAGATATGTAGAGAGATGTGGAGAGAGAGAGTCAATCAGGTAGTGAGATGGGGTAGAAGAACGGATAGGGAAACAAACAGATTGTAGAGAGATACAGACAGGCAGACAGAAGAAAAATCTGGGGTTTGAAGTAGTAAAGGCGCAGGGGGGGAGAGCCTCCTAGAAAATAGTCAAGAAGTATTATTTTTTTTTTCAATTTCGCTGATATGGAGATTTAATGTAAAATTTATCTTTACAGAAGTCATCGAATGATTTTTTATGTACTTTAGTAGGAATTTAGGCTACAATTTGGTAATCAGGTTTGTAGCAAAGCATGTTATCAATGTGGTTTGACGTGTATGAGTTTCTATAAATAGTTATTCAAATAAACAAGATGGAATATTTTTTAATTCAAATATAAATATTTGGTACAAAGAAAATGTTGCATCAATGAAATTAAATTTGCGTTAAACTACGCTTGATAAAATACGCTCTTTGCTGCAAATCCGATTACGAAACTTTAAAAAGCTTGGCGTTTTAAAAAATCCGGCTTTTTTTTTTTTTTTAAGTTTTGAGCAATACCCGCTTAAGAAAATGAGATGCTTTGCCAAATGTTATAAAAAAATATATATGAAAACATAACAGTATATATGAATTTATATATGATATTTTGTAATTATATCATTTAATTTGCTCTTTTTCATATATTGTATCTTCTTTATATCTTAATTGTTAACCCCATGTTCTCAGCAATATCACTCAGACTAATCCCTTTGAGGGAAGTCCTAGTTTAAGTAATAATCACTGTAAGAAGGTTTCATCCATATATTTAAAACGCTAAGCGTTTTCTTTCGACAATCCGTGAGAACAAACTACTGCATCAAATTGCATCAATCTTTTTTTAAATGAAAGGTATTTGGACACAGATTTGTTATCGCACATTCGTTTATTCAAAAATTTTATTAATTAGCCGTAATTTTAAATTAAACTTTTGCATCTTCTTATGACGTCATAAAGTCGGCAATCGGAATACGCCCACTATTGCGAGGCACATAGTTTATTCTCTGAACTCTGTGGTTGCGAGGATAAAAGAGAATTAATAAATATTAAAAGCACGTGGCTTTTAGGCGGAATCTTTTAATTTGCATGTTAAATTTCGGTAAAAATATTTATCCGCGTGTTTTGTGAGAGAACAAAAATTCATATTTATTTTGACGTCATGGGAATATTGTTCATTGGGTTTATTTTATCATTATGCATTATGACTTTGTTGATGCTTTTTTTCATTACAATTAAATACAAAATATATTTTTATTTCTATACATGGTGTTTAAACATACAAGTAACGTATACAAAGTAGACCGGGAGGCGGCAGCATAGACAGTCACCTCATCCAGTTCACGACTGAAATTCCAGAATTAGTTAAAAGTCGATTCGCATATTAAAACGCAATCGGTCTGCCAAGTCATATCTTGGTGGAAAACAAAAGAAAATCAGATTTTAGCGGTTGCCTCGCAGGTTTACCATTGTGTTTTCCTGCACCCAGTTATCCATGTTTTCATACATTTGGGTGCAAAAAACAAAATGGTAAACCTACGAGTCAACCACAAAAATCGGGTTTTCATGTATTTTCCACCAAGATATGACTTGGCAGACCGATTGCGTTTTAATATGCGAATCGACTTTTAAACAATTCTGGAATTTCAGCCGTGAACTCGATGAGGTGATTGTCTGTGCTGCCGGCTCCCGGTCTAAAGTACGTGGGAAAAGTTTGCGCCGGTGAAAATAACGTTATGCTTAGCTTGAAATGCATTTTAACATTGATAAAACTAAAAAGAAAAAAATATATAATTGTGTCAACATGACGTAATTTTAACTGATTTTTCAATTTTTAATTTTAAAGATTAGAACTAGAGCCTTTATTGGTTGCTTCATCTTGATTGCATACCTTGATTATATGTAACTAATTACTTTTTTTAAATTATAGGTCAGAAGATTTCATTTTTTAATAAAAAAATTCACAAAATTAAAGTATTTCAGGAAAATTAAAATTATTAAAAGTACTGTTATGGTAAACAGAAAAAAAAACTTGGAATTAAGATTGTATTTTTAGCTAGAATAAACAATGTAAGGCTAATATTTTATAGGAATTATTTTGGTAGGTTTGTTATAAGGTCATTTAACAGTTCCTTATTAGCGGCAAAGTCCTATTTCTTTCACTGTGAAATTATCTTTCGATGTCAAAAAATGATAGTCTATTTTTGAACGCCAGCTAAAACACAGTGGCATTTTTTAGAAATGTGATAATGACAACAAACGGCGCTATCGCTTTAGCTTTCATCGCACTTACATCACTTCTAAGTATTACAAATTTCAATTTTTGACTAAATTTTACAACTTTAATTCTTACATCATCAATTAGAAAAAAAAATTAGCTTTCGATTGAATTTTTTTTTAAACTGCTGCTTAATTTAACGACTTTTTAAATAATTTTCAAGCATGAAATATTTTTCAATTCGATCTCAACAATGACCATCTGTTTGCTTTTATAATGTAAAATAGCCTCTGGGAAAGTTACCACAATTGAAAATAGATTTCCCTAACCATCATGAAAAGTGAAAAAAAAATAATAAAAAAACCTGATAAATCATAAGATGAGATTATCCATAAGATTTTGGCGCTAAATTAAAATCTGTCAAAAAAACAAACAAAAAAAACTGTTTTTAGTTTGTGATTAACATAAAATTCATATGTTGATGTATATGTTGCATCTGCAGATTGATTTATTATTGTAAAAAAAAAAAATTCTTCATCGTTACATAAAAATTGATTAGCTTAAAACAATGGATGAGTTTTAGAAGATATATATTTCAAACTAACAATTTAAAACTTTTAATTTAAACATTTTAAAACTTTTTTAACATCGAATTTCGACGGTGCTTTTGGGCAGATGTAATGCACATTCGCATAGGAGCTCATTCGGTAGCATTATCACAGGGGGGATGTGTGCTTTATTTACTATGTTCTTTTATTTACTGAATATGGGATGAAAGTAGAGATATACTATTTGTATGATACTTCATAGGCCCATGAAATTTTCTTTCTTGCCGTGGGGAATATGGAGGTAATGTTTAACTGATTTGCATTACACAGTTTTTTACGAATTGTTTGTTTGGAGTTTGCATGGAAAATAGTACTGCATTTCAATGGGGGAAACACTTTTAAAATAAAATACTTCTTATGTAAAAAAGAAGCTTATTTTAATGATATTGTTATAGTAATTTTTTTTCCGTCAATTTTTGACGGTTTCCATCTAGTTTATTTTTACTTTTTTTTTAAGATGTTTCATTTTAAAATGTAATTTATAAGGACTTACCTGCCAAATATATGCCCTTCAACGACTTAGGCACTTGGTCCGACATTATTATTTCGATATTGTTGTGCGAGATATTTAGGTATTGTAGACTAGGCAACTGCTGGAACTGCCACAGAGACTTAATGCGGTTGCGTTGCAGGTATAGCTCAGAAAGATTGATAAGCCCTGTAAATTCATCTCTCGCAAAAGTCTGTTGAAAGAGACATTTCATACTTTGATTTTAATTCCAGAAAATTAAACTAAAAACTATTATTCAAATTTTGTAACGCGATCAATGGAATCAAACTACTTATTAATGTTCAGGAATCATATATGCATCAGTTTACACCATTTATGGCCTGACATTTTTTACCTCGTAACTTTATGCCTCTGCATATATTTCGCACTTAACCTTTTGACTACGAACCGGCACATTTTCTGCCACAGGAGACTATTTTTGTATTCTATTAATGCCACTATTTACAAATATATATATATATATACTGTACTTATCGGCTACAAAACATATTTAATTTATGTTTATTAAAAATTTCAATGATTAAACCTAATTTTTCAAATGTAGTTCGAAAATAAATGATAAAAATTTTTGCTTCGAAAAATGAATCTGGCTGGGATTCGAACTCAAAAATTAAATTCTGGAGTCCAACGCGCTGCCAACGACGCTATTAAACCACTTGCCAAAGAAAGAAATTCACGCGATTATAAACTGTCATGTAAACTTTGAAATTTATTTTCTCAAGACCCAAACATGAGAATTGCGCTTTATGGCTTTCATATATTTATATACTAACTATAATCCTCTATCGATACACAAACGTTCATTGTATTCTCTGTCCCCGACCTCATAACCTCCCCCTGTCAGATAACTTTATATATATACTAGTATATAACCGCGTCAAAAATGACAGATTGTTGATCTGCCTTTCTTTTTCATAAGACTTCATACAAACAAACAGCATGAAGGCTTTATTATTGAAAGGTTTGTACTGTAAAAGTACATTTTAAAAATGACAAATGATTTCTAACAATAAAAATGATGAGGATATATATATATATATTTTACTCAGTATTAAATTTTGGAATTAGTTCAACGATTGGACAAAACATTCAAATTAAATATTAACAAATAATTCATGTGCGAAAGTTTTTGTAAAAATGTGTTATCAATGAGTTTCTAAGGAGCTTGACTCACCACATAACTCATTGTTCGATTACATAAGCAAAATTAAATGCAAATTACGTTGTACTATGTATTCCTTATATTTTAATTACGTTTGATAAGAAATAATCATTTTACAGTATATGACCCCTTATCCGGAATTCCAAAATCCGGAAAAACCCGAAGTCAGCAAACAAAATTCGAAAATTTTTTTAATTTGTATATTTTTACAAAAATTTTAGAATTTTTGAAAATTTTCGAAAATTTTACCGATTTCTAATTTTTTTCAGTCCATTGTGTTTCAGGGTGTAATCACTAAAATATTGTTACTTCGGTGGCGGGTGAACATGACCCCCCTCCCCCCTTCTTCCCGAAATTAGAAACAAATCATTTTTCTCTCAAATTTTAGTTTAAAATTAATTTATATTACGATTCGTTTGAAACAAAAAATAGTTATATATTTATTTCACCAAGGGTGATTCTGTTCCGAATTTTCCTTAAAATTTAAGGCATTCGGTTTCGAAAATTTTAGTCTTCAGTCCAAAGATTCGAACATAACAAAATCTCGAATTTTGAGCGATCGTCGCCGAAAAAAACAATTATGTCTATCGTTCGAAGAAAAAGTAGACAATTTCTTCAAAGGATTGCGGAAAAAACTTGAATTTTGTCAAAGGATTGAAAAAAACGCAAATTTCGTCGCAGAATTGCGAAAAAAACGCTAATTTTGTTAACAAATCGCAGAAAATACGCGATTTCCGACAAAGACTTGCGAAGAAAACGCAAATTTCTTCCAAGGGCTCCGAAAAAATGTAAAATTTCTTTAAGGGATCACAAAAAAACCCACAAATTTGGTTAAAAGGTCGAAAAAAAACGCAAATTTCTTCAAAGCACTGCAAAAAAAATTCTAATTTCGTTAAGGGATCGCGAAAAAAGTGGAATTTCGTCAAAGGATCGAAGGGAAAAAAAAACAAAAATTTTGTCAATATGATCACAGAAAAAATGCGAATTCCGTCAAAGTATCGCGAAAAAAAAACCACGCTAACTTCGTCAAAGAATCTCAGAAAAAACTCGAATTTTGTCAAAGGATCGTAAACAAAAGGTAAATTTCGTCAAAGAATAGCAAAAAACGCAAATTTCCTCAAAGAATCGCAGAAAAATGCAAAAAAAAAAAAGGATCGCAAAAATAAAACGCAAATTTCTTCAAAGGACCACGAAAAAATTATATTTCGTCAAAGGATCGTAGAAGAAAAACGCAAATGTTGTCAAAGAATAGCAGAAAAAAATGCAAGTTTTGTCAAAGAGTCGCGAAAAAAAGCATGAATTTTATCAAATAATCGTGAACTTCGGGAGGACCACAAATCCGAAAAATTCCAAAACACGGAAAGCCTCTGGTCCAGAGGATTTCGCATAATAGGTCCTGTACTGTATTTTAAATGGAAGCAAAATTTCAAAATACGCCAGTAGATGGCACCAATGTACTGGATTGATCACTCAAATCCTCCGTACGAAAGAAATCACCGCTATTTCTGAAAAGAAAAGTGCTGACAGAAAAAAATATATGCAGAAATGTTGATATACGTGTTTTATATGAAATAGTTTTTGAAGGTTTTAAACAAAATTAAAATATTTAAAAGCTCTAATATGCTTTTACAAATATTTTAACAGCAGAATCGGATGAAGCATAGCTTTTTCATTAAGCCTAACATGGCGTTTAACTATGGTCGATTCGCAGATCAGAGTGGTCGAGCCCGGAGCCGTTACAGACACTTTCTTGCCTTCGGATTTTATTATAAGTAAGATATATAAGGGACGTTCAAAAAGAAACGAGCCGGGGTCTGGAATGTGCAAACCGGTGACAGAATGGTAATATCGTTGCGTCAGTAACAAAGAAGGATTCCGACAAGAGCGCGGAAGTCCACATGCCCGCCGCTAGAGGCTCACGAGTGCAAGTCACGTGACTACAAGGCTAGCAGAAGCATGCAGCAGTCGTCCAACGCTCATTCGTGTCGTAGGCAGTGAAATGGATGCATAGGAAAAAAAGCAAAGAGGTGTTCGCTTTCTGACAGCGGAAGGGGTAAGGGGAACGGACATTCATCTAAGAATGTTACAAGTGTACAGTGAACACTGCAGGGCCCTTACAAGGGTCAATGCATGGCACAAGCGTTTCAGGGAAGGACGGGTTTCCTTAGCCGATGATGCACGGTTTGGAACAAAAAAAACGCATTACCGATGACATCTTCCAGCTGGTTGATGGACTCGTTACGCCATTTTTGGTCCTCTAAAAAAGCCTATGAGGGGCAAACGATTCACCTCGGACGACGACGTCAAGCAATACGTGCGGAATTGGTTCACATCGCAGCCCCAGGAATTTTACGAGACAGCCATTCACCGCCTTGTGTCTCAGTGCATTACCCCCTATATAAGCAAGCCGCCCTGCAGGTTACTGTACTTTGAAATGACGTATCTTAAGTAGTCCACACTAGCTATTCAGCATGGTTGCCATAGTTTACCGTCTATCCTTTCCTTTTCCCCATAATGCATTTCACGTTAGCTTAGCTTTTTCTTGTTTCTTCATTCGAAGGCGAAAAAGCATGTAGATACGTGTTGTTTTGGTTGTTGCTTGGCTTTTATTATTATAATAAATACGTTGTTATATTTCAATTTTACACAAAATTTGTAGTGTGTGAAGAATGCCGTACAGGTGTTGTGCTATAAATTGTAAAGGAAATTATAAAGATAAAGCAAAAGTTCCCGTTTTTTTCGTTTCCAAAAGATGGCGACTTACAGCGAAGACGGCTGCAAGCACTTTGCCGAAAGGGTTTCATAGTAACTCCAATCTCAAAAGTAAGTTGACTTCATTTGTAACTTATCTTTTTTTTTTTTCTCTCTCTTTTATGGTTCGTAATTGTTTATGCAAAATATATTTGGGACTATTCAAAGCAAAAACGTGTCTTAAGTTACATTCCATAATTTATCGTATTTGTTTACTGCCGGAATCTAACATTAAAAGCTGAACTATCCCAAATTCCACCAAAAAAATAATTTTTATTCAATATTCACCAAGCTCTTAAAATACATGAGTAAATTCTTTAATTTTCATACATTTAAGCAAATTAGTCATAAAATTAACCAAATACCGTTTCAATTGTTAACCGATTGGCGCTTTTTGGCGAAATTTCCTGTCTATTAAATGTTTGTTTACAATTACCAAGTTTATTGTTTTTCCTTGTTCAATATGTCTGTTGTTTTAAAATACGTTAAATTTTTTTTAATTGCAATTTTATTTAAATCAGATTTTTAAAATTTAAATTTGACTTTTTAAATAATTTTTTTTTAATGCTATATGTACAATTATTTATTGCATATACATACAGTGTAATTTATGTACAGCGTTGCCCAGTTCTGCCACTTTATCAGAATTTTCAAATTTACATTAATTGATTCTGCATTTTATAAAAGATTTCAGAATTTTAAAATAATTTTTAGAATTTTAAAAATCTTATATAAGTTTAGATAATATATAATTCTAGGTTTTTTTTTAACCAATTGTATGTGAATTTTATTAACAATTCATAAAACTATGCTAGATTAGCTTTAAACTATTTTTTATATGCTTCTACTGATATACAAATTTGCCAGCTCTATTTTTTAAGGGGGGGGGGGACGGATTACATGTAAGTTTCATACACTTCATTCAGTCATTCTTTTCTATTATTACGCATGTATTTTTTTTTTCTTTTAATGAAATATTATTTTTAAACTTAGTTATCTGTTATGTAAGTCATGTTAATTCTTTTTTTTTTCTGTTAAGTATTTTAAATTTTATTAGCTTCTAAGAAATAAATAATTTAAAACACAAGTTTTCAAAATTGCATTTGTGTTCAAAAATTGACAATAACATTAATTTGTTTTACTGCAATAAGATTTATTTATAGTGATTATTCCTTGGGTATTTTGTATTCTCTATGTGCAATTATTTATTGCATATATACATTCTAATTTAGTTATAGTGTTGCTGAGTTCTGTCACTTTCAAAACTTTCTATTTTATATTAATGTTATCCTCATTTTATAAAAGATTTCAGAATTTCAAAATAAATTTTAAAATTAAAAAATTCATATATAAGTTCAAATAATATATAATTCTAGGGTTTTATAACCATTTTATGTGAATTTTATTAACAATTCATAAAACTATGCTAGATCAGCTTTAAACTTTTTTTATATGTTTCTACTGATATATAAACTTGCCAGATCTATTTTTTAAGGAATGGGGGAGGGGGGGTGCATTTTTGCTTTGAATAGAAATATTTTGCATAAACAATTACGAACCATAAAATAGAGAAAAAATATATATGTTACAAATGAGGTCAATTTACTCTTGAGTTTGGTGTTACTATGAAATCCTTTCGGCAAAGTGCTTGCAACCATCGTCGCTAAAACTCATTTAAATGTATTTGAAATTTAAGAAAAATATAAACTCATTCACTTGGTTAATATGAAATTTTGTAATCATATAAACAATTAAATATATATATACAGTTAAAAGAATGGAGCAATAGAAACAGCATTGGAGCAATATAATTTGAAAATGTATTCCTTTAAACATATATCTATTCCAGATTATATACAATATTCTGGAATACATAAAATATTCATTAAATGAATTTGGAGCATGTATCACTTATACTTAAAATGATCATGATTTTTTGTTATAAACTTCAATGGATCTGAAAAAAATATTCTTTGTTATTAAAATGTTTGAATAAAAAGAACCAATTTTCGAACTTTATGAGTTCCTAAGCAATTACAGAATTTAGAGTGAATTGAAGTTGGATTTATTTGATAATAAAAAAATCATTTTTTTAAGTCTTTCAAAAAACCACATTGGAATATTGAACCATTTGATTTACATGTGCACAAGGAAGAATAAGATCTCTACATAAATATCAACAAAAATACTTTTAAATAACCTATATATTTATTTATTCTAACATTTTCAATATCTTCATAAGTTTCCATGTTTCAGTATTATAAAAATTACATATAAAATTACAAGATTTAGATATATTTTCAATAGATAATATAATCATTAATCTTTTAACATTTTTCAGCTGAGATTCTGTATTTAAAAATTATGATTTTTATTTTAAAGTGGGATACTTGTTTAAATGAAATTTAAAAAGCATGGATTTTGAGTTCTCAATCTTTCTCACTCATTAAATTTCCAATGTATTTTTATTAAAACATAATATTTATTACTAAACATCTTGACCTTAATTTTTTTCTTTTTTCAAAAAGTTTATTTAAATCAATGATTTTTTTAAAAAGAAATCATGATTTAAATCAATGAACCCTCGCTTCAGTCATAAGAAAAAAATCATCTATAGAGAAAAAAGAAAGCTAAACACAAACTATTTCCTAGCCAGGTGTGCCGAACATCGGCGCAAATTCAGCGCTGACACCTACAATGGTCTACTTCAGCGACGTCACTGTTTCCGTGCGGAGGCTTGCTTATATAGGGGGTAATGCTCAGTGGGACAAGTGCCTCAACAGCCAGGGCCAATACTTCTGAAATATATGTACTAGTTTCTGTTCCTAGGCCTCCGGCTCGTTACTTTTTGAACCTTCCTAATATAAATAATGCGCAGTCTGCTCTGCATTTTATTTTTATTTTAGCATTCAATCTAATGTTCATTATTTTGTCATTTATTTATTCCATTATTTTTATTTTATTCTATTAAACTTTTAACGATTTAATTTTTATACCTCTTAATTAATAATTTTTAGTATTAAACCTATTAAAAAATTACCATACTAAATTTAAATTTAATACTTATGGACATACACAATATCTTATTCAGATCATAACATATTTATCATTAATAATTAGTCTATAGTTTATATTGAGTGTGAGCAATTGCCTCACGTATGTAGTTGAATTTATTGTCAATTTAAATATGCATTTATAGATTTATAGATTTTAATTACATTTTTAATTAGATGGTTTATCTAATGGTTGAGGATAATATTTTTTTCGGAGTGTATATATATATATATATATATATATATATATATTACAAAATTTATTTTTTTTCCGCAATCTTCTAAATTATACTATAAAAATTTTCCATTTAATAGTGTTCCGTATGTGTGACCCCGGCTTATTAAAATAATTCTTAACATCATAACTTATAATTCTTATTCTTAAAATAGTCCTTTACTATCCATATGTAAAGCCATTTTATCCTAATCTAAAAATGGCGATAACTACTTAAGTTTATTCTTTAAACAGAACATCTTTATTTTTAATCCTCCATTATTAAAATTAATTATTATTATTCCCATGTAATCAGACTGCTATAACTTTTTTATTTAAATACTAAAATATCATATCTCTTAAAATTATTCCATCTTAAAAAACCCTATTTCCGTAAATTCTTTCTTATATTAAAATATAAAATGTCTCTTAGTATGTTTCAATATTTAAATATAATCTGTGTCAATTATTAAATTTCTTCCCTAGTATTCTAAAAAATTGTCTGCAGCTAAAGAATATATTTTTATACCTATTCTCGAAGCTAAAATATTACTTCATTTTACCGCGTTTTTAAAAGATTTCGGAAAATTCCAGTTCTAACCAGAAATATTATTTAGCTTCAAAACATTCCGGAAGTAAAATTACCTCAAAATAATTGCACCGGAAATGCGAATGAAGTTCCTTTAAAGCCCTTATGATTCGGAGAATCCGTGTCACGTGACGTATGTTGTGGTCTTGTGCAAATGCTGTTAAAACACGAAACAGACTCGATTTTCAGTGAAACGTTTGACGGGTGGCGTTGACTAAATGAGCGGCTGTTCGATTAGACGATGGAAATTTTGACGGGAGGCGTTGATTAAAAGGAGCGACTGTTCGATGGATTTTTTTGACATTTGGTCTGGAATGAATTTTATCAGAGCATTTCCCCGAAATCTAAAGATGATTGTTTTTTAATAAATGAATTCGGTGCCATCGTGTTCTTTTTTCCTTCATTCTACATACTGCTAGGCTTATTAGTGCTTAAAGTTCCTATTACGACTGCATTAATTTGGAGATGTTTGTCATCTTTTTCTTCGACTGTTGTATGAAACTAAAACAATAGCGGAATGCAACACACACACACACACACACACACACACACACATATATACTATATATATATATATATATTTAATTATGTTATAGAACAAATTCTAAATACAGCGTTTTATTTAGATAGGTAAATCTAATATGCATTATATAAATTTTTTAACAACTGAACTAAACTTTGAACTACATTAAAGTTGCATAATTTTAATATTGTAATTCATTTATTTTACTATGTTTTAACTTTATTAAACTTTTAACGGCAATTTTTTTTCTCTATCAGTTAACAAATTACTTCAACATATCATAAAATACTATGAAATTAATTTAAATGTATTATTTTATTATGTATAAAACGTGTCTTATTCAGGTAATAAAATATTCATTATTGATAGTTAACAAAGAACATTGCTTATAATATTATCAGGTGGTTTTGTAATTGAATTGAAGATTTATTGAATGATACTTTTTTGGGCAAATAATTTTTTGTTATTTTAATTAAGTTATAGAATAAATACTAAAAGTAGTATTTTAGTCAGAAAGGTAAATATAATTTACAATGCAATAGAAAAATGTTATATAATGAAATGTTGCACAAAATGCAAAAATGTAAATAATAATAATAATAATAATAATAATAATAATAATAACAATAAAATTGTGCAATATTTAATGTAGTTTAAAGTTTAATTATTTTGGTAAAAGAAAAATAATAATGCCCAACAAATTAAATATTATTAAAAATCTATATCTCTAGAATTAATAGTATTAACTATAGCAATATTACTAAGAGCTCTTACAAATTTGGCGCTATCCCTTGTTCAATATTCTCAAAACCAAGTTCAAATATTTCAAGAAAATGACGTAAATATATAATTAGAAAGATTTATAAATCATGAAAACATAACATTAATCTTATAACAATAAATATCCTCCTACAAAATAAGAACAGCATTTTGTTAGTTTTATAAATTAATTACAAATGAAAAAAAATCTAGTCGTATGTGCCAATCCCAAAACTTTCTTCTATCTCAATCATGTTAATACTTCTAATTTCGTCCTCACATCGCCAATAAAATCAATACTTTTCGTCATTCTGTTGTACGTCAGCTGCTTGCGAATCATCGGGTTACAGGGATGCGAACAACCAATGTATACTAAACTACGAAAAGTCCTTTTGGCCTGTACCGACTGGAACAGATAGCCTCCCTACTCCTTGGTTTTGCGATTTTAGCTAATTTTACTGGAAAACACGAAGCTAAAATGCGTGGAACCCAATCAAAGAAGATTCATTCCCAGTTCTCGTCAACATTGAATTTGAATGAGAATATCGCCAAATTAGTCCTCTACAGCCAAGTTGGCTTCATTTATGGCAACTTATTTTGGTCGCCAAATTTGGCGATATTTCTTCAATTGCCGCCAAGCTTGGCGAGAATTTGACGTTGGCGAATATAAATAAAAGCATTTAAGTGATAAGCATTTAAGAATAGGAACAATGGTTACAACAATGAAAGAAAATTTGCTGAAACCCTGTTAACTAAAACTCATAAATTAAACCCGTTTATGGATGCATTCTGCTGTCTTGTTTGAAAATGTCAACCACCCTAAAATTTCAAACCGCTATATCTCTGCCATTTTTTAATATAGAGACAAAACAAAAACTGCTCCGGATTCTCCGGATCAAGGCCGAACATTTAACGGAAAAAACTTTTAGGATTTCTATTTTTTTATACATCTTTTTGAATTTGAAATCTTTAAATGGCCATCACAGCGCCCCCTTCCGGCGGAATATCCCCACATTCTAGTAGGACTTGCTGGCTACAGCCAAAAACATATTAAAAAATTTTGGTTTAATTATCCGCATAACATCATACACTTTTCGATGATACAATAGTGAAAATCGAACAAAAATCGCGATGGCAGCGCCCCCTTTCGTCGAAATATCCCCGAATTCAACCTAGACCTGCAGGCTTATGGTCGAAAACAAAGAAAAAAAATTGGTTCAATTATCTGCATAACTTCATACACTTTTCGATGATACAATAGTGAAAATCGAACAAAAATATCCATCACAGCGCCCCTTTTTGTCGAAATATCCCTAAATTCTGATAGAATCTGCTTGCCATAGCCAAAAACAGAGAAAAAAAAATTACGTTCAATTTGAAGCATAACTTCATACACTTTTAGATGGTACAATAGTGAAAATGGAACAAAAATATCGATCACAGCGCCCCCTTTCGTCGAAATATCCCCAAATACTGATAGAATCTGCTTGTCATAGCCAAAAACATAAAAAAAAAGTTAGGTTCAATTTGAAGCATAACTTCATACACTTTTAGATGGTACAATAGTGAAAATGGAACAAAAATATCGATCACAGCGCCCCCTTTCGTCAAAATATCCCCAAATTCTGATAAAATCTGCTTGCCATAGCCAAAAAGATAGAAAAAAAATTTGGTTCAATTTGAAGCATAACTTCATACACTTTTCGATGATAGAATAAAGACACACAGACGGACAGACGGACGGACGGACAGACAGACATTTTGTAAAAACGTGTTTTTCGGAATCTCCTACCCCTAAAACGTGTAAATCCGTCGAAAACCGGAAGTCGAAAAAATTTCGATTACAATACTTTCTTCTATTATAGATAGAAGAAAGTAAAAAGTTGAATATATAAACTATTTTCATTAAGAAAATGAAACAAGTTGTAATTTTCAAAAATTCTTTTAATTATTACTTGTCAGAAATGAATGAAGAAGTATATTTAAACATGAGTAAACAATCTTAGAAAATTAACGTCTAAAAAATTTGCAAAAGAAAAAAAAAAGTGAAAATACAAATTAGTTTTACAAATTGAATATTTTTGAAACACATTTTTAGTGGATATATCTGGGCAAGAGTTATGATTATTAAATTTACAAACTGACTTAATGAATCATTTTATCAATTATTTATATCATTAACATTTTAATCATTTTCTATTTAAAAATTAATTAATGCGAGTTATCTAGTGGAAAGGAAAATCTCCAGAAAAATATTAAAATTTTTCTTTACTGTAGTGCATTTGGTAAAATTAAAATTTATCAAATTTAAATATTTTTAAACAAATTATTATGCATTAAAAAATAGTAATAACAAATTTCTTTAACATGTATGAAGAAAATGAAAAATAAATGATTAATTAATTGTCATTAAAATAAGATTATGCAGCGGAAAAAAAATCAAAGGACGTCGAACAGTACCGCCAAAAATTAGTCCGGAAGATTTAAGTGAAGTAGGTTTTGGGTAAATTCGGCTTTTCAACCCGACTTCACCCAAAGGAATGTTTCACCTCAGATCCTGGAGGATCAGACTTAATCACAGACCATTAAAAATTCTGCATGGTTAGTCAATAGTTAATTTCGCTTAAAAAAACTTAAGGGGTCTCAAAACTCTTACTTTTCCACCGAAAATGCAAGTTTGCATTTTTTTTTTTTTTTTTTTTTTTTTTTTTTTTTTTTCAAATTGGCATTTTTTCAACAAACAAATGATTTTTTTAAACATTTTACAATTTAAATTCAAATTAAAAAAATAATAATAAATTTTTAATTGCTTGAAATTGAAGTATAAGTTCAAGATACATCAATTTTACATCATTATCAGTTTTGTTTGTTATTTTTAAAGCAATATATTTTCTGCAACCTAGCGCGCAGTGAATACCAGGAGAAAAAGGTTTTTTTTTTTTTTTTACTTTCTTTTTAAATTTAAACATTTTTAAATAATTAAATATGAATTATACAACATTGAAATAATTATATTAAATCAAGCAGATAATGACCTGTTAGTGGTACAAATTTCATTTTATTGTGTGTTATATGAAGTCAGGAATAAAATAAAATGTGACATGATGCAAAATCGCATCTTCGGGGGAAAAGTAAGGGTTTTGAGACCCCTTAACGTTTGGAATCCACGTTTACTGAAAGAAAAGCATTGAACACAAAAAATCAATCTTTAGGATCTGATCTTAAACATGTCGGAACTATTTATGTATATATGTTACAATTCATGTAATCGTTGAAGAAGATTGGCGATAAGCTGTATGGAATTGCAGTTGAATTATATAAGTGAAACGAGTTGTTCTTTCGATGAATATATATGGTCTCAGTCGTCGTTTATTCGAAGTATAAATATAGTGGCAGTCGTCGTACAGGATCCAGGCAATAAATTGACATCGTGGGTGTTTCTCCAGGATGTAAAAAAAACCAAGATATTCAGAATTCCATGTTTTTATTTAAAAATCGTCATGGAAGCAGTCCTCACACGATTTAAAAGTGCAACGCCATCTTTCACTGAATCAGCCGTCACAAGCTGATACTAAAACACATCGAACATTATCACAACTCTCGACAAACTAATAGGCTTAATTATTTAGAATGCAGGATGAGTAAAAGATGCAGCCAGGGGACTGTTAACAGTTGCAAACTCGGTCAAAAAACTGAGTGAAGCACGATTACACTCGCTTTTTGTGAATAAGCGGAACTAAGACTCCTATAATACCAAATCATGACGTAGCACGCGCTCTAACCAATGAGAGAATATGGAATACGTGTACAATCTACGTCATGACCAATG
This sequence comes from Maratus michaelseni, assembly GCA_963931845.1. Classification (NCBI taxonomy): domain Eukaryota; kingdom Metazoa; phylum Arthropoda; class Arachnida; order Araneae; family Salticidae; genus Maratus; species Maratus michaelseni. The sequence continues at coordinate 2,559,560 of OZ007597.1, read as the reverse complement.
AGGATGATGAAGTAAATAGTTCTAACACATTCTAAGCGGATGCATTTTAAAGTGAAAAGAAACGAACTCGGGAAACTCGGAAAGACGAAAGGAGGAAAAATAAAATGGCTTTCGAAAAAACAATCGAAATCACAGATATGATCAGAATTTATGATATTATTTAGGAGTAACTTAGAGCTGTATATTTAAGTAAATTGGGCAAAATAATAATGAATTTAAGGGGAATTTAATAGAATTAAATAGAATTAACGATAGATATTATTAAGGAATAAGGAATTAGTGAAACGGGTGATAATTTATTATAAAACAGAGAAACATCGCGAAGGAAGATTTAATAGTGTAACATATATATAAATATATATATAAAGTGATAATTATTGATGCAAAATAGGTTGTATACAGTAATGTTCGAAGCAAAAAAAAAATATATATATATTAATTCATGTCCAAAATATTAATTTACGTCAAATTCACGAACCAATTAAAAGGCTGTCAACCGTGATATTCATGGCCATGTTTCTCATATGAAGGGTTACAAGGAATTTGTGCTTTTTGAAGCTGTTACTACATAACAAACTGACAAACCCTGATGTGTACAGGCTGCGATTAATCAAACTGGACACTTTGTTGCAGCAAAAACATTTTTTATTTGATAAGGCCTCATATTACTTTTTTTGGACACTCTGCAGAAATACTGGAGCTTGATTGGGATGTGCTCTCACACCCGCCATAAACACATGACACAGCGCCATCGTATTACTATCTTTTTCAGTTTGTGCAAAACTCTTTGGATAAAAAAAGTATTTCAGAAGACAAGCATTGTAAAAATGCACCTGGTAGAATTGTTTTGGTGAAAAAATAACCCGCTTTATGAAACAAAAATCAGGAAATTACTTGAAAAATACCAATTTATTGTCAAACAAAATGGCTAATAAATTGCACATTACGCACATAAATTTTTATTATTTCATCGTAAACCAAAAAAAAAAAAGAAAAAAGATTTAGGAAAGCTCAAGAATTTCGAAAAGGATGAACGTATATCAAGAAGAAAACTGTTACCTGTATTAAGTTATCTTCTAAATCTAACTCTATCAATTGAGATAGATATCTTATGCTTCCGTTAAGTGATTTAATAAAATTGGAGCTCAAATCCAAAAGCTGCAGGCTCGTTCTGATGGGTTTGAACGTGTTTGTATCAATCCTTCGTATTTGGTTTTCTACCAGAAATAGAAATTCTGTCTTATAAACAAATCTGAAATCTTCGTCGCTCAAATACTGGATTTGGTTTTCCACAACATAAAGTTCAATGATCTCCTTATACTTTAGAATCTTTCTTAAACTTCTGAGTTTGTTTCTAGTCAAAGAGAATGTTGACAGTTCTAAGAGAGGCTTACCTAGAATGCAAGAAACACTTACTTTAGGATTTGAAATAAAATTTCAATTTCTATCCTTATATAGTTAACATGCAATCGGGTGTATTTAAAACTTTCAACAGTGAAATTAATTTACTATGTGTAACAAAGAAGGACTTCATTAACGTATGCTCAAAATTTTTTGAAAAAGTACTGAAGATACTCCTCATGTGGATACACAGAATTATAAAATAACTAGCAAGCTACGCCCGCTACGCTGATCAATTTCTCTTAACGAACCTTTAATCAAACAAAATATTGACATTTCATAATTCACTTTTATATTTTAACAGAATAATAAGGCTACTATAATTTGTGACTCGTGCTATAGCCAATATACACGTCAGCACACGTCGCCCTTATCATTATCTTTTTACGCGGGAAGGATTCGCTATGGTACTCCATTGTGTAATTTGGTAATTTTAGAAATTGAATATTTGAAAAATGGCATAATCATTAGATTTGAAATTTATATCAAGAAATATACAATTTTTTACATTTCAAACGCAGTTTGTCTAATAATTTTCGAGCAATTTTTTTATTAGTAACTTCAAATGTTTCATTTTCCGAGATTAATCTGTGGCAAACATTAGCGAAAAACCCAGTTGTCAGAAACGAATAGCTTTATATTAAAGAGGATGTTGGAACAGGGATTGTCACCATCACTTTTGAAATCGGTTCTGTAGTTTCAGAGATTCCATACAAAATTGTAATTTAGAATGATTTTAGAACGCTTTTTGCTTATTTCACACTTTTAAATTTCGAATTTTTTTTTAAATTTATTCTTAGAGAGCATTTACATCTTATAAGTAACTACAATGCCAAATTTCAAATTTCTAGCTCCTTCAGTATAAAAAAAATTGCAATTTTAGAACGTTTTTCGCTCCTGCACCCCCCCCGTGATTAGTGGCACCGACGTACAATATAGCCGATGTTGGAGCAGGGAGTGTCATCAAAAATTTGCCACCATCACTTTTGAAATTGGTTCTGTAGTTCCAGAGATTCCATAGAAATTGTAATTTAGAATGTTTTTAGAACGCTTTTCGCTCATTTCACCCTTTTAAATTTCGATTTTTTTTTATTTTGTTCTTAGAGAGCATTTACATCGTATAAGTAACTACAACACCAAATTTCAAATTTCTAGCTCCTTCAGTATAGAAAAGATCGCAATTTAAGAACGCTTTTCGCTCCTGCAACCCCCTTGGGGTTAGTGACACCGACATAAAATATAGCCTATGTTGGAGCAGGGGTTGTCATCATCAATTTGTCACTATTACTTTTGAAAACAGTTCGTTAGTTCCAGAAATTCCATAGAAATTGTAATTTAGAATGTTTTTAGAACGCTTTTCGCTCATTTCACCCTTTTAAATTTCGATTTTTTTTTATTTTGTTCTTAGAGAGCATTTACATCGTATAAGTAACTACAACACCAAATTTCAAATTTCTAGCTCCTTCAGTATAGAAAAGATCGCAATTTAAGAACGCTTTTCGCTCCTGCAACCCCCTTGGGGTTAGTGACACCGACATAAAATATAGCCTATGTTGGAGCAGGGGTTGTCATCATCAATTTGTCACTATTACTTTTGAAAACAGTTCGTTAGTTCCAGAAATTCCATAGAAATTGTAATTTAGAATGTTTTTAGAACGCTTTTCGCTCATTTCACCCTTTTAAATTTCGATTTTTTTTTTTGTTGTTCTTAGAGAGAATTTACATCTTATAAGTAACTACCGTGCCAAATTTCATGTTTCTAACACCTTCAGTATAAAAAAATTGAAATTTTAGAACGTTTTTCGCTCATGCACTCCCCTGGGGGCAGTGGCACCGGCATGAAAAATAGCCTATGTTACAGTAGGAACTGTCACCATCAATTAGCCACCATCATTTTTGAAAACAGGTCTGTAGTACCAGAAATTCCATAGAAATTATAATTTAGAATGTTTTTAGAACGCTTTTCGCTCATCTCATACCTTTTAAATTTCGAATTTTTTTAGAATTTGTTCTTAGAGAGCATTTACATCTTATAAGTGACTACCATGCCAAATTTCGTTTCTAGCTCCTTCAGTATAAAAAAATTGCAATTTTAGAACGATTTTCGCTCTTGCACCCCTACCCCCTGTGGTAGTGGCACCGATATAAAACATAGCCTATGTTACAGCAGGGACTGTTACCATCAATTTACCACCATCACTTTTGAAAATGGTTCTGTAGTTCCAGAGATTCCATTGAAATTGTAATTTAGAATGTTTTTAGAACGCTTTTCGCGCATCTAATCCTTTTAAATTTCGATTTTTTTTTAGAATTTGTTCTTAGAGAGCATTTACATTTTATAAGTAACTACCGTGCTAAAGTTCATGTTTCTAACACCTTCAGTGTAAAAAAAAAATGAAATTTTAGAACGTTTTTCGCTCGTAAAAATAATGAAAAAAGTGGTATAGCAGCGCCACCTGTTAGGATATCTACACCAAAATGTAATCAGCGTCTATTTATGTCAAGGTGTAACTGAATCTGAAATTTGATTAAAATAACTTCATTAATTCTTGAGATAGAGCTATTGCGGAAATCGCAAAAAAATACAGAATAGCAGCGCTACCTGTCGGGCGATTTTCACCAAAAACTAATCGGCACTAATTTATATTAGGGACTAACTGAATATACAGTTTTATTAAATTTCGTGCTTCAGTTCTTGAGATAGAGCGCCCACAAAATTTTTGTCACATACAGACAGACATTTTCTACAGACTGACTCACAGACAGACATTTTCTAAAAACAGTCAAATCTTGTTCAGGACCTTCTAGAACGTATAAATCCGTCGAAAACCGGTAGTCGAAAATTTTCCTCAATCCAATACTTTCTTCTTGTAAAGAAAGAAGAAAGTAAACAAGTAGGTAAGTGTGATCGAAGATCACTCAAAGGGTTTCGTTTAATATTTTCCTTTCAAAACACTTTATCCTTTCTTTAATAAATTCAAACAAATTTCATTTAGCAACAACAACAAAAAAAAAAGTCATGTTTTTTATAAAGTAAAAATTTACCGGTCTATTTTTTCCTTTTTTCGAATATCTAAACATGCCGGATAGCGGTCCAAGCCCGCTCTTATATTCTGTCATAATAATATCATCCGTGATACGGACTAAATTCAATATTTAAAAAAATAATTTCAAAATTAAACAAATTGTACACCTTCAAAATGTTAAAATATGCGAATATTTCCATAATCGGATTTTTTTCACGATTCAATATGTTTTTCAAACTCATATATTTACTATTCTCTATTATTGATATTGATACTCGCTTTGTATTATTCTCAAACATTTGAAAAATTAGTTAAACTTCCTATATGACGTAAGATTTTCTTTTTAATTCTCTAATGACGTGAAATTCATCTGCTTTGTCCACTTACACATACTTATACTCCTTGTATTATTGAGAAATCTTAGACATTTTCCGTTTTATTACGACTATGACGTCAATCAATTTTATTTCATTTTAATCTTTTTTTCAATGGGTGAAACTTTTTATTTCATTTTCATTTTTCACGTAAAAATCGTCTGATAGAAAATTAATTATTTTAGAAAGAATTTTATTGTGGATTTTAAATCTTTGGCATCTGCTATAATGAAAAATGCTTCAATTTAATGGGAAAAGGCTCTTAGAATTTTGGTTTTTTATCTCTATTTATTAAAATAATATGAATTTTTCAAATTTTAATATTTTGAGCTCTTCACAGCTGCTATTCAGATTTATACACTCAGTTTCAACTCTGTAAGTTACACACTTTTTGAGAATGACTCTGTGACGGACAGACAACGGAGCGAGGGTAATAGGGTTTCGTGAGATGAACGAAACCCTAAAAATGGTCAAATTGTGTTCAAGATCTTCTAAAAGCTTTAAATTCGTCGAAAACCGTTAAGTCGAAAATTTTCATGAATTCAATACTTTCTTCTTGTAAAGAAAGAAGAAAGTAAAAAATAGTCAAATCCTGTTCAGGAACTTCTAAAACGTATAAATTCGTCGAAAACCGGAAGTCGAAAAACTTCATGAACCCAATACTTTCTTCTTGTAAAGATAGAAGAAAGTAAAAAGCGTGATTTTTTTTCGATTTCTTCTATCTTTACAAGAAGAAAGTATTGGATTCATGCAAATTTTCGACTTCCGGTTTTCAACGAATTTATACGTTTTAAAAGGTCCTGAACACAATTTGACTGTTTGTAGAAAATGGGTGTCTGTGAGTCTGTGATTCTGTCTGTCTGTCAACGAGATTGGCACTCTTTCTAGAAACCAACGGTAAAAAAATCATTCGTGGCTTTACGGCTTTCGAAAGAATGTCAGTACTGTCGACGCGCTACTTAAAGTGATGGAATACATATATGAATCAAAGAGACTGGGTGGGGTGTCTTCACATGTTTACTCACGTTAGACATCAAGAGAGTTTTCAACAGTGTACGGTCAGTCGATGTCCTCCAAGCTGTGAAGGACTTAGGCGTTGAACCGTACCACCTGCGGTTGATCGACAGTTACCTCTGGTATCGTTCGGTCATCCTCAATGAAGGGGAGCACTACTTTAACGTAGGATTGTCACAGGGATCGTATCTCGGCCCGACTCTCTGGTTGGTTGTGATTAACAACCTGTTAAATCTCTTGGACGTACCTGTAGACGAGGCGTTGGTCGTTCAGGCCTTCGCTGATGACGTCTTCGTTCTCGGCAGGCATGAGGTTTGCGACTATCCTCGGCCTGATTCTCTCTCGAGGATCCATGGCTGGGCGATGGACTTCAGCCATGCGTTCAGCTACGTCAAGTGCTGCCACACAAGTTCCTACTAAGGGCACCATCAAGTACGAAGCCCATCCGTATCGAAAGCCACAAGGTAGCACATCGATGGAACATCCAGTACTTGGGAGTTACGATTGACATCCATCTTAGTTGGATGGCCCACTTGGACTTGGTTCAAGAAAAGGCATTCAAGGTACTCCATAAGATGAACCGACTCACCGCAGCCAGCTGGGGAATTAAGCCAAATCTCCGCAAGGTGCTTTATGCCGTTCTCGGTGAGCTAATAATCTTATATGCGGCTCCTTTCTGGTATAATTGAAAGGTGATGCTGGCAAATCGGTTACAGAGCATGCAAAAAGGTTTACTCTTATGTGTGACAAAATGCTACAAGACGGTTTCGACGGATGCTCGAAACGTAATGGCAGGAGTTCTTCCTCTCAACCTACGTCCAGAGTTGGATCGAGACTGCACGTCTCTGGTCCGTTGGAACGCGAGCATCGACGGTATAGTGTTAAACCCTGGGACTGTTGATCTGTGGAGGCCAACTCTTAACCGAGACGACCTTTAGCGATCCCATGGACTTTGGACCTCACCCTGAAGACGACGTAGTCCTAGTACACGACGAATCTAAACAAAAGAATGAGACCGTTGGGTGTGCTTTCCTAGCTGTAGTCGAAGGTCAGATCGAGAGAGAAAGCCAGTTCCGGCTCACAGAGGGTGCTTAATATTCTTGTACCAAAACGCAGGGCAATCGCCGAGATAAAGGATCTTGTGAAACAAACTGGAGTCAAGTCTCATCTTTCCTGGGTTCGTGCTTATGTGGGGCACATCTATAATAAACATGCGGATGCGTTGGCCAAGGTAGCCATGACCCGACAATCTGTCGACATGGAGATCCGGAAAATGCGCCGACCCTTGTCTTTTTAAAAACAGAGATCGAGCGACTTGGAGCACGGCCGGGTGACGTATCAGGACTTCCCGCGAGTCCGCACTCGCAGACTGTAGGGTGACGTCTATGTGAACCAGGCCCTCACGGGACATGGCGCCTTCGGTAACTACCAGAACCGTATCTTGAAAAACATTTCCATATGCTTTTGTAGGACACGCACCAGTACAATCAGACATTGTCTGTACGACTGTGCTGTCTGGCGGTCTGAGAAGGAGACATAATTCCCTCGGGACTACCGGGATCGAACGCTGCGGGACCTGTCTCTACACGTTTATAGCCGCAAAGGAGTGAGACTCATCGTCAAGGACCTCCTTGTTCGGACACTAGACCACAATCTGGGTCGTCGGAGGTTTGGCTGAAGCGCTAATGCTCTTCCTGGTCGCAGACCATGTGTGAACGCAGTACAACATCAAAATGCACTTAAAAAGATTATTTCCCATTGACTGCAATGTAACGGAATACTTTTGACTGTCCCTGTAAAAAAATGCAATACACGCCACACTTTCAAGAGAGCAATTTATAGTACACCTCAGTAATGCATATACTTTTCATTATGTTTGAAATAGTGAAATATCACTAAATTACACTTCAAACGATTTTTCCCCATAGAACAATGTGTAACAGAATTCTTTTGTTTGACCCTGTAAATGAATAATAAATGCTTTACACCCCATATTCTACAAAAAGCATGTTTTAATGCACTTCATAATCATATATCAATTTCATCATGTTTTAAATGACGTAGCATCATCAAAATGCACTTGAAACGATTATTTTCAACTGACCGTAATTTAACGGAATACTGTCCCTGTAAAAAACTATAAGTGCTACACACTTCAGTTGAAATAGGGAACATGCTGTAGTAAACGACAATAACATACAAAAATTTCAGGGCTATCTGAGTATATTTACGTGAGTTAGTGCACGGCCAGACGGAAGACGACCAAACAAACCGAAGTCATAAACATTTTTTAACTAAGTTGGAAAGTGTTAAAAACTGATACAGATATATATGTGTTGATTTATATAAATATAAAAAAAAGCGCTTCCAATGTATACTGAGTTCTGTTTAGACAAAATACTTTTTACAGAAAAAACAAGTCAGATAAAAGATGGATTGTTAATTTGAAACGCTGTATCTAACTAATGATTCCCTTCCTAAGTACCGGGTGGTTATAAGAATCTCTATTTGGAGCTGTCTGTAACTTGAAGAAATAACCCGAATTAAACATAAATAGGTATACGTACTATTAGAGAAGGGGGAAGAAGAATGAAAGAGTAAAAAATAATAATTGCAATAATCGCCGGCGGATGGCGCTTTTGAGCGTGAAATGTAATGTGTAATCCAAAAAAAAAAAAAATTAAGGCGTAAAACTAGATGACAAGCCTAATTTTTTAGAAAGTCTCACAGTGAATGTGATTACGCTTTCGCATGGCGATACCGATCACGTTCATGTTCCACATGGCCATTGTGCAGAAGGACACAATACAGAAGGTGCACGACATGCTCAACTGCGGAATGTAACGCATCAGGACCAGAAGTGATTTTTCCCACATGTTGTGATATGCGATCTTTTAAGTCATTGAGGTTTGCGTCATCTCCATGGTACACAACAGCGTTTGCACCGACAAGCCCTAGCGTCCTCTGTTGGCGATTATTGCAGATATTTTTTTATTGTTCCATTTTTCTTCCCCTTTCTCGTATAGTAAGAGTACCGATTTTGATTTTTTATTCGGGTTATTCATTCAAGCTACAGACAGCTCCAGAGAGAGATACTTATATTATAACCACCCTGTACATTCACTGCTGGATTGCTGGTTACGGGGGACGGTTTGAAGTAGTTAAGATTTCAAGCATCAAAATGATGTTTTTGTAACCTTAAAATACACGGTGGTTATAATTAAAGTTCCACTTTGAAATGGTCATAAAAGGAAAACTACTGGACCATATGTTATCAAACTTGGTAATAGTTTAAAGGGGTCATGTAAATTTATTTCCCTTAAAAAAAGTTTAAATACTCACCATCAGGGGAGGGGAATGGTGCTGTATTCAATATTGTTAAACGAAATAAAACATGAAGACATGGGTTTAAAATGTGTTAAATCGTTTCTGAAACGTGTTACAAAGCATGTTCAATGTGGCGTCCACTATTTACCGAAAGCAAGTGAAATCGTATTACTGCATTCTCAACAGTAGCTCTTAGCATATCAGGAGGAATGTTACGAACATGTCGGTGTATCGCATCTTTCAATTCCGCGAATTTGTTTAGATTATCACCGTAAACAGTGCTTTTGAGATAACCCCATAGTCAAAAGTCACAGGTCTGGTGAAGTTTCGGCCTATAATCCATTCATTCGTGAAATGTTGCTTAGGTAACTGTGTGACACCAATGTGCGGTGGTGCCCCGTCCTGCATAAAAATCGTAGAGTCTAAAATGCCACGTTGCTGGAGTTCAGGTATGACGAAACATCTTAACATTGACGCTAAGCGAGCTGCAGTCACTGTGCACGTAACAGGTCCAGCTGTCGACTACTCTTCAAAGAAAAATGGCCCAATTATTAAATTTGCTCTCATACCACACCAAACAGTAACTTTAGGAGAATGCAATGGAACTGGGTACACAAAATGAAGGATTGTTTGGCCCAAATCCTGCAGTAATGGTTGTTGACATCGCTATTTAAGTAAAAATGGCACTCATCTGTCCACAAAATGTTCCATCGGTAATGTTCGTCCACTTCCATCCGCACAAGAAATTCCAAAGCGAAAGATTCTCTTGCAGCAGGATAGTTACGTTGAAGTTCTTGAACATGTTTGAATTTGTATGGGTAGAACTGCAGCACTTTACGGACAATTTTGTCCACCGTACACCATGGTACGTCCATTCGACGTGCGACACCGTGTGTGTTTTCCATTGTTGCTTCCTCCACTGCTAATGAAACAACTTCCTTGGTTTCCACAGAAGCAGGTTTCCTACCCCTCCCCGGCGCAACAGATAACAAACCTGTGACTTTAAACATTGCCATCATTTTCCTCAAACCCTGCGGTGTCATTGGCCCTCGGCGTATTCCTCTTATTGAATGATACCTTTGCAAAGCACGCCGCTCATTGTTATCACATCCATAATAACATTTAACGAGAAAAACACGGTTTTGAATGGTTAGAGACATTGTCGATTCGTAACAATGAGAATTCTGACAAACAGGCTCACTTTTATCTGACAAATCAAATGACGTGTAAAACACATTTGTATAAACCTAATTTCTCTTCTTCTTGCGTAAGCCAATTACAAGCCATTGCGGTTTTGCATAACCCCACAAACAATTTCGTTTTAGAAACGATTAAAAACATTTTAAACCGATATCTTCATGAAAAATCACAAATTAGCTATCTAAAGCAAATTAGCTATCTAAAGCTTTCTGTAAGAAAACGATTTCCGGAATGCGCACACATTTGCGAGTGGTCTGCGATCTCAACTTTTGAAATCGATAATTTAAGGTTTGAGCTTTTAAGAACACGAACGGCTTTTATTACACGGATGGCGCACTCGACTTTTGTCGCCTTTAACGCCTTTAAATGGTAATTTTGTTTAGATCAATGTTTCTTAAGTATACAAAAAAAGTTAAATCCGTGTAACAAAAGATTAAATTAAATTCCGACCCTTATTTCGTTTAACAATATTGCATACAGCGCCATTCCTAACCTGTTGGTCAGTATTTGAACTTTTTTTTGGCGAGAAATAATTTTCCATGACCTTTCTTAAACTATTACCAAGCTTGATAACATTTGGTCCAGTAGCTTTTCTTTTATGACCACTTCAAAGTGGAACTTTAATTATAACCACACTGTATATTGAAGGGAAAGCACTTCCATTAAAGATAGATTAATTATTTGATTGATAAAGATGGAGTAGTTTACACTAACGATTAGGCGAATCACGAAGGCGCCCTTATGCAGAAGCGTTTTAGGTTTTAGGCGGTAGCTCTGTGATCCGAGAACTTGAGGGGCTTTGAAAATTGGAGAGAAGAAAATATTTCCTATACCATGGGCATCACCCAAAGAGGGGCAAGAAATTGGAACAGATGTACCTATAGTCTGCTGGGTATGTTTTTTAAAATGGAGAAAAAAAATATGGAAAATAAGCTATTTGTTTTTTTCTTTTTGTCAGAATATTCCATTCAAGAAAAAAACAAGAACGAAAAATCATGCGTCAAGCAAAGATTATGTAACACTTTCCAACGCTTCCAAATAATTTTACAAATCCTAACCGTTTAATAAGCTGAAAGATAACATCTAAGTAAACAATTTGAAAAACGCATAACATATTTAAAAACATAATTTCAGGAATTTCCAACATATACAATATTCGGAAAAATATCCGAATACTTTTATTCAGCCCTGTATAGGATCTATCGATTTGTATATATACTACATAGGGTGCTAAATTTTAGTTTTGTTAGGAAACGCGTAGCACAGTTTAAAATTCTCCTTCTGGAGTTTCTGTCAATAAACGGAAATGTGTTCACGAACTTTTGTGCTGCCCTGTATAGGATCTACAGAATTTATACACTCCAAGTAATAGACAAAAAATGAGTTAAATTTAAAATCGCGTTCAGCAACTTAAAACGCACTTCCAGTAATTATTGTTAACAGACAGTAGAGAATTCTTTTGTGTGTCCCTGTAAATGAACGATGCTATGCACACAAGATTCAGTAGTAAACCTCTTGTAATGTACCTTAGTGATATATATAAATTTCAATGCGTTTAAAATAGTGAAACGTTATTTAAATAAACGGCAGACGATTTTTCTTCATAGACGTAATGTAACGGAATTCTTTTGACTGTCCCTGTAAAGTAACTATAAGTGCTGCACACCCTATTCCATATTAAGCTTCTTGTAATGCACCTTAGTGATATATATCCATTGCAATGTGTTTGAAATTGTGTAACATTATTAAAATAAACCGCAAATGATTTTTCCCCATAGATCGTAATGTAACGGAATTCTTGTGAGTGTCCCTGTAAAAAAACTATAAGTGCTACACACTTCCGTTGAAATAGGGAACATGCCATAGATGACGACAATAACATATAGAAATTGCAGGGCAATCCGAGCCTATTTACGGGAGTTAGAGCACGGACAGACGGCCAGACGGCAGACAAACCGAAGTCATAAACACTTTTCAAGTAGGTTGGAAAGTGTTAAAAATATATCAATATAAACACATTACAGTATAAATACAACACACAAATGTAACAAATAAGAAATATTAAAACTGCAAAATAAGTTTCTACTGTTTTTTGTTTTTCAAAAGTAAAAATGTAAAATTTAAACTGTTTATGACCATTTTCCGCCAGAAGAGCTCCGCTCCCCTGAACCTGCTGTTTAAAAAATTTTTAAACACATGGTCATAAAAGAAAAAAAAAAGAACTAAAAGTTGATTTCACTTTGGGATTCATGGGGACATGAAAAAAGTTAATATCATAATACATACCATCATATATCTCTGTAAATCTTTCAGAGTATGCATCATAATCTTCTTCAATCAAATTGTCACTCAAATCTAAATTTAGTATCACTTTAATCAGAAAAAAGTATTCCGAGCTGAAATTTTGAATTTCGCAATGGCTTAGTGAGAGATATTCTATGTTGTCTATTTTTCCATTGAAACTGTCTACCGTGAGATTTTTAATTGGGTTTTCTGAGAGATCCAAAGTAAGCATATTATCCATATCAAAACACAGGAGAGATTCGACATCTGTGATGTTGTTGGAATTCAAGAAAACCACCTGAAATACGAAAAATAGTTGAATAAAGTTCTATTTTCATTTTATAAAAATTAAAAGAAAAAAATGTTTAGCATATCAATTGATATACCTCTGTTTGAAAATACATAGAAGATAAACAAAGAAGAGATGAGGATTCATAAGCTTCCACACCTACACCCCTCCCCCCCCCCCCAAAAAAAAAAAAAGAATGCAAGAATATAATTCGTTCCACATAATAATTAAACAGTTTTAAAAATTGAATGCTGGTACTTCCAGGTTAAAACAATAACTTTATCAAAATTTCGGTATCGCTAAAAAGTCTGCAAACCCAGGTCTACCCATTCGGTTAGGATGGATCGTCCGTCAAACGTCCACATGCTCTTTCCGATACTTGACCAGAAAAGGAGAAGAAAAATCCTATCCTTTATTTATCTATTGATGCAGTTTCAAATTCATTATGAAATGTAAGCTGGAAACAAATGTGCAAATGGGTTCATCTTTTGTAATCGTGCTATACGCAATAGAGATCATTTACAGAAATATATATGCTTGAAAATTAATTTAAAATCCATTAAAAAAAATCATTCAATTGAGATAGAGTTTCCATACAAATTGCATATGAAAATACATTTTAATTTCCTTTTCAACGGCGAAAAAAAAATAAAATTTGGCAAAGTTTGGATATTAAAAAAATTGAAGTAAAAGTGAAATTTATGGGTCAGGTGGAAATGGTCTTACGGACATGTTTTTCTTTTTTAATATAGATTACTTAAACAAATTTCTTATCAGGCTTTTATCCCCCCCCCTTCTTTTCATTTGTTTTTTTCAAAGATCTTTCACGCATAATAAGTATCGTGAGAACTGTAAAAGATGAACTCACCTCTGGATGCGTAATGGAGAATAGGTTCGCTACGTGAAGTAAATTATTGTGGTCGGCCATAAATGTGTTTAGCTTCTTCATGGGATCCAACAGGTTCGGTGGAATAGACGTCAACAGATTGTTAGATAGAAAAAGATAAATAACATTCTCCGTACCCTGAAAAAATAACTAGTCAGTAGATTTAGTATTACTAGAAATTTTGCACAATGATTTAATTAAAGTAAATGTTCCAAGTGCCCCATGTGCATGTGGGTCAACAATTTTTAAAGCTGAGGACATGCGCGCCATTTCGAAACTTTCTTGAATGTGTGTGTGAGGGGGGGGGGGACTTTCTTTTATCGTGTTGTGCACACATGAAAAGCAACTAATACAGCTCTGTTCTCACAAATATTGTTAAAATTAGCCAAAGTACTAATTAATGATAAATATATCTCAATTTGAGAAAGTTGCAGTAGTAAGGCTTTGGCAAATATTATTGATAATACATCTGCGTAGTTAAAATGTTTATATAGTGATAATTTTGCTACCTTAATCAAATGTGACACATTATTTCAGTTTTTGTGCGAGTCCTGAAAAATGTTTTTGGGTCTAAATTGTTGTAACTGTCGTACACTCTGAAATATCAAATTCTTTGAAGCAGTGTTTTTTTTAATAATAATGTTTCTACCTTAATCAAATATGACACGTTATTTCAGTTTTTGTGCGAGTCCTGAAAAATGATTTTGAGCTTAACTTGTCATAACTGTCGTACACTCTGAAATATCAAATTCTTTGAGGACAATGCTTTTTTTTCCCTGGGAGGAATTTCTGCAGCTTCTGAAGGACACTGTATACTGATGGGGGAACTGCAGATCTAGACAATTACTAAGCATAAAATCTCACAGCTTTCAGGGTGGAGATTGCAGTTATAAACAATTAAAAAGTATAAAGTCTCACTTTTTTTGGGGGGGAGGGGAGGGTGGAAGTTATTTCAATGCTCTATGGGAATGTTTCCCCGGGCCAACCCAAAAAATCAACACTAATTGATGGGATAATCATCCCACCCCCTCCACATTTCCTTCTCAAAATGACGACCCAGGAACATGTCTAAAACTAATACTACTTGTGGTAAAAATTAAAAATTAAACAGAGCAACACCTGATTATCTAAAACTATTTTCTATAACTATGCGAAAGCCACTCAAAGACATCAGGTCATGGAAGAATTTTTAAATACATTTGGAAAAGGTCGTATTCTAAAAAAGTAGAACACTGTCTTTCAGCGTTATAGTAATCCGATGATGATTGCAGCATCATTAGGAACAATGAGAAAGAAACTTTTCATCCAACAGAAAAGTTCTGCTACTAAGCTTCAACCTTAATATTAGTTTTATTTTTTAAAATGCTATTTGTTTACCTTTTCAACAGAAACGTATAGTTTCTTTTTCATTTCTTTCTGCTGTTAAAGAAAATATTGCGTAATCAATGTAAGTACAACAAAAAATAAGTTAAACAAGAAGGAAAAATCAAGCGTCAAGCATAGATTATGTAATATTTTCCAACACAGCAAAAATTCTTTTACGAATCTTTACCATTTAATAAGGGGAAAGATGATGTCTAAATAAACAATTTGGAAAATACATAACGCATTTTAAAACCTGATTTCATGAATTACCCACAATCATACCCGTACAGAGGGGTTAAGAGCCTGTACAAATTATCAGGGATCGGCTCTCCTAGTGGGTCTGGTTTTCCTAGAGGGACCGGCTTGGTCCTGGTTTTTAAATAAAATACCAGAAAAAGTGGATGCATGATTTTTTTACGCAAAAATTTTAAATGAAAATAACTGAGAAATAATAAAGTTCAAAAGTCAGAATTTACTGGAATGTCTTTTTTTTTGAGTCAGCCTGGGGATGTGTCTGTGAGGGGGTGGGAGTGGCAAGCTCGGGGTCCGTGTTCCCGTGTATGTCTCAATTATTTGTCAGATTATGAAACATTTACGGCTCAGACGAGCGTAATCTTAAGAATTTTCCTATCGGACTAAAAAAAAAATAATAATAATTAAATTTTTTCGTCATTTCGAACTTTTCTAGTCACCTTAATTGCATGGGTTATAATTATTTATTACATACTTAGAGAAATGGTGCTTTATTAAAATGACCTGTTATTGTAAAGCCTGTTATTTGTAAAATGACGTGTTATTGTAGTAGTCTCATATTCTTTCAATAATCGAATATAAATATTCCTAAAAGTCGGACATTTTAAAGACGAGAAAAAAACACAACTTTATGAATATTAACCGAATGAATATTAATCGAAATTTTATGTTTTTCGTATACATACATTTACTGTAAAGACGTTGAATTTTCACTAATATATGTTTAGTCAATTTCACGAAATTGTATGTGCAATCTTCAAAATAACTGTTTTAAATAAAACGAGCAGGGAAGACCGAGCTGTGCTCGGTCAAACTTAAATTTGAGTTCAAATATCATGACCCATGACCAAAATGACCCACTAATTGAATTTTCTCGAACATGTGACTTAGCCCAACAGTCTTGTCGTGCCCGAAAAGCATAGGAAGCAAATTTTAGTGTAAATAGTCTGAGCCGTTTTTAAGATAAAATAGCTTGACCCATAATGACCCATGACCAAAATGACCCACTAATCGAAATTTCTCGAACATGTGACCTAGCCCAACAGTCTTCTCGTGCTCGAAAACTATTGGATGCAAAATTTAGTGTAAATTGAGCCGCTTTTTAGATCTTGACCCACAATGACCCAGAAATGACCCACTAATTGAATTTTCTCGAACATGTGGCCTAGCCCAATGATTTTCGCGTGCCCAAAACTCGTAGGATCAAAATTTAATCAAAATCGTTAGAGCCGTTTTTTAGATAAAATTAATTTGACCCGCTTTGAACCAAAAATGACCCACTAATCGAAAGTTCTCGAACATGTGACCCAGCCCAATAGTCTTCTCGTGCCCGAAAATAGTCGGATACAAAATTTCGTCAAAATCGTTTGAACCGTTTTTTAGATACAATTAGCTTGACCATAACCCAAAATGACCCAAAATGACCCACTAATCGAATTTTCTCGAACATGTGACCTAGCCCAATGGTTTTTTGGTGCCCCAAAACGGTATGATACGAAATTTCGTCAAAATCGTTAGAGCCGTTTTTAAGATAAAATTTGCATATATAACCACACACAAGATTTGCTCGTATTAGAATATATGATGATTTTAAAAAGGAATATTCCTTATGCCGTACGTATATAGTCATAGCTAAAGTTTGTTTTACCAATTTTTATTCTTACACAACGTTCTTAATGCGGCTTTGATTAAAATATTTCAAACCAATTAACTTTTTAATATGAGTGAATAAAACAGTTTTCTATTTTCTGATCCGTTGGTACCCGACTCTTTAAATACGTAGGCATTAAATGTAAATGCAACCTGAAATTTTCTGCAAAGTATTATTATAAAAAAATTTCTGAATTATTTAAAAAATCTGTTCGTAACATTTAAATAATTTAATGGATAACACCACTTTGATACCCTGAATTTCAAGTCCGTTTTAGGATTTATTTATTTATTTATTTTAAATGGGAAGTATTTATAAAAAAATATTTATAAAAATGTAGTTACAGTAATTTATTTACTGCATATATTACAGTAGAAAATTGTATTTTTCTAGTTCATATATTTAAAATTGGCGGCTTCACTCTTGATGGCTGGAGCACTTTGAAAAAAAGAGAGGCGGGTAGGTGAGCTCTATAACTCATCGTAGAATTGACCTAGAATAGTGAAAAAAAGTTTTTTTTGTCCAAGAAAAGTGAAATACATAGCCATTTAAAAAAATATATATGTATGCATTTTCAGTGAAATGGCATTCATTCAAACTCAAATGTAGAATTTCAACCAAAACTTACAGAAAAGTCAGAAATCGCTATTTAAAGTTATCGAATAATGCATAATAGCATAGCTATAATATATTATAATATATATTAATATATAGGAACAACGTATTTCACTAGAAAAATATGTGACTATTAATTTTCAAAAAGATAAAAAAAAAATATTCATTGAAAATTGATTGAGCTAGAATGCTCACTAATTTTAAAAATTGCTGAAAAAAAAAACTTTTAAAGCTTCTTTACTGTCTACTCGCTGAAGCGCACGTTACTTTTATAATTCCATAATTGCCCTTTCACTTTCTACAGAGCTTTCTAACTAATAAAATATTAATTTCATGTGCATAAAGACTACTTTAAACAGCAAAATAAATAAATAAATAAATAAAAATAGAAACAGAAATTTTGGACAGGTCAAAGCGGTTTTACTCCTTAATTTGTTTTATGACTTCATTTTAGTTGGTTTCTCTTTCATGTACAAAATGGAAGGGTTTTTTCCCCTTTTATTCATTTCATTTGAAACAATTTAAATGAAAGTTTACAGGGTATGTAAATTTCTACCCCAATTTTAGTACAGAATTTTTCGTCTTATTTAATAGCAGAAAATATTACAAATTACTCGATTAAACGCAGAAAGATTTTTAGTCTGAAGAAAAAATATATGGCAAAGATTTCTTATTTAAATTAGCGGTGCCATAATCCTTGAAAATTCCAGGTAGGATATCCACCTTGAGTTTGTTTCTTATTTATTAGTGATATTAGTCAGGTTTTATAGCAAACGCT
Source organism: Maratus michaelseni (assembly GCA_963931845.1). Lineage (NCBI taxonomy): Eukaryota > Metazoa > Arthropoda > Arachnida > Araneae > Salticidae > Maratus > Maratus michaelseni. Next base: position 2,541,099 of record OZ007597.1, on the reverse strand, counting down.
TCACATGATTATAATTTGTTCGTAAGACACTTACTACCATTTTTCTAACTTTTGGGAAAAATTCCCAGTTTATTGCAAAATATTAGTGTATTTTGGATGATTATAGCAACAAAAATAATTTTGGCGTTATTATTAAAAAAATCTGTTATAAGACTGTTTCTATTTAAAAGAAAAAAACGATTCTAACTTCTTGACATAAAAAAACTAGATAGCAATTAGCCTTGTATAAATCTTGTCTTATTATTATTATTATTATTATCTGGTCTTAGAGCATCACTAGAAAGCCTTATTTTAAGTCAAAATGTTATCTGGGCCACTGCGACATGCTTAAATAAATTTTAGATTTTAAATGTTATTGACTAGAAATTGATAATTAATGTATGTATCTATTTTATGTTTCGATTAAGTAATCTACGATTAATTTTAACACTTCAAAAATGAAAGATACTTTTAATTCTGGGACGCCATTTGGGAGAGCAATTTCCCCCTCAATGAATTTGACATTGTGAAGTGCATCGGTTGTCAGAGATCAGGTTTTGTGTTTAAAGAAAATCTGGAACTGTACAACAACTAAAATAAGTTGTTATATTTGATTAAAATAGAAACATTAGTATTAAAAAAACACTTTATATACAGAAATTAATAAATATCAATAATGTATGCTAAAGCCTTGCTATTACAATTTTCTCAAAGTGAAGCACATTTATCAATAATGAGTACTTGTGCTAATTTTATAAACAAATGTGAGAATAAAACTGTATCAATGGCTTTTCCACTGTGTGCAACAAGATTAAAAAAAATGTCTCCCTCTCCATCTTAAAAAAGTTTTGAAATCGCATCTCTGTTTTAATGACGTGGATGTTTTCAGACGCGCGCCAATAGGAATTAGGTGAAGAGTTGGGTAAAGTAACATGTTAAAGTTTCGCATTTTATTCCTTTCATACTTTTCATTTTTTTCATTCAAAATCACTTAAAATCGTATATATTATTTCTCCTGTCAACATCCTTTTTCCTAAAAAAATACGAAACGTAGAACGAATGAGATACCATATGAAAGGATTTTGAACAGGCTTCTGACATAACCCACTTAACATATCGTTAAAACATGTTTTTTGATTAAAATTTGCTGATAATTAAAAAATTAAATCGGCATTAATTTCATGAAAGAAATGAAAGGTTTTCCTCAAGTTACTGTTGCCAAAAAAAAAAAAAAAAAAAAAAAAAACCACATTATATGATACTCAGCAATGACTAAAAAAAACACCTCATGAGTTTATTTTATATTTATGATTAAAAAGCGGAGTTGAAATTGAAACGTTTAGATTTATATTTCTATGTCCCTTGGTTTTCCCGAAGCGGATGACGTCATCCTCTAATGCAGTTAAAATACGATTGTTAATTTTTTTTTCTCGCGCGTGCCTTTAGCAATGTTGGATTCGTTTTTACTCTAACTTTGACGGAATAAATTAGATGATATTTTGGCTTGACAAAAAACTAAATGTTTTTTGCAGATATTTTTATTCTCACATTTTCTTTAGAAGTTTAAACCTGCATCTAATAAATATTACATATTGATAAAAAATATTAGATTGTAGTGCGAAATCCTCGCACGGGTTTATTTCTATTTTCACTATTTTTTTTTTCTTTTTTTTAATCTAGATGAAAAACACAAATGCGTCATAAACTGTAAAACTGTAAAAGTAAAATAATAAATTTGTAAGCAAATACTATATAAATTTTCGAAAAAGTATTATGCAGCAATTATCTAATGCGGTAAAGCCTGTTTATTACAGCTTTGCTATAACCGAAAAAAAAATCATGGTCTCGCCAAACTAATGCCAATATACGTTCAAAAACAAAAATAATCTGTCTAAAACGAAAATTTTCACTAGTTGTTTGCGTTTTTGTCTAAGAATGTTTTATTGTTTCATACTTATGGTTGGGGTTCCTCATTGGAATTAATACCAGGGCCCCCGGGCTCTCTGTACGGCCCTGACCACACTATTCTAAAAAATACCCAAATTCTTTTTTGAAGCCCTGTATACAGGGCCTATTTACCAAATAGGCCCATGAAACTTGAGCTTACCCACTGAAATACAAAGGGTCCCCCAAATATTCTTTTCAGAACTAACTTTTAGGGAAAAATAAATTTCAGCCAGGGTAAAAAATGTATTTTTTTTTCTTAATTATAGTTACTAAATTTTCTCTCGGACTATTACTGATACATTTATACTCTATTTTTTTTCTGTTGATATAATAAATGGTATAAAAACAGTGATTAAAAAATGCAGCTTATTTTAATTTTTCTTATACTTTACAATTTAATTTTAAATGTTTAAGAATGTAATGTGCTAAATAGAACAGAAAATGTTATCTGTAAAATTATATTTTGTTTAAATTCATAAAGAGTGTAGAAATAATATAAAATATGGAGAATAGGTTATTTAAATACAGGAGAAAGTAATTAGCATTCAGGTGATATCAAATTTCTGTTTACAAAATAGAAGAAAAATTGTGTTGCTGTTAAGCATAAATTTAAGTCAAATATTTGTTGTCCCTGCACTGTTCTTAGCCTTGGAAAATCCTGCAATTTGTAAACCATAAAAGATATTTTAAAATTCAAATATTCACACACATATTCCATATTTATAAATTCATTTACAAAATTAATTTTGTTATGTATAATTATGTATATAATAAATATTTTTTCATATGTATCTATGTACTTAAATTAAATTTAATATTAAAAGTGCTGTTTACTGAAAATTTTGATGGTAAAATTTCAAACTGTTGAACCATGTAGAGGGGGGCCCCTGTGTGGCGTCAGGCTTTCCGAACTTAAGCGGTATTAAGCGGGCCCTGCCTGTATATAATCTATACATTTGTATAGATACTAGGTAGAATTCTAAATTTTAGTTCAGTTAGGAAACGAGCACAGTTTAAAATTCCCCTTGTAGAATTTCCGTAAATAAACGGAAATGTACTCGAGATATTTTGTGTTGCGTTGAATATGATGTATAAAATTTATAGACACCAAGTTATCGGCAAAAAAAATAGTTAAATTTAAAAACGCGTTCCGCAACTGAGAACCTGCACTTTCAGCAATTATTATTAACAGACAGTACTTACTTTAACCGAATTATTTCGTGTCCCAGTAAATGAACGATGAATGTTATTCATATCTTTGTGATATGTATAAATCTCAATATATTTGGCATAGTGAAACAGTACTAAAATAAACCGCACACGAAATTTGATCTTAAACCGTAATGTAACTTAATTATTTTATGTCTCCCCGTAAAGAAACTCTACTACTGTGGGCAAAAAATAGTAAGACTTTGTTCATAATTTTAAAATTCTTAATTTATTCTTCCAAATCTATTTCGTCCCCTCAAAGTAATCCCCCCTGGCTCCGATACACTTGTGCCAACGTTTCTTCCAATCCTCGAAACAGTTGTTAAAGTCAATTTCTGGAATAGCCTTCAATGCGCGTAACGATTCACGTTTAATGTCTTCAATTGACTCAAAACGGTTTCCCCGGAGCGGTCGTTTGAGTTTGCTGAATAGCCAGAAGTCCCACGGAGCTAAATCAGGCGAATACGGTGGTTGCGGCACGATATTGGTTGAAAATTTGGCGCAAAACTCACGAAGAATTAATGCAGTATGCGACGGTGCATTATCGGTACATCTTTCAAAATGGTTTTCACTGATCCATCCGATATCCCAACGATGCCAGTAAGGTCTCTGACTGTTAATCGTCGATTCTCAAGCACCAATTCCTTGATTTTATTGACGTGTTGATCATCAGTTGATGTTGATGGTCGTCCTGGACGTGGTTCGTCGTCAACGCGTTCTCGACCCTCTTTGAATAATTTGTACCAATCAAAAACACTTGCTCGCGACAAACAATTATCACCGAAGGCCTTTTGTAACATTCTGAAAGTTTCGGCACCAGAAATTTGATTCCGCACACAAAATTTAATGGAAATTCTTTGTTGAATAATTTCACTCATTGTAAAAATCGTCGAATGCACTTTTTGTACTTCAGAAAGACAAGCGTATACTAAACACTAATGATTATTTTAATGTGACATTTGGCACAGATGTCACTGATAGTCATACCAACCTAGAAAAAAAATATTTCGACGAATGGGTTTTTGCGCGAAATTTAAATAAAAAAGTCTTACAATTTTTTGCCCACAGTAGTAAATCCTCTGCACACCATATTCTATAGTAGGTCTCTTGTAGTGCACTCCAATGATATATATCAAATTCAATATGTTTGAAATAGTATAACATCATTAAAATAAACTGGAAATGATTTGACATAGTGAAACGGTATTAAAATAAACCGCACACGAATTTTCATCTTAAACCGTAATGTAACGGAATTATTTTATGTCTCCTCGTAAAGAAACTATAAATCCTCTGCACACCATATTCTATAGTAAGTCTCTTGTAGTGCACGTCAGTATTATGTATCAATTTAAATATGTTTGAAATAGTATAACATCATTAAAATAATCTGAAAATGATTTTTCCCCATAGACCGTAATGTAAAGTAATTTTTTGAGTGTTCCTGTAAAAGAACTATAACTTCATTTTCAATACGAACATGCCATATCAAACTTCAATAACATACATCAACTGCATGATAATCCGAGTATATTTACGCGAGTTAGAGCACGTTCAAGAAGAAGGCAGACAGACGGACAAACGGAATTCTTAAACATTTTTCAACTATATTGGAAAGTGTTAAAAATCGTCTTTTATGTATTAATAAAGTAAATGCGATATGATCGAAACTATAACACACATAAATCAATACTATACTATAAAAATATGCTACGAAATATCATACTTTAACAGGTAGCAGAAATTTTCTTATTCTTCATGTTACTAAGAAAATACAGATGAAAAATCGGAAAATTCAAAAATAAAAATTTGCTGATTAAAACGTGCCAAGTTTTGATATCTTGAATTATAGGAATTTTCTATGCGTTTGGTTATAAATGCAAAGACGCGTTTTAAGTGCCAGGAAAGACAAAAATCTAAAATTCATAAAATTCAAAGTATTCTAACTCGATGAACTTTAGTCGTGAAAGAATGACAATTTTTTTAATAACCTCCTAAGTGAAAAATTAAAAGCTGCTGAATTCTGTTGGAATGTTGTGTTTTTTAACGAAATGCTAATAAAAATCGATTCACAAATTATGCTTACAATTGTGCATTATAACACCAATCAAAATTCGCCTAGTTAAATTATATAATTAAATACACAACCATCATTATATTGCACTATTAATTAAAAAAAAATCTTTATTTCTTTTAACAAAATTTGCAAAAATCGATAATTAAAAAGTGGCCTAAGCTGCCACACTTCACCTATATGCATAATATATTTTTTAAATGTATTTATTTTATTAAGTGACTATTTACCTTAAAAATATCTGGATCTATAAAGCGAATAGAGTTTTTTGCTAAGTCCAAAATCTCTACTCTAGTCAAATTTTGAAGATTTTTCCCTTCTAAAGATGTGAGGCGACTTGAACGAATACTTATAGACAGTAAAGAACGTTTTACGATCTTAAAGTCGGGAATGACCTAAAAAAGTAAAAAATAAAGTCAATACTTAGTAAATACGGAATTATTTATGTACTGAGTAAATTAAGCATTCTAAATGAAAAAGTTATTCCTTTTTCAGTAAAAAAACAATGTGTCATTTAACATGTAATCTTATCAAATGATCGAAAAAGTCCGGGCCAGGATTCGAACCCGGGGACCCTTGCCTGAAGCTGCCAATGCTCTACCAGCTAAGCAATCCCGGACGAATATGGCTGAACTTAATCACCCATTTAACCTTAATGATCATAGTATCTGGTCTGATATCTGAATCAGCACAACAGAAGAAATCGCAGGGAATGCGACCTCCAGTAAACGCTGGAAACGTTATTACACTAGATTAATTTTTGACACAATTATTCAAATTGGTAAAGAAATCACACGAGATGTAATTTTCCCAAATAAGCGAAATAGTCTGGGCCAGTATTCGAACCCGGGATCCCTTGCCTGAAGATGCCAATGCTCTACCAGCTAAGCAATCCCGGACGAATATGGCTGAAGTTAATCACCCATTTAACCTTAATGATCATAGCATCTGGTCTGATATCTGAATCAGCACAATAGAATAAATCGCAGATAATGCGACTTCCAGTAAACGCTAGAAACGTTCAATAAAAAGTTAAAATTTCAGTGCAAATTCACCTTGTTTAATAACTAAAATTCATAGAGATACAACTAAATGTAAATATATTGCTTGAAGGTGCGTAAAAACATACATAAAATATTTAAAAGCAAATTAAAGTCCTTTTAAAAAATTCAAAACGTTTTCAACCGAACTACTCGGTCATCATCAGTGAAAAACTAATTGTTGAGTTGAGTTGTTGTCTCTTGGCTTTTTCTACCTTGCCCGGAACAAACCATTTTACATCAAGGGTGTGTGAAATATAAGGTGAGATGGGAAAGGTAATCAATGTTGCATTAATTCATTCCAGACTGCGTGGATATCATATGATAATACATCGTTACATACTATTTCTTTTTAGTTATTATTTCTAGAGACTCTCTTATGGTAGCTTCCAGGTGATTATTTGCGCGGAATACAATTTTGGATCCATTGAAATCTACTTTTATAGGTTCAGTTTGTGCTAATCTTGCTAATATTTTTTAATCTGTTTAAGGAAATAGTTATTGTTGAATAAAGATTCGTTGAAGTTATCATGAATACCTTACAAGAATCTTCTGCGTTAGAAGGCGGTGCTAGTAAAACATTTTCATCGGAGATGAAAAAATATCGTATTTCGAAACATGAAATAATACCACCGTCTTCATCATTTCAATCAAAACTTCCTTTTACATGTGGAGCATATCAAATAGTTTTTTCCGTGATATCTATGTTATTGAAGCATATGAACTTGCATTTACCGAAGAACCCCTTCAAGTGTGATGTTTGTGTGAATTTTTTCAATACAAGGAGTGCCTTACTACAACATATGTTCACTCATTGTGAGAAACTTGCTAGGTTTAAATGTAACCGTTGTAGAAAGACTTTTTCTAGAAAAAATATGTTAACAATATATGAGATGCGACATAGTGAAACTCATTCCAAGACAATTAAAATATTTAAATATGATCATTATGGTAAAGACTATTTATGAAAGGTTTTGTTAAGAATTCATAAGAAACTTCTATGTTTCAATATGTCATCAGCAAAGTCAGATTTAAATAAACATAAGAAAAGTGTAAGCAGGGGATCCGACTTCCAAGGTCGCGAGGGAATGCATAACGTGCAACTAACTACAAACTAAAACGGAAACCTGACTAAAACAGAATATTTTTTTCAGTTCTTAGCGACTGTTTTTTTCACATGTTTTACAATATTTTGAGGTTCATTACTAATTGTTAAGTTAACGGAAAACTAATAAAGTAAAACCTGCTAAGGCGGAATCTTTAGGGACGAAAGTAAAGATCTGTTTTAGAAAGTTATCTGTCTTAGAAGGTATAATTTTGTGGTATTTCTACAGGAACTTTGTTTGTATTTTCAAAGGTTTTACTGTACTATATGTATTTATAATCAATTACAAATAGCAGCTCATTAAATCTGTGAAATGAAATCATCTTAGTTTCGCAGGGAAAATTGCACGGTGCATAGTCGCTGACTTAACGGGGGCGAACAGAGAATATTTTCACCACCAATTTGAAATGTTATTTTCGTCTAAATTAACCGTAGTGATTAAATAAGATAAAAAAAGTTTTTTTTTTTAAATTACTGGTAGAAGTACACCTGATTACCTATTTCACCGCTGTGAAGTCAGAGCCTATGGAACGGAGTTTCCATCCGTCGGGAACATGAATTTTTTTCGTTTAAAAGCAGCAAAACCTGAGAAAACGGAAACTGTCTGCGAGGGAATCCAGCCTTAAATGAAAAAAAAGGCTGCGAAAAAATGAATATTAAACAGTTATACTTGCTAAGTTGGGAACCTGTCTAAAACGGAACATTTCATTCAACCCTATCTATTCTACCTTAGCAGATTTTACTATATTGTATCATCTATACTATTATATAAAGAGAGAACGCCTGACTGACTTACTTACTCATCAACGCTCAGCTGAAACGACTAAATTCAGAATCACAAAATTCGGAGTGTAGATTGTTGTTATGACATAGGCAAGCAATAAGAAAGGATTTTTGAGAATTATTTGCCGAAGGGAGTTACAGGGGAGGAGGTCGAACATTTTAGAGCATTTTGACATAGTATCTCAGCTGCAGTTTTAGATAGGATCATGAGGATCAGGATAACAAATCTGCTAAAAGAAAAAAAAGTTAATCATATATTTCAGCGATTTTAAATATTCACCCCTAAGGTGATTAAATGGGGCTGAGGATCGAACGTTATAGGCCATTTCGTCACCTCTCAGCAGCAGTTTTAGGTTAGAAGTATGCAACTCATGATAAATCTACTAAAAAAATGGTTAAAAAAGCATTTTCACGATTTTAGAAATTCGCCACCTAAGAGGGTTAAATTGGGAATAAAACGTTTTAGGTCATTTCGTCATATCTCAGCAGCAGTTTTAGGTAGAAGAGAGAAATTGAGGATAAAAAACTCTTCTAAAAATGTTAAAGGCATATTTCAGAGATTTTAGAAATTCACACTCTAAGGTGGTTGAATTTGGGGGTCGAACGTTTTAGGTTATTTCGCCATATCCCAGCAGCAGTTTTAGGTAGTAGCATAAAACTCAGGATAGCAAATCTACAGAAAAAATGGTTAAATACGTATTTCAGCGATTTTAGAAATTCACTCCCCAAGGAAATTAAATGGGAGGGGAGGATAGAACGGTTTAGTTCATTTAGGTCATTTCGCCGTATCTCAGCAGCAGTTTTAGGTAGGAGCATGAAATTCAAGATAAGAAATCTACAAAAAAAAAAATGCTTAAACACGTATTTCAGCGATTTTAGAAATTTACCCCCCCCCCCCCCCAAGAGGGTTAAAATGGGGGATCAAACGTTTTAGGTCATTCGCCATATCTCAGCAGCAGTTTTAAGTAGAAGAGAGAAATTCAGGATAAAAAATCTACTATAGAAATGGTTAAATACATATTTCAGAGATTTTAGAAATTTACACTTTAAGGGGGTTAAATTTGCCGGTCGGACGTTTTAGGTCACTTCGCCATATTTCAGCAGCAGTTTTAGGTAGGAGCGTGAAATTCAGGATAACAAATATACTAAATAAAAAAGAAAAGTGCTCAGTTAAACTGATGGCATTGAGCTCATAGGCTATTCACACTAATTGTATATCATACTCTTATTTCAATAATGCCTCTCGAAAAATAATGAAATCGACGATAAACCAGTATACCAAATTTTAAACATATCCGGTAATTCTGCATGAATAACCCATTTATCAAAATTATGGGTGGGGGATTAGCCTTCGTTCCCCCCATTTATACTTAACCAATGATCCCCCAAATCTAAATCAGGGAAGCGTCTTATCAGAATGAACCTTTTTCAAAATTTAAAACAAATCGGATATTTCTATCAAGAGTTATCGCGTTACGTATAAACATACGTACATACATACGTACATACAGAACCTGCGGGAACATTAGCTGTCAGGCTTTGATATCCTGGAAGGTAAAAAATGGTTAAACATGTATTTCAGCGAATTTTGAAATTCACTCCCTAGGGGGTTGAAAGTTTTAGGTCATTTCACCATATCTCAGTAGCAGTTTTATGTAGCAGCATGAAATTCAGGATAAAAAATCTACTGAAAAAATAGTTAAACACGTATTTCAGCAATTTCAGAAATTTATCCCTTACAGGGGTTAAATCGGGGTCTAATGTTTTAGGTCATTTCGTGATTTCGCCATATCTCAGAAGCAGTTTTAGGTAGTAGCATAAAATTCAGGATAACAAATCTACTGAAAAATTTTTTAAACACGTATCTCAGTAATTTCAGAAATTCACCCTAGGTTAAATCGGTGTCTAACGTTTTAGGTCATTTCGCCATATCTCAGCAGCAGTTATAGGTATGAGCATAAAATTCAGGATAACAAATCTACTAAAAAAGTGATTAAACATGTATTTCAGCGATTTTATAAATTCACCCCTTATTGTGATTAAGTGGGGGGGGGGGGACGAACGATTTAGGTCATTTCGCGATATCTCAGCAGCAGTTTTAGGTAGGATCATGAAAATTCAGGATAAAAATCTAATGAAAAAATTGATAAACACGTATTTCAGAGATTTTAGGTATTCACCCCATAAGGGGATAAATTTCGGATTTGAATGTATTAGGTCATTTCGCCATATGTTAGCAGGAAGTTTAGGTAGGAGCATCAAATTCAGGATTAAAAAAACTACTAAAATAATGACTAAACACTTATTTAAGCGATTTTAAAATTCGAATCTAGGAAAAAAAGTAATCGGAAAAAAAGTAAACAGAAAAAAAGTAACTGAGTCAACAAAAGCGGAAAAAAAAGTAATCGGAAAAAAAGTAATCGAAAAAAAAGTAAACGGAAAAAAAGTAACAAGGTATTGATAAATATTGAACTTAATGATAAATAAGTGTTAAAAGATAACAAAGTAACATATAAAAAAGCATTATCGGTAAAAAGCTCCCTGATAAAAAAAGGGGTGTGTGTGTGTGGGGGGGGGGGGCGACTTCACGTTAAGATGGGAAAGTACCACACATTTATGAATAACACGTGTTTGAATAAGCCAATTATAATTTCGGGTAAAGCACGTGGCACCACGTGTATTTACTAACCACGTATACTAGGAACATCAGAGTATTATATACATCATATATTCTAATACGAGATCAAATCTTGTGTATGTGTGTGTGGGGGGGGGGGGGGGATATATATACATGCAAATATTATTTTAAAAACGGCTCTAACGATTTTGACGAAATTTTGTATCCTACCGTTTTGAGGCACAAGAAAATCATTGCGTTGGGTCACATGTTCGAAAAAATTCGATTAGTGGTTCATTTTGGGTCACCATCGGTCAGGGTCAAGCTAATTGTATCTAAAAAACGGTTCAAACGATTTTGACTAAACTTTTGTTACCATTTTCGGGCACGAGAAGACTATTGAGCTGGGTAACATAATCAAGAACTTACAATTAGTGGGTCATTTTTGGATCAACGCGGGTCAAGTTAATTTTATCTAAAAAACGGATCTAACGATTTTGATTAAATTTTGTATCTTACGAGTTTCGGGCACGAAAAAATCATTGCGCTAGGTCACATGTCGCAGAAAATTCAATTAGTGGGTCATTTTTGGGTCACTGTGGGTCAGGGTCAAGCTAATTGTATCTAAAAAACGGTTCAAACGATTTTGACTAAATTTTGCATCCTGTGGTTTTCGGGCACGAGAAGACAGTTGGGCTAGGTCACATGTTCCATAAAATTCGATTAGTGGGTCATTTTGGTCATGAGTCATTATGGGTCAAGCTATTCTTATCTTAAAAATGGCGCAGAAGATTTCAACTAAATTTAGTATTCTACAGTTTTAAGGAACAAGAAGACTATTGGGCTAGGTCACATGTTCGAGAAAATTCGATTAGTGGGCCATTTTGGGTCACCATGAGTCAGGGTCAAGCTAATTGTACCTAACAAACGGTTCAAACGATTTTGACTAAACTTTGTATCCTACCATTTTCCGGCACGAGAAGACTATTGGGCTGAGTCACATGTTCGAGAACTTTCGATTAGTGCGTCATTTTGGGTCAACGCGGGTCAAGTTAATTTTATCTAAAAAACGGCTCTAACGATTTTGATTAAATTGTGTATCTTACGAGTTTTGGTCACGAGGAAATCATTGCGCTAGGTCAGGGGTTCTCAAACTATGGTACGCGTACCAGTACTGGTACGCGAAGCTCTGGCTACTGGTACGCAGTAGTTCGATACTGGTACGTGGAATAAAATACAAAATGCAGTATATTATTATGGATTCAAAAACGGCTTGTCTTTATTAATTTGGAAATTTTCAAAAAAATTTGGAATGCGATTTAGGATCTGTAAACCCTTTTTCTTTTCTTCTTTTTTTTGGTTACAAGAAGTGTTTGCTATAGCAGACTTGCTGAAATTCGCACACCGCTTATGATACAATCAGTTTTCCAGAATTAAAAACATAATTATTAGATTTATATGGATAAAAACTGAATTTTTTAATAAAGACCTAATTTTAAAATTAATGAATGAAGTATTTTTAATTAGCGGAAGAGCTGCTTTTAAACATGTTTTATAAATTGAATTATCTGAAGGTAAAGTATGGATGATTGGAAGTTGGAGGAGCTTGTGTGAGTGGGAGAAGTTAAAACAAAATAAAATTCCAAATTAATTTATAACCCATTGTTCTCTTTGTACTAGAAGAGCTTCTAGGAGGGGTTGAAATAAAAGTTTTATTTCAAACATAATTCCTAAATTAATTCATTCTGTTGATTGAAATATTTTTCTTCTCTTGTACAAAACGTGTTCTAGTTTCCTCCTATTTCATGGAAATCAGTTTTTAACAGAGTAAGGTTATTTAACCCCTTCGCGACGAGCGTCCTTTACGGAATTCTTAGTCTTTACCACCGGTTTTTTAAAACAGAAATTTTCGCCTAATTGAATCGCAGAAATACTCTCATTAAATAAGGCAAAGCTTACAATAAAACATAACTGGTAGGAATAATCGAGGATTCTGAGCATCTTATGCGTCACGTATACGTGTCGCTCGTCCCCAAAGGGTTAAAATGCTGATCTGAAATTAAACAAAAACTGTGGTCATCTGCAGTGTGGATTTGAGGTAAAGCATTGTTCATATGCATTGAGGTGGTATATACATAAATGTATGAAGAAACTTGGAAGTGTTTGCCTACTGCGCGACATTTTTGTAGCATTTAAAGGCATGCAGATTATTAATACAGTTGTATTGAACATATATTAAATGCGCTAACTAAGCTTTGGATAAGAAATTTATTTCTCAGTTGAGACACCTTACCATTGTATCTAACGCGAAAGGAAAGAAGAACTCTTATTCAGCTCTCCTATAATGGGTTACTGCAGTCCATATTCAAAATGATGAATGTAACGGAATTTCAACTGGCGAGAATATCGTACCGTATGATATTGTCAACGTCTGCTTGTGTTTAGCACAGCATATCTCTGTAAATGTGCTTTTCCCCTTCTTTATATGAAAAACAAATACAGGAATAAACTAAATATCGAATCTGACTTATGAATAAAACTACCTAATACTGAGCCAGACATTTGGAAGCTGTGCTTGATAAAACAAGCCCACATTAGCAATAGAAGCAAATTAGTGCAATCAGCCTACTATAACAGTATATAAATTAGTGTGCGCCAATATGTCATTAAGTATTGTGGCTTCTTTCCTACACCAAAACCTATTTTATGGAAATTTTTTGATATTGTATGCATTATTAAAATTTAATGATGGTACTACTTTTTACTTGAATGTTATTATAAAGTAATTAATCTAAGTACCAATTTAGTAATGTAATCATTCATTTTTAAATACAATAAAACCTGCTATGACGGAAGCACAAAAGACCGGGTATATATTTCGTTCTAGACAGGTTTCTTTTTACAGATTTTTCTATATTAGCTTTACGTTTGTTACCTGGTGGTACGCGGAAGTATGAACTTCGATTTAGTGGTACGTCGGTCTAAAAGTTTGAGAACCCTTGCGATAGGTCACACGTCCGGGAAAATTCAATTAGTGGGTCATTTTTGGGTCACTATGGGTCAAGCTATTTTTTATCTAAAAAACGGCTCAGACTATTTTGACTAAATTTATATCCTACGGGTTTCGGGCACGAGAACACAATTGGGCTTGGTTGCATGTTCGAGAAAATTTGATTAGTGGGTCATTTTGGTCATGGGTCATGATATTTGAACTCAAAGCTAGTTTTGACCGAGCACAACTCTGTCTTCCTTGCTCGTATCGTTTAAGAATAAAACCTCCATATCAGACAGTGACTTATTATCACAAGGGCGGAATATTATTAGAGTTTGTTTGTGGAATAAATACCAGGCGACGACGTACATTAAAAACGACACGTTGCACTCGAAAAATGGTAACTTACAGGTTTATTTCTTGTATTTCATATAATTTTTTTTAACTATTTCACATGTTTCGTTTTCGTGGGTGATATGTTATGTAATTGCATAAATCGAAAATTAAGAAAGACATGATGGCACGTAAAATAAAAAATGGAAAACGTTATTCTATATCATAGTTTCTGAATAACAAAGCTCTTGCCAATTTCATATGTCTAAGAATGAAAATTTATAGTTTAGTAAAATGGCTGACATTTATACTAAAAGTTAGTTTTCTTTTTCTTATTGCAATCTGTATTTGTAACATTTACTAATCCAGTTGGGGGTAGATATCTAACCTTCCAAGAGATTTTACCTTCGAATGGACAAAAGCCTTCCACCCTTTTGTTAGACACTAATTTCAAACTTTTGAAAACCAGTCAGTATTCAATCCCTGGCATTTCCCGATTCTCAGAATTTCACACAGCAACGTCAACAACATAGATTTATAAATATTATGTTGTTGACGTGTATTGTGCACGTAAGTGCTGTGAAACTGCCTATTTCATTCTTCTCTTTATTTAGTTTGTAAGAAGATTAACATGTATTCGTCAGAATATTGAAAATTTCGCCTTGAGAAATACTGTAAATAATACACTCAAAGGAAAGATAGTATTATTAGAAAGTCTATGATAATACTGCTTTTTAGCGTTAGTTCACCTCCTGTCCATATCCATTATAATCAAGCTAATCATACTTTTTTGCTTCTTTCATTGTGCCATTTTATGATTTCACAATACTATTTTTCTGTGGTATTTCCAATTTTGCCATGTTGTTGTTTTTATTTGTCTTCCCAGAATAAACACTAAATTTTCCTGGTTGGTAGAGGAAGAGGATCTACCGTACGGACCTAAATTTATATCCTCGGGCTTGACCCGGCCCAGCTTGTAATAAAAGCAAAAAATTCAAACCGAAACTTTACGGAAGCTTTATTGGCGGTGCTCGGCCTGTTATAAAAGCTAAAATATCAACTCGGGCAGTTTCTTTTTTGCGTAGTTTATGAATTCAGCCAGACGCAGTTTCTGAAAAACATGTCAATAGTTCTTAACCAACATTAAAGTTCTTTAAAAAATATATTGCTTACATTTTTATGTAATTTTTTTTAGGTACAGCAGATTATATGTCCACAATTTATGGAAAACGGAATAACAATACTAATGATTACTTAGAGACAATAAAATGAACACTCATTGAAAAATTTGTGTAGTTTAAAATAAAAAAAAAAGGTTAAAGAAAATCATAATTTTAATACTTTATAAAGGGGGAAAAAGTATATTTTGGAAAATATTTCTCTGTAATTTATTAAGGATTTAGTTAAGGTGGTTATCAAATTTCCTGCTTAGTAATGAGCAACTTTCTGACTCATGTTTAAACGTAAAGGCATAAAAGTGACCAGTGTTGTAACTGAGCGCGATCATTCAGCGGAAACTCACGAGTTTCGCTCACTTTCTGTGAGCTTTGAGTTAAGTTTGACTCACTTTTTGAAAAACGAGCGATAAGCTGAGCTGAACTAAAAAAATCCGCGAGTTTGAGCGAAAATTACAACTCAAACTCATTCAATTTTTTCGCTACTTCCAGAAAATTTTTGCTGACTTTGCTAGCAAAGATGACGTTTTTTCATTAGCGAATAATACAGTCAAACCTCGTTAACACGAACACGCTTAACGCGAATATTACTTTTAGCACGAACTGTTTCCGATTGCTCCGTCCAATTGTATGTAATGTATTTAAATTCGGATAACACGAACAAAAAAATGTTTCCACTTGAGTGTTCGCGTTAACGAGGTTCGACTGTATAAGCAAAAGTCAGGCATAAGTTTTAAAACTAAATGACAAAATGCTTATGAGTTTCAAAATACATTTGGTTAAATCATTTTTAAAAAGACAATTTCCCTATCACTTTGACCACCACGATGTCTGAATTTAGTAAAAAAGAAATGGAAAACAAAGAAGCAGAACATGAACTTGCTTGAAGAGTCGCATTGAAAATAGGCGCTCCAAATAAAACGGGAGTTAAAACAAACGTAAAGAAAAAGAAAAATACTGCCATTCCCGCTTTTTTTACATAAGTCAGTAACACCGGGGGGGGGGGGGGTGCGCTGGTACACGTCCCATGAAGGGTAAATATCATATTTTCGAAAATATAAAAAATATCCGATATTTGTATATTTATTCGATATTTTACATATATATCCGATATTTTCAAACTAGTCAACATAAAACTTATTATAAATATTTTCAATAACATAATTAACAATTTGGTTTTTGGATTATTTTGGATTTTTGTATTATAAGATTTAGTATCAAGTATCCAGAAAATTTTATATTTTACAGAAGAAAATTATTTTGAACATAATTGTAATCTTGAATGCTTTTTCATTTTCATTAACATTTATTAACCTTTTTAATTCTTTGGGTTTAAAATAAGCTAAACCAAAACAGAAAAGATTTTTTCTAATGAAGTTGCGAAAAGCTGGTTTTCTACATGAGACAGTCTACCTTTCAGTGGCTGTTCTCCCACCAATGACGTAGCTACTTTTATTGGCGCCCGGGACAGGAAGGAATTCCCCGCCCCCCCCTACCCTCCTAAAAAAAATAATAACCACATTATTTTTGTTCAAGACAAAAAAAAAAGGGGGGGGAAGGGGGAAAGGTAGCTTCCCGCTTCTTTTGTTATAAGAATTCAGCTAATTTTGCTGAAACACACGAAGCTAAAATGCATGCATGGAACCCATTATTGAAGATTACTAGTTTTCTTCAATACTGAATTTGCATAGGAATTTCGAAAAATTAGTCAGATATCGACAAGTTGGCTTCTTTCACGGCGATTTAATTTTACGGCCAATATATTTAATTAAATATCGCCAAGCTTGGCGATAATTTAACGTTAGCAGGTATGACCATGTAGTTTTTAGTGTATGATTGTAGCAACAATAATTACAACAATAAAAGTAAATTTGCAAGAAACTACATTTGCTAAAACTAATAAATTAAACTCGATTATTGAAAAAAGATCTGCTGCCTGATTTCATTCATAAGCTGTTACACTCTTTAGAATTTTCAGAGAGTTCATATGACATACGCGTGGAAACTTCAGCAAATATTTTTTAATTGACTTTTTAAAAAAAATTCGTGAATACAAATTGCTCCAAAAAAAGTCAAAACAAACTCTAAGATATATAGCAGAGCACACTTACAAATAACAACTTTTGCATAGTCAACCAGAGTCGCAGTCCATTTATTCAACCAAAACACGCAATCTACTTCAAGCGGAACTCTTATATTTATGCAGACATTTAACAATAATGGCGATAGTTTAACGAAATTTTCAATATACTTACCTTTCTTTATGCGAAATACGAAAAATGCTGAAAATGCATAGTAATTCAGTCAGTGACATCGTATAGAATTTCAACTACATTCGTTTCCAAATAATCACCGCCTATTTCAGAGTCGAATTCTGACTGCGCCACTGATATTTATATATATATTTATTTAATGCATTTTCGAAAGTCGAAAATAATACCAGGCATCAAAATGAATGCTTATATAAATCCCCTACATGCATTCACGGAGTTCGAATTCCCACTATTTTATTTTTAAGGTGGTTCTCAGCACAACAACGCAAAACTTTCTGACACAAATTCAGACTCATTTTTAAACGCAGAGTCATAAAATTGACAGGCCTGACTATTGACGCGATTTGGAATCGAAATGAATTTCCATTTTTCGATAAATAAATTTCTAATTATAAGCGATTCGTGTTACGTACGACACGTTTTTCTCGTTTTTCGTTCTGCGGACAATTGGACATGATAAAATGTACTATATATAAAGAAAAATGATCTTGAAGCTAGAAAATATTTCTCCTGCATGTTATTGGAAAAAAATATATATAATTTTCTAATGACAATTTAGTAACTCTAGTATTACCATCTGATGTATATAAGAGAAATTACTAACATGATAATATAATTAAAAGTATGAAGTTATTAAATGATATTGTATTAATATGTTTTTTAATTGTAATTTTCAGTTACAGGTATTACTGGTATGATTTCGCATATGAATTTTTATTTTTAATGACAAATCATTTAATTCTCTTACACATTATAATTTTGAAGTTAATGTTTTCATGTTAACAAAATGAAATATATATATGGGAAATGTTATGGACATTTTAGCTTCAGATGGGGGACATAAAACTTGAAAAATAATCATAAAAGCATCCTGCATGATGAATGAAGTTGTCATAAAATTCTGAATATTTTATAAATAAATTTTAATTAAAAATATTAAATTATTATTATATTTAGTTGCAGGATTTTTTTTTTAATCTGAAAACTTGCTAAAAAAAAAAAACTACAATTAGATTCTATGTTCCTTCTGTATAACATATTTAGATTTCAAGACACAAATTCATTTTGAAAGCTTTACGCTATAAAAACTGGAGAAAATGTAAATTAATTTTAATTTTGATTTTTTATTCTTTTTTTTAAATAAAAAAGTTATTTGAAATAAAAAATGGAAATCAGAAAAAAGGTACAATTTAATATATTTACTTACATACAGTTAAGATGTATATTTAACACCTAATTAGTTTTGAAACTTGAATGAATTTTTCCTAGTTTTATTAAAAAAGAATAGTTATATTTTTTAAGGAGAGCTAACACTTTCTATTAACTAGCTCTTACTATTACCATCTTATTTATATAAAAAAAATGCTATATATATATATATATATATATATATATATGTAATTTTTAAATGATATTGAGTTATTAAGTTCTTTCCACACAGTTAATTTTACTTTGAATTCGGTTAATTCTCTTACAGATTATATTTTCGAAGTCAATGTTTTCATGTAAACAAAATTAAATTTATGTTCGGAAACTGTTAAAAACATTGTTGCTTAAAAAGGAATATAGAACAAGAAAACGAATCACAAAAGCATCCGAATGAAACCGTTGCGAATTTCTGAATATTTTATAAATGATTTTCAATATTTCCTATGGGAATGAATTTTTTCTAAGTATTTCCTCATGAAAACTTGTTCAAAATACAAAAACTGTATTTATATGTATTTACTGTGTTCCATCTAAATAACATATTTAAATTTCAGGACACACAGCCATTTTCAAAATATAACACAAATAAAGAATCCAAATCGGTTTACTTAATCATATATGAACTGTGAAAATTAAAAAAATCTTATTGAATAAGATTCTAAATAAAGAATCTAAATAATGTGGAACTAAATAAAGATAATTGAAAAAAGAAAAAAAAGAGTGGTGGTGGTGTTGTGTTTGTGTGTGTGTGGGGGGGGGGGGGGAATTGGGTAGATAAGAACCATGTTTGGCCCATGGCAGAGACAAATATTTTGTTTTCATTTTTGTAATAAAATTTAGGATTAAATTGGTTCTTTTTGTATAACTATTTAAGTATGCTATGTCACAAGATAAAAATAAAAGTTGTTTAGCAAATTTTAATATAGTCCTAACACTTTTACAAAAAAAAACAAAAAAAAATAAAAAACTTTCTTATCTATTTATTTATTTTAATAAGAAGGTCTCATAACACCAGCATGGTTTTTAGGGATGTTAATATTTGAATAAAAATATAAAACATTCAAAAAAAGAATGAAATCTTAATTTTTTATTATTATTATTATTGAACTATTCTGTTCAAATGTTCAAATAATTTAAAGCATACTTAAATGATAGAAACTTGTACTTCCTACTAAGAAAATGAACTGCAAAATGAATTTATGCAGTTAAAATTTTCAATAGCGGATACCTCAGGACTGCTGGGTTTGTTCTCTATATACCTCCATTTAGCGAACTATAAATCAGGTTTGGGTTGCTTACAGAAGCAGGACCTGATTATTGCACGAGTAAACTCTTCCACGGCTTTGACCCCCTCCCCTCTGATTTTAGGTGCCTCCCAAATTTGACATTTCTTTCAATATTTTAAACTTATAGAGTAGGATAAGATTAAAAACGAAAAAATATATTTAGCTAAAAACAGTAAAACCGTTCAATAGCGGACATTTCGAGACTACAAAATTTGTCTACTATTCGGAGGTTTCCACATTTCTGATGTAAAAATATTCAAACATGTATGTGTTGTGGATTGAAAAGGTGGATTTTCGCTAAATAGAGGTATTCGCTTTTACCTCTAAAACCGAACACTTCCGAATAGCGGGAAAATTCTGTGGTCCCGAAGTATCCACTATTGAGAGATTTTACTGTTTTTAGATAAATATAATTTTTGTTTTCAATCTTATCTTACTGTAAAAGCTCAAAACATTGAATATAATCAGTACAATGTCGAAAGCGATTTAAAAGATCAGCTTTACGAAAATTGCATTCTAAATTTTGGGCCTCATAAAATCGGGGGGGGGGGGGGGAGGTAGAGCCATGGGCTAGTTTGTCCATGCATTAATCAGGTTCTTCTTCTTAAAAAATTACCAGCCCTGCTTTGTGGTCATATATAGTAACATTTATTGAGGATGCATTGTGGTCAAATATGGCTGCATTTACTGCTTTAAAAAAATGTGGTCAGAAATGCCTACTTATTGCCGACAGATCAGAGCACGAAAATGGCCGCAATTCAGGCGTTTCAAATGTCTTAAATTCAGACACAAATAAGTGTCTTAAAAAATGAAGACACTTTAAAGTGTCTCTTTTTTGAACCATCCGTTTCAGACACTCAAGTGTCTCAATTTCAGACATTTCAGTTTACAGTGCAGTTTTAAAAACTTTATACCTGGTTAAAAATTATTTTTATTAATACTTAAAATTATCCCAGTGTTTTGAAATACAATGTAAGATTTGAGAATCATGATTCATGATAAAATTAACTTGACCCGCGTTAATCCAAAATGACCCACTAATTGAATTTTCTCGAACATGTGACCTAGCCCAACAGTCTTCTCGTGTCCAAAAACCATAGGATGCAAAATTTAGTGTAAATAGTCTGAGCCGTTTTTAAGATAAAATAGCTTGACCCATAATGACCCATGACCAAAATGACCCACTAATTGAATTTCCCCGAACATGTGACCTAGCCCAACAATCTTTTTGTGCCCGAGAATGGTAGGATACAAAGTTTAGTCAAAATCGTTTGAACCGTTTTTTAGATACAATTAGCTTGACCCTGACCCACAGTGACCCAAAAATGACCCACTAATTGAATTTTCTGCGACATGTGACCTAGTGCAATGATTTTTTCGTGCCCGAAACTCGTAAGATACAAAATTTAATCAAAATCGTTAGATCCGTTTTTTAGATAAAATTTACTGGACCCGCGTTGACCCAAAAATGACCCACTAATAGTAAGTTCTTGATTATGTTACCCAGCCCAATAGTCTTCTCGTGCCCGAAAATGGTAGCAAAAGTTTAGTCAAAATCGTTTGAACCGTTTTTTAGATACAATTAGCTTGACCCTGACCCACAGTGACCCACTAATTGAATTTTCTGCGACATGTGACCTAGTGCAATGATTTTTTCGTGCCCGAAACTCGTAAGATACAAAATTTAATCAAAATCGTTAGATCCGTTTTTTAGATAAAATTTACTGGACCCGCGTTGACCCAAAAATGACCCACTAATAGTAAGTTCTTGATTATGTTACCCAGCCCAATAGTCTTCTCGTGCCCGAAAATGGTAGCAAAAGTTTAGTCAAAATCGTTTGAACCGTTTTTTAGATACAATTAGCTTCACCCTGACCCACAGTGACCCAAAAATGACCCACTAATTGAATTTTCTGCGACATGTGACCTAGCGCAATGATTTTTTCGTGCCCGAAACTCGTAAGATACAAAATTTAATCAAAATCGTTAGATCCGTTTTTTAGATAAAATTAACTTGACCCGCGTTGACCCAAAAATGACCCACTAATAGTAAGTTCTTGATTATGTTACCCAGCTCAATAGTCTTCTCGTGCCCGAAAATGGTAACAAAAGTTTAGTCAAAATCGTTTGAACCGTTTTTTAGATACAATTAGCTTGACCCTGACCGATGGTGACCCAAAATGACCCACTAATTGAATTTCCCCGAACATGTGACCTAGCCCAACAGTCTTCTTGTGCCCGAGAATGGTAGGATACAAAGTTTAGTCAAAATCGTTTGAACCGTTTTTTAGATACAATTAGCTTCACCCTGACCCACAGTGACCCAAAAATTACCCACTAATTGAATTTTCTGCGACATGTGACCTAGCGCAATGATTTTTTCGTGCCCGAAACTCGTAAGATACAAAATTTAATCAAAATCGTTAGATCCGTTTTTTAGATAAAATTAACTTGACCCGCGTTGACCCAAAAATGACCCACTAATAGTAAGTTCTTGATTATGTTACCCAGCCCAATAGTCTTCTCGTGCCCGAAAATGGTAGCAAAAGTTTAGTTAAAATCCTTTGAACCGTTTTTTAGATACAATTAGCTTGACCCTGACCGATGGTGACCCAAAATGACCCACTAATCGAATTTTTTCGAACATGTGACCCAACGCAATGATTTTCTGGTGCCTCAAAACGGTAGGATACAAAATTTCGTCAAAATCGTTAGAGCCGTTTTTAAAATAATATTTGCATGTATATATACCCCCCCCCCCACACACACACACACATACACAAGATTTGATCTCGTATTAGAATATATGATGTATATAATACTCTGATGTTCCTAGTATACGTGGTTAGTAAATACACGTGGTGCCACGTGCTTTACCCGAAATTATAATTGGCTTATTCAAACACGTGTTATGCTTAAATCTGTGGTATTTTCCCATCTTAACGTAAATTGTCCCCCCCCCCCCACACACACCCCCTTTTTTTTATCAGGGAGCTTTTTACCGATGGTGCTTTTTTTCCGGAGGTGTTTTACTCAATTCCTAATAGCATTCGCAAATATCCGCCTACGGGAATTATATAAATCAGACATATGTTACTTTGTTATCTTTTAACACTTATTTATCAATAAGTTCAATATTTATCAATACCTTGTTACTTTTTTTCCGTTTACTTTTTTTCCGTTTACTTTTTTTCCGATTACTTTTTTTCCTGTTACCTAAAATTCACCCCTTAAGGCAGTTAAATTGGCGGGGAGGGGGGGGGGGGGCGTCGAACGTTTCAGATCATTTCGGCATATCTCAACAACATTTTTAGTTAGGAGCATGAAATTCAGGATAGCAAATCTACTAAAAAATCGATTAAACACGTATTTCAGCGATTTTAGAAATTCACCACCTCAGGGAGTTAAATTGGGAGTCAAACGCTTTAGGTCATTTCGGCATATCTTAGCAGTAATTTTAGGTAGAAGAATGAAATTCAGGATAACAAATCTACTAAAAAAATGGTTAAACACGTATTTCAGCGATTTTAGAAATTCACTCTCTAAGGGGGTGAAATGGTTGGAGTGTCGAACGTTTTAGTTCATTTAGCTCATTGCGCCATATCTCAGCATCAATTTTAGGTAGGAGCATAAAATTCAAGATAACAAATCTACTAAAAATTAATGAAACACGTATATCCGCGATATTAGAAATTCACCAGCTAAGGGGTCGAGTGTTCGTTGAATGGAGTCGGGTGATGTGTGGTCGAATGTTCTCAGCAGCAGTTTTAGGTAAGAGCATGGAATTATTCATGATAACAAATCTACTAAAAAATTATTAAACACTTAAATTAGCGGTTTTAAAAAATCACCCCCTTAGGGGGTGACATCTGACATGAATCCGATTATTGAAGATTTGACAACAATTGCTGATTTTTGATTAGATATTTTGCTTAAAACATTTTTTATAGGAATTTCTTTTTTTAATCCTTTATGAAGCTGAGGGATTTAGTATGTTTTCGTCAAAATAAGAAGTTTTTTCTGATTGTCATTTTGACGGTTTTCGGACGTGAATGCGCGTTATTGTAATCGGCGTATTTTTAGGATATTACATTTTCACTTATGTTACCCGGAAGGCCAAGGTTAACTCTAGCGAAGCCGAGTCGTTCTGCTAGATTAAAATAAATTCATTGGTTTCAATATCAACATAAAAATTAAAAAAATATATTTATCACATTTTTACAAACTTTTATTTAAAGTTTTAAATTTGTAAGTACTGCAATTTTGTCTCTCTCCCGCTGTTTACAATTTAGATTTTTTTTAATTACGTGCCCATCCCTACCCTACATTATAGTCGACACATTGTCCACCCTATTGATGGGCAATGTCAATATTTTTTATTGATTTAATCGGTACTATAGCCAACGCGATTATATCGATACTATCAATTTTTTCATCAATGTCTCTAGTCAACAAATTTAATTGTTCGAATCTGCAATATGTTATTAGTAATTCAAATGATAATTCAATTATGTTTATTACTTTAAATAATCAATTCAATTATGTTTATTATTTTAAGCAATTAATTAAATTATGTTTATAATTTTAATAATCAATTCAATTATGTTTATTACTTTAAATAATCCAAAAAGTGTTCGTAAATGTTAACATTCAAAGATATGTTTCTTAATGTTAGCATTTACTGATATGGTAATTAATATTAGAAGTTGCATTCAAAACTTGCATTCAAAAAGTGTCTCTTTAAACTCTTACTGTTTGTACCCAAAGAGTATATATGCTCTTACTAGCTGACCGACCCGGCGTTGCCCGGGCAGACTGTCATTGAAAAATATAACAGTGGAGTGAACTTCATAAAAAAAGACTGAATAATACTTATTTATACTAAAAGCTTGTAAAAAAAAATAAATAAGAGCTAAAATATCAAAAGTATAACAGTTACGTTTAAAAATGAACCGGTCAGGGAAAATTATTACACTTACTTTCCCTTTTTACTAAAAATCCCTTTTTCATTTTTATATTTCTAATTGTATTTTTTAAATTATAAATATTAAATGCTGACAAAAATCAATATTTCAAGTGAAAATGTATAGATATATATATATTTATTTGTTGATGTTGACAAATTATAATTACAACTTATTTTCACTATAATCAATAAATCATTGCTTGTTTTGCTTTTATTACTGTAGATGGCAGCATCATTCAATGAGATGCTTTTCAATCGTGCGTTGCCATTAAACAATTAACAGATAATCGCGATTTCTGTGCCACGTATGATAGCGCAATATATATATATAGATATTAGGAAGATCAGAAACTGTATAATAATCAATTAGTATTAAATAACATATTTTACTACCTCACATTTTACTTATACAGTTCAATATAAAATTGTACAACCAAAATGCAAAAGTTTAAAAGATGAAAAAAATTATGAAGACCTTGCGTTCTATTTTTTATTATTACTATCCGATTAAAAAAAAAGCAAAATCTCATGTCCGTATCTTACTTCCCTTTTTTATTCTCTTCGCTTGGTCCAACTGGTCAATTGACTCTTACGCCGGATAGTACCATTTCCTGACTTTGGCGTCATCCTGCATGTCTCCCAGATTCATAGTTCCAGGTAACAGTGGCTAGTTTATTTGAATATTTTCCGCAAGAATTACACTAAGAGGTATACTGGAGTGTTAAAGAAGCTTTTAACGGTGATGTTCGAGACGTTATTCAATCTCATAAAGAAATATGAATGTTTCATTGAAAATATTTTCCTTCTTTGAATTTCTAATTATTTCTTATATTCTTAGAAGGAAATCAAAAACTCTTTATTATTATTATTACTATCATCATCATCATTACTGATATTCAGTTCTCTTGGTCGGGCTGGTAACTAATTATTATGCAAGTTACGAGGGTAAATCATTAAGTAAGTCACAAAAGATAATTAAATAACAACTTACAATGATATTCACTTCAAAACTATTTTTATTTCACAACATATTCTCCACCAATAATTATGCACTTATATCACTGTTTTATTAGTACCCCAACATCAGCTGCATAACATTGATTGGATTGCTGTCTCAGCCACATTAGGACTTTCAGCTGAACACAGAAGACAATCAAAAGTTTAGTTGGCAATTTCTTCAGCATCCACCATACAGCTTCGACTTAGCTCCAAGCGATTTTCATCTGTTTAGTCCATTAAAAAACCAAATTGGAAGCAAGATGATGTTCACAGTTGATGAAAAGATTCAAATTGAAGTCCTAATGTGGCTGAGACAACAACCCAAAGAATTGTATGCAGCTGGTGTTGGGGCACTGATAAATCAGTTATATAAGTGCATAAATATTGATGGAGAATAAGATGAATCGCATGACCTTAGCCAATAAGAGACGAGCATGTGATGACGTCAGAACCGAATTAGGAAGGACGCATCTTCGAGTTTGTTCAGTTCGCATATGGATGTAGACTGGGATACACGTAGAAGGAGAGCGCTCCGTCTTTTTTAGGTATCTGTTTTTGGTAATGTTTCACTAAATTTTTGCAATGTATGTGAAAAGGAATTATTCATATCTTCTAATATGATCTTCATGAACACAGAAAATTAGCTTTCTTTAACTTTTCATAATAATCCTGTTACACTAAAAAATAATCTTAAAAACAAACTACGTCTTATATATCCCCATTAGCTGTCATTCACCCCCTTATCTCCCACATCGGCTGTCAATCATTTTCTAGCCAGTCCTCCAGCTCCCACCCCTCTGCTCTGCACTACTCTCCACCTCTGCTCACCTCTGCTCCAGTGGCGTAGTAACTTTGTACAAATATGGGAGCCAGGGCATACTGTGGAAAGTTAGTGGCGAGGATAATTTCATTCATTTCGGAGGATTCCTTCATAGTGTTACACTTTTCACAAACAGGAATATAAAATTAGAAGCATATCAAAAGATTACCAACTCTTTAATCCAGTTAAAATAATTTTTATTAGATACATAGAAACTTAATTTACGGACGATCCTGAATACAATATTCAGATTTAAGGCTTCTCCCACTCCCATTTACATAAAGTTAAAGTTCTTTCTTTTGTTTTGCTTGCAAATTTTTTACAAATCTCTTCCAAATCAATTTTAAAGGCCTCCTCTTTATAAATATGCAGTAGCATCAAATGGTTGAATCTCTGTTGACCCATTGTTGTTCGGAGGTGCTTTTGAAGCCGGCGAAGAGCGCTGAAAGATATCTCAGCTGTCGCTATTGATGTCGGAATCGCCAAAATAAATTCTGCCAAAAGGTAAACTTCAGAAAATAATTTCTTCACTAATTCCTCCGATGACATAATTTTAATTGCGTTCGACAACGCATTTCTGTCAGTTCCGTCCGGGATTAGTGTTCATAGAAGCGTCAACTGAGCAGAAAGATTTGTCAAGTCAAAATCATCAGCATGTATTCCAAGCTTTTGCTTCAGATCTTCTGAAGTGGTTGAAGCTGTGTCCGTAAATATGGAACCGATCTTTTTGAGAGAGTCAAAAGTTTTTTGATCAAATAGTTCTTTTAATTCATTGGTAATAAGGTCCAGTGCTTCTCTGAAATTTACTCGTAATTTTTCTTCTTGTTCAAGTTGTGCTGGAGCGGAGGGATGGCTTGTCTGCTCATATCTTATTGGAACTATCTTTTATCTGGAGACGCTCATCATTTTCATTTCCAAATTTAATGTGAACGCTTTTCTATCCCATTTCTTGTAGAGAGTTTCGAAATGACTATCCTCTCTCATACGCGTATGGTTTCTTCTAACGTTGAAACGGCGTTCTTGACGCTTGCGGTAGAAAATTCAGTTGTTTGCAGAACTTTTGCCAAGATTTCGCAAGGACCAAAAAGTTCCTTGGCCATATTCATGCCAAAAAATGTCTTGAATGTTTTCAAGCTTTTTATAAAACATTTAACTTCAGCCTTTTTCTCAGGACGTAGTGCTGTTGGATCATTCAAATAATGCATCAAGAGTCTCTAAAACTCTTGGAATAATTTTCCTCGAATTTCGATATTGCAGCAAATCAAACTGTCCATCTAGTCGGGCAGAGAGGAAGCAACTGCTTTGGTTTTAAGTTATTATGTTCTTTCTTCTTCATTGTTAGTTGGGCAAAGAACGATGTTTTTGTAGACATCTCCCCGTTTAGAAGATTCTCTAATCTGATTCGATATCGTCTTGATGAAACTTAAGGAATCTGCAATTCATTTATTGGAACGTGCCACCTCTTGCAGTGCAAGGTCCAAGGAATGATTTGAACAATGTACAAAAAAAAAATGGCACTCCGGGAAGAAGTGAAAACTTGAACAATTACATGTGTATTTTTGAATCGTCAGGAAACGTTTTATTGTTCAGGAAATACTTTTAAATAAAGTGTTTTTTATTCATTATTATAAACTACTACTACAAAAATTATATTACAATTTTCATTTAATGCGCTATTGTACATGAAAAATAATGCATATTATTTTACATACAAAAATTGCAATCTATTGCTTAAAACGTAAATTTACAAATACATGAAACATGAAATTTAATTAATTGGTATTCTTTGAAATGAATACCAATGAAACTTATGAATTTTCATCCACAATTTTAACAACTCTCAATACATTCATCATTTCTTCCATGAGATGTAGTTTCATATCTTTTGTAATAACATTTATCTGCAAAATAGGGTTCCCGCTTCCTATCACTCCAAAAATGATGACTTCTTTGATGCCTGTCTGGTTTACGGTATTCGTGAACATTATGCTTTTTTCTATCTTCATACTGCGCGTATTGTTTGCGGTATTTATAATTTCTATCAACAAACTTTTCTTTTCTATAAAATGATTTCACTTCATTTCCGTATTGGTAACCACGTTTCTTAAAACTTTCGTGAAATATTTCATTATTTTCATTTTTTCTTTTTATATTACTTCCGTCTATTTCTTTTCTCGTGCTCGTTAAATTATAATATTTTCCGTGTTTTGTTATTTTATTTTCATCTTTTGATTTCGTCTCGCGAGTTGATTCACCTTTATCTGTTTTCACCATACGTGCTAAATTTGTCTTGAAATTATTTTCTGAATTATTTTTATTCATAATACCAATCATTTCGTTTTCTGCACGTGAACTATTTCCTTTTGATACTTTCGCTTCATTGTATGAATTGGCAACATAATTTAATTTTTTATCGGAATTATTTACAACTTTAAGGCAACCTACTTGAAAAGTATTGCGCTCGCCAACAATTTTAATTCCCTCTTCATCTATCGCCAACTTTAGTTTGCTGATCACGTCTTGCCCTATTACAATATCGTATGCGAGAGATTTTGAAACATAAAATTTCGCTGATATAAGAAACTCATCAACACATATTTCATACAAAAAATATCCAATTAGATTTACAGTTTCTCCGCCAATGTCAGTTAATAAGATATCAACAGAAGACAAATTTGGCGACCCTATATTGACATAACATTCGTAACTGAATCGCTGAATATCGCTGCCTGTATCAAATAATAGATTTGCTTCTTTGCCTTTGATATTAATTATTTTACCCATTCCATTAAGTTTAAACTTATTTCTGATTCGAATTGTAGCAATGTTAGCTTTTTCCTGTACATCAGAATTAGAATTGTGATTTTGGCGATTATAATTTCGATAGTTTTCGGTAGAGTCTTGACTGAACTCATTAGTTTGACCGTTATTGCTATTATTACACTGAGACGCTAGGTGGCCTTGTTTGACAATCGATAGGGCAGAGAGAAACATAATTTTTAGTATAAAGCTAGTGTTTTCTACAGAAATCGATTGTTCTTTGCTTATAAATTGTAAATCCTCTGTCCTTGAAGAAGTGATTTACATTATAAGCTTTCATTTGTGTTTATACTCATGTTTTTTAATTTGGATTTATATTATTTTCATTTCTTTCATTATATTATTCCATTTCATTTTTATTTATTTCATTTCTTCTTTATAATTCTCTTTTTATCTTCCTTTCGCATTAATTTGACTCTGCTATTTGGTTTTGTGATTTCATTGTATATGGTCAATATCTTATGTTTCAATGGATTAATTGTACATGAAGTATATATACATAATTATAATATCTTTGAATTTCAAAAAACATATCAAGTTCTTGTAACATTCTAATTAAATCTCCAAAGAGATAATTGTATATATATATATATAATATAGTAATATTTACATTTTAAGTAAATACTAATTACTTTAAAAAAATAAGTAATCATTAAGTTTGATTTCTAATACAGTACCCACTTAGGAATCCCTAACGAGCCTCACAGAGTCTCTCTGAAACTTTGAACTGAAATAAAAATATTCATGTAAATTTTTTAAAATTTGTTTTTCCTCATAAAGTAATGCTTATATATATATATATATATATATCAACCTATTAATTTGTTTCCTATCTACCCTATATATATAAAATCCTAATGAAACAAATTTGTGAAACGATTTTATGAAACGAATTTATGAAACGATTTTATGAAACGACTGATTAAACGACTGATTATGTTTCAGGGCTATTTTTAATAAAATATTAAACGCTTGATGGTGAAATTAATACCAATTGTCCATAAAAATCCGCGGATGTCAAAACTGGTAATATAATTTTGAAATTAGAATTAGTTTTCGAGATATTAATTTTTTTTCTAATTTTAATGACATTTCTGTAATGATGGCAACTAATTACTCAGTTTTTTTTTGTGACAAAAAAGGGAAAAAAATTGAAAAGGATCCCGATAGGGATTATTGATTTATCTTTATCCGTCATTTTCAAATTGAAATTGAATTTATCTTTCATTTCAATCGATAATGAAGACAAGATTGTGATTAAATTATGCTTTTCAGGAAAAATAAAAAATAAAAAAATCACATTTCTATCGTTAGGATTCAATCGTCTGTCAGCATTTAATTTAATTTATAAACTGAAAATATTTTGAATAAATTCGTCCAAATGACGTCATTTATGTAAACGCAAAAGAAAGGAGCAAAAAAATATTTATACAATTTGTTTAGCGTAAAATGTCCTTTATCCTATTTTATATATAATCAGAAGTAATTTGTATAGAAAAAACAATAATAATATACGTATAATTAAAATACGCATATAAACAAAAAAATCGTCGAATTTGTTTCCATGGCTGTTTATGTCATTTGGCACCAAATCTCACTTTCTGATGCCCGAATTGCGCCAAGCTTTTTAAAAAAGTCGAGACCATGGTTGTCAAGAAGACCCTTATAATAGAAAAGCACCAAAAGCTCATTGGGTTTGTTTTCATAACTTTTGGCAACAAATCTATGTATATTAACGAATCTATCCCTTTTCGAAGCTCGAATTACGCCAAACCTACAAGCAAAGGATCCTATACTGGAAAAGTACCCGATTTTCTTATGGACAATATTCAAGTGACATAACAAGATGTAAAATTATCGCGGATAGCAAATTTGTTTAAATATGTCATCAATTGATGCCAAATAAATGCAGGCATGCATGCACAAAATATTTAATTAATTTTGTATGATAAATAATTATTAGAAAATTCGTATATACATATTAATTAAAATAAATAATTTACATATTTAAAATAACATGAAAATATGCATGATGGTGCACTAAAATAGAGAGAAAATTAAAACCTGTTACTGAAAATATCTATAACATAGTACTTTTCAATACCGTGGTTCTTAATCTTATTCACAAGCAGATGGAATTTTTCTCATCCTTAAACGCAAAGGAAGAATAGAATACAGATCGTTGTTATAAAAGTCCGAGAGGTAGCCACAATTTAAACCTAACCATTTTATACAAGCTGGTTTTCAAGTCGTAATTGATTTTACTTATCAATCCCGAAAACAGTCGTCAGTTGTCGCAACAGCTGTGTATGAGGTCATGGTAATCAAAAAATGCCCCATTAAAACGTTAAAAGCATGGCAACCCAATTACAGATTTAGCAATATTTTTAAAACAAAGCACGCTGTCATGTTTTTAGAGGCTTCGAAGTCTGAGCGGGGGTTGGCGAGCGTAGCTCGCAAGGGGTAGGCCCCCTAGTATGTCTATAAAAACAGGAAAAAAATTTATAAAACATAAATAATTAAAAATAATAATATAATAATACATAAATAATATAAAACATAATTTTTTTTAAAACTTTTATAAACAGTTTATAATAAAATAATTAAAATAAATTACCTTAATGTTACTTTGCCGTACAATAAAGTCCCTTAACTGAACGATGCCTTCCAAAAAATTTTCATCCACTGTTACGTCAGGATCATCCAAAACTAAACGTCGAATGGAAAGTCCAAATAATGCTCCTGCAGGCAAGTATTTGGTATCAGTAAAAGTTATCTCATAATTTTTTTTTACATCAGACAGTGGATCCGATTTTATAATAGTCCCGTCTCTATTCTTGCAGACTCCACCCAACTTCTGAAGATCATAACAAGATCTTGGCAAAGATTCAAAGTTTCGTTTAGGCAAAATGTTCGATGCTTCTACCGCTCCTGCAGTATTTTCTTTTACAGTACCGCGTAAAATGTTAGATGCATGTAATACTTTGGTTGCTCCATTTTTTTGTGCCACACCAGGTAAAATTTTAGATGCACCTATTATTTTAGTACTCTCAATTTTTAGTTCATTATTAGGTGAAATGTTCGTTACAGATACTACTTCTGTCGTTGCTTTTCCCTTCAAAATGTTAGGTAAAAAGTCACGTGCATCTACTACTGCTGTTCCAATTTTTTGAGAGATAACAGGTAAAATATTTGATGTTTCCACTATTTCTATAGTTTCATCTTCTTGTGCATAACTAGGTAAAATGTTATATGCATCTACTGATTCATTATTGAATTGCGTAATTATGTGAAGCATTAAATAAACTTGGAAACAATATTGGAACATTTTTGTGTTTATTCGAAAAGCCGATTTTCAATTTTACACTAATGGTAGATTGTTGCTCTTTTTAACATATGTTTGTAAAATGCAAATTTATCTGACAAACAAAACAATATTCAGAAAATTACATGTAAAGAATGTTGTTTTAAAATGTTGTAATTGAGTTTTATATAAATTTTTCAATTTTTTGCCTCTTAATAGTTATAGAATTTAATACATTTCGTTTGTATTGTTGACTCTTTCTCTTTTTGGTTTGAACTAGGTTCGTTGAAAAGTGTATTTTTAAATATAAAATTTAATTCACAAATTATTTTCTAAAATGCCTAAATTAAGCGACTTAAATATAACTAAAATAGGTACACTTACTTCATTTATAATCTTTCGTTCATAAAAATCTTAGATAATTTGCATATTTTTATAATCGTACACAATTTCTTAATATTACTTTTCTTTTCGGCTTTCAATTATGACATTCATCTTAATTTAAAAAAGCTTTTTACATGGTTTTTTCTCATGCCTAGTTTTCAATTGCGCACTCATCAAACATGCTTACGATTGCATCAATGAATTAATGTTATTTTTCTATTGTACACTTGTAGACAGTTTCGCCCAAGAATAAAATTTTAAGCTGTTTTACTGTATAAGATTATAAAGAGAAAATTGCTCTTTCAAAATTCGTTTTTCTCAGATAAAAATTAATTGAACTCACTGTCTGAAAGTTTTCTTTATAAACCTACTCTAAATTAATCGTTTTGCTGGTGCTACGTGCAAAAATGTCAATTATGCGAAGAATTACTAGAATCTGTTACATGGCACGTAATGCAGAAAATTTATATGATCTTTCTCTTCTACAAAAAATTGTTCATCATTATTATTCTAAAGCACTTACCGGTAATAAAGTTTCCTTTAACAGGTCGCAATTGAAAATAGACTGGCGTCACTGATAAAATGTTCTCTTGATCTTTTGTTATCTTCAACACATAATTGACACAAAAAATCGTTTATATTGATCTCGGTACTTGAAATTTTAATGGCTAGATATCGTTGGTTTTCATTTTTTGTTTATGCCAGTACACGTGTTATCTCAACAGTCTAATTGTTTTCGCTCATCCGAAATCCGTCGAATAAGGAAAAAAAACGTTACCTGTATTTTTAATATAATTTCACCGTTTTGACTTTTGCGATAGTTTTAATTAAATTAGAAATTGCAGTTCACGTGATTTACGATAAGGAAAGTCAGTAAGATTAAAAAAAAAATTATAGTAGAATGATAAAACATGAACGAAATCATGCATCACTGCACAGATTATGCAACTTTTCCAACACTTTCGGAATATCGTTAAGAAATTTATTTTTCTTTCATACAATGTAATGACATATCTAAATAAGCAATAATAATAATAAAAAAAAAACGCAGTAAAAATCCATTTTCTCTAATTGCTGTCTATATCCGGTAATGTGTGGTAATTCTTTTGTGCAGCCCTATATAGGATCTACAAACCTCGTAATGCTATAAAAAATAATAAAGATTTAAAAAACATATACCTGAAAACGCAGATTCAGCAGCTATGACCCATAGTCTCTTTTGTAACCGAACTCTTTTGAGTGTCTCTATAAATAAAAGATAAAATGTATGTACTCAACAATGTAAAAAAAAAAAACATAGTTTAGTGCACCTCAGCAATGCATATCAATTTCATTATGTTTGAAATTGCGTAAAAGCATTAAATTACACTGTAAACTGTGTTTCACCATAGATCATAATGTAATGGAATTATTTTTTACGTTCCAGTAAACAAACTATAATTTCTACTTAATCTATACTCTATAGAAAGCATGTTGACTTCCACCTAAATGATGCATTCCAATTTAATTATGTTTGAAATAGTGTAACATCATTCCCCATTTACCGTAATGTAGCGGTATTCCACTGAATGTCCTTGTAAGCTAACTATGAATGCTAAACACTTCTTTTTCGAAATCGAATAAACCTCAATAACATATATCACTTACATAGAACGTGTTAATTGAATGTTATTTAGTATTTCAAATTCAAGTAAAAATCCAGGGTTGTTTTTTTTTTTTTTTTCATTTTTATTTTGCAAGAAATTATTGTAAGTATTAAAGCAATGGAAAAAATAAATAGGTTTGAGTGTGTTAATTTTATTTTATTTTTTTTAAAAATAATAATTGATAATAATAAATTTAATAATATATTTAATTTATTTAATAATTTTATATAATATTTAATTATTTAATATTTTTTTTAATAATTGTAAATATTAAAGCAAGGAAAATAGTAAAAGGCTTCAGAGTGTTCATTTTGTTTAATTTTTTTTAAGTGTTATCCCAGTAGAATTTTACAAATAATAGAGAAAAAAAAAATGTTTAAGTGTGAAGGAAAATGAAGGAATGAAAGGAACTTGAAATGATTATTTAAAGTTATGCATATAATTTGAAATAAATTCGAAGAGCAGGTGGAAACGGCTGATGAAATTAATCCACTTCATGTATTCTTTTGCTACAAATTTTTTTATGCTGATATAAATGTATACCAGTGGACACGTGCGAGAATTTTGCACTGCGGTCTAAACAATTTTAACAATATTTAATATTTTTAAATGCTGGTTCCTCTTCGAAAGAGAAATTAAGGATAAAAATATCTGCCATCAACATTAATCAACCCAGAATATCATCTCACTTATTCCATCAAAGTTACAGTAAAAACCGACAGGTTGAAATATTCACTTCTAATACAACAATATTTGTTCACAAAAACCGTACAGCAATGTCATATAAGTGTAATTATTATTGTTAACAATTTAGTTGTAGTTATTATTAATAACAATCTCTCCTACCCATGTGCGCAATCACGTCACACCAACCCTGTGAGGACATATTCCGCAAAATAGCTTTCTAAGTTTTATTACAGCTGTTCTATTAAATTACAACATAACCACAAAATAACAATGGAAATGCATAAAAGACAAATGAAGTAAAAATTATTCATGGATAGTTTAGCAAAAAAATGTTATTTAGATTTTTAATTATTATTCTTTTGAATTGTGCGCACACTCTCCTAGCTTTACCTTATATGTATATATATATATATATATATATATACATACAAAAATCAACATTTGAAGGGGGGGGGTTTGGGGGTCTAGGGTCTAGGGGGGAGGGATCATGGTCGGTGAACCGGTTTAAGTTATGAGTTTTAGTGAACGTGATTTCTCTCAAATATTCTTTCACTTTTGTAAACATTGTTCCAACACTCATATGCTGAATTCTATATATTCATATCTGATATCGTCAAATGCTCGGCAATCTTGGCGAAATGTTGTCAAATTTGGCTACCGAAAATAAATCGTATAAATGAAACCAAATAATTTGGTAAACTTCTGATTCAAATTCAGTATTTTTGAAAATTGGCCTTCTATAATTGGGTTCCCCGCACTTTTACTTAATGTGTTTGAGAAAAATTAGCTGATTTTTTAAAAACAAGGAACAGAGAAACTAGCTTTCTCTCCCGGTACAGTCCGGAAGGTCTTTTTCATGTTAAGACGACCCCTTATGCAAAATATTAATTCGTATTCGAAAAGAAGGCATTATTCCGAATCCAATGACACCTTGTATATGATTTTATTGTCAATGATTTAAGAATAGATGTATCTTTTTAGGGTTTCGTTCATCTCACGAAACCCTATTACTCCCTCTCCGTTGTCTGTCCGCCACAGAGCCATTCACAGAAACTTACAATTTAACCATTTTATTTTATCGTTGCTAGGGCTTTGATCGTTGCCAATAAATAAAAACACGGAAAAATAATTTTCCCTCAACAATTAATTTTTAATTGAACGGTTTCCAAGTGAAAAATAAAAATTAAAAATAATTGAAAAGAAGATGAATTGCCGTAATATTTGAAACAAAAATATGGAGTGTTTGTTATTATACATGAAGTATGAATGTCACTTACATTTAGAAGAGGTTTTCTAGCAAAAATTGCGTTATAATTAGAAGAAAAAATAAATAATAATTATACTATCAAGAAAAGATTTCTGGACCATGGAACTATTAACCCCTTGGGACAAGCGACACGTATACGTGCCGCATAAGATGCTCAGAATCCTCGATTATTGCCACCAGTTATTTTTTAGTGTAAGCTTTGCTTATTTAATGATAGCATTTCTGCGATTCATATAGACGAAAATTTCTGTTTTAAAAAACCGGTGGTAAAAGATTAAAAATTCCGTAAAGGATGCTCGTCGCGAAGGGGTTAAAGATATCCACCTTGGCTTAGACACAAGGCTAACGAAAAAGAAAGGCTACCGCGGTGCTTTACGCATATCTTTTTTTACAGACCGCGGGAGTCACGTGATGTTCGAATGCACCAATGAAGATGCACGAAAAGAGCATCACGTCACTCTAGCGGT
Organism: Maratus michaelseni; assembly: GCA_963931845.1. Taxonomy (NCBI): domain Eukaryota; kingdom Metazoa; phylum Arthropoda; class Arachnida; order Araneae; family Salticidae; genus Maratus; species Maratus michaelseni. Next base: position 2,503,717 of record OZ007597.1, on the reverse strand, counting down.
CTGTAAAAAAAGATAAGTGGAATGTACCGCGGTAGCCTGTCTTTTTCGTTAGCCTCGCTTAGACAAATATGACGTCATATTGGAAGTAAAATATGCATTTTCCAATATTCGTCAAAATCCAAGGAGCATGAAATTCAGTATATAATGAAAATAGATGAATGATCACGTCATTTTTCAATTGAAAAACTGAATTATTTTTTATCCCAACTAATTAATAAGCTTGAATGTCAGTTAGATACAGATATGAGTTTTCTGCCAAAATCCACGTTATGATTGCCGGGAAAAAAAAATTAACAAGAATTATATCCTTAAAAAGAGATTTCGATGGGGGAAAAAAGTGACGTCATATTTAAAATAAAACGGGTATTTTCAAGAATGTTTTTAAATGAGCGTGAATCAACTTTATACATTAATAATACAAGGATCAGTAAGTATAGAAAGTAGATGAGATTCACGTCTAAAAATTGAAAAAATGGAATATTTGTTTAACTACATTGATTACTAAGCATGGAAATATCAGTTACATATAGATGAGTTTTCTGCCAAAATTCACATCATAATTATTAGGAAAAGAAAAATTAACACGAATTTACTATACTAAAATCTGATCGTCTATTTGTATTTCGCAACTACTTCTCTTAGATTACTGAACGCAACGCGATTTAGTTAACACCGATTATCATTGTTCCGAATCCGAGGATGTCATATAAACTCTCAGAATTTAAAATTTAAAATTTGGTTCTAATATATTATTATTATTATTATTATTATTATTATTATTATTATTATTAATGTTAACGAAATTTCTCTTGAAAGGCAACCAAATTACTCCATTTTTGGGGAATAAAAGGAGAAATAAAACGGATAAATATATTTTTCACGCCATTTTCTCATTAAAACTGAGAAAAAAAAGAATTTATTTCCAATTTGAATAAATGGTAAAAACAAAATCTTGATTACAGTAAAATTTTCGAAAAATAAAAACATATTTCCACATATTCAAACTTTATGAATCAAGTTATTCTGCAGAACAAAAATCGTCTGTCAACATGTCAACATATTGTCATTTAGAAATCAGGATTTGTTTCAGCTATCGATTAAACCAAGGAGGCAAATTTAAGCTCCTTGAATTTAGATGTACAAATTATTGCTCCCTATTCACTAAAATGGAATTTAAATAAAAAGCATATAGTATTTTCAATTAATTATTTTTGAAGGTTGGCTGTTAAAACGTTTCACAAAGCTGTTAAAAGTAAAACAGTTTATCACGTAAAATTGACATTTGATTTTACCCAATTCGTCGATTGCCGCGATTTTATTTGGCCCTCCTTTTTCATTGGTTGCAGTTTCATTTTCGAGATTATTTGGCACAAAATTTAACTTTTTAAAAACGGAGTTATGCCAAGGCCCCAAGAGCAAAGAAATACCGTATTGTCTCCTATAAAATGTGACAAAGAGTAAGATAATTATTAACGTTTTTAATTATTGGAAGTGAAATATTTTGCTTAATTAATGCATTTATTATTCTCTCAATGTTACGTGAACGAAGTCACGGGTAACAGATAAGTGATAAATAATCGTATCTCTAGTATAAGTGATAAATAATCGTATCTAATCGATAAATAATCTATTTGAAATCGGATGAAATTGATATACAACTATGAAGCGCATTAAAACATGCTTTTCAGAGAATATGGTGTCGAAAGCATTTGTTATTCATTTATAGGGTCACATAAAATAATTCTGTTTCACATATTATTCTACAGGGAAAAAGTCATTTCCAGTGAAATGTACCGATGTTCCACTGTTTCAAACATAATGAAATTTGTATGCATTATTGAGGTACACTATAAGTGTTACACACAAAAGACAGTGTCTTTCTACAATCAGTTACAGTCTATATGTGATAAGTACATTTTCACCTTTGGTTAACATTTTTAAGTTTAACTAAATTTTTGCACAATACGTGGTGTGTATCAATTTATTCATCACACAGGACAACACAAGAGAATTCATATGTATTTCAGACTATCGGAATGAATTGCTTAATGGTAGCATTTTTGTTAAGCAGTTTATTGCTGAACTGCATTTAGTAGACTAACAGAAGTTTGTGGAACAAAAATAAATTTATATACAGGGCTACGCAAAGAACACGATACATCGTCATTTAAGGTAGGTAAATGCTGGAAGTGAATTTTAAGTTGCCTTACGCGTTTTCGACGAAAACGACGTTTACAAAAAATCTTTAGATAACATACAGAACTGTACAAAAGATTTCGAGTACATTTCCATCGATTGTCGAAAAATGTTAAATGTGTACTTTCTAATTGCACTAAATTTTACCATGCTATGTTGTATATATCCACATCTATAGATTATATACAGGGCTACACAAGGTAATTAGATTACTTTTTGACAATGGAAGGTAATTTGGAAAACTGGATTTTTCAATGTGTTATATGTTTTCTATTGGTACTATTTACTTACATATCTCCTTTCACCTTATTCAATGGCGAAATTTCATAAGTTTCATTACAGTTTTCTGGATGTGTTGGAGAATGTTTCATATTCTATACTTAAAGCATGGTTTTTCGTTCTTGCTTTACATAGGTCGGTTGCGTGGTGAAAAACAGCATTCACAATTTACGTATTTTTTTATTTTTGCCCGCGTATAAGTATAACCCTATCCCAAATTTGTTCCTTTTTTTGTCCTAAATTTCTGGACTTATAGGCTAGTAGTACATACGGTATTTGCACAATATTTATTGGAACAGTGTTTTTGTTAATAACATTCTGAATTTAATTAATTACCAAGAATAAAATAATATTTTAACAGGAAACACCTTGAAATGTGATTACACTTCCAGCTGTTTCTATTTCAACTTAATTCAAAATATTTTATTATAACCATTATCAATTTATGTACACAATCTGTTCCCAACACTTCAAACTGCCTGGACTTCGTGTGTATGTGCCAACAACGGAAATGACTATTTCATGTCTGTTGATTGCAGTTCGAAGGGCTTATCTTCTGTTCCTCAGTTTTTGAGAGACGGCTTCAAGCAGATGGAAGTAAGTGTTATACATCGCGTATCACTGATAATCTCGATATAACTGTGTACGATCATCCTTTTAGCCCAATTTTCAATCTGTTAATATGCACTCGAAATTTGACAATGTGTCATAGTTGAAAATGTAAACAGAAATCTAGAAAAATACTTACTTTGAAACTGTAAAAAAAAAAATGGTTGGAAAAACCAGAAAGTTATTTTATCACTTTCTAGTTTTTCCAACCATTTTTTTTAAAATAGAAATTTAATGTATAAATTGACAAATATATTAAAAGAGGTAACATAACAGTGAGCTCTCGTCTGGAAATACAAATCAAATTTGACCAGCAAATGATAACGAAAAAAGTAAAGTAAAGTCGTGCATCAAACATTGATTATGGAACACTTTCCAACACTTCCAGAATACTTAAAATTTCACTGTTTAATAAGAAAAATAAATTATCTAAGTAAACATATTAGAAAACGTAAATCCTATTTCAAAACCAGATTCCAGCAATTACAGCCAGAAAAGTACGCTATATATATATTTTTGGATCCCTATATATAATTTATAGATTTGTATATGTATACTTAATATTATAAAGGAGTAGAGATTGTTTGTTTGTTTGTTTGTAGGGGGTAATCTCTGGAACTACCGAACCGATTTCAAAAGTGATGGTGGCAAATTGATGGTGACAACCCCTGCTCCAACATAGGCTATATTTTATGTCGGTGCCACTAACCCCAGCGGGTGCAGGAGCAAAAACGTTCTAAAATTGCGATTTTTTAGCTATCAAACTGGCTATCAAGCCCTGAGAGCTTGCCAGCCGGTTCTGTATGTATGTATGTACGTACGTAATGCGATAACTCTTCATAGAAATATCCGTTTTCCTTCAAATTTTGTTTATAGGTTCACGGTGTTAAGGCGCTTCCCTGATTAGTTTTCGGGATTGATTGGTTAAGTATAAAGGGGGGAACAAGGGGCTAATCCCCCCCCTTAATTTATATAAATGGGTTTTTCATGCAGAATTGTTCCGTTTTCCTTCAAATTTTGTTTATAGGTTCACTGAGTTAAGGCGCTTCCCTGATTAGTTTTCGGGATTGATTAGTTAAGTATAAAGGGGGGGGGATCGGGGGGCTAATCCCCCCCTTAATTTATATAAATGGGTTTTTCATGCAGAATTATTCCATTTTCCTTCAAATTTTATTTATAGGTTCACTGTGTTAAGACGCTTCCCTGATTACTTTTCGGGATTGATTGGTTAAGTATAAAGGGGGGAACGGGGGGCTAATCCCTCCTTAATTTATATAAATGGGTTTTTCAAGCAGAATTGTTCCGTTTTCCTTCAAATTTTGTTTATAGGTTCACTGTGTTAAGGCGCTTCCCTGATTAGTTTTTCGGGATTGATTGGTTAAGTATAAAGGAGGGAACGGGGGGCATATCCCCCCTTATTTTATATAAATGGGTTTTTCATGCAGAATTATCCCATTTTCCTTCAAATTTTATTTATAGGTTCACTGTGTTAAGACGCTTCCCTGATTACTTTTCGGGATTGATTGGTTAAGTATAAAGGGGGGAACGGGGGGCTAATCCCCCCTTAATTTATATAAATAGGTTTTTCATACAGAATTATCCCATTTTCTTCAAATTTTGGTTAAAGGTTCACTGTGTTAAGACGCTTACCTGATTAGTTTTCGGGATTGATTGGTTAAGTATAAAGGAGAGAACGGGGGGCATATCCCCCTTATTTTATATAAATGGGTTTTTCATGCAGAATTATTCCGTTTTCCTTCAAATTTTGTTTATAGGTTCACTGTGTTAAGGCGCTTCCCTGATTAGTTTTCGGGATTGATTGGTTAAGTATAAAGGGGGGGGGGAACGGGGGGATAATCCCCCCTTAATTTATATAAATGGGTTTTTCATGCAGAATTATCCCATTTCCTTCAAATTTTGCTTATAGGTTCACTGTGTTAAGGCGTTTCCCTGATTAGTTTTCGGGATTGATTGGTTAAGTATAAAGGAGGGAACGGGGGGCATATCCCCCCTTATTTTATATAAATGGATTTTTCATGCAGAATTATTCCGTTTTCCTTCAAATTTTGTTTATAGGTTCACTGTGTTAAGGCACTTCCCTGATTAGTTTTCGGGATTGATTGGTTAAGTATAAAGGGGGCGGGACGGGGGGGCTTCCCCCCCTTAATTTATATTAATGGGTTTTTCATGCAGAATTATCCGATTTTCTTCAAATTTTGTATATATATTCATTGTAATTAGAGATTTACCTGATTAGTTTAAGGGGTTCATTAGTTAACTATGAGGGGGGTAACGGGGGGATGACCCCCCCTTAATATATTGTTTATTTCTTTATTTTTCGATGGGCTTATTTCAAATTCTTTGAAATAAGAGTATAATATACAATAAGTGTGAATAGCCTGTGAACTCTATGCCCTCAGTTTAACTGGGCAGTTTTATTTTTATTTTTTCTACTGAAGGAGCTAGAAATTTGAAATTTGTCATTGTAGTTACTTATAAGATGTAAATGCTCTCTAAGAACAAAATAAAAAAGAAATTGAAATTTAAAAGGGTGAAATGAACGAAAAGCCTTCTGAAAACAGTCTAAATTACAATTTCAATGAAATCTCTTGAACTACAGAACCGATTTCAAAAGTAATGGTGGCAAATTGATGGGGACAATCCCTACTCCAACATAGGCTATATTTTATGTCCGTGCCACTAACATCAGTGGGGTGCAGGATCGAAAAATGTTCGAAAATTGCGACTTTTTTATACTGAACGGGCAAGAAATTTGAAATTTAGCATTGTAGTTACTTATAAGATGTAAATGCTCTCTAAGAATACATTTAAAAAAAAATCGAAATTTAAATGGGTGAAATGAGCGAAAAGCGTTCTGAAGTCATTCAAAATTACAATTTCTATGGAATCTCTGGAACCACGGAACCGATTTCAAAAGTGATGGTGGCAAATTGGTGGTGACAATCCCTGCTCCAACAGCCTCTTTAATAAAAAACTATGCGTTGCTGACGACTGGGTTTTTCGCTAATTGTTGCAACAGATTAATCTCGGAAAATGAAACATTTGAAGTTACTGAAAAAAATGATAGCTCAAAAAGTATTTGTCAAAAATTGTTAGACAAACTGCGTTTGAAAGGTAAAAAATTGTATTTTTCTTGATATAAATTTCAAATCTAATGATTATGCCGTTTTTCAAATATTGAATTTCAAAAATTACCAAATTTTCCAATGGAGTACCATAGCGAAACCTTCATGCGTAAAAAGATAATGATAAAGGCGACGTGTCCTGACGTGTATATTGGCTATAGCACGAGTCACAAATTATAGTAGCCTTATTATTCTGTTAAAATATAAAAGTTATTTATGAAATGTCAATATTTTGTTTGATTAAAGGTTCGTTAAAAGAAATTGACCAGCGTAGCGGGCGTAGCTTGCTAGTACTTTATATAGTATGCTACAATTTAGTTTAGTAAGGAAACACGTAACACAGTTGAAAATTTACCTTCAGTAGTTTCTACCAATAGACAGAAACGTATTTGAATTTTTTTGTACAGCCCTGTATATTACTTTAAGATTTTTATACACGCCACATATTAAGCTAAAACTTAATTCAGGCAAAAACATGCTGTAAAGCACTGAAATCACACTTCCAAAAATTATCATACATCAGCGATCATGAATCCAGTTCTTTGCATGGCCCTATATATGATTTTATTTATGTTCAATAAACATCTCTTAGTATACTAAATATATTTCATGTTCAATATGCATGACCCTGTAAACGATGTGTAAGCAGTCTTCATATTCAGTACCGAACATGCCATTACATATAATAATAACATATATAAATTGCATGGAAATTCGACTATATTTACTCGAGTTAGAGCACTGACAGACGACCAAACAGACAGACAGACGGCCTAACACACCAAATTCATAAACACATTTCAACTATGTTTGAAAGTGTTAAAAAGAATTAGTTCGATCAAAATCAAGAAACACTCAGAGTAAATGAAAGCACGCGTGATTTGGCGATATGAATAAAGCCTAGGCTACAATCAACGGAAACCAAGAAAACAATCATTTCTTTTTATTATTTCGCAATAGTTTGGTCATTTTTACTTCAAGCTTTTGTTTACAGAGTAATTTAAAATAGAAATAGAAAGTCTTTGGCAAACAAAAATGTTTATTTAGAAAAATATCTGTAAAACTTTTCTCGCTTTAATAGAATTTCCTAAGAAAACAAAAATTCATTTACAATTCTATAAAATTGTCCTTTCCGTGAAGAAAGGGCAAAATTGGAACTCCTTGACGTAAAATTGGAATATTTTTGTGTATCTCGAGTCTCAATTCATTTTGAACAGACATATTAGTATGTTAATGAACGTTCTGTGCAGCTTTAGTAAACAGTTTGGGTCAAGCATGCACACCGCGTCGTAATGATTCTGGCTGACATCATTTGCATGAATGAAGAGGTACAACATCGTTGTCTTGAATGAGTGAGGAAGTGAAAAGAGCAATATATGACTTATAGAAATGGGGACAATAGGCAAAAGTATTTATGAGGAGCCTCTTCGTACCAATGTATGAAGATTGAGGAGGAGGGGGAGTATATAGGGTATTATATTACCAATTATATAAAATTTGGTAATGCAGTGTATTTCAATTAATAATTATAATTCGAAATTCGAAACCACAAATAATATAACAATTTGGCTAATAATGTTTTTATTGTTTAATGTTTATTTCTAAAAAGAATCCTCTTTAATAAAAAGCTATGCGTTGCTGACGACTGGGTTTTTCGCTAATCGTTGCCACAGATTAATCTCGGAAAATGAAACATTTGAAGTTACTGAAAAAATTAATAGCTCGAAAAGTATTTGTCAGAAAACTGTAAGACAAACTGCGTTAGAAAGGTAAAAAAGTTGTATTTTTCTTGATATAAATTTCAAATCTAATGATTATGCCGTTTTTTGAATATTGAATTTTAAAAATTACCAAATTTTACAATGGAGGACCATAGCGAAACCTTCACGCATAAAAATATAATGATAACGACAATGTGTCCTGACGTATGCATACTGACACGAGTCACAAATTATAGTGGCCTTATTATTTCAAATCGTGCCAAGCACTGTGACTCGCTATTTATTCAACGCGAATCTCCTTTCTTTTATTATTATTATTTAATAGTAAGCATGCAAAACATTTTAATTTACTATTTTTTTATTTTAGTTTTAGTATCTCGCATATTGTTCTACTTTGATTAGTTATAGAATTATGGGGGAAAGAAGATGAACTCGATTATGAAACCTTAGCCTTTTAAAAATATTCTGCCGAATGAATTTTGACGGAACCTTCACTGTTAGTTAGATGAGTTTTCAAGGATGGTTATAGTATATAGCTGAACGTTTAATCGTCCTTTACCAAATCCTACTGTAAATGATCAACGAAAAGAGTTTGACCTTAGCAGCCCAAATTTTGTCTGACACATTAAAAATGTAATAACGCAATGGCGTTCGTATCGTTTTCAGAAATGCAGAAGGACATTCCAAGTAAAGATCCATATGGTTTTAAAACTCAAGGTCAATATTTCGTTTGATTAAAGGTGCGTTACAAGAAATTGACCAGCGTAGCAGGCGTAGCTTGCTAGTTTTATTAAATAAAAGGTGTAGAGCAGAAGTGTTGGAAAAAGTGCTTCGGATGTCATAAGAACATGCTACATATCTGCCCCCACACTTCGCACATAAGGAAACATCTACAATATTTTAAAATTTAATTAACAAGAACTTAAAAAAATACTGATGGTTTTGATTATGACAAAGTTAACTGTGAACTAGATGTCAATAAAGGTGTGCAATGAGCGAATGTTTTTCTAGATGAGTTTCAAGTTTTATTTATGTTTTCATGCAGAGAAAACACCTAAAATTTTTAAACGTTTGACAGGCAACGCGCGACTATATTGAAGAGCAAAAAATTATAAAGAATCAGTAAAAGAAATGTTGATAATCCAAATTTGATTTTAAGCATATACATAATAATTTAAATTCGATTTAGATAGTTCCGGTAATTTGAAGACTTTTTTAAGTAGGAAAGCGGGCTATTTTCCCGGTGGAAAATCCGTCCTTGGATAAGAGATTTGTAAGAGAAGAAAAAGCATTATTCAAGTGGATACAAATTTTTTTAAATATGGAAAAATTTAACATATATCTGGAATTTCTTTTTTCTGAATACTAAAATGTTTTTAAGAACTTGAATCTAAATTTTCAGAAAAAAGTATACTTAAGCGGCAATCAGACACGCTATTTAAGTGAAACTTTAAGCTCATCACTCATCTTTTCCTGCAGCTGTTGCGCAAAACGCTGTTTGATTGAGATTTCGAATGTGAAACATTATACAGTATTTCCATTTCAAATGGGTTTTGCTGCGTGAAGAGCTTAATCTGACCAATAACGTCACAAGAGATTGCTTAAGCCACTCCTTCGAGTTCAAGATGGCTGCTGTTACTGAAGATACACATTCGTTTTTGTTGAAAACAAATAAAATATTCAAATTTTAATTGCTTAAAAGACGTATAGCCAACATAGTGAAAAAGTATCCAAGCCGGGACTCGAACCCGGGTCATCAGTATTTCAAATTTTAATTCCTTAAAAGGAGTATATACAACATAGTGAAAAAGTATCCAAGCCGGAACTCGAACCAGGGTCATCAGTATTTCAAATTTTAATTGCTTAAAAGGCGTATAGACAACATAGTGAAAAAGTATCCAAGCCGGAACTCGAACCCGGGTCATCAGTATTTCAAATTTTAATTGCTTAAAAGGCGTATAGACAAGATAGTGAAAAAGTATCCAAGCCGGAACTCGAACCAGGGTCATCAGTATTTCAAATTTTAATTGCTTAAAAGGCGTATAGACAACATAGTGAAAAAGTATCCAAGCCGGAACTCGAACCCGGGTCATCAGTATTTCAAATTTTAATTGCTTAAAAGGCGTATAGACAACATAGTGAAAAACTATCCAAGCCGGGACTCGAAACCGGGTCATCCGTATAGTGAGAAGTACCAAGCTGGGTGTCGATCCAAGTGGTTCAGTTGGTAGAACGTCAGTGAGCTATACTGATGACCTGGTTTCGAGTCCCGGCTTGGATACTTTTTCACTGTGTTGGCTATACGCCTTTTAAGCAATTAAAATTTGAATAATATGAATGTAACGCGTGAGAAATTTTCTATGGAAAAATTTCCAATTATTAAAAAAGTAGACAAATAAAATATTTAAAAAATGGGCACAAAATATCGTTTTTTGTACGACAGAAGAAGATTGCGGTAATTAAATATTATTATCAGATCGACGGCACGACAATTACATAAGGATCCTGCATTTTCGAAGAAAGATCAAGTGCCATTAACTTTTGATTTCTACAAGACAAGACAAAAATGTTTTGACTGATGACAGCTGGTAAGTAGATTTTGCTAAATTTTAAAAGTATTTTTTTAACTTAATCATAAATTTTGTTTCATAATAAGATTTATTAAAATGTTGAGAAGTTTCGGATTTTTTTTAATGAGCTTTGATATTGTTTCGTCTATTTGTCGCCAAGCACTGTCTTGCATCGTGAATGTAAGAGAATGCTTACAGAAAAAAAATTAGCCGTATGCTCCTGCATGTGGTATATCACACTACATACTATATTATATTGATCAATAATTAATATGTGCAATTCTTAATAACATTGCAATATTATCATTTTGCCTTTATTGAAATATATCACTTGTTTTGTTTAATTATTTAACGAATCATTTTTCCTGCAAATAAATAAAGTAATTGAAAAATGTTAATCAGTTACTAAAAGTAATTTGGAATTTCGCTAGAGGAACTATTAATATAAGCATTAACTTTTTTTACTATACAAATTGTTTTATTTAATTTGTATTATTGTAATATTTGTATATTTAATTTAAAAGGATTTTTCTGCGTTGCCTTATGTACATGCACGGAAATTCAATTTTAATCATATATCCTCGTGAATAAAATTTGTTTCAAAATTTCATATTCCATCAAATGTTAAAATATTAAAAACTCTTCAATCATTTAAGCACCAATTATCCTTACCAATCATTTTTAATACTTTCCAACATAGTTGAAAATTGTTTATGACTTTGGATCGTCTGTCCGTCTGTCGGAGCTGTAACTCAAGTAAATATACTCTGACTGCCCTGTATTTTTTTATGTTATTGACGTTTAATATATAACGATCGCTATTGAAAGTGAAAAGTGTAGCATTTATAGTTCGATTACAGGGACAGTCAAAATTATTCCGTTACATTACGGTCGATATGAAAAAAATCGTTTCAAGTATATTTTGATGATGTTACACCATTTCAAGCATAATGAAGTTGATATGCAATTTATGAGGAGCACAAAAACGTACGTTCTGTAGAATATGGGGTGCAAAGTATTCGTTATTCATTTACAGGGTGACACAAAAGAATACTTTTACATAATGCACTAAGGGAAAATATCACTTGCGGCACATTTTGATAATACTATTACGGTAATTCATATTGGCTACATAATGAAGTCGACAAAACTGAAGTGCACTACAAGTGTTATTGAAAAGTATTGTGTACATTGCATTTATCGTTCATTTACATGGACACACAAAATAATTCGGTTACTGTACTGTCTAAAAGCGGTAATTGCTGGAAGAGCATTTTCAACTTTGGTTAGCGTTTTTAAGTTTAACTAAATTTTTTTATAGTATGTAGTGTGTATAAATTATGTTGATCATATACAGGACTACACAAAGGATATCGTAAATATTACTGCATATGGTCCTGAATTGCTTGAAAGTAGTTTTTAATTGCGTTATGCATTTTCCTACTGAACTGTATTTAGTATACTAATAGAAGTTTGTAGATTATAAATAACTTCATATACAGGGCTACGAAGGAACAAGATACATTGCCTTTTATGGTTGGTAATTACTAGAAGTGCGTTTTAGTTGTGTTATGGGTTTTGGACCTGAATTAAATTTTATCTTAATATGTGATATATGCAAAAATCTTTAGATAATATACAGGGTTGTTCAAAAGAATTCAAGCGTATTTCCATCTACTGGCAAAAATTGCTCAAAGTGAAATTTTTAACTTAACTAAATTTTAGCACGTTATGTAGTATATATGGAAATCTATAGATATATACAGGGCTGCACAAAAGAATTTAGCTACTTGTTTGACTATAGAAAAATATTGCTAAAACTGGACTTTTGAATGTGTTATATGTTTTCCAAATTGTTTACTTACATGTTTTCTTTCACCTTATTTAACGGGGAAGTTATGTTGCAGTTTTCTGTATGTGTTGGGGAGGGGGGGGGGTGAGGCGTTACATAATTTATGTATGACGCATAGTTTTCGGTTCTTGTTATTAATGCAGTGCGTCTGAAACTATGAAAAATACCTCATTTATTTTTATTATCCACCAAAGATTTTTTCTTTTTCTTTTTTTTTTCATATATGTGGAATAGAGATGAGACGTTTAGTGTCCTTTATATTGTATATTCATGCTGTGTGTATTTCTTTGAAATAAAAGGGGTGTGCGTAATACGGCAAATATGGCGAAAAAAATACATATATAGTTTTAAATCGTTATGCGTCGGAATATCGGGTATTTAAAAGACCTTTAAATGTTTAATTAATGATAGTAAGCAATTCATATAAGTTATCCAGAGATAATTGATTTTGTATAGGTTAAACGCACCATCAATGGACACACTTACAGAATTTCTTTTAAAAATATTTTTTAAATTAGGGTTATAATTATTATATTCCAGTTTTTTTTAATTAATATATATCACCAGTTTTTTAAAAATCAGTTTAAAAACGCAGTTTCTTATCTAGAACTATTTTTGATGGGATATAAGGAGAAATGTATCATTTTCATTTACATCTAATTCTGAATTTATCTAAAGTGAGAAGAACATAAACTCTTTATTCAATATATATGATTAAGGTGTATATTAACATATACAGAATTATGAAGACAAGATTTAAAATTAGTAAATGTATTAACTTTAAATTTAAATTCTTTACGTTTGTCATATAGATCAATTATTGTTTTGTTTTCTTTAAGTGTAATTTTTCACGGTCAATGTTAGTAACATGAAGAAGACGTGGGATATCTCTTGCCTGAGCTTGCTTTCTGTTTGAAGTCCTTTTTCAGAAATTATGGATGCCATAGTTGTACAATGATATTTTAAAAGAAAAAAATATATACGTTTTTTATCAGATTTCTGTCAATGGTTGGGCACAAATCATAAATTTCGTATTTTAAATAAATTTTCAGGGACATGAAAATCGCTAAAAGTTTTTGTGATGGAGTATTTAGTATTGATACTTATTTCTTTGCAAAAAGAGATTTTTAAATAAGAAAATTAATTTTCAAACATTTAAAAAATGTTATTAACAATTTTCTACCGCATACTTTCTGTTTCGAGCTCAGGCTCTGATGACACCGAATGTTCTGCGCTCGGGTGGGGTCGGATTTCACATCATTTGACTCGGGCTCTTAAAAAAGAACCACAATTCGTCTGTAGTAGCCCTAAGGTGCTTGCAAGCAGACGGCAATTTGCCCCTCGCTGGGCATTCAGATTTAATTAGTTAAATTTTCTTTTTATCTCGTGATTTAAAGTATGTATATATATATATATATATATATATATATTATTTTCAAGTAGATTAAAATAATTAAACACAAAGAGGAAAGCAAAGGCTTTTTGTTTGGGAAGGCAGCGGGAAATCTGCCTTGTTGAAAACTGTATTAATTTCTTTGCTATGTTTCCCTTTTGGTAAATATATTTTCCAAGTACCATTAATTTATCTTTCAATATTATAAATTTTAAATCTTTAATTATTATGTTTAAATTATAGATTAGTATGCATGGATTTTGAGTTTATTAAAAAGTGACTTTATTATATTTTCAGGATATCGAAGATCATAATGAAATGAGAGGAAACATTTTCAAGCATCATTCCTCATCAATCATATTTAAGCTATCTATAGCTTATTTTAACTTTGTCTTTCCCCATTCTCCGTCACCACTGATTACCCCATCCGCCCCAACATCAACATACACAAATTTCACATAGGCATCGACAGAGGCTAATAGGAGAGCGCTGAAATAAGCTTTATAATTTAAAAAAGTAGATCTAGTGCAAGGAGGTGTTATAATTTTGACGTGTTCATTGTTCATGACACCAATGACGTGAGAAAATTCCACTTTCTATAAAAATCAGCCGATATATTTTTCCCCTTTCAACATCATTTGTAGGGCAATGCAGATGTTTGCCTTTCAATGAATCAAAAATTACTTTAGATACTGCTGCCAAAATTCCAGAAAATGTACTTCGAGGAAGCCTTAACAGAAAATTATGTGACAACTGTTATGATTTCTTAGAAAATTATATATATTTCATGAATAAAAAAAATGTAGTAATCTTTCTCTTTTTTCATTTAAGTGCATAATGTCAAAAAACAATATAATACTAAATGTTTAATATGAAATGTGTAATGTCCAATAAAATTCTGAACAAAATTTATTTAGTGAATATTTTTTATATGCAAAATGCAAATTTCAGCTGTAATTTGAAGTATAATTTATATATATATATATATATATATATATATTGTGTATTTTTAAAATTGCCCAATAAGGGAATAAGTCTATAATTACTTTTTAACTAAATGTTGTTTCACAAAATACAGTTCAAATTCTGTAACATAAGCGTCCTTATTGCTTGCAAAACATAACATGAACGAAAAAAAAGCGTCAAGCATAGATTATAAAACACTTTCCAACAAAGCCAGAAAACTGTAACGAAACTTCACCGTTAAATAAGGTGAAAGAAGATATGTAAGTAAACAGTTTAGAAAACATATAACACATTGAAACATACAGTTTTCGAAATTACCTTCCAGTGTCAAAAAAGTGGTCGAATTATTTTGTGCAGCTCTGTATAGGATCGATAGATGTGGAAATATAGCATGATAAAATTTAGTTCAGTTAGAATATTCACATTTAGCAATTTTCGACAATCGGTGGAAATGCACTAGAACTCTTTTGTACAGCCCTGTATATTAACTGAAGACTTTCGTACACACCACATATTAAACTAAAAGGCAACTTAAAACTTACTCGCAGCAATTACCAACCGTAAACGACAATGTATCTTTTTCTTTGCGCAGCCCTGTATATGAATTTATTCATTTTCCACAAGCTTCTATTATTCTACTAAATTTAGTTCAGTAGGAAAATGCGTAACACAATTAAAACTATCCTTAAGCAATTCTCTCCCATAGTATGTAATACTTACAAATACCCTTGTGTATGAACAACCAAGTTTATAAACACACACGTACTATGAAAAAATATAGTTAAACTTAAAAAGGCAAACCAAAGTTGAAAACGCACTTATCACAGATAGACTGTAAATATCGCACATGTACTGTAACCGATATCTTTTGTATGTAACTGTAAATAAACACAATGCACACCACACTTTTAAGACAGCAATTTACAGTGAACTTCAGTAATGCATATAATTTTCATTATGTTTGAAATAGTGAAATATCACTAAATTACACTGCAACCGAGTTTTCGCCTAGAAGAATCTGTTACAGAATTCTTTTGTTTGACCCTGTAAATGAATAATTAATGCTTTGCACCCCATATAATACAAAAAACATGTTTTAACGTGCTTCATAATTACATATCAATTTCATCATGTTTTAACTGACGTAGCGTCATCAAAATGCGCTAAAACGATTCCCATTGACTGTAATGTAACGGAATACTTTTGTTTGTCCCTGTAAAAAACTATAAGTGCTACACATTTCAGCTGAAATAGGGAACATGTTATAGTAAACGACAATAACATACAAAAATTTTAGGGCGATCCGAGTATGTTTACGTGAGTTAGAGCACGGCCAGACAGCCAGACAAACCGAAGTCATAAACTTTTTTCAACTAGGTTGGAAAGTGTTAAAAATGATCTCATAAATAAATATTGTCATATTCTATGCTAAAGAAATGCGAATGGGACATTTTAAAATATACGATTATTCGTTACTTTAAAAATTGAATTATTAAAAACTTATTATTTTTTTAACACCAAATTTTAAATATATCTATTTCAGCTTGTCGTTTACGAGCCTGCCAATTTTCAAATTAATCCATTGAAAACTGTAGGATTTGGATTTTAATGTCTACTGACTCCTTAAAGAAAAGCGCTCAAAAATTAGCTATTTTGGATTGACTTAAAAATCCTCACATACATACCGTTAAAAATAAATAAATAAATAAATAAATAAAAAATAAAAAAAATAATTGAAGTAGTACACATTGTACTAATACGCAAGTTTTTAGCACTTTTAATATTTTTTTCTAAACGAATTTTTACATGAACTCGTTTCGGATTTTAAATTTAATACAATATAAAAAGTTGAGATTAGAATATAAAAAGACAGAAATAGTTGGAGTGTTTTCGCAAAATACAAATACAATTCAATGAAATTATATAATCATATATTAAATTTCAGTTCTTGCACTATAGTGGCATTCCACTTTTATTCTTCTTGCTCTCCTTTTTTTTTAAAAGTTATTTCTTCTCTTCTTCAATCATTGCCGCTGTAAACTAATAGGTACAGCACATAATTTTTTTTTAAACTCTTACTCATAAATTTAGTTCCAGCCATACTCTTTTAAAGCTGATAGATTAAAATATACATATGGATACAATACAACCGATTAAATAAATACTAAAGAAAATTGCGGGAAATGGCAGACAGCACGAACACTATGCCAAGGGAGCGATAAAGGACTGCCTGTAGGAACACGCTTACCAAGTCATACGCAGCATTTTCCGCAGCATTTCGCAAAGCTTCATCATTTCCTTCTCCCTGTTTGCTGCGTGTAAAGTTGCATGCATCTTTAAACATATCATAAAGATGCGCGTATTGTTCGTGTCTGATTCAGCCTTTAGTAAGAACAGAAAATTCTTCTAAGTACGCAGGTTGATCCAAAAAAAAGTTTACAAGCAGAAGCATTTGAAACGTAATAATTGTGGAGCGAATATTTCCACCCAAGGTGGTTGACAGATGGCGCTAGTTGTCCTACAGCGGTTCTACGAGTAAGTAGCGTCAGTACGCAGACACTTAAGAGTGACAGTAATGGCACGACGTCTAGAAAAGTGGTCTCGCATAGAGGTGCGAGCCGTAATTCGAGTCTTATGGGCCAAGAATGTGGCCGCATCTGAAATTCACAGACAAATCGTTGAAGTATACGGGGACAAAGCAATGAGTAGACAACAGGTAGCGAAATGACTCAGGAATTGCTGCAAAGGTTCAAGTGGGAGGTCTGGAATCACCCCCCCATACAGCGCCGATTTGGCTCCAAGTGACTATTTCCTTTTTCCGGCGTTGAAGCGAAACTTATCCGGAACACGGTTCACCTCAGACGATGCAGTGAAAACAGCTGCCGAGATATGGCTCAATGAGCAGGCCCCTGATTACTACCAAGACGGGATAAATAAGTTGGTCGAACGTTCTGACAAATGCCTAAACAGGTTTGGCGACTATGTGGAAAAGTAAAGGCCAGATGTGTCTCTTGATTGCCATTTGTATCTTGTTTCTATTGTTAATAAATACTTTTTCCTTTGCCTTGTAAACTTTTTTTTGGATCACCCCTCGTACTTTCTAGGAAAATAAAATATTTTTTTATTAATTTTTGTGGGGTATATTCATTTGATATTTACGCCATAATTTTGTCCTAGAGAGAAATATAGACTCAGTAATTCATTTTATTTAACAACCATCTCAAAACTATGAACTAACTGTGCATTGTTTGTATATTTTGTTTATTCGCCAGGTAAGTCTAAAAAACGGTTTTTAAAGATTTTACGTTTACTTTCAGATGGCTAGCGCACCCACGGGTCGTCTTGGGGGCGCATTCGCGTTAGTCACCTTACTAAATTTTGTCCCATTGCAGTCATTAGTCGCGATTTAAATGGAGTTGAATGACATTCAATTTATTTGTGGCCGTCCTGTACACATAGAGCGGTTTTCCATTTCAGAACTTGACTGCGTATCACGCGAATCCGCGTCTACTTGTTCATTAGCGGGGTGCGGCGGACGCAGATTCGAGTCCTGTCCAGACTTGCATTCAGTGCACAAGTTTAGCTACAGCATTAACATTGAGCATACACATTTTTGTCAGTTTACAGGGTGCATAGGAAAGTACCTTTAACCTGAAAATACTTGCGAACGGAGAGAGATACAGCTGTGCAAGTGAGGTAATGGTATAGTAAAGCGACTACGCCCGACATAATGCAAACGACAGCAGCGTCCCCTAGCAGCGAAATTTTGAGATAGCCATTGCAAATCGAAAACGAAAAGAGATAGAGCAAAATTTTTATTAGAAAGTTATAGAGTATCAATTAATTAGTACGAACCGACATTTGGTTCACACGGATAATATAAATCGTTGCCTGTATACCCAAAACTGACCGAAATCGATGCGCGACGATTCAACTCTGCATATTCACATTTTGGAAAGGTAGCAGTGCGCAATTGTCAGATTGTGACGTTGTACTATACTGCAACGTCAGTAAAACTTTCATTTCTAATGCAATTAAAATTTTAGTTTAAAAGGTGTTGGCGCTCGCTTAATACAAACAGCATAATCTCATAGCATAAGCTTATCGATGGCAGACGATAATTTGAATCCGAATGTGCGAGCGGTTCTTATTTTCGGGTATGGTGGTAGTGCTGAATGGCCTCCACGATCGCCGGACCTCACTCCGTTGGCTTTCTTCCTGTGGGGTTACACAAAAGGTAAGGTTTATGCATCTCCACCTACAAGTCTGCTGGATCTACGTCGCTGTATTGAAGATGCTTGCAATAGTGTGACACCTTCCATGCGGAATAACGTGCATGCAGAATTACTCTCACGAATACAAACGTGTATCGTAAGCAATGACGAACTTTTCGAACATACTGAACATTAACTTTTTATCACTGTGAGACAGTTTGTCTTTTTTTTCGTGTGTGTGTGATGTTATCAAAATGTATCTACGTAAGTACGTATTTATCCAACAGATTGTGCATATTTCTTCATACTTCTGGCTATTCCTTTCAAACGTTTACACAAAATGGAGTGCATCGATTTCGGCCATTTTTGGGTATACAGGCGACGATTTATCTTATCCGTGTGAACCAAATGTTTTTTCGTACTAATTAATTGATGCTCTAGTTGGATTTCTAATTGGAAATTTTGCTCTATCTCTTTTCGTTTTCGATTTGCAATGGCTATCTTCCAAATTTCGCCACTAGGGGCACTTTTGTCGTTTGCATTAGGTCGGGCATAGTCGCTTTACCATACTGTTACCTCACTTGCATAGCTGTAGCTCTACCGTTCGCAAGTATTTTCAAAGTTAAAGGGACTTTCCTATGCACCCTGTATAAATAAAGCATACCGCTTACCGAGTCTGTCGCCGTTTTCTTTTTTGTATGTGTGTTTGTGCGATGCAAAAATAGAATCCTGGTCCATGTGTTATTTCCTAACCCAAGGTATGAATATAAGTAAAAAAGAAACATTTCAAAACCATTCGCTGACGACTAATTTATTTTCCTGAGCACTCGTTAAGTGACGAACGAGATACTGACAGATCAGACGAGTTCATTCTAGCCAACATGGACTCATCTGAACAGGATTTTTCTGGAGTTGATTTAATAGATCAGGACACGGTGGTTCAGAAAATAACAAACAAACCTACTGGAAATGTAACAGGTAACAATCGGGAATAAAATGGCGTCTTGAAGAAATTTTCTTCCACAGAAAAGTGTCAGTTATTAGTGACAGTGCTACTCACCATGTACGACCTATAGATTTCTTCGTAATACTAGGCGATGCGACATTTTTTGACATGGTTGCTCAAGAAACAAATTATTATGTGGAGCAAGTGTTTTTGGAGGGAGTTGGTGATAGGTCTCGCACTGTTCAGTGGAAACCTGTAACTCTATCTGAGCTAAGAATATTTTTGTTACTTCTTTTCCATATAGACAAATAGACTACTAAACTACTTGGAAACCGATTCACTCACTGAGTTTGAGATTTACTTTTGAGAACACGAGTAGAGATTGGTTTCTATTCATTCTTCACTGCTTGTATTTTGCGAAGAATCCAGAAGAATGTGAATAACAACTTAAGGATCGCTTTTTCAAGATTCGCTCTGTGTTGGAATATTTTAATACAAAGATGTTTGAAATCTATCAGCCTAATAAGAACTTTTCATTTGACTAGTGCATGGTGTTGAGTCGCGGAAGACTAATGTTCCCGTCAGTATATAAAAAGCAAGCGTCACAAAGAGTAAGTTTATATAATTTCTTCGAGTCTAATGGACTGGTATTGAATATGAACATATACCCTGGTGCCCTAGACTCTGAATGTGGAAAATGTCACACACCAAATGCCCTAATGAATCTGATTACCTGGATAAAGAACATGTATCATTCATGGATAAAGTTTATAATTGTGTTGACCTGGCGAAGGAATTTTGCAAAAAGCACCTGTTGCACCGGAACTCTGAGCAGCAATCGAAAAGGGAGCCCAATTAACTTGAAGGATTCTAATAAATCAATATTTGAACGGAGGGTGGTTCTGGGATCTGGGGGTCATGATCGGTAAAATTATACCAAAATTTTTTGGAATTGCTTTCTTCCGAACGGCTGCAATAGGTAGCTTTTTGTATTGAAAGTTACCTAATACAAGTACCGTTCTGTCCTTTAATCGACGAGTTTCAGAAGAACAAAAACAGCTAGCCTGTTATTGAGATAACACGTTTATTGGTAAAAACAAAAAACTGAAAGCAAGCGATATCTGTCGATTAAAATTTCAAGCACCGAGATTATTATAAACGATTTTTTGTGTCAATTATGTGTTGAAGATAAAAAAAGATCAACCGAACATTTTCACGTTTTATCAATGACGTCAGTCTAATTTTAATTGCCACCTGTTAAAGGAAACTGCATTATCGGTTGGTGATTTAAAATAGAAATGACTAACATTTTATATAGAAGCAAAAGGTAATACAAATTTTCAACATTACGTGCCATGTAACAGATTCTGGTAATCCTTTGTATAATTGAGATTTTTGCATATAAACCAGCAAAAAGACTAATTTATGGAAGCTGTACAAAGGAACGTTTCATCCAGTAAGTTCAATTTATTTTTATCTGAGAAAAACGAATTTTGATAGCAGAATTTACTTTTTATAATCTTATGCAGTAAAACAGCTTAAAATTTTATTTTTGGACGAAACGGTCTATAAGTGTACAATAGAAAAATAACATTAATTCATTGATGCAATCGTAAGCATTTTTTATGAGTGCGTAATTGAAAACTAGGCATGAGAAAAAAACCATGTAAAAAGCCTTTTTAAATTAAGTTGAATGTCATAATTGAAAGCTGAAAAGAAAACTAATATTAAGAAATTGTGTACGATTATAAAAATATGCAAATTATCTAAGATTTTTATGAACGAAAGATTATAAATGATGTAAGTGAACCTATTTTAGTTATATTTAAGTCGCTTAATTTAGGCATTTTGGAAAATTATTTGTGAATTAAATTTTATATTTAAAAAAACACTTTTCAACGAACCTAGTTCAGACCAAAAAGAGAAAGAGTCAACAATACAAACGAAATGTATTAAATTCTATAACTATTAGAGGCAAAAAAATGAACAATTTATATAGAACTCAATTAGAACATTTTAAAAATCTTTTTTACATGTAATTTTCTGAATATTGTTTTGTTTGTCAGATAAACTTGCTTTTTACAAACATATGTTAAAAAGAGCAGCAATCTACAATTAGTGTAAAATTGGAAATTGGTTTCTCGAATAAATACAAAAAATGTTGCAATATTGTTTCCAAGTTTATTTAATGCTTCACATAATTACGCAATTTAATAATGAATCAGTAGATGCATATAACATTTTACCTAGTTATGCAAAAGAAAATGAAACTACAGAAGTAGTAGGTGTATCTAACATTTTATCTGTTATTTTGGAAGAAAATGGAACTAAAGATGTAGTAGAAACATCTAATATTTTATTTGTTATCTCTCAAGAAAATGGAACGACAGTAGTTGGTGCATCTAACATTTTGCCTGGTATTGCAGAAGAAAATGGAACTACAGTAGTAGGTGCATCAAATATTTTGAAGGGAAATGTAACAACAGAAGTAGTATCTGTAACGAACATTTCGCCTAATAATGCACAAGAAATTGAGACTGCTGAAATAATAGGGGCATCTAAACTTTTACCTGGTATGGCACAAGAAAATGGAGCAACCAAAGTATTACATGCATCTAACATTTTACTCGGTACTGTAAAAGAAAATAGAACTGCAGGAGCTGTAAAATCATCGAACATTTTGCCTAAACAAAACTTTGAATCTCTGCCAAGATCTTGTTATGATCTTCAGAAGTTGGGTGGTGTCTGCAAGAATAGAGACGGGACTATTATAAAATCGGATCCACTGTCTGATGTAAAAAAAATTTATGAGATAACTTTTAATGATACCAAATACTTGCCTGCAAGAGCATTATTTGGACTTTCCATTCGACGTTTAGTTTTGAATGATCCTGACGTAACAGTGGATGAAAAAGTTTTGGAAGGCATCGTTCAGTTAAAGGAATTTATTGTGCGGCAAAGTAACATTAAGGTAATTTATTTTAATTATTTTATTATAAATTGTTTATAAAATTTATGTTTTATATTATTTGTGTATTATTATATTATTATTTTTAGTTATTTATCTCTCTATATGTTTGCCGCTTTTGGTATGCGTGTATGTTCCTTTCCGCATAGCTTGCACAGTCAGAGTGACGTCATTGTGCCATCACTGTGAGTCACGTAAGTGACATCACATCTGTGACCAAAATACCACCACTTTGTTACGTCACACTGTGACCAAAATGTGAACGTCTTAAAGATCTTAAGAAAACTTAAAAGAAGCTTTAGAACATCTTATGGCATCAAAAAAATTACTGTTTGACAGCTTCAGAAATTTGTGTGACGTTGCAATGCCGTCACTGCAAGTCACATAAGTCACGTCACACCTATGACCAAAATTCCAATGCTCTGTGACTTCACGGTGTGATCGGAGAGTGAATTGGGAAAGAAACTCATAAAATATACAACTGAATTATGTCATGTGCCTAAATCAGTAATAAAAACATTGACACACACTATTTAAATAAATTAAATATTTTAAAAATAAAATAATTAAAAAGTATCTGTCTACATATATGAGCAGATAACTTTTTTACAACCTTCATCACTATTTTCAAAAAAATTAACAAAATATACTATATAATACACAGATAAAAATCCTTAAATAGAAATTTAGTAACGTATGAAAGTTTTGGCAGAAAGTAATTCAGAAATAGATCTCCCATTCTAATAAAATTGTTAGAAATTTAGAGGTTTGTTAGCATTTAAAATACAAACATTTAATTTTTTAGGGTTTCGTTCATCTCAAGAAACCCTATTACTCCCGCTGCGTTGTCTGTCTGGCACAGAGCCATTCTCAGAAACTATATAACTTACTGGCATGAAAATTTGTGTAGCTAAATACCTACTACGAAGCTCAAAATACTGAAAATTGAAAAAATCGTATTACTTTAATATAGAGAGATAAAAAACCAAAACTCTAACAGTCTTTTCCTGATAAATTTAAACATTTTTCGTTATAGCAGTTGCCAGCCTTTACAAATCCACAATAAAATTCTTTCTACAATAAGCAATATTCTATTGAAAGATTTCCACGTGAAAAATGAAAATGAAATAAAATGTTTCACCCATTGAAAAAAAGATTAATAGGATGTCATATTGGTAATAAAACGGAAATTTTCAAACATATCTCAATAATACAAGGAGTATGAGTATGTGTATTAGGGTGAAACAAAAAAATTGAATTTTTTTTTTTTTTTACAAAAAACCGGTAGGGGCGAAAAGTTGCTTTTATATTAGTACATCAAAGGTCTGCAATTTTATCGCTGAAACAAAATTGCTTGAATCTGCACTTTTGCTCCAAAAGTTGAAATTTTGTATAAAATTTGACAATTATTAAAAAAAAAATTATGTAAAACTGGTTATGATTTAAAAGTGTCAGTTGAACCTTTATAATTAAATATTTAAAATATTGAAACGATAAAACAATATCTTTATTCTGTATAACTGGAGTGAAACTGTCAACTTTCCATAAAAATGGGGCGTTGTCATTCTGGTAAAGTATACAACGAACCGTTGAAAAAAAATTATAGAAAGAAGATTAAATAAAGAAGCACTGCAATTAGAAGTTGATGCATGTGGAATTGAAGAAACCGAATCAGTATGCAATGATTCAATAGTAGATACAATTGAATTCTTCAATAATTGAATACAACCTCCAATACCGAAACTAGAATGAAGCTTGAAACTTTTTCTAGAACATATGATAGCTATGGAATTTCTGATCGGTCTGCTGCAGCTTTTGCTTCAGCGGTTCTCCAGGATCGTGCACGTGCAGCAAATGACACAGGAAAACATTATGTACCCGTACCAGTTATAGATAGAAGCAAGGGCCAATCGGCTCGTTCGCCTCAACGGAAAGAAGAGCAAACTTAAACAGAAGTAATATCTATACATTTTGACTCCCGAAAAGATAACACAATGCGTATAGAAAAGAAAAGTAATAAACATGTGTATCGCAGAATTATGAAAGAAGAACATGTTAATATCTTAGAAGAGCCTGGATCCAAATATTTGGGGCGCATAACCTCCTCATCTGGAGCATCAAAATATATTTTTAAATGCATAGGGAAATTTTTAGACGATGAAAATATGATTTGTCCAGCCTCTCATGCTTGGGTTGTGATGGGTGTCCTGCGAATATGGGGAAGCATAATAGAGTAATTCGCCGAATGGAAGAGAAGCTTGCAAGACCATTACAATGGATCATATGCCAGCTCCACTCCAATGAATTGCACTATTTGAACGAAAATAAAAATAAGCGATTTAACCTGAATCGATGCTGAATCGATGTTTCCTTGATCGACCGCACTGCCGATGTGGGTGCAAAAATGATCGATACTTTTTGAGAGAATCTTTAATCAGTGTACATTTATTCTTTATTGCATATCTCGAATTCTATGAGTCCGATCCTCACACAACTTGCACCATTGGTCTTGGTTTATTACCCACCAATATCACAAAAATTTCAGATATCATTTGTCCGCTAGAGGCGCTGATATTTCCTCTATTTTCTGATGCATATTGTACGTTACTTCTTTATTCGATATATCTGGTTCTATGGGTCCCTTCCTCTCAATACTTGGACAATTGGTATTTGGTTTATTTCCCACCAATAACACCAGCATTTCAGTTCTATTTTCACAGCTAGTGGCACTGGAATTTCCTGTATTTTCTGCTGCATCGTGTACTTTACGTATTTATTCGATATCATTGATTCTATGAGTCTGATTCTCACACAAATTGAACCATTCGTCTTGATTTGTTTAGCGCCGATCACCAAAACCATTTAATTTCTTATTTTCTCATCCAGGGACGTTGTACTTTTCTGTATTGTGTACTGCATAGTATACATCTTTTTTTTATTCGATTTCGCTGGTTCTATGTCTCCGGTTCTCACACAACTTCGAGAATACGTTTTGGTTACTCCCCCCTCCCTCCCTTACACCATTTTTGTTCTAGTTCGCACTGCCACGGGTGCTGCAATTTCCTGTATTAGCATTATATGGTTTTCAGCCCCCATTTTTGAAGGGCGTTCGATAAATGAAGTTTCCCTTAAGCTTTATGGCTTCCCTCGGCTTTTCTTGAAACCATAAAAAAGATCTCCAATGTTTCAAGAGCTGATGTGAAATAATTGATGCAAAATTAGTCATATTACAGCAAAGGTAATCTAACAGCAAATCTAATCTTATTTTTTTATGACAATTCTTCATAAATTGGATCTGATGTCGGTTAAGAATAATAATTTATTGACAGACATCACCCTTCTGTGGGCTGCCAACATTTCGGCTTAGGCACTAAATACCCAGGAAGGAAAAAACGCAGCTGGTGCAACGAAATCACAAATCCACCATTTCTACGATCCATCACATGAGGGGCTTATTAAAATTGACTTAATGTTCATTACAGTTATTCACATGAGGTTGCCTTCATTTGGGTATGCCTTTTTGCTGAATTTTAACAAATTGTACAATAATTTTAATTGGATCTGCTATATTCAAAATATTTTTTTCAAAATTATAAGTAAAGAAACTTAGGCACAATTATTCATAAGCGAACTAGTAGGTAACTACTATAAATACTAATAATAGAGTCTTTTAAAGGACCATATGAGTCTTTAAAGAACAGATTTAAATTCGATATATTTTGCAATCGACTGTACTAAATTCTCATATTTATAATTAAGGTATGTACAAATATTTACATTGCTGCCCTCATTCGAGTCAGCACATTATTCAAAATTAATTCAACAATAATTGACAATATTTAAAGTTAAACTGAACATTTTCTGATACAAACAACAAGTAAAGTTTTTAAACATTTTATGCAAACAATTAAATTGGGTACAGATACACTTCTTTGGGTGCGAATACAAGTTTTAAACGAGTGAAATGAATTTAAAGAATAATAGTAAACATACCATTGAAATCAAACAATAGAAATATATACATACTCCTTGAGTACCAATAGTAATTGATAAAGTGTTAAACACATATTTGGGTACAAATAATTAGAATATATATACTCTTTGGGTACAAACAGTAAGACTTTAAAGAAACACTTGTTGAATGCATGTTATAAAACTTCTAATATTAAATATCAGGAGCAGGGAAGACAGAGCTATGCTCGGTCAAAATTAGCTTTGAGTTCAAATATCATGACCCATGACTAAAATGACCCACTAATAAAATTTTCTCGCGTATGTGACCAAGCCCAATTGTCTTCTCGTGCCCAAAAACCGTAAGATACAAAACTTAGTTCAAATTCTCTGATCCGTTTTTAAGATAAAAATAGCTTGATACATAATGACCCATGACCAAAATGACCCACTAATTGAAATTGCTCGAACATGTGACCTAGCCCAATAGTCTTCTCATTCCCTAAAAGTGTAGGATTCTGACTTTATTTCAAATGCTCTGAGCTGTTTTTAAGATAAAAAAAATCCCTGACGGCTCGGCCTACAGGCACAGGTAGATTTCGAAGACGCAGACCGTGGGGCGCCTGTTTGTCGGGAATTGCGGAAGAAATGACCTTTTTACGATGATGCGGCAGTTGGAACCGCCTACTTCGAAACCTAACTTGTTTGCAGGCGGAATCGGCAGGGATTTTTTTGTTTTTAATTTTTTTTTTTTTTGCTATAACGGTTGGTCCTATAAAAAACTTGTAAATATAAAAGTTTTAAACAATATTAAGAGGATTAATAATAAATTTAAGTGGATTTGAAATCTTGAGAATTGGCGAAGTTATGAATTTTTTTCTTCTAACCCCCCCCCCCCCCCCTTAAGGCAATTTTTAATTATATCAAAAATCTGTCATACATAAATTTTCGGCCCTTCTCCTAGAAGTAATAATAACTTCAAACGGATTCGATACGTATCATAATTAAGAAATTATGGGTTTTTTTCTGTTTTCACAAAAAGCCCCCCCCCCCCATCCCCCCCCCCCTTGGTTCGATTTTGTCCATTAACGAACTTGACCGAGATTTTATGTATCAGTTTCGAAAAGATGCGGGAGTTGGAACCGCCTACTTCGAAAAATAACTTGTTTGCAGGCGGAGCCGACAGGGATTTTTTTGTTTTTAATTTTTTTTGCTATAACGGTTGGGCCTATAAAAAACTTGTCAATATAAAAGTTTTAGATAATATTAAGAGGATTAATAATAAATTTACGCGAATTTGATATCTTGTGAATTGACGAAGCTATGATTTTTTTTCTCTTAAAACCCCTTTTTTTACCCCCCCTGGGGGCCATTTTTAATTATATCAAAAATCTGTCATACATACATTTTTGACCCTTCTCCTAGAAGTAATAATAACTTTAAACGGATTCGATACGTATAATAATTAAGAAATTATGGGGTTTTTTCTGTTTTCACAAAAAGCCCCCCCCACCCTTCCCCCCTTGGTTCGATTTTGCCCATTAACGAACTTGACCGAGATTTTATGCCCCTTGATTTTATGTATCAGTTTGTAAAAGATTAATGCAGAATTTTTCCAGTTATCGTGGTCAGAAAAAAGTGACATAGATAGATAGATAGATAGATAGATAGATAGATAGATAGATAAAGTTTTGAACTGGGGGTGGTTTTGGCTTCTGGGAGTCATGATTGGCGTAGATCTGCAAAAATTTTTCAAAATTTCCAACTTAGGTGAGAATGTAATAGGTAGTATTTCTTACGAAATCTACCTAATAGCGTGATCCACAATGACCCATGACCAAAATGACCCACTAATCGAATTGTTTTGAACATATGACCTAGCCCAATTGTCTTCTCGTGCCCGAAAACCATAGGATGCAAAATTTAGTCTAAATAGTTGGAGCCTTTTTTTTAGATAAAATTAACTTGACCCATAGTGACCCAAAATTGACCCAATAATCGATTTTTTTTCGGACAGGTGACCTAACCAATGATTTTCTCGTGTCTAGAACTCGTAGGATACAGTACTTAATCAAAATCGTTAGAGCCGTTTTATAGATAAAATTAACTTGACCCGCGTTGATCCAAAAATGACCCACTAATCGAAAGTTCTCGAACATGTGACCCAGCTCAATTGTCTTCTCGTGAACGAAAATGGTAGGATACAAATTGTAGTCAAAATCGTTTGAAACATGTTTTAGATACAATTAGCTTGACCTTGACCCATGGTGACCCAAAATGAGCCACTAATTGAATTTTCTCGAACATGTGACGTAGCCAAATCGTTTTCTGGTGCCCCAAAATGGTAGGATACAAACTTTCGTCAAAATCGTTTGAGCCGTTTATAAGATAAAATTTTCATATATATATATATATATATATATATATATATATATATATAACCACACACACACACAAGATTTGCTCGTGTTAGAATATATGATATCAGTGAATGCTAACATTAATAAATAAATTAGCTGACTTCACCCGCTAGTGGGCCCCTAATGTACATCGGGGCCTTGAATCGTACTAAATTCGAATTTTGTAAAACCTAGAATCTTGCACAATCTCGAATAAGATAAACCTCGAACCGAATGAACCTCCGACCCGTGTTCCTGCTGCCTTCGGCACTGGATAATCCCTTAATGTGCACATCGAGTAGTATAAATCTCTAACCGAACGTACCTCCGACTTGGGTCCCCACTGCCTTCGGCAGCGTTTATTGGTCGTGCTACGACAGAACTGAATAGTCCCTTAATTTGCACATCGAATAGTATAAATCTCTAACTGAACGAACATCCAAATTGGGTCCCCGCTGCCTGCGGCACCGTATAACATTCGTGCTGCACACGCGCTGTAATATCCATTAATTCCACCTTCCACCACCAGGTAGCGCAATCTGTTCTATACGAACCTCGGGCACTGAAATCGTTAAGGCTATAGATGTCGAGTCGAATGAGCTATTCCCCGTCATTCGTAACTTTTTCAAGTTTTAATAAACATGCGCCCTCCTGGCTGCGGGGATTTCCGGATGTCCGTCTGGACAACGGGGTCTCCACTGGTTGGTGAAACTGAAGGACTTGGTGGAACTGAGGATATTTTTTTCTCCTCTTGGGCATTAAGTTTCTATGCCGAAAGGTAGGAAGCTCACGAGAGGGTGATTTCAACCCACAGAACCAGAGATAGGAAAACGACCCCTTGTGGTAAAAAACTAACTAAAATACGTAAGATCTATCGATTTCGAGTTGAATGAGCAATAATCCATACCCCGTCGTGGTCGGGCCCATAGAACCAGAGATAGGAAAGCGCCCACTGGTGGTGAACTCGGAACTAAAATCGCTATGCTCTATCGATGTCGAGTCAAATCAGCCAAACCGCGTCGTGATGTGACCCATAGAACCCGAGTTTACAAAATCCTTTAATTACATCTTCCACCGCCAGGGGCGCAATCTGTTCTATACGAACAAAACCGAAATCTGTAAAGCTATCGAAATCGAGTCGAATGAGCCAAACTTCGTCGTAGTCGTCCCATAGAACCCGATTTACGGAAGCGCCCCCTGGTGGTGAAACTTAGAACTAAAATATGTAAGTGCCATCGATATCGAGTCGAATGTTCCAAACCACGTTGCAATTAGACTCGTAGAACTCGAGATATTTTGAAATGAAAAAATAAATTCTGAAATTATTCTTCGAAAAGAGTGGTATAAACTCAGAAACTTTAAAAAATGTTATAGAGGGTCCTGATTACGTTAACTAGGGAATCAAATCCGGGCTTCCCGGGTTACAGAACATCGCTGTAAACCATTTTTTTTAATTTAAAAATCTAACAGATTTTTTACATAAAAATAAATAAAAATCATGCACTTGTGACATTATAATTCACTTTTATATTTTAACAGAACAATAAGGCTGCTGTAATTTGTGACTCGTGCTATAGCCAATAAATACACGCCAGGACACATTGCCGTTATGATTATATTTTTACACGTGAAGGTTTCGCTATGGTACTCCAATGGGAAATTTGGTAATTTTTGAAATTCAATATTTTAAAAACTGCATAATCATTAGATTTGAAATTTATATAAAGAAAAATAAAAATTTTTACCTCTCTTACGCAGTTTGTCTAACAATTTTCTGACAAATACTTTTCGAGCTATTAATTTTTTCAGTAACTTCAAACGTTTCATTTTCCGAGATTAATCTGTGGCAAAGATTAGCGAAAAACCCAGTCGTCAGCAACGCATAGCTTTTTATTAAAGAGGATTATAATGTTTGGAATCAGTTTCGTGGAAATCCGGAACATAGTTTCTGAGTTATGGAATCGGGCCATAGTTAAGTGGAAAACCCTGAAGTGGAGAAAGAGGGGGAAAGGTGGTGACACTCCTTTTTGTTAAACAACTGATTTAGACTACCGGAGTACTTGTTCAAAGACTGGGACTTGTAGAAAAGTTTGGAACTGAAAAATAAAAACATCTGAATTTACTATTCGAAAATAGTGGTAATTTCTATACATAAAAGAAACTAAACGCTACTATTAAAAATAAATTGTTTCATTAAACACCTTTTAATTGATATTTTCCTTCCTAATTATCGGAGAAAAACCAAAATTAGATATTTTGAATCCTCGTGAAAATCGGTACATGGATGCATACATCTAACCCTTACAGGACCATAAGATGTCCAAGACTAAATATGCCAATACAACACAATATTTTAGCTATTGTGGGTGTAAAGTAAGAGAATATCACCAGAAAAACATAGCAGGGTGTATAGGTTTCCTATAATTTCATGGGAAATATTTTTCCCTATGGACCATAAAAGTAAATAAACGAAGAGTTAGGTTTATTATATCGGTATTTTATTTATTGCTTTGTAATACAAAAAACATAATTTAAAATTATCAGAAAAGTAAAATAAATAGTTAGTTATGGTATTCTACGAAACAATTTCGTACGAAACAATTTTCGATATTATTAGTTCAGCCCGCGAATGTTTTGGTTTTGGCGCAATAAAGTTTGACAGTTCTTTTTTTTTTATTCGTTCAGAAACACATTTGCCGACTGGGACATTCGTTTTATTTTGACATTCAGTAAAAAAAAATATCGATTCAATAATAATTGAACAATCGATAACGATTTTTGTAGAAGGGAAAAATATTTCCCTTGAGCGTGAAAGGGTTAAAATCGATAAATGCAATAACAAAAAAAAAAGTTAACAGGGCCTAAAATGTTCCACTATAAATTTTAACCGCAGCTGCATCGGAAAAAATTCTACCTCTGAAAATTTTTCCGAGATAGGTACCTCGCAGAGAAATGTACTCCGATTTTTTTAAACTGCTTCAACAGCTCCTGAACCATAGGCGTCTTCTGTATACCACTGTGAGATGTATTTGTATCGTGTATACCACATCTAATACTGTAAGTTTTGAGTACTGTTTTGAGTATTATGAATTTTGGAGCTCTTCATTGCTTACGAACACCTGAAATATGCCTCTGCTTGTTGAAATGTTACCTATAGAACATTATAATGCTTAAAACACCACAGTATTTTATTAAGCATTATTAATGAGTGTACACCTATATTCATTCACTAGTATTTTTAAGGTTTTTGCAAAATAAATAAAAAATTACGTATCTTGATTAAATTATAAAATGAGCTTTATGTTGTTTTAATCTAAACACTTTTAACTTACTAACATTGAAGTTGAATGTTTTTATCAATTTTCTATAAATGAAACATTAGATTAATTTTTTACACAATTATTCAAATTGGTAAAGAATTCATGTGAGATTTAATCTTCCCAAATGAGCGAAAAAGTCCTGGGCAAAATTCGAACCCGGGATGACAACAAAGTTGCCAATGTTGTACAATCTGAGAAATCCCGGACGAATATGGCTGAACTTATTCACCCAGTTAACCTTAATGATCGTAGCATCTGGTCCGACATCTGATTCAGCACAACAGAATAAATAACAGGTAATGGGACCGCCAGTAAACTCTGGAAACATGATTACACTAGATTATTTTTTGACACAATTATTCAAATTGGTAGAGAATCTGTTGTGCTGATTCAGATATCAGACCAGATGCTATGATAATTAAGGTTAAATGGGTGAATAAGTTCAGCCATATTCTTCTGATCAGTAGGTAGAGCATTGGCAGCTTCAGCCAAGGATCCCTGGTTCGAATCCTGGACCGGGCTTATTTGCTCTGTTGTGAAGATTACATTTCATATGATTTCTTTACGAATTTGAATAATTGTGTCAAAAATTAATCTAGTGTAATCACATTTCCAGCGTTTACTTGAGGTCCCATTACCTGTGATTTATTCTGTTGTGCTGATTCAGACATCAAACAAGATGCTATGATAATTAAGGTGGTAACATGATGAATAATTTGAGCCGTATTCGTCCGGGATTGCTTATTTGGTTGACAGCTTCAGCCAAGAGACCCCGGGTTCCAATCCTGGTCTGGACTTTTTCGCTCAGTTGGGAAGATTACATCTGAAATGACACATCGGTTTTGTCTGAAAAAAGAATAACTTTTTCATTTAGAATACTTAATTTACTTTATACATGAACAATTCCTGATTTACTAAGTACTGACTTTGTTTTTTATTTTTTTTTTAGGTTATTCCCGACTTTAGGATTGTAAAACATGCTTTACTGATTATAAGTATTCGTTCAAGTCCTCTCACTTCTTTAGAAGGGAAAAACCTTCAAAAATTGACTACGATAGAGATTTTGGACTTCGCCAAAAACTCTATTCGTTTTATAGATCCAGATATTTTTAAGGTAAATAGTCACTTAATAAGATAAATACATTAAAAAAATATGCATATAGGTTAAGTGTGGCACCTTAAGCCACTTTTTAATTATCAATTTTTATAAATTTTATTAAAACATTTTTTTTTTATTGATAGTGAAATATAATGATGAATGTGTATTTAATTATAGGATTACATTAGGTGAATTTTGATTGTTATTAGAATGCACAATTGTACACTGTAAAAATCGTTTTCACTCTTTACGGTATGAGTACCGCACTTATAAGGTATATTAAGCATAAAAAAACCGTATATGTGCCATTTCGATTATAAACGGTACTTATACCGTAAAATGATTGTTTTTCAGTAAAAAATCGCTATTTATATCGTAAAAAAATTATTTTTCAGCAAGGAAAAAGCTGGTAGCCCTGCCTCTTTGTACGGCAACCCCTGAAGTCCCTGAATGTCCTGCTCTTGTTACGTAATGCTTGCAGGCCGGAGGAGAGGGGGGAGTGCAGCCAGTATATATACTTTAAATATTTTACGGTACATATACCGTTCAGTTGAATTACGGTATATACGCTGGTCATAAACTTGCCAGTATATGTACCGTACTTTTTTACATTGTAAGCCTAATTCGTGAATAGATTTTTATTGGAATTTTGTTAAAAACACCCAACAGAATTCAGCAGCTTTTAATTTTTTTTTAAATTTTTTACTTAGGAGGGGATTAAAAAATTGGTCATTCTTTCACGACTAAAGTTCACCGAGTAATGATACTTTGAATTTTATGAATTTTAGATTTTTGTCTAAGCACTTATAACGCGTCTTTGCATTTATAACCAAATGCACAGAAAATTTATGTAATTCAAAATATCAAAACTGGCACGTTTTAATCGTAAACAAGAACCAAAAATCATGCGTCAAGCATAGATTATGTAACACTTTCCAACACATTCAAAATAATTTTGGAAATCTTTACCGTAAGGTGTAATATAATATCTAACTAAACAATATGGAAAACGCATAACATATTTAAAAATCCAATTTCAGGAATTACCAACAATATTCGGAAAAATATCCGAGCTCTTTTGTGCAGCCCTGTATAGGATCTATAGATTTGTATATATACTAAATAGAATGCTAAATTTTAATTCAGTTAGGAAACGCGTAGCAGAATTTAAAATTTCCTTTTGCAATTTCCGACAATAAACGGAAATGTACTCGAGAACTTTTGTGCTGCCCTGTATACAATCTATACAATTTATACACAGCAAGTAATTGACAAAAAAAATGAGTTAAATTTAAAAACGCGTTCAGCAACTGAAAAAGCATTCCCAGCAATTATTATTAATAAGCACTTCTTTAACAGAATTATTTTGTGTTCCTGTAAATGAACGATGAAAGCTGCACACACAATATTCTATAGTAAGCCTCTTCTAATCCACGTAAGTGATATATATCAATTTCAATATGTTTGAAATATTGAAACTGTTTAATTAAACCACAAACGATTTCTCTCCATAGACCGTAATGAAACAGAATTTTTTTAGTATACCTGTAAAGGAACTATAAGTGCTATGCACACCACATTCTATAATTATTCTTTTGTTGTGAACTTCAGTATTATATAAATTTCAATATGTTTGAAATTGTGTAACATCATTAAAATGAACCGCAAATGATTTTTCCCCATATACCGCAATGTTACGGAATTCTTTTGAGTGTCCCTGTAAAAGAACTATACGTGCTACACACTTCCTTTTTAATACTGAACATGCCACATTAAGCCTCAAAAACATATATCAGTTGCATGACGACTCGAGCATATTTTCGCGAGTTAGAGCACGGACAGACAGACAAAACGAATTCATAAACACTTTTCAACTATGTTGGAAAATGTTTAAAAAAAATGCAATATTTTTTTAAACCTATTTCTTAGTCTCAATGCAACTTTTTTATTTTCTAAATACAAGTTATAGAAAAACAGAGCAGTATATTTCCCAAAAAAAAAATCTTACTTTAATATGTAGCAAATAATCCATCCACGGCTACTAATTAAAGATAAATGTTTTAATAAATTGATTTTCATAAATTAATAAAACATTGGCAAAAAAGTTTTTCCTCCCAAGAGCGAATTGTTATTTCTGAATTTTCCGATTTTTCATCTGTATTTTCTTAATAACATGAAGAATAAGAAAATTTCTGCTACCTGTTAGAGTATGATATTTCGTAGCATATTTTTATAGTATAGTATTGATTTATGTACGTTATAGTTTCGATCATATAGCATTTACTTTATTAATACATTAAAGACGATTTTAACACTTTCCAATATAGTTGAAAAATGTTTAAGAATTCCGTTTGTCCGTCTGTCTGCCTTCTGCTTGTCCGTGCTCTAATTCACGTAAATATTCTCGGATTATCATGCAATTGATGTATGTTATTGAGGTTTGATATGGCATGTTCATATTGAAAATGAAGTTATAGTTCTTTTACAGGGACACTCAAAAGAATTACTTTACATTACGGTCTATGTGGAAAAATCATTTTCAGATTATTTTTAATGATTATATACTATTTTAAACAAATTGAATTGGATATATATCACCGAAATGCACTACAAGAGACTTACTATAGAATATGGTGTGCAAAGGATTTATAGTTTCTTTACGAGGAGACATAAAATAATTCCGTTACATTACGGTTTAAGATGAAAATTCGTGTGCGGTTTATTTTAATACCGTTTCACTATGTCAAATCATTTCCAGTTTATTTTAATGATGTTATACTATTTCAAACATATTGAAATTGATATATATCACTGGAGTGCACTGCAAGATACTTACCATAGAATATGGTGTGCAGAGGATTTATAGTTTCTTTACGGGGAGACATAAAATAATTCCGTTATATTACGGTTTAAGATGAAAATTCGTATGCGGTTTATTTTAATACTGTTTCACTATGTCAAATCATTTTCAGATTAGTTTAATGATGTTATACCAGCCTATGTTCAAATAAGGGTTACAATTATCCTATATGCAAAGATACAGGATCATTAAATGCTCCATTTGGACGCTGGCTTCAGCCTAACATTTGCACACAATGAGATTTATAATATTACTAGCTGTTACCCGTGACTTCGTTCACGCAACATTAAAAGAAGAATAAATACATTAATTAAGCAAAATATTTCACTCCCGATAATTAAAAACGTTAATAATTAATTAATTATTTATCACATTTCATAGGAGACAATACGGTATTTTTTGTTATAGGGACTTTGACATAACTCAGCCTTAAAAAAGTGAAATTTTGTGCCAAATAATCGCGAAAATGAAATTGCAACCACTGCAAAAAGGAGGGCCGAATAAAATCGTGGAAATAGACGAATTGGGTAAAAACAAATGTCAATTTTACCTGAAACAAATTTACTTTTAACGCCTTTGTGAAACATTTTAACAGCCATCCATCAGAAAAACATTAATTGGAAATAGTATATGGTTTTTCTTTAAATTCAATTCTGCCTCCTTGATTTAATGTATAGCTGAAACAAATCTTGTTTTCTAAATGACAGTATGTTGACAGGCAATTTTCGTTCTCCAGAAGAAATTGATTTATCAAGTTCGAATATTTGAAAATATGTTTTATTTTTCGGATAATTTACTGAAATCAAGATTTTGTTTTCACCATCTATTCAAAGAGAAAATAAATTCTGCTTTTCAGTTTTAATGAGAAAATGGTGTAAAAAATATACTAATCTGTTTTATTTCTTCTTTTTTATGCACAAATATGGAGTAATTTATTTTCCGTTTTTAGAGAAACTTCGTATACAAACACACGGTCAGATTTTAATATAATAGATTCGTGTTCATTTTCCTTTTCTTAAAATTATGATGTGATTTTTAACAGAAAACTCTCATCTGTATGTAACGGATACCCATGCTTAATAATCAGTATAGATAAAAAAACTTTTAAATTTTTCGTTTTAAATATGGCATGAAACTCATATACTTTCTATACTTACTGATCCTTGTATTATTAATGTAAGGAATTGATTCACATTCATTTTAAAACATAATGGAAAATTCCCGTTTTATTTCAAATAAACATGACGTCTCTTTTTCCCCAGAGAAATATCTTTTAATGACATAATTCTTGTTAATTTTCTTTTCCAGGCAATTAATTTCAATACTGGCATAGGGGAAATTATGTTATTTTAACGAAATAATATTAAATCTTTAAGTTTTATCAACAAAAATGGAACTATTAACATTCGTCTTTTTTTTAGGTGATCGAGTTATTTCTGTTAGTTTTAAGAATGAAAATAACTATTTCTCGCTATCCATGACATCATTTTCGACATGGATAATTTTGCGGAGCATATTGTTGACATTTGCTAACCATTTTCTTTTGAAACTTCTTTTACTTTTTTAAAATTGAAATAAAAAATACGGTATGGTTATATTAGCCGTGCGCAGACGGTAAAACGCCAAATATTGTTATCATACAAAAGAAAAAAAGTGAAGAAAAAACCCAAGATCATTTTATTTCACTAATCAAAGCTTATCCGCTTTATTTTCGATGTTTGACGTCATATCCGCCTGTTTCCTATGGTTACGCATATCGTGACCTATGTTATACAACGTTGTATAACGTTGTATAACGTACGTTGTGTAACCTACGTTGTATAACCTAGGTTGCGCGCATATTGAAACCTTGTATTATTATCAAAAACTAAAAAAGTACGTTTTATTTCTAATAATATTATTTAATCTTCTTTTTAATTCTTTAATTTTTTTATTTCATTTTCATTTTTCACGTGAAAATTTTTCAATTGAAACTAAATTGTTGAGTAAAAATTATATTATTCCGGGTTTTGAATTAGTTTTGGCAACGATAAAGTTGCAACGGTAAAGTAAATTTAACCATTTTAAAATATTATACGAAAAAATGCCCATTTATTCTCTATGAAAATAACGAAATTTTGAATTATTAAGAAAAATATTTGAATAAAATAAACAAAAACCAGGCTATGTTCATTTGAGGGTTATAATTAACCTATATAAAAAGATGCAGGATAATTAAATGCTCCATTTTGACGCTGGCTTCAGCCTAACATTTGCACACAATCAGATTTATAATATTATTAGGATTAGGATTAGGATATGGTCTGCAGAGGATTTATAGTTTCTTTACGGGGATACATAAAATTATTCCTTTACATTACGGTTTAGGATTAAAATTCGCGTGCAATTTATTTTAATACTGTTTCACTTTGTCAAA
The DNA here is from genome assembly GCA_963931845.1 of Maratus michaelseni. Lineage (NCBI taxonomy): Eukaryota > Metazoa > Arthropoda > Arachnida > Araneae > Salticidae > Maratus > Maratus michaelseni. The sequence goes on along the minus strand of OZ007597.1, from coordinate 2,464,812 downwards.
TCATTTTCAGTTTATTTTAATGATATTATACTATTTTAAACAAATTGAATTGGATATATATCACAGAAGTGCACTACAAGAGACTTACTATAGAATATGGTGTGCAGAGGATTTATAGTTTCGTTACGGGGCGACATAAAATAATTCTGTTACATTACGGTTTATTATTAAAATTCGTGTGCGGTTTATTTTAATAATGTTTCACTATGTCAAATCATTTTCAGATTATTTTACTGATGTTATACTATTTTAAACATATTGAATTGGATATATATCACTGAAGTGCACTACAAGAGACTTACTATAGAAAATGGTGTGCAGAGGATTTATAGTTTCTTTACGTTGAGACATAAAATAATTTTGTTACATTACGGTTTAGGATTAAAATTCGTGTGCAATTTATTTTAATACTGTTTCACTTTGTCAAATCATTTTCAGTTTATTTTAATGATGTTATACTATTTTAAACATATTGAATTGGATATATACCAATGAAGTGCACTACAAGAGACTTACTATAGAATATGGTGTGCAGAGGATTTATAGTTTCTTTACGTGGAGACATAAAATAATTCTGTTACATTACGGTTTAAGGTGAAAATTCGTGTGCGGTTTATTTTAATACTGTTTCACTATGTCAAATCATTTTCAGATTATTTTAATGATTTTATACTATTTTATATATGTTGAAATTGTTATATATCACTGAAGTGCACTGCAAGAGACTTACTATAGAATATGGTGTGCAGAGGATTTATAGTTTCTTTACGGGGAGACATAAAATAATTACGTTACATTAAGGTTTAGGATTAAAATTCGTGTGCGGTTTATTTTAATACTGTTTCACTATGTCAAATCATTTTCAGATTATTTTTACGATGTTATACTATTTTAAATATATTGAATTGGATATATATCACTGAAGTGCACTACAAGAGACTTGCTGTAGAATATGGTGTGCAGAGAATTTGTAGTTTCTTTACGGAGAGACATAAAATAATTCTGTTACAATTCGGTTAAAGATGAAAATTCGTGTGCAATTTATTTTAATACTGTTTCACTTTTTCAAATCATTTTCAGTTTATTTTAATGATGTTATACTATTTTAAACAAATTGAATTGGGTATATATCACTGAAGTGCACTACAAGAGACTTACTATAGAATATGGTGTGCAGAGGATTTATAGTTTACTTACGGGGAGACATCAAATAATTCCGTTACATTACGGTTTAGGATTAAAATTCGTGTGCAATTTATTTTATTACTCTTTCACTTTTTCAAATCATTTTCAGTTTATTTTAATGATGTTATACTATTTTAAACAAATTGAATTGGGTATATATCACTGAAGTGCACTACAAGAGACTTACTATAGAATATGGTGTGCAGAGGATTTATAGTTTCTTTACGGGGAGATATAAAATAATTCTGTTACATTACGGTTTAAGATGAAAATTTGTGTGCGGTTTATTTTAATACTGTTTCACTATGTCAAATCATTTTCAGATTATTTTAATGATGTTATACTATTTGAAACAAATTGAATTGGATATGTATCACTGAAGTTCACTACAAGAGACTTACTATAGAATATGGTGTGCAGAGGATTTATAGTTCATTTACGGGGAGACATAAAATAATTCCGTTACATTACGGTTTAAGATGAAAATTCGTGTGCGGTTTATTTTAATACTGTTTCACTATGTCAAATCATTTTCAGATTATTTTAATGATTTTATACTATTTTATATATGTTGAAATTGTTATATATCACTGAAGTGCACTGCAAGAGACTTACTATAGAATATGGTGTGCAGAGGATTTATAGTTTCTTTACGGGGAAACATAAAATTATTCCGTTACATTACGGTTTAGGATGAAAATTCGCGTGCAATTTATTTTAATACTGTTTCACTTTGTCAAATCATTTTCAGTTTATTTTAATGATGTTATACTATTTTAAACATATTGAATTGGATATATATCACTGAAGTGCACTACAAGAGACTTACTATAGAATATGGTGTGCAGAGGATTTATAGTTTCTTTACGGGGAGACATGAAATAATTCCGTTACATTACGGTTTAAGATGAAAATTCGTGTGCGGTTTATTTTAATACTGTTTCACTGTGTCAAATATATTGAGTTTTATACATATCACAGAGATGTTAATTACATTCATCGTTCATTCACTGGGATACACAAAAGAATTCGTTTAAAGTACTGTCTGTTAATAATAATTGCTGGAAGGGCACGTTTCCAGTTGCGGAACGCGTTTTTCAATGTAACTAATTTTTTGCGGATTACTTGATGTCTATAACTTGTATAGATCCTATACAACGCAACATAAAAGATCTCGAGTACATATCCGCTTATTGACGGAAATTCTACAAGGGGAATTTAAAACTGTGCTCGTTTCCTAACTGAACTAAAATTTAGCATTCTACCTAGTATGTATACAAATGTATAGATTCACAGGGCTTCACAAAAGAATTTCGGTATTTTTCCGAATAGTGTCGGTAATTCCTGAATTTAGGTTTTAAAATGCGTTATGCATTTTCTAAATAGTTTACTTACACATCATATTTCACCTTATTAAATGGTAAAGATTCTTAAAAGTATTTTAGCAGTGTTGGAAAATGTTACATATTCTATGCTTGACGCTTGATTTTCCCTTCTTGTTTAGTTTATTTTTTGTTGCACTTATATTGGTTGCTGAATATTTTCTTAAATATCAAAGAGAAATGCAAAAGAACTATAAGTTTTTGTGGAAAAGGTACACATATAACGTTTAAAAAAAGAAAATAATCGTAAGTTTGAAGCTTAGTAGCAGAACTTTTCTGTTGAATGAGAAGTTTCTTTCTCATTGTTGCTAATGATGCTGCAATCGTCATCGTATTACTATAACGCTGAAAGAATAGGACACCCTGCCTGGACGCCAGCCGGTGGGCATGTGGACTTATGTCCAGGTGGTAAAACCCCCACCTCTATACAACAAAACCCAGCTGCCGAAATCGGCCAAGAACAACAATCACTAATACAGAATACGTTCACAGTAAATTCCAAAATTTGAAATTTAAAAAAAAACAATGGCTGCATCGCCAACGAAATTAAAATATAACAAAATATTAAATTAAACTAACTAAAATCCTAAAAACACAAACTGAATCCTAAAAAACACAAGCTCTTTAAACTATGCTGTAACTAATAAAATAACACTAATACACACATTCATAATAATGTTGTTCGTATTTTAACAAACATGAAGAAGTACAACATGCCTTGGTATAAAAGTTAGCAGCCAGATACTATTATGCAGAAAAGTCCAAAAGTCTACTATCCAAAAGCTATGATTAACAATACTGTCAAAAAAAAAAAAAAAAAAAAAAAAAAAAAAAAAAAAAAAAAGCGACGTCATTGTGCAGAAAAGTTCAAAAGTCAAAAAGCAAAAGAAACTGTAACTGGCAGCTCTGTCAATACAGAAAAAACAGACCGAAAGTAAACAGTCAGACGTTACTGTTCAAACAGTTCAAAAGTCTATCGTTAGAATACTATATCAGGTAACAGTGTCAGGTCAGCAAACAGTCATAGTAAACATCACAGCAGGAATTGAAGACAATTGAATTTTAATTGTTCAAAGAATGTTCGAAAATCTATCAGCAGAAGCCAAAGCAATTCGTAGTCAATCATTGGCACAAATCATATAGTAGAAATAATCATTCAAGCTCATCAATCCAATGATAATTCCATGTACCAACCACGTGTAAGGCAAATCAGTAGCCAAAAGTAAAACTCAGGATTAAATAATTATTCTCATACCAGCAATCAAATGAATTCACTAACTGTCCTTACAAAATATAACAGCAAATAATATGATAAGATGATTGTTCTCATGCAATAATATTAAATAACTATGTAGCATCTTTCAATCAGTGGATAAACTCCGGATAAAAAAAAATGTTCCCCGACCATTTCCAGTGTAATTATAATTTAACCTAATATAGTAATTCAATAAATTATATGGTAAAAGGATTGTTTACATGAAGATAAATTAAAATACGAAGACACTGATATTAAAACATGAAAAGGACATTGCACAACGTAACACAAAACCAGTGATTAAAGATATCATTTAGAATAAATTATTCCCATGCCAGTTTATATTCAAATAATACTTTACATCTACCCCGTAATATAAATATCACTGATTAAAATTTTGTTTACATGCAAGAAACTTCATCTCATACAGAAATATAAATCATAAAATTCACAGCACAAGAAAATAATCTTGAAAATATCCAAAAAGAAATGCATCATCATAAGGTTGCTGTATAAACTAGCAGTTAAACTTCTAAAACCTGTATCTAATGAAGGAGAATTATTCATTTAATATATTATAATTTTCACAAAGTTTTCTGTAATTGTTCTGGGAAAAAAGAACTCTAATATGGTGTTTTGACGTAAAGTATAATTTTTTTGAAAATCAAAATGGAACTTCATTATGGGGCATCTGCCAAATAGATAACGTTTGACATCACCGCAAGAGCCACATTCACATCAATCATTATTTCTCTTTTTTATTTTATAAAGGTACGACGGGAAGCACCCGTGGCCAGTAATAAAATACAAAATTACTTGTTTAGAACACACAAAATCAGGATTAACTTTTTTTTTAATATCATATGTAAGTCGTCTAGTATCTGAACCTTGCCAATGTTTCTGCCACGTGCATATTATGTTTCGTTTAACCTCTCTAGTGAGAAGTGATATTGGGAATGGAATCCATGCTACAAGGTCAGCAATGACAGATATAATGACACTCTTGGCTAATGCATCTGCCCTTTCATTTCCGTAAAGGCCGACATGGGCTTTTATCCATCCCAAGTGTAAGATCTTATCCTCATTATCATATAACAAATTAAAAATATCACATGTAATTTGATTTTTTGGAAAAGCACAATTCAGCACTAAAACAGAAGACAGACTGTCTGTATACAGGATAGCCTCTTTATAATCTGAGTTCACGTACCATTTAATTGCGTGCAGGATTGCCAATAGTTCGGCCTGGAATATTGAGTTAAACCGATGCATCTGTCATACTGAAGTCAAAAATGAAGTCAATCTTTAATGACACTGTAAGTGCAGCCGAAACTCTCTCCAACATCTTTGAACCATCAGTACAAGTTATTATATTAGCAGAATCGGGGACTATGTTCGTTACAGCTGGAACAAAGAAGAGATTTTTTAATTGTTTAAAGTTAGGGAAATAAATGTCTTAACGCTGAAAGACAGGGTCCTACTTTGTTAGAATACGAACTTTTTGAAACGGATTTAAAAATTCTTCCATGGCCTGCTGTCATTTTAATAGTCTTCGCCTAGTTATAGAAAATAGTCTTAGACAATCAGGTGTTGCTCTATTTTATTTTTAATTTTTACAAGTAGTATTAGTTTGAGATATATGTTTCCCTGCCTAAGAGGGACTGCTCAGACGAGGAGGCCAAGTCTGTAGAGCATTGATGTCCCTCCCGGTAACTTTATCAAAGTTTAAAAAAAAATAATACAAATTCAGCAACAGCTAAACCCGCCGGCAAGCACGACAAGGGGCGGGTGAACAGTGAAATTGCTTCGGGCCAGAGAAAGAAAAAACAGAATGTTAGACTTATACCTACTAGGCAAAGTGGCCGGCCCTTCCAGGTCAGTGACCTCCACGTGACAAGGGACAAGGTATAAGTGGATAAGATTCACATAACAAATCCCATCCGCTGGAGCACATAGCCCCCACGCGACAGGCAGCGGAAAGGAAAAGTTGTGGTTTAAAGCTATACAAAGGGGAAAAAAACAGTTCTTATATAAGCTTGTTCCAAAAACAGTCCTACAAGACTGGAGCAGAAAAATAAAATAAAATAAAATAAAATAAATACGCCGGAACAGTGTCCCCACGAGAGCTACTTGGAAGTGGTTTAATGGAGACTACAGACATTCTACTGGATCTCAGGAGGTGATAATTGAGAGAGCCATTAAAAAATAATAGATTTCTGCTAGTTGACGGAGGAGCTTGGGCCGGGAAAGAATATTCTGGAGCCAAGAAGGAGAGGGTATGGGGCGGCTTTTTAAGATGCCAAACAGCAGTTAGTGAACAATTGAAATAATAGTGCTCCGGTGATCCCAGGGCGCCACACTCGCATTTTTGAGTTGAGGAACGATGGAAGTACTTTAAATATGTCCTAAAAGGATCGAGACCTGAAAGGAATACTGTTGTGTGTGGGAAAAGATTCAGGAGTGTTCTAGACACTTTAGGGATTAGATTGTGGGTGTGTCGGCACTTGCAAGAGGAATCCCAATAAATTTGCCACTCGGGAAGCATCCTAGATTTAAGCACGCCCCGAACGTGTGAGGGGGAACTGAAAGAGATCTCCACAGTAGGGCGGGTGATTGCCTCTTTTGCAATTGAATCAACAAGTTCGTTTCCCTTTAACGCCAATGTGAGCTGTGACGTGACCAAGAGATAACTTTTTTGAAGAGGGGGAGAAGGGCGAGTTTGATTTGGAGGACTAGTGGATGCTTAGTCCTGTGGGCAAAAATAGCTTGCAGTCTCAACAAGATGTCGCTGAAAAGTCGGAAAGACTGAGGAGAAGGGAGGGCAGGCTAACCATTCCAAAGCTTTCAGAATTGTGTACATATGTTTCTTAATGTGGGGCGCCATTTTGGGAAGGCAAAGTGGAGAGAGGGGGACGATTGTCACCTCAATCAGTGTTGGTGTTTTGTGATGGCCCTGGGGAACATTCTCCTAGAGCATTGAAATGCTCCTCTTCCAGAAAAAAAAGACAAAAAAACTGTGAGATTTTTATTTTTTAATGGTCTATAACTACAGTTTTCACTCCGAAAGCTGGGAGATTTTATGCTAGAGCTGTAGTTCCCCTTCGGTATACAGTGACCTCCCGGAGCTGCAAAAATTCCTCCCAGAGGTTAAAAAAATCATTGTCCTCAAATAATTTGATATTTCAGAGTGTACGACAGTTACGACAAGTTAGGCTCAAAAACATTTTTCAGTACTCGCACGAAAACATAAATAACGTGTCGGATTGGATTAAGATAGAAACATTATTAATAAATAAACAGTTTAACTACGCAAGTGAATAATTATCAATAATATTTGCCAAAGACTTACTACTGCAACGTTCTCAAATTGAGATATATTTATCATTAATGAGTACTTGGGTTAATTTTAACAATATTTGTGAGAATAGAGCAGTACGCATAGAACTATTCTAGTGGCTTTTCACCTATGCACAACAGTATGAAAAGAAAGACCTCACCCCACATTCAAGAAAGTTTCGAAATGGCGCGCATGTCGTCGCTTTAAAAATTGTTGACCCACATGCTCATGGGTCAGTTGGTCCATTTACTTTAATGAAATCATTGTGCAAAAATTGTAATAATACTAAATCTACTGACTAATTATTTTTTCAGGGTACGAAGAATGTCTTCGAGCTTTGTCTATCTTACAATCTGTTGACGTCTATTCCACCGAACCTGTTGGATCCCATGAAGAATCTAGTAATATTTAGGGCCGACCACAATAATTTACTTCACCTGGGAAATCTGTTCTCCATTACGCATCCCGAGGTGAGTTCTTCATTTATAGTTCTCACGATACTTATTATGCGTGAACGAGCTTTGCAAAAACAAATGAGAAGAAGAGAGGGGGGGGGGGGAGAGACAAAAGAAAGAGAAAGGGATAAAAGAAGAAAAAATAGCACTTTCGGCACTTACTGGCAGTAAAAGATAGTGTACCTATTTATCCTGATAAAGAATTTGTTTAAGTAATCTATATTATAAAGGAAAAACATGTCCGTAAGTACCGCTTATTTGATATCGACGGTAGTAACACCTGACCCATAAATTTAACTTTTATTGGCATTTTTTTATATCAAAACTTTGCAAAATTACATTTTTTACACCGTCGAAAAGGAAAAAAAAATGTATTTTCATAATGCAATTTGTATGAAAACTCTATCTCAATTGACTGATTTTTTTTCTTTTTTTTTATGGATTTTAATTAATTTTCAAGCATATATTTCTGTAAATGATCTCTATTGCGTGTAGCACGATTACAAAAGATGAGCCCATTTGCACTTTTGTTTCCGGCTTACATTTCATAATGAAACTGAAACTGCATCAATAAATAAATAAAGGATAGGATTTTTTTTTCTTGTCTGGTGAAGTGTAGGAAAGGGCATGTGGACGTTTGACGGACGATCCATCCTAACCAAATTGGTAGCACTGGGTTGGCAGAATTTTTAATGATACCGAAATCCCGCTAATTCGATAAAATTATTGTTTTAACCTGGACATAACCTGTAACAGCATTCAGTTTTAAAATTGTTCAATTATTATATGTGGAACGAATTATATTCTTACATTCTTATTTTTCTTTTGAATTGGGGAGGGGAGGAAGATTATGAAATCCTCATCTCTTCCTTGTTTATATTCTGTGTATTTTCAAAGAGAGGAATATCAGTTGATATGCTAAACTTTTTTTTCTTTTAAATTTTTTAAGTTATTTTATAAAATAAAAATATTACTTTGCTCAACTATTTTTCGTATTTCAGGAGGTTTTCTTGAATTTCAACAACATTACAGACGTCGAATCCCTCCTGTGTTTTGATATGGATAATACGCTTACTTTGGATCTCTCAGAAAACCCAATTAAATATCTCACGGTAGAGAGTTTCAATGGAAAAATAGACAACATAGAAAATCTCTTACTAAGCCATTGCGAACTTCAAAATTTCAGTTCGGAATACTTTTTTCGACTTAAACTGATATTATATTTGGATTTGAGTTACAATATGATTGAAGAAGATAATGATGCATATTCTGAGAGATTTACAGAGATATATGATGGTATGTATTATGATATTAACATTTTTCATGTCCCCATGAATCCTAAATTGAATTCAATTTTTAGTTCTATTTTTCTTTTTACGATAGTGTGTTAAAAAACTTTCTTTATAATATCTGTCATGTGAACTAAATGCGATATTAAAAAAAAAAATTACTTTAAAAATTAAACATGTTGTATAGAGACCTTCAAAATGTTAAAATATGCCAATATTTCCATAATCTGGTTTTTATCATGATTCAGTATGTTCCTCAAACTCATATGACGTTATAATCACTTGCTGACGTCCTATCTACTTGCTTTCTCTATTACTCATATTGATACTCGCTTTGTATTATTCTCAAACATTTGAAAAAGTCCGTTAAACTTCCATTATAACGTCACATTAATTTTATTTTTAATTCTCTAATGACATCATATTAACCTGCTTTCTGTACTTACACATATTCATTTTTTTTCCAATGCAGCAGGCGAACAGGCATTATCCTTACGCCGAACAGAGATCATGAAAAAAAATAAAAAAAATAAATAAATATATGTAAAAAGATAACACCAAACACAGGAAAAAAGTAAAGGGTAATTAACATGAGAACCACATAAAATCAAGCAGCTAAAATGTGTAAAGAGTCTCTGGCATGCCAGTAACGGGAGTAAATGCAGTTCTTCGTGAGTGCTGAACAGTCAGAGAGGTGGTCAGCAGTCATCGCCGCACCACTGCTGCAGAGGGGGCAGGCAGGACTATCCACTATCTGGAGACGGAAAAGATGAGCACATAAACAATCATGTTTTATCGCGAGACGAAAAGCAGCGACAGCACTGCTTCTTGGACAATCGGGGAGGTTAGAGATAGTTGAAATGGTGATCTTGGCTGCAAAATTGTTACTAATTTAGTACCACCCAATGCTACGGACGCGAGTAACGTTGCCCCCCTTACACATATTCATACTCCTTGTATTATTGAGATATGTTTGAAAATTTCCGTTTTATTACCAATATGACGTCATATAAATCTTTTTTTCAATTGATGAAACTTTTTATTCTATTTTCATTTTTCACGTCGAAATCTTTAAATAGAAAATTAATTATTGTAGAAAGAATTTGATTGTGGATTTTTAATTGCTGGCAACTGCTATAACGAAAAATTTTTAAATTTAATAGGAAAAGACTGTTAGATTTTTGGTTTTTTATCTCTCTATAGTATTAATACGATTTTTTCAAAATTTTATGATTTTTAGCTTCATAGTAGGTATTTAACTAAAAGTACACAAAATTTTAAGTCTGTAAGCTATATTAGTTTCATGAACCGGCTGTATGACGGACAGATAACGCAGCGGGAGGAATAGGGCTTCGTGAGATGAACGAAACCCTAAAAACAAATAGCTTACTTTCCATACTTTCTCTCCATTTTAAAAAACATATCCAGCAGAATACAGGCGCATCTGTTCCAAGCTCTTGCACTTCTTTATTATATCCTTGCCCCTCTTTGGATTTTGTTTGGCTGCTGCCCATGGCCACAGGAAATATCGTCCCATAATTTCTCTCTAGTTTTCAAAGCCCCTCAAGTTCTCGGGTCACAGAGCTATCGCCTAAAACCTAAAACGCTTCTGTATAAGAGCGCCTTCGTGAATCGCCTAATCATTAGTGTAAACTATTCCATCATTACCAGTCAAGTAATTAATCTATTTGTAAAGGAAGTGCTTTTCGTTCGATATATTTTAGGGTTAAAAAAAAACCCGCCATTTTTATACTTGAGGTCTTAACTACTTGAAACCGTCCCCGTAACCAGCAATCCATCAGTGAATGTAATGTATAGGGTGGTTACCATTAGTTAGATACAGCGTTTCAAATTAACAGTCTATCTTTTCTCTGACTTGTTTTTTTCTGTAAAAAAGATTTTGTCTAAACAGAACTCAGTATACATTGCGAGCACTATTTTTTTACTATTTATATAAATCAACACATATATATGTATCTGTTTTTCTATTTGTATTTGAGTTATTATAATTATTTTAAATAGTTTTATTTTTATAGAAGTAAGATAAAGCTAATAATGCTGTTTCTCTTAATATTGGAGCATGGATATCAAAAATAGATCTCAAAAAGTATTTCTCACTCTCAAAAAAATGCAAGATTTTCTTTATATTACGAACTCATTACACTCTTTTATTTAACTCAACCTGGTTTTTGTAATCAATTTTTAACCCACTTCCTGATAGGTTAGAATTATAAAATATACGTTCACAGATGCGTTTCCGATCACAGTAGTAAGAAAATGGGGTTTCAACGGCCGCAGGCGCAATGCGCAATTTCACATTTCGCAATAAGTAGGAACAAGCCACTTTGAGCTTAAACCTCTATTTATCATGAGAGATTTTTTCCATTGCTGTATCTGACATTATGTTAGCAAACGATTATATATATATGTGTGTGTGTTTATCTCTCTCTAAATATATGTGTGTTTTTCTCTCTCTAAGTATATGTGTGTGTATGTGTTTACTTCTCTATAAAATTCTACATAGAATAGAATTCTACATAAAATTCTACATAGCCTGTATGTATATACGCGTGTCTGTATGTTTTGGCATAACATTTATTCATATGTTTAGAATAATTCAACAAATCAACCGCTCAAAATAACCAATTAATCACTCAAAACAACAAATCTATCACTCAAAACAACAAATCAACAACTCAAAACATTGTTTTGAGCAGCTGATTTGTCGAACTATTCAAAACATATGACTATTGTTTTTTCTAAGGGACACTTTTAAAGAATAATTCAACAAATCAATCACGCGTTAACAAAACATTAATAGAAAGTTTTTGTTTTAAAAGTTTAAAAAAATTACTATTTGAAATAAAAAAAATTCTTTAAAAAAGTTCTTAAAAATACATAAAACTTAACAAAATTTGTAAAAAGTTCTTAAAAATACATAAAATTTAACAAAAATTTTAAAAAGTTTAAAAAAATTTAAAACTTATATAAAAAAAAAGTTTTAATATTTGCAACTTATTAACATACTAGCTGTTACCCGTGACTTCGTTCACGTAACATTAAAAAAAAGAATAAATGCATTAATTTAGAAAAGCATTTCATTCAATAATTAAAAACATATATAATTAATCAAATCTTTATCACATTTTATAGGAGACAATACGGTATTTCTTTGCTATAGGGGCTTTAACATAACCCAGTCTTAAAAAGGTGTAATTTCATGCAAAATAATATATACAATCGTGAAAATGAAACTGCAACCAAAGAAAAAAGAAGGGCCCAGTAAAATCGTGAAAATCGACAAATCCCTCTTCGTAAAACTAAAAAATTAAAAATTAAAAAACACTGAGAGAATTCTTCAACAGTACATTTTAGGTGGTATTTGGTGTAAAATTTGTATATGTATTGATTTCTAAATGGGCATTATTATATTGTTTATTTGTATAGATGTGTTATATATTTCTTACTACATTATTATTTTATGTCTTGTTTATGTATATATTAAATAAAGTGCTTCTCGCTAAGAGGTGTAAATATTGAACAAACTGCTTGTTGATTTTATACATTGACAGATATTTCATAAAGATATAACAATCTGATGCGATTCTAAAATTTAAGTAAAGGTTAAGTAAAGGTTGCTAGAAAGTACTTTCAATTCTGCCCAATTTAACCTCGATATTTTTTGTATCACGTCAAGGACACTATAAACAAATAAATACCGACAACACCAATCTGATGATCTAAATTTACATATTTTTGCTAGTATGTAGGATTATTTAATTTATTTCGTGCGCTTGAAATTTTTTGCACTTTTTCTAGGGTTAAGTGTCGAATAAATGTAGTTTCTTGTTATTTTATTTTGCCATTTCTAATAATTCTATTTTCCATTCATTCCATTTATGGATATTCTTTTTATTTACAAATTCGTTTCAAAGAATATTGTTTAAAGTTATTATTAGGATTAGGATAGGATACGATTAGGGTTATGATTAAGGGTTAGGATTAAGAATAAAAATTGGACGACAATGGTATGATTAATTTAGGTTTAAAGGATGAGACAGGATGTCTATTTACATCATGAAGTAATAAGAAAATTTGAAAACTATCGTCTGATATTTTTTAATATGTTTTACAGTCATAGTTGGCATCAAAGGTGAGCGATGAAATGATCATCTATCATTAAGTGTTTACCACGCAAAAACAACTCTGGTTACAATAATGTATTTAATTTTGCGCCAAATATCATTTGATAAAAAAAAAAAAAAAAAAAAAAAAAAAAAAAAAAGGCTATGGACCCGATTACAGACCCCTAACCTTCCTATTCTCGGAAATTTTCTACCTATATGTGAAAACATTTTCTACTATATACAACGCGCTTTCACGTTTATAATATTATGAATTGGCACGATCGGCTTGTTCAAGTTTACATAACTCGGCTGGAAGAAAAGTTTCATTACTTTTTGATATCTTCTTTGCTTTTGCATTACCCGAATTTGTCGGTAAAATTGATTTTCGTTTCGATAACATTGTTGCTTTTTAAGTTTTTAAAAATATTGTAATTTTACTTAAACATTGCTTTAAAATCCATGCCGATTTTCTCAACCTACAGGACTTTACATAAATCTATTATGAAACAGAACTTAAAAAAAGAGCTATATTTAAAAATGACAACAAAGTTTTTGCTATTTTAAAACGTAAAGAAATGTAAAATTAAATTCCGGTTCGAAACGACCATTTACAAATGTGTTTTGATTCTGGAAAAATGGCAGAGGACACAATCATATTAAATCTTTAGCTTTTATGAAAAAATGCAACTTTCTTTTAAAAAATAAAGTTATTTTTATTAAGATTTTCTGATTTTCTATACGGATAATTTTGCGGTGCATATTATTGACATTTGCCGTCCAATATATTTTCAAACTTTTTTTTTTTTTTTTTTTTTTTTTTTTTTTTTTTTTTTTTTTTTTACTTTTTAAAATTATTTAAATTAAAAATATGGTACTTTTATGTTAGCCGTGTGCAGACGATAAACCGCACAGTATTATTCCTATCACCATCATTCGTATTAAATTATAAATATTTCACTTATTTAATTTAAAACACAGAACTTTAATTTACAAAACATATATTTAAAATAATTCATTTCATGTGAAATAGCAAAAGAACAAAAAGAGAGAAATTAATCACAAATAATTTGATAACCCAAGATCATTTTATTTCAACATCAAAACAAATCTGTTTTATTTTCGATATATGACATCATATTCGCTTGCTTTCCATACCTACTCGTATTTATGCACCTTGTATTATTATCAAATAATTGAAAACTCAAGTTTTATTTCTAATATGACGTCATTTCATGTTCCGTTTATTAAATAATTAATTTCATTTCCATTTTTCACGTGGAAGGTTTTCATTTGAAAATAAATTTTTTCGTAAAAATTATTTTTTTGGGCTTTGATTTAGTTTTGGCAACGATGAAGTATTAGCAACGGTAAAGCAAATTTAACCATTTTAAAATATTATACGAAAAAATGTCCATTTATTCTCTATGAAAATAATGAAATTTTGAATTATTAAGAAAAATATTTGAATAAAATAAACAAAAACCAGCCTATGTTCATTTAAGGGTTATAATTAACCTATATGCAAAGTTACAAGATCATTGAATACTCCATTTTGACGTTGGCTTCAGCCTAACATTTGCACACAATCAGATTTATAATATTATTAAGATTTACTTATTTAAAATAATTACTATTTGAAAAAAAAAACTTTAGAAAAAGTAAAAAAAAAAAAAAAAAAAAAAAAAAAAAAACAATCATTTAAAAATAAAAATACAAATAATTACAAGAAAAAAAATACTTATATGTGTGTATATGTGGGTGAGTATACATATGCCCATATGGTTAACAAAAATTTTAATAAAGTTTGCATAAATAACATTTCCCACAAAAGTTTTTGTGGAAGTTTTAAATAAAACACATATTTAAAATTAAGAAATTTTATTACAACAAAACAATTTAGAAAAGAGGTTTATTTACAACACAGGCACATTTACAAAAAGGGATTATTTGCAGAACAATAACTCTTATCGTCAAAAGGACTTAGAGAAATTATATCTTGGGTTAAATTATACAAGTTGTGCGCATCCTTGTCTGCTTCTCTATGCTAGTATTTCGTTGTCTTCAAATAGTCTCCATACTTTATTTTAGCAACCAGCAACAACTGGCGTGCAAAAGGTGTAGCGTAGGCACGCTTCTTTACTTCTATAAAGGATTTTAGTGAATACATTTTAGCCAAATTAAAGAGATAATTTGCCATGTTAGCTCGTACGTAAACTTTCCAATCACCTCTTTGTTATCATCATAGAATAAATTATAGAATTTCGGATATTCGGAGAGGCCAAACCAATCACGATGATGCTCCATATCCTTAAAAATATGGTTTACTTTATATGGTATGTTAAGGGGTAAAAAATAAAAAGTAAGAAGTAAAAAGAAGTGTCGCTCGGTTTTTGTATACGTTTTTTATAGAACCAAAATGACATTTAAACATTTAAAATTTAGATAGCTCTAAAATTGTAAATCCAATATAGATAGGTCGATTTATTCAAATACTACGTAGTTTTAAGTTGTTCTACAGCGGTAAAGTCTTCATCGTAGGTTTTAAAAATTTAAAAGCGGGTGATGCTACAATTTTTAGCTCTTTTTTCCGCATTCATAACACAATATTTCTCTTTCTCCGAAGATTCCCCATGGTTTTGTTAAACGCTGAAGTATTTACAGTCGTGTTCGAAAGAATATTTTGCTTCCTTTCTTTTTAGTGTATTAAAATTAATATAGTTCTGTAACAGTGGTTATTGTTTAAATTTTGCGGTTTTATGCACAGCTCTAATTTCCAATCCCAGTTCTAAATAAAACTTTAAGTTACGATAATGAACTATATAATTTCACTTATTATTCAAATTAGGTATATATCACTTATTATTCAAATTAGTTTAGAGGTTCCTACTAATTTTCTATTATTCAGTAAATTTCGTGCATAAGGTGACAACATTTGTTTTTCTACAGTTACCCACACAGATGCAACAGGGTATTCGTTATGCAGAGGATGAAGATGTTTTAGATAACAAGGTCTACCTAGAAAATATACCCCATAATCCACTCTTCCTTGTTTCACACAATTCAAAGCCACCATAGGGAAAATGTTGTGACATCGCGCACCCGGAGAGGTTGTTAGCATCTCAGTACATGATGCAGCGGGATGCCTCAATTACCCTATTATCAGGTGTTCCGGGTATGTTTGCACTGGCATACCGTTGACTAATCATACTGATACCACCACGTATTCGAATTTCCATAAATACCAACATATCAATATCCGTCAACAGTTCTAAAGGTGTTTCTGTCATTTTTAAGCAAGCTTTCCAGGTAAAAGGAGGCGCGGTAAACAGATAAGCAGGGTCAATTAGATAGTACTGTTGACATAATATATTGAAATTCTCAAATACGCCAGCAAAAAGCATAACATCCGTCTTAACATAAAGTTTATGATTGTCACCGAGAGTTTTGATATCAAAAGTTTTCCATACATTATGGACGTGTCGATACTGCTCATAACTAATGGATTCATCGGTCAATCAATTAAAAAATGCAGAAGGTGGAGGAGAGCTGCATCTCTTGAAATTTTTCAAAAGAGGTGAAATTATATGATAAGGGTAACCCCTTTAAGTGTGAGTGAAGACAAATTACTATTTCGTGGGAAATTTTCTCGAAAATTGGTGAATTGATCAGGTCGAAGATTTTTAACAAGTTTATCCTATGACGTGAATAAAAATTGAAAATCTATATATATATATAAGCCGCTCTTGGTATGTATGTTCCTTATACAAATCTACAGTTTTTGTCAGATTTGAACGACACTTGACATACATACGTTTTACAACACGAGTAAAATTACTGTCAACTTTAAAAATGTCCCAGACCATTTTTTATAATTTTTGTTCAAACATCTCTCATAGTTTATCATTAGAGAAATCTTTTTTTTTTCAATTTCTAATGCAATAATTCTTTCTTTTTGCCACACTCTAGAAAACGGCACAAAAACTTTAAAAAAATGATAACACGTTTATTATCTTTTTATAAGCCAATAAAAATTCAGAATCACTCGCTATATTTTTTAATTTCCGAAATCAAACTGATTTTAAGAAGAAAATGCGTATTTTTTTCTACATAAATAGACAACGATAATTTTAAATGCGTTAAAATGACGTAGTAACTTAATTTAAATTTCTTTGTAGTTAATACATCTACTTTAATACAGACCTTTCAATTTCAAGAAAACAATTTTGTAAAATGGTAAAAAAAACTATGTATGACGTCACATTCTGTTAAAGGTTTTCATTTTGATTTCAAACTGAGTATAAGTAATCACCTGCTATGTTTTATTCCTACTTCGGTTGAATACTACAGCTCTATCTTATAGCTATACGTTATACTGATAAGTGTTTTATTGATTTAGAAGCAGTGGTAACATTTTCTTTGATTTATATTAAAGAGAGGGTCATTTCTTTCGTTTTTCAGCAAAAACTTCACGACTACAAGTACATATAAAATTGACATGACTTTCATCTAATCATTATAGATTTAATTTTTATAAATGAAAATTTAAGTTTTAATTTAAAAATAATGTTTTGTTATTAGTGAAAAGTCTTGATTTTCTGAAATTAACGTTTATTATTATCCATAAACTAAAGGCTTACCCACAATTACGTTTATGTACTGTAGTGACTCAGTTATGCTACAGCACCTAGAATACATAGTGTGGAAATCTGCTACAAAATAGTACTAAAAAATTGAATCTAATAAATGTACAACGTTGCTGAAAAGATAATGATGGGATCGCAGCGCCATCTGTTAGATCTTGACATTGTATTAGAATGCTTCGGCTAGTGGTAAGTATTTTAAATACTTAAATTACATCCTTTTCTCCTCTGACTTAGTGATTTTTATCAGCTTTTTTAAAATTATGAAAGCATGGCTAAAAAACATGATATGCATTTTTTAGTCTCTGGTTGCAACATTATCGTAGGAGCACCGTTGCACATTTATAGGCTACAACTTTTTAGCACTTTTTAAAGCATTACAAGGATAGCCGGTTTCCACACTATTTATTCTAGGCGCTGTAGTTATGCAATTTAGATCCAACGTAAAAGTAAATATTAAGATACTCCTAAATTTCATGAAGTCCTAAGTTTTAATTTAATTTGGCAATTTAGTTGTGGAATATTACACGTAAATCAACAAATGCTGAATTATTTACACTGTTTTAAGAGCAAACCAGTTAATTATTTGTAATTGAGTCTAACGCAGACTTAAAAATATCCATTCTTGAAAATCACTTTAAAACTCATAAAACATCAATAAATTGAGATACGCTTTTCAAATAAATGACATGAGAGTACATTTATTTTATTCGACCGCATAAAAATTTAATGGGCTATGTTTAGACGTAAATGTCTTTACTTTTTAACGATCAAATAAGTTAATCTTTCGTAATTGGATTGGACACAGATTTAACTAGTCGGATGTGCCAATCCCAAAACTTTCATCTATCCCAGTCATGTTAATATTTCAAAATTCGCTATCACATCGCCAATAAAATCAATATTTTTCATCATTCTGTTGTACGTCAGCTGCTTGCGAATCGTCGGGTTACCGGGATGCGGTCAACTGATGCATACTAAACTACGAAAAGTCCTTCTGGCCTGAACCGACAGGAACAGATAGCCTCCCTGTTCCTCGGTTTTACGATTTTAGCTAATTTTACTGGAAAACCCGAAGGTAAAATGCGTGGAACCCAATTAAAGAAGATTCAATCCCAGTTCTCGTCAACATTGAATTTGAATGAGAATATCGCCAAATTAGTCCTCTATAGCCAAGTTGGCTTCATTTATGGCAACCAATTTTGGTCGCCAAATTTGGCGATATTTCGCCACCTGTCGCCAAGTTTGGCGAGAATTTGACGTTGGCGAATATAAATATATAGAGTGATAAGCATAAAATAGGAACAATGGTATCAACAATGAAAGAAAATTTGCCGAAACCATGTTAACTAAAACTCATAAATTAAACCTGTTTATGGATGAATTCTGCTGTCTTGTTTGAAAATGTCAGCAACCCTAAAATTTCAAACCGCTATATCTCCGCCATTTTTAAGATAGAGGCAAAACAAAAAATGTTCCGGATTCTCCGGATCAAGGCCGAACATATAACGAAAAAAAACTTTTAGGATTTCAAATTTTTTTGTACATCTTTTTGAATTTGAAATCTTTAAATGGCTATTACAGCGCCCCCTTTCCTCGAAATATCCCCAAATTCTAATAAAACCTGCTTGCCATAGCCAAAACATAGAAAAAAACTGTTATTCAATTTGAAGCATAACTTCATACACTTTTCGATGATACAATAGCGAAAATGGAACAAAAATATCGATCACAGTGCCCCCTTTCGTCGAAATATCCCCAAATTCTAACAGAACCTGCTTGTCATAATCAAAAACATAGAAAAAAAATGTGGTTCAATTTAAAGCATAACTTCATACACTTTTCGATGATACAATGAGGACGGACAGACAGACATTTTGTAAAAACATGTTTTTCGGAATCTCTGACCCCTAAAACGTGCAAATCCGTCGAAAACCGGAAGTCGAAAAAAATTTCGATTACAATACTTTCTTCTATTATAGAAGAAAGTAAAAATATACATGCTTAAAAATTACTCTAAAATCCATAAACAATCAGTAAATTGAGATAAACTTTTCAAACTACATTTAAAAGTGCATTTTTTTCTAATTATTTGTATAATTATGCGATATTTAGTAGTTACAAAAATGCAGTACAAGCGAATTTTTATGGTTAGGTCATTGCTACCGTCTTTATAATATAGATAGATGCCATATGAAAGCGAATTTCGCACAATGTTACGACATTTGGTTGATTTTTTTTTCAGGAAAATCGTATATTTTTCTATTGTATGTGCAAAGAAAACGCGCATTCTCATTTATAAAGCTGAGAAATTTTACTATGGTTGAGTCAAAGTAACGCTATTTTTTTCCAATTGTCTTTTTTATCGATTTAGGGTCGAGAATGTTCAAAGCTCCGTCATTGTTATTGTCGTATTATTAGCACTTTCCAACCTAGTTGAAAAGTGCTTATGACTTCGGTTTGTCTGGCCGTGCTCTAACTCCCGTAAATATGCTGGGATTGCTCTGCAATTTTTATTTGTTATTGTCGTTATCTATAGCATGTTCCCTATTTCAACGGAACTGTGTAGCACTTATAGTTTTTTTACAGGGGCACTCAAAAGAATTCCGTTACATTGCTGTCTATGGGGGAAAATCATTTGCGGTTTATTTAAATAATGTTTCCCTATTTTAAACGCATTGAAATATATATATATAACTAAGGTGCATTACAAGAGGCTTACTACAGAATAGTGTGTGTATAGCAGTCATCGTTCATTTACAGGGACAGTCAAAAGAATTCCGTTACATTACGTCTCTGGAGAAAAATCGTCTGCGGTTTATTTAAATGATGTTTCAGTATTTTAAACGCATTGAAATTTATATATATTACTAAGGTGCATTACAAGAGGCTTACTACAGAATAGTGTGTGTATAGCAGTCATCGTTTATTTACAGGGACACACAAAAGAATTCTCTACTGTCTGTTAACAATAATTCCTGGAAGTGCGTTTTAAGTTACTGAACGCGAGTTTAAATTTAACTCGCTTTTTGTCTATTACTTGGTGTGTATAAATTCTGTAGATCCTATACAGGGCAGCACAAAAGTTCGCGAATACATATCCGTTTAATGACAGAAACTCTAGAAGGAGAATTTTAAACTGTGCTACGCGTTTCCTAACTAAACTAAAGTTTAGCATCCTATATAGTATATATACAAATCTATAGATCATATACAGGGCTGAATAAAAGTATTCGGATATTTTTCCAAATATTGTATCTGTTGGAAATTCCTGAAATTATGTTTTTAAATATGTTATGCCTTATCCAAATTGTTTACTTGGATGTTATCTTTTAGCTTATTAAACGGTATGTTTGGTAAAATTATTTTGGAAACGTTGGAAAGTGCTACATAATCTATGCTTGACGCATGATTTTTCGTTCTTGTTGTATTTTAAATTAAGTTATCCCGGGCAAAGCCGGGTGGTAGTACTAGTAATCAATAAATGCCATCTGAATTGAACATGAAGTTTTTTTCATTTAAAGTTTATATAGTTTTCCACAGAGGAAGCAATAACATCGATTTGATAATCGTTGATTTTTCCCAATTTAATCATAATGTGATGATGATCATAGTTCTTGAGGTTGTGGAATATAACAGGAATTGTTTTACACTGCTGATAGTTCAGATTGCAATCCACGTGAGCAGCTCTCCGAAACGCACCTTATATATGATCATGGTCACGTGTTCATTTTTTATATAATGTTTTCTTGCAAATATGACAAAACTCTGCTTTTCGAAATGCCTTTTCTTCCTTGAGAGAAAGCTTCATAGGTTTAATATCTGATAACTTGTGTCCTAAAATTTCGTTCTCTTGTATCATTCGGTTTAACAAGTGCTCTGCGCAGTTTTTACCCCGACATACTTCAGCTTTCCTTCCACACGTTCCATCGGATCCGATAACAACAGAAGCTTACCCGAATGGAAAGTGGTAAGTTAATTTCTGTGTATAGTATGATATAGCAGAAGGTGCAGCCGTTGTGATAGGTATAAGCAGACTCCCGAAATCCGCATAGATTGTCTTTAATCACACGTAAAGGGGTTTACCCCTGTGATAATTTCATCTCTTTTTAAAAATTTGATGTGAAGCAGCTCCCCCCACATTCTGCATGTTTTAATTGCCTGACCCCATCAGTGATGAAGAGTATTGATACGCCCAGAATATGTGGAAAAACGTTATTGATATCAAGAATCTCGGTCACTATCATAACTTTTATGTCAAGACGGGTGTTGTGCTTCTCGCTGACGTACTTCAGACTTTTAGGAAATTCTGTCAACAGTACTATGATACTGACCCTGCTCATCTGTTTGCCGCATCTTCTCTTGTCAGGGAAGTTTGTTTTAAAACGACAGAAACACCTTTAGAACTGTTACCGGATATTGATATGTTGCTATTTATTGAAAATGAAATACGTGGTGGTATCAGTTTGATTAGTTAACGATATGCCCGCGCAAGCATCCTCGAAACACCTGATTATAAGGAAATCGAAGCACACAACTGCATCATGTGATGGGATGCTAACAACCTATACGGGTGGACAATGTCACAATATTTTCCCTATGGCGACTTTGAATGGTGTGAAGCAAGTGATATCACGAAAAAAGTGGATTTTGAGTCTTCCTGATGATTCGGAAATGAGGTGTATTTTCAAGGTAGACCTTGATTATCTGAAACATCTTCATCCTCTGCATAACGAATACCCTGTTGCATCTTAGTGGGTAACTGTAGAAAAACAAATGTTGTCACCTTATGCACGAAACTTACTGAATAATAGAAAATTAGTAGAAACCCCTAAACTTATACCTAATTTGAATACTAAGCGAAATTATATAGTTCATTATCGTAACTTAAAATTTTAATTAGAACTGGAATTGGAAATTAGAGATGTGCATAGTACCGTAAAATTTAAACAAGAACCACGGGTTCAAAAGTATATTAATTTTAATACACAAAAAAGAAAGTAAGCCAAATCTTTTTTCATACGCAACTATGAATAATTCTGAGTTTGTAAAAACCATGGAAAAAAAGGCAAGAAAAAAAACGCAAGAAAAAAAGTCCAGTTTTTTATAAAGTAATAATTTACCGGTCTATTTTTCTCGATTCTTCGAAAATCTGAACCGGTCCAAAAGCGGGCGAAGCCCGCTATTATACTCTGACATATTAATATCTCTCATGTAGACTAAATGCGATAGTTAAAAAAAAATCTATTTCAAAATTAAACATGTTGTACACTTTCTTCACACATGCTGTATCTTCTTGCACGTGACCATGTATAATATAGATATAGATAAATTAATACATGATTTTTCTATTATATCATAAAACATAGTACATGTACTATGTATTACGAAATAATACATAGATAAATCTTGTATTAATTTATCTATATCATGAGAGACGGTAGTTTCTCGAGTGACGCAGCGAAAAACCGAAAACTGTAAGCCCAAAACCGTAGATTCTGTCACTCTCATATCTACAGCTAGCAGGACATCAAAGGAAAATCGAAACGCCGACATTTAATATCCCTGTAAATATGAGGTATACCGTTTCGATTTTTTCACATTAGTCTTATATCTCCGGTCTAACTCTATCCTGAAATTTATAGATTTCTACATGCAGTAGATTTTGAGATCTGGAAACCAATTTTTAAGCGAAAATGTGGAATGTAATGGACACATATCTATTATCTCGAAGAATTTTTTTAAAATTAATATATTGTATTAATCGGTTTTAGATGAAGCGAAAATGATTTTGCGTTAACGTTGGAAAACTCTTGTTTTTTATATAATCCAGTTTTAAAATCGGACTCTTTTCCTTTGCATTTCCTCATAGATTATCATTGTAGAAATTCGGACTTTTCACCCTTTTTTATTCCTCCGCAATAACGATGCTCATGGCTATCATGGTTACAGTTAAACGTTAAAACATCTCCATATCGCTGAAAAACTATTTAGATTCTTTTTTTTTAATACAGTTTTTAATGCAATTTTTAATATGTAATATATATGTATTAAATTAAATTATTGTTTGTATATTTTTCTTTTTTGTTATAATAAAGAATTTCTTATTTCAAAATCTTCATTAAGTCGAAAAATATTTAGATTCCTTGATTAAAATATTGAAATATTTTATAATTATACATATACAATTTAATTGTTATTTATATTTAATTTGTGATTTTTTAAAGGAAAAAAAAAAGATTCAGATTTTTTTCTTATCAATTAATTTGCGTAACGAATCATTCAACGAATCAATCATCAGTTTGTTTTCTTCGTTTGCGATTCGCTGCTATGAAGATTTTTTGACGTGTTGAAAATCAAATTTCATAAATACTTCTAACTTTAATTAACAAATACTTCTTGAATATATTTTTAATTCCATGTTGTTTATGTACGATAAAAGACACGTTTGTAAGCTTCTGTCTGTATAAGAATCAAAACAATCAGTGAAATGCGTAGCCTTGAGCAGCTATCTAAACAAGAATGAAGAATACAGTACCTTTTTTTATTCAATTTCATTTCTTTAAATTTGCATTTTAAAAACAGATAATAAAGAAATATGTATTTCTCTTCTAATATTTATTTTCATAAGTCAGAGAAATGCAAAGTTCTACCACTGTTTCTTTTGTTTTGTTTTTTTCTAGTGAAAGTTGATTTTCAAATGTTAAATATAGATTTTACTTAATAAATCACGAAATCAGTTGTCAGTTCTCGGGGCAGTGGTGGACGTGGCATTGGAAACCAAAAAATCATGAGAGAGGGTAATATCTTTAAACAAAACTTGTAGCAAAGTATTCAGTAGTATCTTGCACCAAATATAAGAAATAGAGAAAAAAAAGGTACTGTATCATTTTTTTTTATGTATTGTCAAAGCTATGCATTCTACTGAATGTTTTTATTCTTGAAATAGACTATTTCAGGGTCGGCGAGCCTATGGCACGCGTGCCGTAGCTGGCACGCGAAAAGATAATTTTGGCACGCCGTTGATTTAAATTCTAAATCAAAATTCAGTCAAACTCCCGAAAATTCTGAACCACATTATTTGTCTTCCATTAATATACGAGTTTGACTGAAAGTAGCTTTTGTTTGTTATAATAAGTACACGTGTACTCGTCATATCATTGAATTACCCGCTCAGAACATCTGATCTCTGACCCCCCCCCCCCCCTTCCTTGGTTTTGAACTGCCGGCGCCGATGATCGCATTGAAAAAGAGAGAAATATAGCAAATAAATTATTTTTCATTTATTGTTTCTGAAATTTCTGCACCATTTATGCATGTTTAATGCATGTTGATCTGCATATGAGGCTTTATTTAACTGTTGCTGTAATTTGTTAATTAATTTTTAATCAGTTAAAATGACAAAAGTATTAATAAAACTAATAAAACATGCCCTTATTTCAGATAAGTTAAAAAACAATAATACATTGGTTGTTAAAACAGTTAAAAATAAATGAAAACTATAATTTCAAAATTATTTTGTCTGCCGATAGTGAAAGAACATGAAAAAATGGGATATGTAAACAATTTAAAGATATTTCCAATAAATAAGTACCAAACAAAAGCTATTAGATTTTTCCTGCCTTAGTGATAACTTACTCTAATCATTTTTAATTATTTAATTCATTAAAGATTCACAGATAATAGTAAAGGATAATACTAATATGTTGAATATTGAATAACAAGAAATATTTTTGGCCATTTATGTATCGGCTTCATGGAGCGGGGAGAGGGGTAATCAGTTCAGCAGACGACTGGCTGCCGACTCAATTTTGCTATATATAATCTGAGTAAATTTAGTGGCTAGTCATTTTATCATTATTCTGATTTGCTTTTATTCTAGTGATGCTTTCATCAACTCTATTATGCATGATCTTTTTTATTGTTAAACTAACTTCCTATAATCAACGATGGTAAACTAAGACTGATTAGATTGCACCGTTAAAGTAATATTTATTCAACATAACCAATTTGGCTAAAAAGTAGAAAGTGCAAGATAGTACAGAATTTCAAGCGTGGTGGACTGAGAAATATGGGATGGTTAATAAAGATACTAAAGGCTCTGTGAGTTTTATGTTCTGGGACAGTGGTCTGCAGTAAAACAGCAATATGGAACAAATCACAAACCTCTTTCCCCAAAACGTTATGCAGAACAAAAGAAATTCATTTCCAGTGCAATTTCTGCGATGGAGAATTTTTGAAGGAATCCTGGTTAACATGCGCTCCATCACTTTTTAACGATATCGAAAATAAAGATAAAATAATTTAACTAATTTAAGATACTCTTTTATCAAGAAATACAGTCAAAGATAGAATTTTTAAAAATGGCAGAAAATGTAAGAGAGCAACCAAAGTCTGATATCGTCTTCTCCTTTCACCTTATTTTGTCTTAATGAAAGTACAGATATAACTAAATCTGCTCGTTTAGCTGTTTTTGTACGATATTTTGTTGAAAATGACATTAAGGAGGATTTATTTTTGTTATCATCATTAGCAACTAAAATCAAAGGTGCAAATAGTTGTACAGCAGTTATAAATTCACTTACTGAAAAAGAAATAAATTTGTATAAAATAGTTTCTGTTACAGTTGAAGGGAGCACCAGTATAATAGGTAAAATAAATGTTTTTTTTTTTCAGTTTATTTCAAACTCACATTGAACATATTATTCTTGGATTTCACTCATCATACATCAACAAGTCCTGGGTAGGGTGCATAGGCTGGTTTTGAATCTCTTGGTGATACTATAGCCGTAGTCACAAAAATAGTTAATCTCATATCGTCACAGGCTTTAAATAAACGAAAGTTTGACGCTTTGTTAGGTCTACCTTATTTCCACAAACGGTAGCTACTTTATAGAAGAAACAAACATTTGTGACAATGAGAATAATAACGAACTCGGTGAAGAGAAACTAACACCGAAATTCCAAGATGCTGTGGCTGCATTGCGTACCTTACGCAGTTTTAAATTTTCGCCTGAAAAAAGATTTTGCTGCAATGCTTAAGAAATTAGAAAATAAAATTCAATCAACAAAAACCAAAGAGAAAACAGATTTCTTAGGCAGACTTTTTACGTAATGCTTTTTATATTTCCTAATTTCTTCTTATGCATGTAATATATTTCAAAAAATAATAATTTTCTATTTAATAGGAGGTGTAAAACAAATATTTTGCAGATATGTGATGCAGATAAATGTTTTTTTTTTCAATACTTCTTTTCTAATTGTCTATTTTAAAATAAAATCACCTGAATTATAAAACCACCACCCCGCTTAAAATGTCAAAATCAACAGATCCCAAGGGAAACATCGTGTATTACCATAATTATTACAGTCATTTGGCAAGTTGTCTCGATTTGAGATTTTAATACTTTTTTTTTACGATTAACATAATTATATCTTATTATTTCTTTATAATTATATCCACTTCTTTCTATAATTATTACTATCATTAATTAATCTTTTCTTGTGACAAGTTGTTTTGGTTTGAGTTTTCAATATTATACATTATTTAATTTAATATGTATGTTGATATTACCAGAAGGTTTGTTATCCATACCTTAATCTAATAATAATAATAGTAATTTTATTCATTGTTTTTATAGTTTTTTTAGGCGGGGGGGGAAGGGGCGGGTCATTGGCACGCCATGGTTCTTGAAAAGTTTTTTTGATAAAAATTGGCACGCGGATGTGAAAAGGTTCGCCGACCCTGGACTATTTAAACAGAGATAGAAGTATACCAAACTTTAGTATCTTTTCATACATAAACAAAATGGAATTAAAAATATATCTTTGAAGTATATGTTAATTAAGTTAGAAATATTTGTGAAATTTGTTTTTGAACACGTCAAAAAATCTTCAAGGCACATGAAAAAATAGAAAACTCTATGGAAGGATTTTTTTTCCCTTCAGTTACTATGACCCTAAAATTAAAAAAATATATATCTTTCTTTTTTTTGGGGGGGGGGGCTTCATTAGTGCAAAACGTTCATATTTACTGATTTATTAGTTGTTTTGTTTATTAAAATTAAAATAATGTTGTTAAATAGCAACATCATGGTGTAGAAAAAAAACATTAAAAAAATGTGATGCATCGTTATGTATGAAAGATCAGTTTCAACTGACATCACAAAAATTTATTCACAAACTAAGACGGATAATTAAGAAAAATAGGTTAAATCCTAGAACAAGCGAAACGCTTGGCGTCATCGAATTTAGCTAAGCGATAAATGAGTTTTCTTGTTACCGGTTTATTCCTTACGTTTTTTTCCACATCTTCTGTGCTCGGTTCTACCATGAGCAGAATGCATGGTTCAGAAAATTGAGATGGTTTTGAGGGAATTAGATTTGATTGGTTGGTTGACAGATTAGAATATTCTATAATAGAGTTCTATTGTCTGTGGGCTGGTTTATTGCGTGTCAGATTTGTTGATTTATGTTTGTGAAATGTGTTTTGTGAGGTTTATGTGTTGTATGTCATAAAGAATAAATCCTGTGAAATATTAAAAAAAAAACGAAGGATAAGAAATAAAGGTAAGTGCATTTTTGTTGATTATATATAAGATGTATTTTATGCACTTTAGAGATTGCTGTAAACCGATTTTTATGCGAACATTACTGACCGCAGCTTGAATGGATTTCATGCATTCTAGAGAGTGCTGAATACAGCAAGTTTTGTGCATCCAGGATTTTTTTTTTTCAGTTAATGTACGCGAAGCGTACATACATATATAAGTTATTAACCGCTGTTTGACTGAATTTCATGCATTCTAGAGATTGCTGCACAGCGAATTTCATGCATCCAGAATTTTTTTTCTGTTAATATACGCAAAACGTACATATATATATTACTAACTGGTGTTTGAATGAGTTTCGTGCATTTGAAAAAATCAGAAATCTCTAGATTGTCCCCAATCATGACCTGTGTTCTTTGTAGCAGAGAATTCACTACTTACACAGAGTCTATGAAAATTTTTTCACGAAGTAAACATTGATTTTATTCGGTTTTGTGACAATTTACAAAGTTTTAGCAAAGAGGAAAAAATAGCTAAAAATTAATAAATAGAAAAATCTGGAGGAAAAAATTGCTAAATGTTTGTATGTGTAAATTGAAATATCCAGACGAACAGCCCGATCACCGAATTTTTTAATTTTCATGCGCTGATAAATGAAATTCATAATTTTTACCCGCCTGTTCGACGAAATTTAAGATTTTTTCTCCCCCTATCGACAAAATTCATATTTTTTCTGTGCCGATCGATGAAATTCAT
Source organism: Maratus michaelseni (assembly GCA_963931845.1). Lineage (NCBI taxonomy): Eukaryota > Metazoa > Arthropoda > Arachnida > Araneae > Salticidae > Maratus > Maratus michaelseni. The sequence continues at coordinate 2,435,836 of OZ007597.1, read as the reverse complement.
GATTTTTGCACATTGATCAACGAAATTCCTGATTTTTATGCTGCAAAATGATGAAATTTGCAATTTTTACTGAGACTAATTGCTATCTAATGCAGTTTAATTCACTCGACTCGACAATTTTTACGCACCTCATCGATAAAATTCATACTTTTTACGTGCCAGATTGACGAAAATATTTTTATGACCCGATCGACGAAATTCTTGAATTTTATGCACCTGTTTGATGAAATTTGTGATTTTTATGTGCAAACTTGACAAAATTAATGATGTTTTCATGCCCGATCAACGAATTTTAAAATTTTCATGTGACCGTTTGATGAAATTTGCGATTTTTATGCACTGATAAATGAAATTCATGATTTTTACCCGCCTGTTCGACGAAATTTATGATCTTTTCTCTACCTATCGACAAAATTCATGTTTTCTCTGTGAAGATCGATGAAATTCATGATTTTTGCACATTGATCAACGATATTCCTGATTTGTATGCTGCCAAATGATGAAATTTGCAATTTTTACTGAGACTAATTGCTATCTAATGCAGTTTACTTCATTCGACGAAACAATTCTTATGCACCTCATCAACAAAATTCACACATTTTACGTGCCGGATTGACGAAAATTTTTTTTATCACCCGATCGATGAAATTCTTGATTTTTATACTTTCGTTTGATGAAATTTGTGATGTTTATGTGTAAACTTGACAAAATTAATGATGTTTTCATGCCCAATCAACGAATTTTTTAATTTTCTTGCTACCGTTTGATGAAATTTATGATTTTCATGCGCTGATAAATGAAATTCAAGATTTTTACCCGCCTGTTCGACGAAATTTATGATCTTTTCTCCCCCTATCGACAAAATTCATGTTTTTTCTGTGCCGATCGACGAAATTCATGATTTTTGCACATTCATCAATGAAATTCTTGGTTTTTATGTTGCCAAATGATGAAATTTGCAATTTTTTCTGAGACTAATTGGTATCTAATGCAGTTTAATTCATTCGACTCCACAATTTTTACGCACCTCATCGGCAAAATTGATACTTTTTAAGTGCTGGATTGACGAATTTTTTTTTATGACCCGATCGACGAAATTCTTGAATTTTATGCACCTGTTTGATGAAATTTGTGATTTTTATGTGCAAACTTGACAAAATTAATGATGTTTTACCCGCTTGTTGGACGAAATTTATGATCTTTTCTCTCCCTATCGACAAAATTCATGTTTTTTCTGTGCCGATGGATGAAATTCATGATTTTTGCACATTGATCAACGAAATTCTTGGTTTTTATGTTGCCAAATGATGAAATTTGCAATTTTTTCAGAGACTAATTGGTATCTAATGCAGTTTAATTCATTCGACTCCACAATTTTTACGCACCTCATCGACAAAATTCATACTTTTTATGTGCCGGATTGACGAAATTTTTTTATGACCCGATCGACGAAATTCTTGAATTTTATGCACCTGTTTGATGAAATTTGTGATTTTTATGTGCAAACTTGACAAAATTAATGATGTTTTCATGCCCGATCAACGAATTTTAAAATTTTCATGTGACCGTTTGATGAAATTTGCGATTTTTATGCACTGATAAATGAAATTCCTGATTTTTACCCGCCTGTTCGACGAAATTTATGATCTTTTCTCCCCCTATCGACAAAATTCATGTTTTTTCTGTGCCGATCGATGAAATTCATGATTTTTGCACATTCATCAATGAAATTCTTGGTTTTTATGTTGCCAAATGATGAAATTTGCAATTTTTTCTGAGACTAATTGGTATCTAATGCAGTTTAATTCATTCGACTCCACAATTTTTACGCACCTCATCGACAAAATTCATACTTTTTATGTGCCGGATTGACGAAATTTTTTTATGACCCGATCGACGAAATTCTTGAATTTTATGCACCTGTTTGATGAAATTTGTGATTTTTATGTGCAAACTTGACAAAATTAATGATGTTTTCATGCCCGATCAACGAATTTTATAATTTTCATGTGACCGTTTGATAAAATTTGCGATTTTTATGCACTGATAAATGAAATTCATGATTTTTACCCGCCTGTTCGACGAAATTTATGATCTTTTCTCTCCCTATCGACAAAATTCATGTTTTCTCTGTGAAGATCGATGAAATTCATGATTTTTGCACATTGATCAACGAAATTCCTGATTTTTACGCTGCCAAATCATGAAATTTGCAATTTTTACAGAGACTAATTGCTATCTAATGCAGTTTAATTCATTCGACGCAACAATTTTTATGCACCTCATCAACAAAATTCACACTTTTTACGGGCCGGATTGACGAATTTTTTTTTATCACCCGATCGATGAAATTCTTGATTTTTATACACTCGTTTGATGAAATTTGTGATTTTTATGTGTAAACTTGACAAAATTAATGATGTTTTCATGCCCGATCAACGAATTTTTTAATTTTCTTGCTACCGTTTGATGAAATTTATGACTTTCATGCGCTGATAAATGAAATTTAAGATTTTTAACCGCCTGTTCGACAAAATTTATGATCTTTTCTCCCCCTATCGACAAAATTCGTCTTTTTCTGTGACGATCGATGAAATTCATCATTTTTTGCACATTGATCAACGAAATTCTTGGTTTTTATGTTGCCAAATGATGAAATTTGCAATTTTTTCAGAGACTATATTTGGTATCTAATGCAGTTTAATTCATTCGACTCCACAATTTTACGCACCTCATCGACAAAATTGATACTTTTTACGTGCTGGATTGACGAAATTTTTTTTATGACCCGATCGACGAAATTCTTGAATTTTATGCACCTGTTTGATGAAATTTGTGATTTTTATGTGCAAACTTGACAAAATTAATGATGTTTTACCCGCTTGTTGGACGAAATTTATGATCTTTTCTCTCCCTATCGACAAAATTCATGTTTTTTCTGTGCCGATGGATGAAATTCATGATTTTTGCACATTGATCAACGAAATTCTTGGTTTTTATGCTGCCAAATGATGAAATTTGCAATTTTTTCAGAGACTAATTGGTATCTAATGCAGTTTAATTCATTCGACTCCACAATTTTTACGCACCTCATCGACAAAATTCATACTTTTTACGTGCTGGATTGGCGAAATTTTTTTTATGACCCGATCGACGAAATTCTTGAATTTTATGCACTTGTTTGATGAAATTTGTGATTTTTATGTGCAAACTTGACAAAATTAATGATGTTTTCATGCCCGATCAACGAATTTTAAAATTTTCATGTGACCGTTTGATGAAATTTGCGATTTTTATGCTCTGATAAATGAAATTCATGATTTTTACCCGCCTGTTCGACGAAATTTATGATCTTTTCTCTACCTATCGACAAAATTCATGTTTTCTCTGTGAAGATCGATGAAATTCATGATTTTTGCACATTGATCAACGATATTCCTGATTTTTATGCTGCCAAATGATGAAATTTGCAATTTTTACTGAGACTAATTGCTATCTAATGCAGTTTAATTCATTCGACGAAAAAATTTTTATGCACCTCATCAACAAAATTCACACTTTTTACGTGCCGGATTGACGAAAATTTTTTTTATCACGAGATCGATGAAATTCTTGATTTTTATACTTTCGTTTGATGAAATTTGTGATGTTTATGTGTAAACTTGACAAAATTAATGATGTTTTCATGCCCAATCAACGAATTTTTTAATTTTCTTGCTACCGTTTGATGAAATTTATGATTTTCATGCGCTGATAAATGAAATTCAAGATTTTTACCCGCCTGTTCGACGAAATTTATGATCTTTTCTCCCCCTATCGACAAAATTCGTCTTTTTCTGTGACGATCGATGAAATTCATCATTTTTTGCACATTGATCAACGAAATTCTTGGTTTTTATGTTGCCAAATGATGAAATTTGCAATTTTTTCAGAGACTATATTTGGTATCTAATGCAGTTTAATTCATTCGACTCCACAATTTTACGCACCTCATCGACAAAATTGATACTTTTTACGTGCTGGATTGACGAAATTTTTTTTATGACCCGATCGACGAAATTCTTGAATTTTATGCACCTGTTTGATGAAATTTGTGATTTTTATGTGCAAACTTGACAAAATTAATGATGTTTTACCCGCTTGTTGGACGAAATTTATGATCTTTTCTCTCCCTATCGACAAAATTCATGTTTTTTCTGTGCCGATGGATGAAATTCATGATTTTTGCACATTGATCAACGAAATTCTTGGTTTTTATGCTGCCAAATGATGAAATTTGCAATTTTTTCAGAGACTAATTGGTATCTAATGCAGTTTAATTCATTCGACTCCACAATTTTTACGCACCTCATCGACAAAATTCATACTTTTTACGTGCTGGATTGGCGAAATTTTTTTTATGACCCGATCGACGAAATTCTTGAATTTTATGCACTTGTTTGATGAAATTTGTGATTTTTATGTGCAAACTTGACAAAATTAATGATGTTTTCATGCCCGATCAACGAATTTTAAAATTTTCATGTGACCGTTTGATGAAATTTGCGATTTTTATGCTCTGATAAATGAAATTCATGATTTTTACCCGCCTGTTCGACGAAATTTATGATCTTTTCTCTACCTATCGACAAAATTCATGTTTTCTCTGTGAAGATCGATGAAATTCATGATTTTTGCACATTGATCAACGATATTCCTGATTTTTATGCTGCCAAATGATGAAATTTGCAATTTTTACTGAGACTAATTGCTATCTAATGCAGTTTAATTCATTCGACGAAAAAATTTTTATGCACCTCATCAACAAAATTCACACTTTTTACGTGCCGGATTGACGAAAATTTTTTTTATCACGAGATCGATGAAATTCTTGATTTTTATACTTTCGTTTGATGAAATTTGTGATGTTTATGTGTAAACTTGACAAAATTAATGATGTTTTCATGCCCAATCAACGAATTTTTTAATTTTCTTGCTACCGTTTGATGAAATTTATGATTTTCATGCGCTGATAAATGAAATTCAAGATTTTTACCCGCCTGTTCGACGAAATTTATGATCTTTTCTCCCCCTATCGACAAAATTCATGTTTTTTCTGTGCCGATCGACGAAATTCATGATTTTTGCACATTCATCAATGAAATTCTTGGTTTTTATGTTGCCAAATGATGAAATTTGCAATTTTTTCTGAGACTAATTGGTATCTAATGCAGTTTAATTCATTCGACTCCACAATTTTTACGCACCTCATCGACAAAATTTATACTTTTTATGTGCTGGATTGACGAAATTTTTTATGACCCGATCGACGAAATTCTTGAATTTTATGCACCTGTTTGATGAAATTTGTGATTTTTATGCGCAAACTTGACAAAATTAATGATGTTTTCATGCCCGATCAACGAATTTTATAATTTTCATGTGACCGTTTGATAAAATTTGCGATTTTTATGCACTGATAAATTAAATTCATGATTTTTACCCGCCTGTTCGACGAAATTTATGATCTTTTCTCTCCCTATCGACAAAATTCATGTTTTCTCTGTGAAGATCGATGAAATTAATGATTTTTGCACATTGATCAACGAAATTCCTGATTTTTATGCTGCCAAATGATGAAATTTGCAATTTTTACAGAGACTAATTGCTATCTAATGCAGTTTAATTCATTCGACGCAACAATTTTTATGCACCTCATCAACAAAATTCACACTTTTTACGTGCCGGATTGACGAATTTTTTTTTTATCACCCGATCGACGAAATTCTTGAATTTTATGCACTTGTTTGATGAAATTTGTGATTTTTATGCGCAAACTTGACAAAATTAATGATGTTTTCATGCCTGATCAACGAATTTTTATAATTTTCATGTGACCGTTTGATAAAATTTGCGATTTTTATGCATTGATAAATGAAATTCATGATTTTTACCCGCCTGTTCGACGAAATTTATGATCTTTTCTCTCCCTATCGACAAAATTCATGTTTTCTCTGTGAAGATCGATGAAATTCATGATTTTTGCACATTGATCAACGAAATTCCTGATTTTTATGCTGCCAAATGATGAAATTTGCAATTTTTACAGAGACTAATTGGTATCTAATGCAGTTTAATTCATTCGACGCAACAATTTTTATGCTCCTCATCAACAAAATTCACACTTTTTACGTGCCGGATTGACGATTTTTTTTTATCACCCGATCGACGAAATTCTTGAATTTTATGCACTTGTTTGATGAAATTTGTGATTTTTATGTGCAAACTTGACAAAATTAATGATGTTTTCATGCCCGATCAACGAATTTTTTAATTTTCATGCTACCGTTTGATGAATTTAAGATTTTCATGCACTGATAAATGAAATTCATGATTTTTACCCGCCTGTTCGACAAAATTTATGATATTTTCTCCCCCTATCGACAAAATTCGTGTTTTTTCTGTGACGATCGATGAAATTCATCATTTTTTGCACATTGATCAACGAAATTCTTGGTTTTTATGTTGCCAAATGATGAAATTTGCAATTTTTTCAGAGATTATATTTGGTATCTAATTCAGTTTAATTCATTCGACTCCACAATTTTTACGCACCTCATCGTCAAAATTCATACTTTTTACGTGCTGGATTGACGAAATTTTTTTTATGACCCGATCGACGAAATTCTTGAATTTTATGCACCTGTTTGATGAAATTTGTGATTTTTATGTGCAAACTTGACAAAATTAATGATGTTTTCATGCCCGATCAACGAATTTTAAAATTTTCATGTGACCGTTTGATGAAATTTGCGATTTTTATGCACTGATAAATGAAATTCATGATTTTTACCCGCCTGTTCGACGAAATTTATGATCTTTTCTCTACCTATCGACAAAATTCATGTTTTCTCTGTGAAGATCGATGAAATTCATGATTTTTGCACATTGATCAACGATATTCCTGATTTTTATGCTGCCAAATGATGAAATTTGCAATTTTTACTGAGACTAATTGCTATCTAATGCAGTTTAATTCATTCGACGAAAAAATTTTTATGCACCTCATCAACAAAATTCACACTTTTTACGTGCCGGATTGACGAAAATTTTTTTTATCACCCGATCGATGAAATTCTTGATTTTTATACTTTCGTTTGATGAAATTTGTGATGTTTATGTGTAAACTTGACAAAATTAATGAAGTTTTCATGCCCAATCAACGAATTTTTTAATTTTCTTGCTACCGTTTGATGAAATTTATGATTTTCATGCGCTGATAAATGAAATTCAAGATTTTTACCCGCCTGTTCGACGAAATTTATGATCTTTTCTCCCCCTATCGACAAAATTCATGTTTTTTCTGTGCCGATCGACGAAATTCATGATTTTTGCACATTCATCAATGAAATTCTTGGTTTTTATGTTGCCAAATGATGAAATTTGCAATTTTTTCTGAGACTAATTGGTATCTAATGCAGTTTAATTCATTCGACTCCACAATTTTTACGCACCTCATCGACAAAATTCATACTTTTTATGTGCCGGATTGACGAAATTTTTTATGACCCGATCGACGAAATTCTTGAATTTTATGCACCTGTTTGATGAAATATGTGATTTTTATGCGCAAACTTGACAAAATTAATGATGTTTTCATGTCCGATCAACGAATTTTATAATTTTCATGTGACCGTTTGATAAAATTTGCGATTTTTATGCACTGATAAATTAAATTCATGATTTTTACCCGCCTGTTCGACGAAATTTATGATCTTTTCTCTCTCTATCGACAAAATTCATGTTTTCTCTGTGAAGATCGATGAAATTCATGATTTTTGCACATTGATCAACGAAATTCCTGAATTTTATGCTGCCAAATGATGAAATTTGCAATTTTTACAGAGACTAATTGCTATCTAATGCAGTTTAATTCATTCGACGCAACAATTTTTATGCACCCCATCAACAAAATTCACACTTTTTATGTGCCGGATTGACGAAATTTTTTTATGACCCGATCGACGAAATTCTTGAATTTTATGCACCTGTTTGATGAAATTTGTGATTTTTATGTGCAAACTTGACAAAATTAATGATGTTTTCATGCCCGATCAACGAATTTTATAATTTTCATGTGACCGTTTGATAAAATTTGAGATTTTTATGCACTGATAAATGAAATTCATGATTTTTACCCGCCTGTTCGACGAAATTTATGATCTTTTCTCTCCCTATCGACAAAATTCATGTTTTTTCTGTGCCGATGGATGAAATTCATGATTTTTGCACATTGATCAACGAAATTCTTGGTTTTTATGCTGCCAAATGATGAAATTTGCAATTTTTTCAGAGACTAATTGATATCTAATGCAGTTTAATTCATTCGACTCCACAATTTTTACGCACCTCATCGACAAAATTCATACTTTTTACGTGCTGGATTGGCGAAATTTTTTTTATGACCCGATCGACGAAATTCTTGAATTTTATGCACTTGTTTGATGAAATTTGTGATTTTTATGTGCAAACTTGACAAAATTAATGATGTTTTCATGCCCGATCAACGAATTTTAAAATTTTCATGTGACCGTTTGATGAAATTTGCGATTTTTATGCTCTGATAAATGAAATTCATGATTTTTACCCGCCTGTTCGACGAAATTTATGATCTTTTCTCTACCTATCGACAAAATTCATGTTTTCTCTGTGAAGATCGATGAAATTCATGATTTTTGCACATTGATCAACGATATTCCTGATTTTTATGCTGCCAAATGATGAAATTTGCAATTTTTACTGAGACTAATTGCTATCTAATGCAGTTTAATTCATTCGACGAAAAAATTTTTATGCACCTCATCAACAAAATTCACACTTTTTACGTGCCGGATTGACGAAAATTTTTTTTATCACGAGATCGATGAAATTCTTGATTTTTATACTTTCGTTTGATGAAATTTGTGATGTTTATGTGTAAACTTGACAAAATTAATGATGTTTTCATGCCCAATCAACGAATTTTTTAATTTTCTTGCTACCGTTTGATGAAATTTATGATTTTCATGCGCTGATAAATGAAATTCAAGATTTTTACCCGCCTGTTCGACGAAATTTATGATCTTTTCTCCCCCTATCGACAAAATTCATGTTTTTTCTGTGCCGATCGACGAAATTCATGATTTTTGCACATTCATCAATGAAATTCTTGGTTTTTATGTTGCCAAATGATGAAATTTGCAATTTTTTCTGAGACTAATTGGTATCTAATGCAGTTTAATTCATTCGACTCCACAATTTTTACGCACCTCATCGACAAAATTTATACTTTTTATGTGCTGGATTGACGAAATTTTTTATGACCCGATCGACGAAATTCTTGAATTTTATGCACCTGTTTGATGAAATTTGTGATTTTTATGCGCAAACTTGACAAAATTAATGATGTTTTCATGCCCGATCAACGAATTTTATAATTTTCATGTGACCGTTTGATAAAATTTGCGATTTTTATGCACTGATAAATTAAATTCATGATTTTTACCCGCCTGTTCGACGAAATTTATGATCTTTTCTCTCCCTATCGACAAAATTCATGTTTTCTCTGTGAAGATCGATGAAATTAATGATTTTTGCACATTGATCAACGAAATTCCTGATTTTTATGCTGCCAAATGATGAAATTTGCAATTTTTACAGAGACTAATTGCTATCTAATGCAGTTTAATTCATTCGACGCAACAATTTTTATGCACCTCATCAACAAAATTCACACTTTTTACGTGCCGGATTGACGAATTTTTTTTTTATCACCCGATCGACGAAATTCTTGAATTTTATGCACTTGTTTGATGAAATTTGTGATTTTTATGCGCAAACTTGACAAAATTAATGATGTTTTCATGCCTGATCAACGAATTTTTATAATTTTCATGTGACCGTTTGATAAAATTTGCGATTTTTATGCATTGATAAATGAAATTCATGATTTTTACCCGCCTGTTCGACGAAATTTATGATCTTTTCTCTCCCTATCGACAAAATTCATGTTTTCTCTGTGAAGATCGATGAAATTCATGATTTTTGCACATTGATCAACGAAATTCCTGATTTTTATGCTGCCAAATGATGAAATTTGCAATTTTTACAGAGACTAATTGGTATCTAATGCAGTTTAATTCATTCGACGCAACAATTTTTATGCTCCTCATCAACAAAATTCACACTTTTTACGTGCCGGATTGACGATTTTTTTTTATCACCCGATCGACGAAATTCTTGAATTTTATGCACTTGTTTGATGAAATTTGTGATTTTTATGTGCAAACTTGACAAAATTAATGATGTTTTCATGCCCGATCAACGAATTTTTTAATTTTCATGCTACCGTTTGATGAATTTAAGATTTTCATGCACTGATAAATGAAATTCATGATTTTTACCCGCCTGTTCGACAAAATTTATGATATTTTCTCCCCCTATCGACAAAATTCGTGTTTTTTCTGTGACGATCGATGAAATTCATCATTTTTTGCACATTGATCAACGAAATTCTTGGTTTTTATGTTGCCAAATGATGAAATTTGCAATTTTTTCAGAGATTATATTTGGTATCTAATTCAGTTTAATTCATTCGACTCCACAATTTTTACGCACCTCATCGTCAAAATTCATACTTTTTACGTGCTGGATTGACGAAATTTTTTTTATGACCCGATCGACGAAATTCTTGAATTTTATGCACCTGTTTGATGAAATTTGTGATTTTTATGTGCAAACTTGACAAAATTAATGATGTTTTACCCGCTTGTTGGACGAAATTTATGATCTTTTCTCTCCCTATCGACAAAATTCATGTTTTTTCTGTGCCGATGGATGAAATTCATGATTTTTGCACATTGATCAACGAAATTCTTGGTTTTTATGCTGCCAAATGATGAAATTTGCAATTTTTTCAGAGACTAATTGGTATCTAATGCAGTTTAATTCATTCGACTCCACAATTTTTACGCACCTCATCGACAAAATTCATACTTTTTACGTGCTGGATTGGCGAAATTTTTTTTATGACCCGATCGACGAAATTCTTGAATTTTATGCACTTGTTTGATGAAATTTGTGATTTTTATGTGCAAACTTGACAAAATTAATGATGTTTTCATGCCCGATCAACGAATTTTAAAATTTTCATGTGACCGTTTGATGAAATTTGCGATTTTTATGCTCTGATAAATGAAATTCATGATTTTTACCCGCCTGTTCGACGAAATTTATGATCTTTTCTCTACCTATCGACAAAATTCATGTTTTCTCTGTGAAGATCGATGAAATTCATGATTTTTGCACATTGATCAACGATATTCCTGATTTTTATGCTGCCAAATGATGAAATTTGCAATTTTTACTGAGACTAATTGCTATCTAATGCAGTTTAATTCATTCGACGAAAAAATTTTTATGCACCTCATCAACAAAATTCACACTTTTTACGTGCCGGATTGACGAAAATTTTTTTTATCACGAGATCGATGAAATTCTTGATTTTTATACTTTCGTTTGATGAAATTTGTGATGTTTATGTGTAAACTTGACAAAATTAATGATGTTTTCATGCCCAATCAACGAATTTTTTAATTTTCTTGCTACCGTTTGATGAAATTTATGATTTTCATGCGCTGATAAATGAAATTCAAGATTTTTACCCGCCTGTTCGACGAAATTTATGATCTTTTCTCCCCCTATCGACAAAATTCGTCTTTTTCTGTGACGATCGATGAAATTCATCATTTTTTGCACATTGATCAACGAAATTCTTGGTTTTTATGTTGCCAAATGATGAAATTTGCAATTTTTTCAGAGACTATATTTGGTATCTAATGCAGTTTAATTCATTCGACTCCACAATTTTACGCACCTCATCGACAAAATTGATACTTTTTACGTGCTGGATTGACGAAATTTTTTTTATGACCCGATCGACGAAATTCTTGAATTTTATGCACCTGTTTGATGAAATTTGTGATTTTTATGTGCAAACTTGACAAAATTAATGATGTTTTACCCGCTTGTTGGACGAAATTTATGATCTTTTCTCTCCCTATCGACAAAATTCATGTTTTTTCTGTGCCGATGGATGAAATTCATGATTTTTGCACATTGATCAACGAAATTCTTGGTTTTTATGCTGCCAAATGATGAAATTTGCAATTTTTTCAGAGACTAATTGGTATCTAATGCAGTTTAATTCATTCGACTCCACAATTTTTACGCACCTCATCGACAAAATTCATACTTTTTACGTGCTGGATTGGCGAAATTTTTTTTATGACCCGATCGACGAAATTCTTGAATTTTATGCACTTGTTTGATGAAATTTGTGATTTTTATGTGCAAACTTGACAAAATTAATGATGTTTTCATGCCCGATCAACGAATTTTAAAATTTTCATGTGACCGTTTGATGAAATTTGCGATTTTTATGCTCTGATAAATGAAATTCATGATTTTTACCCGCCTGTTCGACGAAATTTATGATCTTTTCTCTACCTATCGACAAAATTCATGTTTTCTCTGTGAAGATCGATGAAATTCATGATTTTTGCACATTGATCAACGATATTCCTGATTTTTATGCTGCCAAATGATGAAATTTGCAATTTTTACTGAGACTAATTGCTATCTAATGCAGTTTAATTCATTCGACGAAAAAATTTTTATGCACCTCATCAACAAAATTCACACTTTTTACGTGCCGGATTGACGAAAATTTTTTTTATCACGAGATCGATGAAATTCTTGATTTTTATACTTTCGTTTGATGAAATTTGTGATGTTTATGTGTAAACTTGACAAAATTAATGATGTTTTCATGCCCAATCAACGAATTTTTTAATTTTCTTGCTACCGTTTGATGAAATTTATGATTTTCATGCGCTGATAAATGAAATTCAAGATTTTTACCCGCCTGTTCGACGAAATTTATGATCTTTTCTCCCCCTATCGACAAAATTCATGTTTTTTCTGTGCCGATCGACGAAATTCATGATTTTTGCACATTCATCAATGAAATTCTTGGTTTTTATGTTGCCAAATGATGAAATTTGCAATTTTTTCTGAGACTAATTGGTATCTAATGCAGTTTAATTCATTCGACTCCACAATTTTTACGCACCTCATCGACAAAATTTATACTTTTTATGTGCTGGATTGACGAAATTTTTTATGACCCGATCGACGAAATTCTTGAATTTTATGCACCTGTTTGATGAAATTTGTGATTTTTATGCGCAAACTTGACAAAATTAATGATGTTTTCATGCCCGATCAACGAATTTTATAATTTTCATGTGACCGTTTGATAAAATTTGCGATTTTTATGCACTGATAAATTAAATTCATGATTTTTACCCGCCTGTTCGACGAAATTTATGATCTTTTCTCTCCCTATCGACAAAATTCATGTTTTCTCTGTGAAGATCGATGAAATTAATGATTTTTGCACATTGATCAACGAAATTCCTGATTTTTATGCTGCCAAATGATGAAATTTGCAATTTTTACAGAGACTAATTGCTATCTAATGCAGTTTAATTCATTCGACGCAACAATTTTTATGCACCTCATCAACAAAATTCACACTTTTTACGTGCCGGATTGACGAATTTTTTTTTTATCACCCGATCGACGAAATTCTTGAATTTTATGCACTTGTTTGATGAAATTTGTGATTTTTATGCGCAAACTTGACAAAATTAATGATGTTTTCATGCCTGATCAACGAATTTTTATAATTTTCATGTGACCGTTTGATAAAATTTGCGATTTTTATGCATTGATAAATGAAATTCATGATTTTTACCCGCCTGTTCGACGAAATTTATGATCTTTTCTCTCCCTATCGACAAAATTCATGTTTTCTCTGTGAAGATCGATGAAATTCATGATTTTTGCACATTGATCAACGAAATTCCTGATTTTTATGCTGCCAAATGATGAAATTTGCAATTTTTACAGAGACTAATTGGTATCTAATGCAGTTTAATTCATTCGACGCAACAATTTTTATGCTCCTCATCAACAAAATTCACACTTTTTACGTGCCGGATTGACGATTTTTTTTTATCACCCGATCGACGAAATTCTTGAATTTTATGCACTTGTTTGATGAAATTTGTGATTTTTATGTGCAAACTTGACAAAATTAATGATGTTTTCATGCCCGATCAACGAATTTTTTAATTTTCATGCTACCGTTTGATGAATTTAAGATTTTCATGCACTGATAAATGAAATTCATGATTTTTACCCGCCTGTTCGACAAAATTTATGATATTTTCTCCCCCTATCGACAAAATTCGTGTTTTTTCTGTGACGATCGATGAAATTCATCATTTTTTGCACATTGATCAACGAAATTCTTGGTTTTTATGTTGCCAAATGATGAAATTTGCAATTTTTTCAGAGATTATATTTGGTATCTAATTCAGTTTAATTCATTCGACTCCACAATTTTTACGCACCTCATCGTCAAAATTCATACTTTTTACGTGCTGGATTGACGAAATTTTTTTTATGACCCGATCGACGAAATTCTTGAATTTTATGCACCTGTTTGATGAAATTTGTGATTTTTATGTGCAAACTTGACAAAATTAATGATGTTTTCATGCCCGATCAACGAATTTTAAAATTTTCATGTGACCGTTTGATGAAATTTGCGATTTTTATGCACTGATAAATGAAATTCATGATTTTTACCCGCCTGTTCGACGAAATTTATGATCTTTTCTCTACCTATCGACAAAATTCATGTTTTCTCTGTGAAGATCGATGAAATTCATGATTTTTGCACATTGATCAACGATATTCCTGATTTTTATGCTGCCAAATGATGAAATTTGCAATTTTTACTGAGACTAATTGCTATCTAATGCAGTTTAATTCATTCGACGAAAAAATTTTTATGCACCTCATCAACAAAATTCACACTTTTTACGTGCCGGATTGACGAAAATTTTTTTTATCACCCGATCGATGAAATTCTTGATTTTTATACTTTCGTTTGATGAAATTTGTGATGTTTATGTGTAAACTTGACAAAATTAATGAAGTTTTCATGCCCAATCAACGAATTTTTTAATTTTCTTGCTACCGTTTGATGAAATTTATGATTTTCATGCGCTGATAAATGAAATTCAAGATTTTTACCCGCCTGTTCGACGAAATTTATGATCTTTTCTCCCCCTATCGACAAAATTCATGTTTTTTCTGTGCCGATCGACGAAATTCATGATTTTTGCACATTCATCAATGAAATTCTTGGTTTTTATGTTGCCAAATGATGAAATTTGCAATTTTTTCTGAGACTAATTGGTATCTAATGCAGTTTAATTCATTCGACTCCACAATTTTTACGCACCTCATCGACAAAATTCATACTTTTTATGTGCCGGATTGACGAAATTTTTTATGACCCGATCGACGAAATTCTTGAATTTTATGCACCTGTTTGATGAAATATGTGATTTTTATGCGCAAACTTGACAAAATTAATGATGTTTTCATGTCCGATCAACGAATTTTATAATTTTCATGTGACCGTTTGATAAAATTTGCGATTTTTATGCACTGATAAATTAAATTCATGATTTTTACCCGCCTGTTCGACGAAATTTATGATCTTTTCTCTCTCTATCGACAAAATTCATGTTTTCTCTGTGAAGATCGATGAAATTCATGATTTTTGCACATTGATCAACGAAATTCCTGAATTTTATGCTGCCAAATGATGAAATTTGCAATTTTTACAGAGACTAATTGCTATCTAATGCAGTTTAATTCATTCGACGCAACAATTTTTATGCACCCCATCAACAAAATTCACACTTTTTATGTGCCGGATTGACGAAATTTTTTTATGACCCGATCGACGAAATTCTTGAATTTTATGCACCTGTTTGATGAAATTTGTGATTTTTATGTGCAAACTTGACAAAATTAATGATGTTTTCATGCCCGATCAACGAATTTTATAATTTTCATGTGACCGTTTGATAAAATTTGAGATTTTTATGCACTGATAAATGAAATTCATGATTTTTACCCGCCTGTTCGACGAAATTTATGATCTTTTCTCTCCCTATCGACAAAATTCATGTTTTTTCTGTGCCGATGGATGAAATTCATGATTTTTGCACATTGATCAACGAAATTCTTGGTTTTTATGCTGCCAAATGATGAAATTTGCAATTTTTTCAGAGACTAATTGGTATCTAATGCAGTTTAATTCATTCGACTCCACAATTTTTACGCACCTCATCGACAAAATTCATACTTTTTACGTGCTGGATTGGCGAAATTTTTTTTATGACCCGATCGACGAAATTCTTGAATTTTATGCACTTGTTTGATGAAATTTGTGATTTTTATGTGCAAACTTGACAAAATTAATGATGTTTTCATGCCCGATCAACGAATTTTAAAATTTTCATGTGACCGTTTGATGAAATTTGCGATTTTTATGCTCTGATAAATGAAATTCATGATTTTTACCCGCCTGTTCGACGAAATTTATGATCTTTTCTCTACCTATCGACAAAATTCATGTTTTCTCTGTGAAGATCGATGAAATTCATGATTTTTGCACATTGATCAACGATATTCCTGATTTTTATGCTGCCAAATGATGAAATTTGCAATTTTTACTGAGACTAATTGCTATCTAATGCAGTTTAATTCATTCGACGAAAAAATTTTTATGCACCTCATCAACAAAATTCACACTTTTTACGTGCCGGATTGACGAAAATTTTTTTTATCACGAGATCGATGAAATTCTTGATTTTTATACTTTCGTTTGATGAAATTTGTGATGTTTATGTGTAAACTTGACAAAATTAATGATGTTTTCATGCCCAATCAACGAATTTTTTAATTTTCTTGCTACCGTTTGATGAAATTTATGATTTTCATGCGCTGATAAATGAAATTCAAGATTTTTACCCGCCTGTTCGACGAAATTTATGATCTTTTCTCCCCCTATCGACAAAATTCATGTTTTTTCTGTGCCGATCGACGAAATTCATGATTTTTGCACATTCATCAATGAAATTCTTGGTTTTTATGTTGCCAAATGATGAAATTTGCAATTTTTTCTGAGACTAATTGGTATCTAATGCAGTTTAATTCATTCGACTCCACAATTTTTACGCACCTCATCGACAAAATTTATACTTTTTATGTGCTGGATTGACGAAATTTTTTATGACCCGATCGACGAAATTCTTGAATTTTATGCACCTGTTTGATGAAATTTGTGATTTTTATGCGCAAACTTGACAAAATTAATGATGTTTTCATGCCCGATCAACGAATTTTATAATTTTCATGTGACCGTTTGATAAAATTTGCGATTTTTATGCACTGATAAATTAAATTCATGATTTTTACCCGCCTGTTCGACGAAATTTATGATCTTTTCTCTCCCTATCGACAAAATTCATGTTTTCTCTGTGAAGATCGATGAAATTAATGATTTTTGCACATTGATCAACGAAATTCCTGATTTTTATGCTGCCAAATGATGAAATTTGCAATTTTTACAGAGACTAATTGCTATCTAATGCAGTTTAATTCATTCGACGCAACAATTTTTATGCACCTCATCAACAAAATTCACACTTTTTACGTGCCGGATTGACGAATTTTTTTTTTATCACCCGATCGACGAAATTCTTGAATTTTATGCACTTGTTTGATGAAATTTGTGATTTTTATGCGCAAACTTGACAAAATTAATGATGTTTTCATGCCTGATCAACGAATTTTTATAATTTTCATGTGACCGTTTGATAAAATTTGCGATTTTTATGCATTGATAAATGAAATTCATGATTTTTACCCGCCTGTTCGACGAAATTTATGATCTTTTCTCTCCCTATCGACAAAATTCATGTTTTCTCTGTGAAGATCGATGAAATTCATGATTTTTGCACATTGATCAACGAAATTCCTGATTTTTATGCTGCCAAATGATGAAATTTGCAATTTTTACAGAGACTAATTGGTATCTAATGCAGTTTAATTCATTCGACGCAACAATTTTTATGCTCCTCATCAACAAAATTCACACTTTTTACGTGCCGGATTGACGATTTTTTTTTATCACCCGATCGACGAAATTCTTGAATTTTATGCACTTGTTTGATGAAATTTGTGATTTTTATGTGCAAACTTGACAAAATTAATGATGTTTTCATGCCCGATCAACGAATTTTTTAATTTTCATGCTACCGTTTGATGAATTTAAGATTTTCATGCACTGATAAATGAAATTCATGATTTTTACCCGCCTGTTCGACAAAATTTATGATATTTTCTCCCCCTATCGACAAAATTCGTGTTTTTTCTGTGACGATCGATGAAATTCATCATTTTTTGCACATTGATCAACGAAATTCTTGGTTTTTATGTTGCCAAATGATGAAATTTGCAATTTTTTCAGAGATTATATTTGGTATCTAATTCAGTTTAATTCATTCGACTCCACAATTTTTACGCACCTCATCGTCAAAATTCATACTTTTTACGTGCTGGATTGACGAAATTTTTTTTATGACCCGATCGACGAAATTCTTGAATTTTATGCACCTGTTTGATGAAATTTGTGATTTTTATGTGCAAACTTGACAAAATTAATGATGTTTTCATGCCCGATCAACGAATTTTAAAATTTTCATGTGACCGTTTGATGAAATTTGCGATTTTTATGCACTGATAAATGAAATTCATGATTTTTACCCGCCTGTTCGACGAAATTTATGATCTTTTCTCTACCTATCGACAAAATTCATGTTTTCTCTGTGAAGATCGATGAAATTCATGATTTTTGCACATTGATCAACGATATTCCTGATTTTTATGCTGCCAAATGATGAAATTTGCAATTTTTACTGAGACTAATTGCTATCTAATGCAGTTTAATTCATTCGACGAAAAAATTTTTATGCACCTCATCAACAAAATTCACACTTTTTACGTGCCGGATTGACGAAAATTTTTTTTATCACCCGATCGATGAAATTCTTGATTTTTATACTTTCGTTTGATGAAATTTGTGATGTTTATGTGTAAACTTGACAAAATTAATGAAGTTTTCATGCCCAATCAACGAATTTTTTAATTTTCTTGCTACCGTTTGATGAAATTTATGATTTTCATGCGCTGATAAATGAAATTCAAGATTTTTACCCGCCTGTTCGACGAAATTTATGATCTTTTCTCCCCCTATCGACAAAATTCATGTTTTTTCTGTGCCGATCGACGAAATTCATGATTTTTGCACATTCATCAATGAAATTCTTGGTTTTTATGTTGCCAAATGATGAAATTTGCAATTTTTTCTGAGACTAATTGGTATCTAATGCAGTTTAATTCATTCGACTCCACAATTTTTACGCACCTCATCGACAAAATTCATACTTTTTATGTGCCGGATTGACGAAATTTTTTATGACCCGATCGACGAAATTCTTGAATTTTATGCACCTGTTTGATGAAATATGTGATTTTTATGCGCAAACTTGACAAAATTAATGATGTTTTCATGTCCGATCAACGAATTTTATAATTTTCATGTGACCGTTTGATAAAATTTGCGATTTTTATGCACTGATAAATTAAATTCATGATTTTTACCCGCCTGTTCGACGAAATTTATGATCTTTTCTCTCTCTATCGACAAAATTCATGTTTTCTCTGTGAAGATCGATGAAATTCATGATTTTTGCACATTGATCAACGAAATTCCTGAATTTTATGCTGCCAAATGATGAAATTTGCAATTTTTACAGAGACTAATTGCTATCTAATGCAGTTTAATTCATTCGACGCAACAATTTTTATGCACCCCATCAACAAAATTCACACTTTTTATGTGCCGGATTGACGAAATTTTTTTATGACCCGATCGACGAAATTCTTGAATTTTATGCACCTGTTTGATGAAATTTGTGATTTTTATGTGCAAACTTGACAAAATTAATGATGTTTTCATGCCCGATCAACGAATTTTATAATTTTCATGTGACCGTTTGATAAAATTTGAGATTTTTATGCACTGATAAATGAAATTCATGATTTTTACCCGCCTGTTCGACGAAATTTATGATCTTTTCTCTCCCTATCGACAAAATTCATGTTTTCTCTGTGAAGATCGATGAAATTCATGATTTTTGCACATTGATCAACGAAATTCCTGATTTTTATTCTGCCAAATGATGAAATTTGCAATTTTTACAGAGACTAATTTCTATCTAATGCAGTTTAATTCATTCGACGCAACAATTTTTATGCTCCTCATCAACAAAATTCACACTTTTTACGTGCCGGATTGACGATTTTTTTTTTATCACCCGATCGACGAAATTCTTGAATTTTATGCACTTGTTTGATGAAATTTGTGATTTTTATGTGCAAACTTGACAAAATTAATGATGTTTTCATGCCTGATCAACGAATTTTTAATTTTCTTGCTACCGTTTGATGAAATTTATGACTTTCATGCGCTGATAAATGAAATTTAAGATTTTTAACCGCCTGTTCGACAAAATTTATGATCTTTTCTCCCCCTATCGACAAAATTCGTCTTTTTCTGTGACGATTGATGAAATTCATCATTTTTTGCACATTGATCAACGAAATTCTTGGTTTTTATGTTGCCAAATGATGAAATTTGCAATTTTTTCAGAGACTATATTTGGTATCTAATGCAGTTTAATTCATTCGACTCCACAATTTTACGCACCTCATCGACAAAATTGATACTTTTTACGTGCTGGATTGACGAAATTTTTTTTATGACCCGATCGACGAAATTCTTGAATTTTATGCACCTGTTTGATGAAATTTGTGATTTTTATGTGCAAACTTGACAAAATTAATGATGTTTTACCCGCTTGTTGGACGAAATTTATGATCTTTTCTCTCCCTATCAACAAAATTCATGTTTTTTCTGTGCCTATGGATGAAATTCATGATTTTTGCACATTGATCAACGAAATTCTTGGTTTTTATGCTGCCAAATGATGAAATTTGCAATTTTTTCAGAGACTAATTGGTATCTAATGCAGTTTAATTCATTCGACTCCACAATTTTTACGCACCTCATCGACAAAATTCATACTTTTTATGTGCCGGATTGACGAAATTTTTTTATAACCCGATCGACGAAATTCTTGAATTTTATGCACCTGTTTGATGAAATTTTTATGTGCAAACTTGACAAAATTAATGATGTTTTCATGCCCGATCAACGAATTTTAAAATTTTCATGTGACCGTTTGATGAAATTTACGATTTTGATGCACTGATAAATGAAATTCATGATTTTTAACCGCCTGTTCGACGAAATTTATGATCTTTTCTCTACCTATCGACAAAATTCATGTTTTCTCTGTGAAGATCGATGAAATTCATAATTTTTGCACATTGATCAACGATATTCCTGATTTTTATGCTGCCAAATGATGAAATTTGCAATTTTTACTGAGACTAATTGCTATCTAATGCAGTTTAATTCATTCGACGAAACAATTTTTATGCACCTCATCAACAAAATTCACACTTTTTACGTGCCGGATTGACGAAAATTTTTTTATCACCCGATCGATGAAATTCTTGATTTTTATACTTTCGTTTGATGAAATTTGTGATGTTTATGTGTAAACTTGACAAAATTAATGATGTTTTCATGCCCAATCAACGAATTTTTTAATTTTCTTGTTACCGTTTGATGAAATTTATGATTTTCATGCGCTGATAAATGAAATTCAAGATTTTTACCCGCCTGTTCGAGGAAATTCATGATCTTTTATCCCCCTATCGACAAAATTCATGTTTTTTCTGTGCCGATCGATGAAATTCATGATTTTTGCACATTCATCAATGAAATTCTTGGTTTTTATGTTGCCAAATGATGAAATTTGCAATTTTTTCTGATACTAATTGGTATCTAATGCAGTTTAATTCATTCGACTCCACAATTTTTACGCACCTCATCGACAAAATTCATACTTTTTATGTGCCGGATTGACGAAATTTTTTATGACCCGATCGACGATATTCTTGAATTTTATGCACCTGTTTGATGAAATTTGTGATTTTTATGCGCAAACTTGACAAAATTAATGATGTTTTCATGCCTGATCAACGAATTTTTATAATTTTCATGTGACCGTTTGATAAAATTTGCGATTTTTATGCATTGATAAATGAAATTCATGATTTTTACCCGCCTGTTCGACGAAATTTATGATCTTTTCTCTCCCTATCAACAAAATTCATGTTTTCTCTCTGAAGATCGATGAAATTCATGATTTTTGCACATTGATCAACGAAATTCCTGATTTTTATGCTGCCAAATGATGAAATTTGCAATTTTTACAGAGACTAATTGCTATCTAATGCAGTTTAATTCATTCGACACAACAATTTTTATGCTCCTCATCAACAAAATTCACACTTTTTACGTGCCGGATTGACGATTTTTTTTTTATCACCCGATCGACGAAATTCTTGAATTTTATGCTTTTGTTTGATGAAATTTGTGATTTTTATGTGCAAACTTGACAAAATTAATGATGTCCCAGCTAAAAATGAACTGCAGTTTTTCTGCAGAAGTGAAGTAATTTTGAAGTTTTTCTACAGTCAACTGTAGATTTTCTGTAGTTCAATCTCAACTGTAAAAATACTTCAGTTATTTTGCAGCTACTGTGAAGTAATTTTGCAGTAATTTATTTCAAAAAGACTGTGAGCTATTATCCGCAAAAATACTGTAGTTTATGTGAAGTCATTTTAGAATCATAAATTTAAAAAATAATGAGAGTTTACATTTGTAGAATTACTGCAGTAAATGTGAAGTAATTTTACAGTCATATCAGAAGTATATTTTCTGACGTATCTGCAGTATAACTGTAATTAGTGAGAGGTAATTTTACATTACTTAATTTATAAAAAGCTTGTGTTATATTTTCTGTAGTTTATCTGCAGTTTTTAAAGAGATGTTAAAGTTTTTCAGTTTTTGATATTATTGCATGACTTACTATTTACTTTATAATTAATAATGTTTTCAAGACTTTTATTTTAAAGATCTAATTTTAACACCTGGGTAAGTCCCCGCACCCTTTAAGTGAAATAAAACAAATATTAATAGAAATTAAAATTTTAAATAAAAATATATATGTATGTACATATAAAAATTATCAATGTTGTTTATCGTTAAAAACTCAGGCCTAATCAGGGACCGACTTATATATTTTGAGGCCCTAGGCATAAACATAACAAGGGCCTTCTGTAACATTTTAAGTGCAAAACTAATGCATTAAAACCATATCACGTGTTATACTAATTTGTTATTCTTACAATATTATATCATTATCTTACACATTAATTACAAAAATAAAATTACTATGAACCATAGACATATTACAAAACATATTTTAAAAATCAATTAAAGCTTTTAATTATATAAATAATTATATATACATATATAAATTAATCAATGTTGTTTATCGTTAAAAACTCAGACCTAATAAGGGACCAACTTACATATTTTGGGGTCCTAGGCATAAACATAACGAGGGCCTCCTGTAACATTTTAAGTGCAAAACTAATGCATTAAAACCATATCATCTGTTATACTAATTTGCTATTCTTACAATATTATATCATTATCTTACACATTAATTAAAAAAATAAAATTGCTATGAGCCATAGACATATTACAAAACATATTTTAAAAATCAATTAAAGCTATTAGTTATATAAAATAATTGTATACATACATATATATATATATATATATATATATATATATATATATGCAAAAAAGATTTTATTAAACATCACTTTTATAATGTTTCAATCAATAAAAAGGATTTTAATAAAAATATCTAAAGTTCCCATGCGTTATTTTATTTAAATATTGTTCACAATTACTAGAACCATGTGCATATAGAAATTACTTTATTTTAAAAATATCTTCAAGTGAAAATGTCTGAAAATTTCATGCACACACATATTTAACTAGTAATAAATGTATTATAACAAAATAATTTGTCGATGCACTTATTAAAATTATTATTCATTTTAAAACTTAACCGCAGAAAGAAAAAAAAGCCTAATTCGCAAATTAATTCAGCTTATTTTTTTAAATCATGTATTCATTTACAAAGTAAGAATTAATATTCTTATTTTATTTCTAAATTAAAATTATTTTACAAGCTATAAAAATATAAACAGCTCCCTTAACATTTTAAAAAATAAAAAGAAAACTAGTTCGCAAAATAATTCAACTTATTTTATTAAATTACACATATATTTAAAAAGCAACAAATAATTTTCTTATTTTATTTAAAAGTTATTAATTATTAAAATTAAATTAATTTTTTTTATTACAAACCATAAAAACATAAACAGGGCCCTTCACGAAATTATTAATGAAACTAGCCCCTGTACAAAATTCCTATTAATAAAACAGGTGCCTTCACGAAATTTTCTTAGTAAAATGGGTCCCGTCACAAAGTCTAATTTTATAAAAACATACTCTTTATTTTAAAAAAAAAATCAAGTAAAAAAAATATAACACATTTAAAAAACATATATTTCGTAAGTGAATGCTTTATCTCAATAATATCCGCTAAGGTATTTATTCCACAAATTTAAATAAAAAATTAATTTTGAAGCACACGCGTAATTCTTTTACAAGCTATAAAAACATAAACAGCTCCCTTCACATTTTAAAAAATAAAACAGAAAAAAACTAGTTTAAAATAATTTAAAATAGTAAAGAAACTAGTTAAACATTAGTAAATATTCATCTCAAAATCCCACCTTTGGGCTACTGCCTAGGTATTACCAACTGAAATTTAATCCCCTTCCCCCCTATGACTCCATGCAATCCACTTGTCACCAAGACTCAACGGCTGAATGGATAACACACTGGACTGCTAACCTAGAGATTACCAGATCGAATCCCCTCTCGGCAAAAAGGGGAAAAAATATTTTTTTTAATATTAACAAATAAATATGTTAAGATGGCTCACAGATGGAGCCACTAACAGAAAGAAATTGTGATAAAATATTTGCAAAATTACTGCAGTTTATAAAACTGCAGTAATTTTGAAGTTGTATCGACCACAAAAATTCTGCCGTGGAATCGGCCAAATCACTGCAGTTTTCCAACTGTACTTTTTCTGCAGATTTACTGCAGTTTATTTTTAGCTGGGGTTTTCATGCCCGATCAACGAATTTTTTAATTTTCATGCTACCGTTTGATGAATTTAAGATTTTCATGCACTGATAAATGAAATTCATGATTTTTACCCGCCTGTTCGATGAAATTCATGATCTTTTCTCCCCCTATCGACAAAATTCATGTTTTTTCTGTGCCGATCGATGAAATTCATGATTTTTGCACATTCATCAATGAAATTCTTGGTTTTTATGTTGCCAAATGATGAAATTTGCAATTTTTTCTGAGACTAATTGGTATCTAATGCAGTTTAATTCATTCGACTCCACAATTTTTATGCACCTCATCAACAAAATTCACACTTTTTACGTGCCGGATTGACGAATTTTTTTTTATCACCCGATCGACGAAATTCTTGAATTTTATGCACCTGTTTGATGAAATTTTTGATTTTTATGTGCAAACTTGACAAAATTAATGATGTTTTACCCGCTTGTTGGACGAAATTTATGATCTTTTCTCTCCCTATCCACAAAATTCATGTTTTTTCTGTGCCGATGGATGAAATTCATGATTTTTGCACATTGATCAACGAAATTCTTGGTTTTTATGCTGCCAAATGATGAAATTTGCAATTTTTTCAGAGACTAATTGGTATCTAATGCAGTTTAATTCATTCGACTCCACAATTTTTACGCACCTCATCGACAAAATTCATACTTTTTATGTGCCGGATTGACGAAATTTTTTTATGACCCGATCGACGAAATTCTTGAATTTTATGCACCTGTTTGATGAAATTTGTGATTTTTATGTGCAAACTTGACAAAATTAATGATGTTTTTATGCCCGATCAACGAATTTTAAAATTTTCATGTGACCGTTTGATGAAATTTGCGATTTTTATGCACTGATAAATGAAATTCCTGATTTTTACCCGCCTGTTCGACGAAATTTATGATATTTTCTCTACCTATCGACAAAATTCATGTTTTCTCTGTGAAGATCGATGAAATTCATGATTTTTGCACATTGATCAACAAAATTCCTGATTTTTATGCTGCCAAATG
Source organism: Maratus michaelseni (assembly GCA_963931845.1). Classification (NCBI taxonomy): domain Eukaryota; kingdom Metazoa; phylum Arthropoda; class Arachnida; order Araneae; family Salticidae; genus Maratus; species Maratus michaelseni. Next base: position 2,409,538 of record OZ007597.1, on the reverse strand, counting down.
ATGAAATTTGCAATTTTTACTGAGACTAATTGCTATCTAATGCAGTTTAATTCATTCGACGAAACAATTTTTATGCACCTCATCAACAAAATTCACACTTTTTACGTGCCGGATTGACGAAAATTTTTTTTATCACCCGATCGATGAAATTCTTGATTTTTATACTTTCGTTTGATGAAATTTGTGATGTTTATGTGTAAACTTGACAAAATTAATGATGTTTTCAGGCCCAATCAACGAATTTTTTAATTTTCTTGCTACCGTTTGATGAAATTTATGATTTTCATGCGCTGATAAATGAAATTCAAGATTTTTACCCGCCTGTTCGACGAAATTTATGATCTTTTCTGCCCCTATCGACAAAATTCATGTTTTTTCTGTGCCGATCGATGAAATTCATGATTTTTGCACATTCATCAATGAAATTCTTCGTTTTTATGTTGCCAAATGATGAAATTTGCAATTTTTTCTGAGACTAATTGGTATCTAATGCAGTTTAATTCATTCGACTCCACAATTTTTACGCACCTCATCGACAAAATTCATACTTTTTATGTGCCGGATTGACGAAATTTTTTTATGACCCGATCGACGAAATTCTTGAATTTTATGCACCTGTTTGATGAAATTTGTGATTTTTATGTGCAAACTTGGCAAAATTAATGATGTTTTCATGCCCGATCAACGAATTTTATAATTTTCATGTGACCGTTTGATAAAATTTGAGATTTTTATGCACTGATAAATGAAATTCATGATTTTTACCCGCCTGTTCGAGGAAATTTATGATCTTTTTCTCCCCCTATCGACAAAATTCATGTTTTTTCTGTGCCGATCGATGAAATTCATGATTTTTGCACATTGATCAACGAAATTCCTGATTTTTATGCTGCCAAATGATGAAATTTGCAATTTTTACAGAGACTAATTGGTATCTAATGCAGTTTAATTCATTCGACTCCACAATTTTTACGCACCTCATCGACAAAATTCATACTTTTTACGTGCCGGATTGACGAATTTTTTTTTTTATCACCCGATCGATGAAATTCTTGATTTTTATACACTCGTTTGATGAAATTTGTGATTTTTATGTGTAAACTTGACAAAATTAATGATGTTTTCATGCCCGATCAACGAATTTTTTAATTTTCTTGCTACCGTTTGATGAAATTTATGATTTTCATGCGCTGATAAAGGAAATTTAAGATTTTTACCCGCCTGTTCGAGGAAATTTATGATCTTTTCTCCCCCTATCGACAAAATTCGTTTTTTCTGTGCCGATCGATGAAATTCATGATTTTTGCACATTCATCAATGAAATTCTTGGTTTTTATGTTGCTAAATGATGAAATTTGCAATTTTTTCTGAGACTAATTGGTATCTAATGCAGTTTAATTCATTGGACGCAACAATTTTTATGCACCTCATCAACAAAATTCATATTTTTTATGTGCCGGATTGACGAAATTTTTTTTATGACCCGATCGACGAAATTCTTGAATTTTATGTACCTGTTTGATGAAATTTGTGATTTTTATGTGCAAACTTGACAAAATTAATGATGTTTTACCCGCTTGTTCGAGTGTGCGCCCCCTGGTGGTGGAAGATGGAACTAACGGATTTTGCAGCTAACTCGATTTCTATGGGTCCCATCACAATGCAGTTTGATTTATTCAACTGGACATCGACAGGATATATAGATTTTAGTTACAAGTTTCACCACCAGGGAGCGCTTTCCTATCTTGTGTTCTATGGGCCCGATCACGACGAGGTATGGCTCATTCGACTCGAAATCGACAGCCTGAAAGATTTCAGCTATGTTTGTATAGAACAGACTGCGCCCCCTGGTGGTGGAAGATGGAACTAACAGATTTTGCAGCTAACTCGAGTTCTATGGGTCCCATCACAATGCAGTTTGATTCATTTGACTCGACATCGACAGGATATATCGATTTTAGTTCCAAGTTTCTCCACCAGGGGGCGCTGTCCTATCTCGTGTTCTATGGGCTCGATTACGATGAGGTATGGCTCATTCGACTCGAACTCGACAGTGAAAGATTTCAGCTATGTTTGTATATAACGGAGTGCGCCCCAAGTGGTGGAAGATGGAACTAACGGATTTTACAGCTAACTCGATTTCTATGGGTCCCATCACAATGCAGTTTGATTTATTCAACTGGACATTGATAGGATATATAGATTTTAGTTACAAGTTTCACCACCAGGGGGCGCTTTCCTATCTTGTGTTCTATGGGCCCGATCACGACAAGGTATGGCTCAATCGACTTGAAATCGACAGCCTGAAAGATTTCAGCTATGTTTGTATAGAACAGAGTGCGCCCCCTGGTGGTGGAAGATGGAACTAACGGATTTTGCATCTAACTCGAGTTCTGTGGGTCCCATCACAATGCAGTTTGATTCATTCGACTCGACATCGACAGGATACATTGATTTTAGTTACAAGTTTCACCACCAGGGGGCGCTTTCCTATCTCGGGTCCTATGCGCCCCATCACGACGAGGTATGGCTCATTCGACTCGAAATCGACAGCCTCAAAGATTTCAGCTATGTTTGTATGGAACAGAGTCCGCCCCCTGGTGGTGGAAGATGGAACTAACGGATTTTGCAGATATCTCGAGTTCTATGTGTCCCATCACAATGCAGTTTGATTCATTCGACTCGACATCGACAGGATATTTCGATTTTTGTTCGAAGTTTCACCACCAGGGGGCACTTTCCTATCAGCTTCTATGGAACCGATCACGACGAGGTATGGCTCATTTGACTCGGAATCGACAGCCTGAAAATTTTCAGCTATGTTTGCATTGAAAAGATTGCGCCCTTTGGCGGAGGAAGATGGAAAAATCGGGTTTTGCCATGCATTTTCATCCTTCTAGTTGTGTTACTCTCTCGCTGTATAATTTAAAAGTTGAGTCTTGGATTCCTCTCCCTGGGCCACCACCCTCATATTTTTATTGGTGTCCAAGGGGTCTTTTTTAGCATTTCTTTAAAATTTTATTCTAATGATTAATTTATACCCTATGCTTAATTTCGACTAATTGACATTTTCATCAATAACCTTAAAAAAGTAATGATATCAGTAAAAAACCCTTAACGGGTTAAAAGTTGTGACGCAGCACTTTGTTTTGGTTCTATAAATTTTAAATATGGGTCTTAAAAGCAATGATATCAAATTTAAGTGACGCTATGTTAAAAAAAATTTTTAAATCATAATTTTCTTTTTAGTTTTATTTATATTCACAGGTGCAATTATTATCTTAATATGAAAAAATATATAGAATTTATTCGCTGATGCTTTTTTATTCACATCTCTCATGAATTCAAAATATGGGTTTTTAAAGAAATGATATCAAAATTTGAATGACACCTTGACGTGAATTTAATAGGACTCTTTTAAAATTCAATTTAAATTATTTTTGGTTTGTCTTCTAAAGTATATTTACACATACAAACAATACTTTTAATTTTTCAATACACTTTTAAATATATTACTTTCACTGAGCCTATATTATGTATTGAAATGTATTTATTTCAATAAATTGATTTATCTTCTGTGCCACGCTATCCAAAATCATAAGTAAAATTTATGTAAATGATTATTTTGCGTCATAGTATCCAAACAAAGGGAAATGTATGCAAGTGGATACTATGACGCAAAATAATCATTTACATAAATTTTACTTATGATTTTGGATAGCGTGGCAGACGGTTTTGGATAGACGGTTCGGTGCTTAGCTAGCTGGCGTGTTAGGTAAGAATTTGTATATATATATTTTTTTAATATGACTTTAAATTAATTTGATACCTACTATGTAAAACGATATGAATATATTTTGAATATTAGAACTAAAAAATAATACTTTGAAATAATAGACTTACTAAACAGTAAAATTTAATCCTATGTAGATAAATTTCCTAAAACTAAGTTGAAATGAAAATGGTAAAAGTTTAGTCAGTCTCTTGTTAGTGTTTATCATATTAAATCTACAAAAGAAATTTTTAAGTGGGAATACTAATAATCCAATTTACCATATAGATATTATAAGTTAGTAGATTCATAAACTAATGAGATTGTATATAATTTTAATAAACTATGCTAATTTCTGCAGATATTTAATAAAATACAAGTGAGTTTTCGAGGGAAATGTACATAGTTTACCAATTTACTTCCCAGCTTTATCTTTCCATAGGCAATGGTCTAAATCAAGTTAGGACATATACCTTGGAAATCATATTCATGCTACTAAATAACCTGGGGCTCACTCAGCCCAGTAGTTAGCGTGATGGGTATAAAATACCTGGGGCTTAATCAGCGCAGTAGTTAGCGTGTTGACTATATAATAAGCGGGAGCTCACTTAGCCCTGTGGTTATCGTGGTAGCTATAAAATAAGCGGCGGCTCACTAAGCCCAGTAAGCGTGGTGGGTATAAAATAGCCTGGGGCTCACTAAGCCTAATACTTAGCATGGTGACTATAAAATAAGCGGGGGCTCACTTAGCCCTGTGGTTAGCATGGTGGCTATAAAATAAGCGGGTGTTTACTAGGCCCAATAGTTAGCGTGGTGGGTATATGTTAGCCTGTGGGTCACTCAGCCCAGTAATTAGCGTGGTGACTATAAAATAAGCGGGGGCTCACTAAGCCCAATAGTTAGCATGGTGGGTATAAATTAGCCTGGGGGCTCACTAAGCTCAAAAATTAGCATGGTGACTCTAAAATAAACGGGGGCTCACTTAGCCCTGTGGTTAGCGTGGTGGTTATAAAATAAGCGGGGGCTCACTAAGCCCTGTGGTTAGCGTGGTGGTTATAAAATAAGCGGGGGCTCATTAAGCCCAATAGTTAGCGTGGTGGGTATAAATTAGCCTGGTGCTCACTCAGCCTAATAGTTAGCATGGTGACTATAAAATAAGCGGGGGCTCACTTAGCCCTGTGGTTACAATGGTGGCTATAAAATAAGCGGGGGTTCACTAAGCCCAATAGTTAGCGTGGTGGGTATAAATTAGCCTGGGGCTCACTAAGCCCAATAGTCAGCGTGGTGACTATAAAATAAGCGGGGGCTCACTTAGCCTTGTGGTTAGCGTCCTGGGTATAAAATGACAAGTCTGATTATATGTTTGTGGGTTCAAAACTTGTGCGGTTTAGACGATGGGATTTTGAATACTTAGAGAAGTTAAAGAAATCACGACATTGTTCTATATCCTTATAAATGTTGTGTGTTTGAATATGGTAAGTTAAGTATTCTATATCAAGTTATAATGAAAGTCATATATGCAAAGTTTAGAGATCTCTAGTATAGCAAACCCAACATATATATAGGTCGATTCAAATGATATATCACGAGTCGAAAAAACTGTGATTGTAATAGATAGTATTTATAAGAAAGCGAGAAAGCATCAGGGCACGGACAGCCCAATGGTTAGCGTATCAATAATAAGTCCAAGCTGAAGTTCGCGGGTTCAAAACCAGCGCAAACGAAAATAATATATGAAGGCCCTATAAATAGGACATGTTGGCTTTCTGATTTTAAAGGTTATATAATTCTTCATAGAAGAAGAGACAATTACGTCGATTTCATGATCTTTGAACTTTCCTAGCTTTGTCATAATATGATGACCATCATAGTTTTTCGAGTTATGAAATATAACAGGAATTGTTTTATACTGCTTATAATTCAAGTTACATTCCATATGTACAGCTCCCCTGTATACATCTCTGATAGATGATTGTAATCATGTATGCGTTTCCAACCTAATACTTTTTCACAATTAGAACACAGATTATATAGTCTTTGTATTACTAAAGATTAAATTTAATATTTTATGTTTTAATTTTGACTACCCTACGTAAAGAGAAAATTAACCATTTATTTTAAAACAAAATAAAAAGTACTTTAAAAATATATTACTACTAACCTACTATATATCTACATACCTAGACCTTAGAATCAACTCGTATACTTTCTTTAGAAGAAATGAATTGAACTGCGTTCTTATCAGTGAATCTTATCTAGAATGTTATCGCGATCAGTGATGTCATCAAACCACGTGGTGAAGAATCTAGTTGAATTTAGATGAAGTCCAGTAAATCGTGCTTGAAATTTTTAGGTAATGATAAATTTATATATATATTTCTATATATATGTTTTGTATAACCAATATGTTTTAACTCATGTATTAATAGTTCATGTCTTGTCAATATATTTTAACAGGACTTGTTAATATATTTTATGCGATAAGATAAATTATATTTTACTTAAGTAGTAGTACATATTGAATTCATATCCTTCTTGTGGTCACTATGTATTTTCTGAATTGTATATTGTTAGCCTAAATTATATTGAAGCCATTTCTATGAAAATAGGGGAGGCAGCTATTAAATTTAGTGGAGTATAATTCATATATATTATGGGGTACTCTGTATTTTTAATATAATTTCTATTTTAGTATGACTTGTATCGAATTAGATTCATTAACCTATTTAATTAAAACCAATCTCCTATCGCAAGAATTTTTAAGGGTATCTCTTAATTACTGTTTTTAATTTTATTTCTTAGTTATTATTTTTCATTGAATACTCAATAAAGCATATATAACGAATCGAGTTGAATGTTTAGGAAAAAATTGTGCGTTCTTAAGTCATTTTGAAACAGGGTCCTTCAAACAGATCCCTTCACGAAACTTTTAACCCTGAAACAGGACACTTCACACAATGTTTCGTATTAAAAATAGACCTTTCACAAGCATACTAATGTATATACTTTTAATAGGATTTTAAAATGTTAAACGATATAAATATTATATCTAAATATAAATGAATTTTTTTTTACATTCAGTGAACAATTCTAGTCAAAATTCACGGATGTTCGAGCCTGTTAGTTAAATATATGCCGTACACTAATAAGATTAGCTAATGATTCATTTTCTCATATTGTTAATAGTAGCAATCATTTCTCATACTGTATTTTTTTGTATGAAGTATGAAAATTTATGATTCTGCTTTATAATACCTATTCATTCTGTATTCTACCCTATGCCTCATCCATGACGTCACAATAACCCGTGGTTTTAAGAGATAAGCGAATATATGTCATTCAGGGTCAAGGGAGCCGTGTCCTTAGCGAATTTGTGCGGATAAGTGCGTTTTAAAGCTAAGAAATACACAAAGCGTTTGGGGTCGTTCAAGGGCCCGGCGTTCTTTCTGAATACTAGTGAATATTCAGAATCAAGAGCTGAAGGGTTCATTTTGATCGACCAGATCTCCGGACGGGTTCGACCGGGTGGCGAATCACCGAACTCTCGGTGAAGGCTCATCCGACCTGTTTGGGGTTTTTGCACGGTGCGAAGAGCTTCGGGACCATTTTTGGTTTCGAAATTTTTTGTTCCCGTGTTCTGATCGCTCTCCTTTGATTAGACAAAGAGTCTGTGCGTCGACGTCGCTGCACCCAGCGGACTCTGAGTAGGTTTCCGAAAGCTACGTCAGAGCTAAAACAGAACTTTGTCGCTTGCAGAAACTGTCCTATTCTGCAAGGTCACCTGAAAGAAGGAAGTCAGTAGGGTTTGACTATGGATTGTAACTTGAAGGATATGACGGAACAAACAGCTGTTTTAACAGCTCAGGGCATTATGCCCGATGTTGAATCACAGGTCGAGATCGAAGACCAAAAGCAGCAGCTGCTCGCGATGTGTGAGTCGCCATTGCCCAGCGCTGCACACAAGGGAGACGGCGAAAGCTCGAGCCCAAGCGTCGTCTCATGCGACAGCAGGTGCACGAGCCCCGAGCTCCCAGCGTCTACCTCGGTAGATGCCGGATGTCAAACCGAAAGCAGAATCGACTCAGCCAGTTTATCTACTGCAGATATGGTTGAGTTCTCGGCTGTTTTCGTCGAGGATTCTCACGTCGCATTGACAGAGATCCTCGGGAGGATGGGTAAGGACAGAAACCTAACGGCGGCTAAGAGACAGAGTTACACGGAGCTCATTACCCCATTTATGGAGTATGTCTCGAGGCAGCACAGTTGGCTCTGTTTCCTCCACGGGAAAACCTCACAGAAGGGAGAGACACAATCTGACGGTTGCGACGTTGGTGTGGGCACAACGCCACATCGTACGAGGGACGTTCGCCGTATGTCAGATCGTCTCGCCCGGACGGAGGCGGTACGAACGCTTGGAGAGACGATAGTGTCAAAGAACTCGTTCTCAGACACGAAGTCAAAAATGGTGCAGACAAATCTTCCAAAAACGGCTGCCAAGTCCACCCAAACTGTCAAGTCAAGGAGGAGGAAGCTGCCCCGTAAATGGAAGGACAGGAAGAAGCGGAAGACGGACGCCTCAACGTGTCCACCTGCCGACGAACGACCCGAACAAAGCCTGAATAAGGCGGAGACCAGGGCGGTTCCGAAGGAGGGCGAACTTGAGCACACGTTCTCCGCGGACTCCTCGGAGAGGCAACCGGACGTCCCAACATGCCCTCCTGCCGACGAGCGACCCGAACAAAACCTCGAAGAGGTAGCGACTACGGTGGCTCCGAAGGAGGACGAACTTGGGCATACGGCAGACGCCTCGACCTCAGAACTTGCAAAGACGGCGGACCTGCCGACCGACGAGCAGCCCGAACAAAACTCCCGTCAGGGAGCAGAGACTAAGGCGGCTCAGAAGAAAAGCAGGACTGCTCGAAAAGCAAGGGACGATCCAGAGGTCCTTAGGGCTGCAGAAACTGACAAGGCCGGGCAAGACAGTCCACCCGCCGAAGAGACTTCCAAGCGACCTCCCAAAAGGAGGAAGCGAAAGAAGCCTCAGAGGGAGGACAGAGACACCCACACGAGTCAGAAGAAGCACCCAGATAAGGAACGTTCTTCCTCCAAGCAGGGAAAGTCAGGAAAGAAGTCGAAAGTGAGGAACCGTAAGGACAAGCTGACTTCTGAAAAGACGGACCCAACCTTGAACGCACGTCCAACAGGTGAAACTCCTCAAAAGGGAGAAGAACCTTGGACAACAGTCGTTAAAAAGTCGAGGAAGAAGCTGCAGAAGTCGGAACAACAGCGATACCCGAAAGATGGCCGAAAGGCTGACAGGATAGTTCCGACACTTTCTGGCGACAACGACCTGGGAAAATGGCGGCCCAAGGTCAGCGGCAAGGGTCTAAGTCTTCGACAAAGACCCCGCCGAAAGAGGAATTCATTTTCTTCGTTCGCCCAAAGGGGACAGGCGAACAAGTCGTAGCTTCTTCCGCTGAGACGCTCAAACTAGTAGCAAGCAAAGTAGACCCAGTGAGCTCCAGGATTTCCATCAGGAGCAATAGACCAATCTCGGGAGGCGGAATAGCCTTCCACGCTCAATCCGCGGAAGACCTCGCGAAGCTGGAAAGCGCACTGGAGAACACAGAGCTTGTGAAGGATCTAGCAGTAACAAAGCCCAGACGGCGTAGCCCTGAAATAATCATTTTCGGGGTCGATCCAAGTCTGCCAGAGGAACGGATAGTTGTTGCACTCCAAGAACAAAATGAATCCCTCAAAGATTCAACTCTTGAGCTGCGAACTTGTTTCGCTAGCGCGAGAGGCCGCAACGCTGTCCTCTGAGTAGACGGAGTTTCGTATCAGCGCTTGAAAGGGCTGCGTTCACTGCAAGTTGGCTGGGGTCAGGCGGTGTTCCGACCGAACCGACGTCCGTTGGTTTGCTATCGTTGTTGGAGGTACGGCCACACACGTTCAGTTTGTCACAGAGCGTCCCTCTGCGGGAGATGTGGGGCCAAAGGACACGAGATGATAGGCTGCACTCTACCACCGAAGTGCCCTAATTGTAGCTTTAGGAATTTGCGCAGAACGGAAGACGAGAAATTGTCGACCACTCACGCGGCAGGTTCCAAAGAGTGCCACATCCACCAGCTGGAGTTCGAGCGAATCAAAAGGATCCAAGATGGAGAGTAAAATTCATTTTGCCCATCTAAATTGTCATAAGGCTTGTATGGATCAACTCGGTCGTGATACGATCTCCCTGGGTTTGGATGTGGTCTCGTTGAATGAACCGCATGTCGCCGAAGGTTCTGTTAGCAGCACCCCCGAGGGCTACGTGCAAGTTCACTCCACAGGCAACCGCTTTCGGGCGGCCCTCTGGGTGAACAAGCGCATTCACTTCGTCTCCGTCCTAAGGCGTTCTGACGTGGTGGCTATCCACTGCAGATGGTCGGGGAAAGATGTGCTAGTGATAACATGTTACTGCGCTCCTTCCCAAGACATTGACCTTGTGCTCGTACCGTTGACGACCCTTTTAGGAACCTACCCGAATGACAATGTCATTCTAGTGGGTGACTTTAACGCTAAGTCAACGATCTGGGGGCAACGGCCGACAGATCCGCGAGGGCGAGATGTCATCGCACTCGCAATGAACGCAAACCTGGAGTTTGTCAATGACCCGGATAGCCTGTCCTCCTTCTTTGGTTCTCAAGGTGAGAGGTGGATCGACATCCTGTTGGTCCGGTTTTGCGCAAACCGCATTACCGACTGGAGGATATCCGAGGTCCCGTCGCTAAGCGACCACCGAATCATGATGTGGGATTATCACGGCAAACCAGCCAATCGCCTCCCGAGAGATGTCAGCCGTCGCTGGTATAAGAGGGACTTGGACTGGGGCGCATTCTCCCGCGATCTGCAAGCAGCGGATCTGATTCGGTACGAGTTTGCAACCCCTGATGAGGGAGTCGAATACTTGATGTCGACTTTGAGTTGGCTATGTCTCGAACGCAAAAAGCGCCGACCGGCAGTGCGTCGTGAAGCGTTTTGGTGGTGAGATCCGCTGGCCAGCCAGCGAAATCGGTTGCGTGCGCTTCGTCGACTCTACCAGCGAACGCTGGAGCCGGTGGAGCGGGGGAGACTTGGATCTCTCTACAAGCGTAAGCGGGCAGAGTACATGAAGGCGATCCTGTACGCAAAGCGTGCTTCGTTCCGAAGATTCATTTCTGAAGGACTTAGTACGGGCAAACTAGGCCAGGTAGTTGAGGTGGTGCGAGGTAAGTGGTGAAGGGAAGCCCAAGAAATGCTTGTGCTTCCATCCGGACAGGTAGTCTCGACTTGGGAGGAATCCCAGGCCGCACTTACAAGACACCATTTCCTATCAGCTGATGATGTTTCCCAGGTCGCATGCACTAAGACCGACGAACCGACTCTGTTTTCAATTCATGAACTTGAATTTGCAGTGGAATCGCTGCCGCCTGACAAGGCGCCTGGTCATGACGGATTCAGTCTCGCGATCGTCCGTGAGGTCTTGAGACACCACCCTCAGTGGCTGCTGTCCATGTACAACCACTGTCTGAGAGAGACTTGTTTCCCGCGAACATGGAAGCGGGCCATAGCTGTGTTCTTCCCCAAGCCGGGGAAGGAACGCAGTGACCCAGCGACCTACCGCCCTATTTGTCTTTTGCCGGCCTTCGGGAAGGTTCTAGATAAAATGTGCGCAACTCGGCTGGTACTATATTTGGAGTCCAATCGCCTGATCGACGCAAGGCAGTACGGCTTTCGCAAGAAGGTCAGTACGGTCGATGCTCTCCATCGTGTGATGGATTACATAGCTACCTCTAAGAGTCGTGGAGAATTCACATGTCTTCTCACGCTTGATATCAAGTCAGCATTCAATAGTGTTCGACGAACAGACATTCTCAGATTTCTGGAAGAATTGGGCGTCGAACCGTGGCTCCTTGGATTGATAGAAGACTATTTGTGGGATAGATCTATCATCCAATCAGATGACGGGGACCACTACTTTAACGTAGGAGTTCCCCAAGGTTCGTGTCTGGGACCATACCTCTGGCTAGTGGTTATAGAGTTCCTGTTGAGACGGTTGCCAGACGATGATGACGAGACCTATGTTGTTGTGGTCTTCGCCGATGACGTCTTCGTGGCCGCAAGACGAAGGGCAGTTATGGGGTTCGCGCCGTTGCTGGGACCGGTCCTCTCAAGGATCCACGCCTGGGCGACGGAATGCAGCCTCACATTCAGCTTTGAGAAATGCGGCTACACGGTTATGAAACCCATGGGCAAACTCAAACACGCCCCATCTATTCTATCCTCATGGAAGGAAACAAAATCGGCTTTAAATGGCAGATTTTGTACCTGGGTCTCATAATCGACCACCATCTTAGTTGTATGCCGCACCTGGCCGCCATCCAGGAGAAGGCGTTTAAAGTGTTGAATAAAATGAACCGTCTCTCAGGAGCCACATGGGGTCTGAGACCGAAAGTTAGAAAGATGCTCTACTCTATCATAGCGGAAAGAATCATTCTTTAAGCGGCATCTATTTGGTTTTACTCAAAGAAGGTAGTGGTTGCAAACAGGTTGCTTAGCATGCAAAGGAGCCTACCCCTTTGCGTAACTAAATGTTACGCGACAACCTCCACGGATGCTCTTCACGTCTTGTCAGGGGTTCTCCCCCTCGACTTGCGTGCAGGGCTGGAAAGGGACTACACGGCCCTTGTCCGATGGAAGAAGAGCGTTGACGGTACCGGATTAGACTCCGAGTCGGTCGACCTCTGGAGGCCCACTCCCAGACTTGAGGATCTCTGGAGAGTCCGTTGGACCGCGGATTTGGAACCGCGGACTAAGTGTTCGTACTACACGGACGGATCCAAGCAGGAGAACAACACAGTAGGCTGTGCGTTCCTTGCAGTGTCAGAGAACCAAGTACATGCGGAGAGCCAGTTCCGTCTCTCCGATGGGGCGGAAGTGTTTGCGGCGGAGGTCCATGCGATCAAAGAAGCAATCACCCATGCCCACAGGAGAGGTCTCGGGGAGCTCGACGTCTTTTCAGACTCGAGATCGGCGCTTCAAGCGCTTCACGGACTTGTGCCTCAGCACAAGGCCATTGCCGAGATTAGGGATCTGATTAAAACAACAGGAATTGAGGTTCATCTGCATTGGGTCCGGGCCCATGTTGGTCACATCTTTAACGAGAGGGCGGACAAGTTGGCAAAAGAAGCCACTGCTCGACATGACGTCGATGTAGTGATTCCAGTCACGCGCCGCCAAGCCAAAAAAGACCTCTTTGGACGTGCCTTGTCCGAGTGGCAAGAGAGATGGGACCAATCTGGGACCGGGCGCAAGAGCTATGAATCTTTCCCACGCGTCGGCATTCGTCGACTGCAGGGCGATTTCTTCATTAATCAGGTCTTCACGGGACACGGCACCTTTGGCGATCATCAGGCTCGATTCTTTCACCACGACTCTACATGTTTTTGTGGGGTTGAGGTGTGTGACATCAGCCATGTGCTCTTCCGGTGCGAGCTCTGGAAGTCTGTGCGGGAAAAGTACTTTCCTCGTGACTTTCGGACGCGAACGCCGCGCGATCTCTGCCTGTGTGGCTACGCAAGAAAGGGTGTCAGGTTGATCATTCACCGACTCCTTATGCGTACACTAGATCGCAACCTTGGTCGCCAAAGAGCAGGCCGTAATCACCGAGCTCTTCCACGTCCACACTTGAACGCACTGCAAAATGCCCGTGGTCCCCACGGTGCAGGACGTAGAGGTAGAGGTAATGGTGCAATAAGTACGCAGGCTTGAGACTCGTCTCATAAGCCGGCAGTTGTCTGTGATAAATGGGCTAGTCACAGTTGTGTATATATATATGTTGTTGTAGTTAAAGTTTGTTGTTGAAGTTTGAAATGTTTTTAAGCATTCTAGTCAATAGTTGTTGTTGTTGTAAATTTTAAAGTTTATATGTTGTTGTACTAATCCTTTCCCTTTCAGGATCCACTGCAAAAGGGAACGTGACAACCTCTGTAGGTTGCTCACACCCCTCGAGCTGTGGTAAAGCAAGAGCCGTTGTGGTAGCTCGACATATGACCTAGCGACCGTCTCCCCCTATGGGGTCTCGCGAGCGAAGTCGTCGGGGGTTCCATGGCGGTTCATCAAGGTTCCGTCTCTGCGGAAGTTTCCTCCAAGATACGGGGTTACTGCCGCGACGACCTATGTCACCAACCTTGGTAAAATGACCTGGGGGTCCGCAGTTGGGGAGCGGCCTCAGGCCGATCGCAGCGCCGGGCGAGAGAAAGCCCTGGTGCGTTAAAAGCCCTTCAGAGGCTTGGGTGCGATGGTCGTTTACGCGCGTCGGAGACCCCAGTGGGCGACTGACGGCGCAGGATAGTTTTACCGTTCAGTTGTTGTGAGACAAGCATACATTCGAGTTTGGATGAAGTCCAGTACATTATGGTTAAAATTTATATGTAAGATATATTTATATATATTTTTTTCAATATTAAAAACAAAGATTTTTTAAATAATGCCCTAACTAAATAGTACAATATATATATATATATATATTATAAAAACAAAGTCAAAAGGTTAGTTATTTTATTCATTCCCCAAAAGAAATTTTTAAGTTATAATAGTATAAACCCAATTTAGTATAATTTTCTATACAAAAAGCCTAAACGAATGTAATTTTAAAATATTTAAAGTTTAATTCATATATCTATCTGATAGGGGACCCTGTATTTTTCTACCATAACGTGTATCAAATTCATTAAAAACCCGTCTGTTTGCCTCAAAATTCTTAAGGGAATGACTAGTTCTTATTTTTTCAATGAAGTATTTTAAAACTTAACAGATTAATAACTATATATGAAATAATTCGCATACATTTACGGTTTTAAATAGCTCATTTCATACATTTACCTACCTAAAATGTGACAGAAACTGATTAAATTTGAGAAAAGCCCAATAGCCGCATTTCTTGTCGCGAAGTGATTCATCGTGACAAGTCGAAGCAAGATCTTCGCTTATCTGCTAATATGACTCATTGTGATTCAGCAGTCCGTCTATTGAGGGGATAGCCCTCTGTTTTTCTTAGTTTCAATTCTAAAAAATATATATTTTAAACGTTAAACTAAAAAGGCATACGTGTAAAACCTATTTTTACATCGCATGAATACGTACTCATTTGAAAATAGCAGTCTATTTCTTACAATATCTGTGGAGTCATAATATTTTTACAGGGTATATTGTGAAGGGTCCTTTTCATTCAAAGAGTGATGTTAGATTTTTATGAAAGGTCAATATCCCTCGTATTTCTGTCGCCGTAATATAATATGAATCTATTGGATTTATTTTGTGAAGGGCTTTGGAATTCAAATAGGGCTATACTATTTTGTGAAGTGTTCTGGGATAGAAATAGTCGCATTATTTTGTGAGCAGGGTTTAATATCTATAACTTTTCAAAGTTTCTTTCGAAGGGTCCGTGTATTTCGAACCTATCGATGCGCAAGCTGTACTTTTAGCCTAACTTGAATTGAAAAAAAAGGCGATTATCTGATTATTATCTGATTTTAGGAAGGGATCTTATGCATAATTGGATTTTTTGTGAAGGATGCTTTTTTATTCTAAAGGGGATCTGTTCACTATTTTAATTAACTATGTACTAGCTGGTAAAATTATATTTTGTTCACATAACATTTCGATAATGTTGGAAAATGATTCATGAATTATGGCGCTAGGCATGATTTTTCATTCTTGCTTATTTTATATACACGTTAAAATTCTTCTTTTTATATCACTCTATATTTTTTATGTGTATTGTTAGGCTATCGAAGGGCCCCTCTGGGTAAAGAAAAAGGGTGGGGGGAGGGGGCGAGCTGTTAAACTTAGTGCTGTATAATTCCTACGGGACCCTGTATTTTTTACTATAACCCCCAGTGGTGATTCCTGGGACCAGGAAGTTTTGACTCTAGGTCACTTCTAGCTAAAAGCTCACACCTGAAGGCAAAATTTATTTCAGTTGAGAGATATATCTTAGATTACTTTCAGTTGAAAATCCTACTTTTGGCGACTTTTAAAACTAAAAATTCTATTTTAACTCTAAATTCTATTTTTCGTTTAAAAGGAAAAAAATCTTAATACCTTTTTTAATGCATGAATCATTATTTCTAACATATATATTGAATAGCCTATTCTAGTTTTTAAAAAAAAAATCGCAAAAAAATTCCCCAATTAAAATTAATTAATATTTTTAATTAATCATTCACTTCTACTGCACTCCTATTCAAACTGCATACTCCCGTTGAAAAAAAAATTGCTTCGAAAAATTTCTAAGTCTCGCAATTAAAATTAATTAAATTTCTAATTCACAAACTGAAAAAATATGTCCCACCCTACTCTAGTTGAAAAAAAAAATTCCTTCGAAAAATTTCTAAGTTCCCCAATTAAAATTAATTAACACAAATCCTTAATTAATCCCCTTATCTTAGGTGGTGGAGAAGGGCGCTTCGGGAGGTGGGCACTTCGGGAGGTGGGCACTTCGGGAGGAGGTGGGCACTTCGGGAGGTGGAGGGCACTTCGGGAGGAGGAGGGCAGGTGCTGCACTTCGGGAGGAGGGCAGCCCTCCCTCCTCTCTCCTCCGTGCCCTCAGCCCTCCTCCTGAGGCCGGATCCCCATTTTCTCTCTATCAGAAAGTACATTTTATGTCGCTGAAAATACCTCATAGATATAAAACAGTTACTTTCTTCAGTGGCTTATGATAATTCTGTTGAACCTTAGACTGTTGCACCTACAAGCTTATCTGGCCCCGAAATCCAAATCAAACTTCTAGTACTAGCAGTTTTACAACAGTGTCATATTCACGTAACAATAAGACTCTTGAGAAAAGGTGCCAAATGAAACAAATATCAACTATTGCATAATTTGTTGGCAAAGTTACTTAAAAAAGCTAGCAAATTAAATTCATTTTCATTTTTCATTTGAAAATAAATTGCTGAGCAAAAATTCCGGATTTTGATTTAGTTTTGGCAACGCTAAAGTATTAGCAACGGTAAAGTAAATTTTACCATTTTAAAACATTATACGCAAAAATGTCCATTTATTCTCTATGAAAATAACGAAATTTTGAATTATTAAGAAAAATATTTGAATTAAAAAAAACAGCCTATGTTCATTTCCGGGTTATAATCAACCTATATGCAAAGATACATGATCATTAAATACTTCATTTTGACGCTGGCTTCAGCCTAACATTTGCACACAGTCGGATTTATAATATTATTAGGATATATAGATCAGCTATACCTGATATACAGGGTGTTCAAAAATTCTGGAAACGGTTAAATTACTCAAGAAATATACATTGGATTGAAAAACGAAAAATTGCATATTCAATATTTTTGAAAAATCTTTTTAGAGATATCAAAGTTGCCCCCCCCCCTAACTCTGGCCCCCTAGAGGGAAAGGGGGCAACTTTGAAATCATAATGGTAACCCCCTTTTTTATTGCAGATTCGGATTATACGGGAAACTAGTCGGAAGTGCCAATCCCAATTCTTTCTTCTATCTCATACATTTTAATATTTCAAAATTTGGTATCAGAGATCCAATAACATCAATAGTTTTCGCTTTTATGTTGTACGTACAAAGTGTTGTTGTAAAAAGCGCCGGATTACCTTCGCTGCACGAGCAGTCGATTTACAACAAAAATACGAAAAATCAAGAAAATCGCACAAAAACTGCTATCACAGCGCCCTCTTCTGTAAGGAATAGCCCCAAATAAAATTGTGACCCGCACGATACAATAAAAAAACATACGCATGAAATCTGGTTCAATTCTATACATCACTTCATACACTTATCAATAGTACAATAATGGAAATGGCATAAAATTTCCTGTTGCAACGCCTCCTTCCGGCGGAATACCTCCAAATTCAAGAAAGACCTGCTGAACAATCACAAACTTAAAAATAAAAAAAATTCAATTCTCAGCATAACTTCATACACTTTTTTGACAGACATTTTGTATAAACATGTTTTTCGGGACGTCTAAAATGTGTAAATCCGTCAAAAACAGGAAGTCGAAAAAATTTTCGATTACAATATTTTCTTTTATTATAGATAGAAAAAAAAATAACAAATAGGACATTGATTCTGCTCTTGTTAGAGCAATTTATGCATCAGGAACTCCACTCTCAATAACTGAAAATAAATAGTGTCAACAAAAATTTAAATTAATTAAAACGGCATATGAGTTAACCAGCAGGTATTCCCTTTCAAAATTTCTAAAAAGTTGAGCATCAGTTAAAAGAAGCATTATGCATATCATTAATGTCCGATGGTTGGACAATTATTAGAGGAGATGGTGTTATGAACTTCAAGAAATGTACAATGAAACATGTGTTTTTTTAAGAGTATTAATGCACCAGACAAAAAACATACTGCCGAATACATGAGCAAGCAAATGATTCAAGTCATTAAAAAGATTGATTTTGAGAATTTTTTTCATTATTCACTGACAATGGAAGAAGAATGGAAAATTGTAGCAGAAAAATACCCAAATATAACAACATTGGGTTGCTTTGCTCATGACATGAAATTAGATACGTATGACATTATGAGTCTTCAAACTAAAAAAAAATTTCCTTAAGAAGTCAAAAAGAGTTGTGAAACGCATTAAAGAAAGTCATATATATTATCCCCTTCATTTAAGATGAAGCAAAATTAAAAATTATATAAGAATAAAGCATGAACTCTCAAAGTAAAATAAGAAATTGCTATAAAGAAATATCTAAATATGCATAAAGAAATCCGGTGGCTAATATTAGCTAATGATGTGTCCTGGGTGCAATAACAAAATTCCTTGAAGATTTTAAAGCCTGTAAAAATAGCTGTATCAAAATCTGAATCAAACGAAAGTTTTTTGCTGTCTGATGTTCACAACTTTGATCTACTATAGTCGATGCAATCATTAGTAATTTAACTACTTCCCCTTAAATTTCCAGAAAGAAAATATAGAATTTTTTAAAAAGGAGAAAATATTTTGTTGCCAGGAAATCCATGAAGCAGCAAATTTATTAGATCCACGCAAACATAAGTAGTGTTTGTCAGATGATGATATTTTTAATTATTTTTTATTTCATCACAAAAAAGCTGATCATCTTGAATTACATATTGGAAAATTTATGTCCAATGGGGCATAATTCAGAAGTTCATCTGGTTTTGTAGCAGAAAACAAATATGGAAATTAGTAAAGCACACTAATCCTCAAATATTAAATTTTCAACTTTGCCATTTCCATTAAATTGGTATTGTTGAAATAATTTTGCTCATTGATGTTAATGAAATGCTACTTGCTGATCTGGATTTTTCACTGAACGACCTCTAAATCCTTCCATTTTATGACAAGTTCCTTCAACGTCAGCAGCATGTGAAAGAAGTTGGTCTGCATTTGGAAATATGCGCACAAAATTTCGGAATAGGCTGACAACAGCAAGTGTTGAAAAACTGGTTGCTATACGCTGGCATTTGGACCAGTATTCCAACTCAGTGTCCATCTTCCAGCAATGCAGAATCAGTTAATTCAGATTCTGACTCAGAAAAAGGACAGTAATAAAGTTAAATATAAATTTATCCTCAAGTTAATTGAACAATTTGAGAAATTGAAAGCTAAAAAGTTCGTTATTATTTATTTACTTTTTATTTTTTATATAAAAATGTTTTTTTTTTTTTTTTTAAATGAAAGTTATAAAACAGGTGGATTTTTGCACACTTATAAAAATTGTTTTCAGCAAAATTTGCACAGAAAATTGCTTACAGTTTATTCGCAAAGTTCATTTTTGTGCATTTATATTTTTAAAAAAAATACTGTTAGGTGGCTAAGAATATATGATTGAGCAAAAGATAGAAAACAGCAAAGAAAATATAATAGAGAAAATAATTCAAACTGTATGTTATTATTATATATTTTTTACAATATTTCTGTCGATTATCATCTGATTACATGAAAATTGCAGATATGGCAATAAAAACAAAATCTATTTTTCAAATATTAAATTTTAAACTTTGCCATTTCCATTAAATTGGTATTATTGAAATAATTTTGCTCATGATGTTAATTAACTTCTACTTAATTATGTTACCATGGACCTGATTAGGTTTTTTTCACAAGATCGTGCATGAAATGTGTCTGTGTGTATACTTGCAAAAAAAAATATATAATTATTTTGTGAGTTTGAAATTATCATTATATTTAGCTTCTAATTTAGACATATTTAATAAACTCCTTTGTACATGTATACAGCTAGATAAAAGGTTCATTGGTGATTTCACTGTTTTGTGATAGTTCTTTTTTAACACTTTCCAACCTAGTTGAAAAGTGTTTATGACTTCGGTTTGTCTGCCGTACGTTGTCTGCCGACTGGCTGTCTGTCCGTGCTCTAACTCCCGTAAATATGCTCGGATTGCCCTGCAATTTTTATACGTTATTGTCGTTATCTATAGCATGTTCCCTATTTAAACTGAAGTGTGTAGCACTTAAAGTTTTCTTAGAGGGACACCCAAAATAATTCCGTTACATTATGGTCTTTGGGGAAAAATCATTTGCGGTTCATTTTAATGATGTTACGCAATTTCAAACACATTGTAATTGATACATATCACTAAGGTGCATTACAAGAAGCTTAATATGGAATAGGGTGTGCATAACACCTATAGTTACTTTACAGGGTCAGTCAAAAGAAATCCGTTACATTACGTCTATGGAGAAAAATCGTTTGCTGTTTAATTAAATAATGTTTCACTATTTTAAACGCTTTGAAATTTATATATATCACTAAGGCGCATTACAAGAGGTTTACTGCAGAATGTTGTGTGTATAGCAGTCATCGTTCATTGACAGGGACACACAAAAGAATTCTCTTCTGTCTCTTAACAATAATTCCTGGAAGTGCTTTTTAAGTTGCTGAACGCGATTTTAAATTTAACTCACGTTTTGTCTATTACTTGGTGTGTATAAATTCTGTAGAGCATATACAGGGCAGCACAAAAGTTGGCAAACACATTTCCGTTTATTGACAGAAACTCCAGAAGGAGAATTTTAAACTGTGCTACGCGTTTCCTATCTAAACTAAAATTTAGCATCATTTGTAGTATATATACAAATCTATAGATCCTATACAGGGCTGAATAAAAGTATTCGGATATTTTTCCGAATATTGTATATGTTGGAAATTCCAGAAATTACGTTTTTAAATAGGTTATGCGTTTTCCAAATAGTTTATTTAGATGTTATCTTTCAGCTTATTAAACGGTAATGATTTGTAAAATTATTTTGGAAGCGTTGGAAAGTGTTACATATTCTATACTTGACACATGATTTTTCGTTCTTGTTTATTATTACACTTGTGAAAGATTCAATTTTGAAATTGACAATTTTTCTAAAATGTTTATATTTTTAAGACAAAGTTTTTTTGTACAGAGACCTATGTTGCAAACTAAAAAAAAAAAAAAAAAAAATTGAAGGTTCCTTTAAAGGACTCAAGTTATTCCTGAACAGATCCTTGGTTACACATCATATTTTCATATTAATATTTTAAATGAAACACGGAATCAATGGAACACTGAACACGGAAATATATAATTAAAAATATATAAATAAATAATTACCCCCTCGATAAAAACCCCGCTTTTTCCCCAAAATTTTCCTGGTTGTTTTCGAACATTCCCATTTCTGTTAATTAACAGTAAAAACATACAAATATAAATTAGGTGCATAAACAGAAAAACACTACAGTATAAACATGTAAGCATTGCAGAGTACTTACCTTGCTTTTTGGAAAGATTGCTTAGGTGAAACATTCACTCACTGAAGTCGCCACTCACCGACGTGAAAGTAAAAGAAGAGCAGCCGTCATAGTTCTGTGTTGCCACTAGGATAGATGTAAGGTTTAACCCAAATTATTGATTATTTTGGTTTGACTTTACCCTGTACACAGCAATGGGATTTTACGGTAACGAATTTTTCGGTTAAACGTCTTGAAACTATTTGCTTTAACGGATATTTTGGTAAAATGTTGAACTTCTAATTTTAAAATTGTAACAGAGCATTGTTTCACCAAGTAATAAAAAAATCACGCTTTTTTAACTAAGGTTTTAATGTGATTGTGCCCCATATTATTTTATAATTCTGTGTATCCACATGAGGAGTATCTTCAGTACTTTTTGAAAAAATTTCAAATACGCTGATGAAGACCTTCCTTGTTAGACACAATATATTAATTTCAGTGTTGAAAGTTTTAAATACACCCGATTGCATGTTAACTATATAAGGATAGAAATTGAAATTTTATTTCAAATCCTAAAGTAACTGTTTCTTGCATTCTAGGTAAGCCTCTATTAGAACTGGCATCATTGTCTTTGACTGGAAACAAACTCAGAAGTTTAAGAAAGATTCTAAAGTATAAGGAGATCATTGAACTTTATGTTGTGGAAAACCAAATCCAGTATTTGAGCGACGAAGATTTAAGATTTGTTTATAAGACAAGAATTTTATATCTGCGAGAAAACCAAATACGAAGGATCGATACAAATACGTTCAAACCCTTCAGAACGAGCCTGCAGCTTTTGGATTTGAGCTCCAATTTTATTAAATCACTTAACGGAAGCATAAGATATCTATCTCAATTAGCAGAGTTAGATTTAGAAGATAACTTAATACAGGTAACAGTTTTCTTCTTGATATACGTTCATCCTTTTCGAAATTCTTGAGCTTTCCTAAATCTTTTTTTCTTTTTTTTTGGTTTACGATGAAATAATAAAAAATTATGTGCGTAATGTGCAATATGTTAGCCATTTTGGTTGACAATAAATTGGTATTTTTCAAGTAATTTCCTGATTTTTGTTTCATAAAGCGGGTTATTTTTTCACCAAAACAATTCTACCAGGTGCATTTTTACAATGCTTGTCTTCTGAAATACTTTTTGTATCCAAAGAGTTTTGCACAAACTGAAAAAGATAGTAATACGATGGCGCTGTGTTATGTGTTTATGGCGGGTGTGAGATCACATCCAATCAAGCTCCAGTATTTCTGCAGAGTGTCCAAAAAAAGTAATATGCGGCCTTCTCTTATCATGGTGAAATACAATACTAGCTTTCCGATTTATCAAATAAAAAATGTTTTTGCTGCAACAAAGTGTCCAGTTTGATTAATCGCAGCCTGTACACATCAGGGTTTGTCAGTTTGTTATGTAGTAACAGCTTCAAAATACACAATTCCCTTGTAACCCTTTAAATGAGAAACATGACCATGAATATCACGGTTGACAGTGTTTTAATTGGTTCGTGAATTTGACGTAAATTAATATTTTGGACATGAATTAATCTTTTTTTTTGCGTTGAACGTTACTGTATACATATTTTTCATCACTAATTATCACTTTATATATATATATATATATATATATATATATGTGTGTGTGTGTGTATGTGTGTGTGTGTGTGTGTGTGTGTTACCGTGAAAGACCGAAATTGGAGAATGTAGACTTTCACCAGTGAATGTCAACAAACACCAAATACGTCGGTGAAAGATCGAATAGTTCATTACATTCTTGTACATTCGGACCCTCACCGGTGTATGTCGACAATCACAGATATGCTCTGGTGGAGGTTGCAATAAATAAGATTTGAATCACATAATTTAGTAAGTTTTTTATTTCTATTATTTTATTTTCTCATTTAGAACGTACTGTATAATTAAGTAAGTTTCTAACTTCTATTATTTTCCTTTCTGATTTTGAATGTACTGTATAATTAAGTAAGTTTTTACATTCTATTATTTTCATTTCTCATTTTGAATGTACTGTGTGTTTTAAGTTTTTAGTCATTCCTCTCAAAAAGAGAGGCGAAAAATTTATCGCGACTGAATTACGGAGAAAAAAATATAAATCTCGGACATGTTCAACATTCACCATTAGTGCATGGTGAATGTCGACATTTACCGGTGTAAGTCAGAAATAAGGGTATTTAGCAAATATTTCGGTCATACACCAAGCGACTATGTGTTATATATAGTTCCGACTTGTTTAAGATCAGATCCTAAAGGTTGATTTTTTGTGTTCAATGCTTTTCTTTCAGTAAATGTGGATTCCAAACGTTAAAGGGTCTCAGTAGTCTTACTTTTCCTCCGAAGATTCAAGTTTGCATCATGTCACATTTTATTTTATTTCTTATTTCATATAACACACAATAAAATGAAATTTGTACCACTAATAGGTCAATATCTGCTTGATGTAACATAATAATTTCAATGTTGTACAGTTCATATTTAATTATTTTTAAAAAGTTTGAATTTTTAAAACCAGTAAAAACAAAAATTTTTCTCCTGGTATCTACTGCGCGCTAGGTTGTAGAAAAAATACTGCTTCAAAAATAACAAACAAAACTGATAATGATGTGTAAAATTGATATATCTTGAACTTATACTTCAATTTCAAGCAATTAAACTTTTTTTTTAAATTTAAATTTAAATTTAAATTGTAAAATGTTTAAAAAATTCATTTCTTTGTTCAATAGATGATAATTTAAAAAGAATTAAACTTTTAATTGCTTGAAAATGAAGTATAAGTTCAAGATACATCAATGTGACATCATTATCAGTTTTGTTTGTTATTTTTGAAGCAAATTTTTTTCTACAACCTTGCGCGCAGTGGATACCAGGCAAAATTTTTTTTACTGTTTTTTAAAATTCAAACTTTTTTAAAATAATTAAATATGAACTGTACAACATTGAAATAATTATGTTAAATCAAGCAGATATTGATCTATTAGTGGTAAATCTTTCATTTTTTGGGGTGTTAATTGAAATAAGAAATAAAAATAAAATGTGACATGATACAAACTTGCATCTTCGGAGGAAAAGTAAGACTACTAAGACCCCTTAAGTTTTTTTAAGCGAAATTAACTATTGACTAACCATACAGAATTTTTACTGGTCGGTGAATAAATTTTATCCTCCAGGATCTGAGGTTAAACATTATTTCGGTTGAAGTCGAGTTGAAGAGCCGAATTTAGCCAAAACCTACTTCACATAAATCTTCCGGACTATTTTTTTGGCGGTACTGTTCGACGTCCTTTGATTTTTTTCCACTACATAATCTTATTTTAATGACGATTAACTAATAATTTATTTTTCATTTTCTTCTTACTTGTTAAACAAATTTGTTATTACTATTTTTATATACATAACAATTTACTTAAAGGTATTTAAATTCGATAAATTTAAATTTTACCAAATGCACATTCGTAAATAAAAATTTTAATATTTTTCTAGAGATTTTCCTTTCCACTAGATAACTCACATTAACCCATTCGCGGTCAAGCTATTTCCATTTTTTTTACTTGGAAAGTGTTATCCTGGGATGCACTCAGCATCTTTATAAATGGTCAAGGTTCTAACATTGTTAAAAGTTTAGCAACAACATGGTGAAATTGCTTTCTCCCCTGTAAAACACCTCTGGTAATGAATGGCCTATTGAAGTCCAGTGTGAGCGCATCTGGTTAGACTTGTCAAGTTTAGTTTCTGAGCGTGATTGATTTCCTTATAACCCCCCTTCGAAAAACTCCTTGTACTGTGTAAACAGGTAGGAGACATTCTATTCGCATTTACATAGAAGGAAAGAAAAAGAAATAGAAAATGTTATATTTCCATTTGAGTTTAAAAACTATCGAACAATAAATTCTAAACTATTTCGTAAATAACTTGCTTTATATTAATGAGTTAAAATCTAATGTGTTAATATTTTATCCCAGTAGGGATATTTAATGAAACACTGCCTCTCATTCCACAAATAACACTTGATTATTAACTATATCATCACTGTAAATATAACCTAACGAAGTAGAATCTTCTAACATGTGGTGTCAGATTCAGTTAAATTCAGATATAGATTATTTTATTTAAATTAAATCAAACCTACAAAGAATAATTCTTTATGTACCTAAGATGCCTTAGATTAAAGACTTTCTAAATAAGATAATTTTAAAACAAATGGTTGTTATATTTTATATTATTATTTACTTCCTTTTCTTTCTTTTCTTTTCTCTTTTTTTCTTTTTTGAGCAATTTATTTACTTATTTAGTAGCTTCGGGATAATAAGCCTCTTTAGGTAGCTTTCAATACAAAAAGCTACATATTGCAGCCGTTCGGAGGAAAGCAATTCCAAAAAATTTTGGTATATTTTCCACCTATTATGACCCCCAGACCCCCAAAACACCCTCCGTTAACAATATATATATATATATATATATATATACCGTATATACTTGTGTATAAGTCGACCCCCTCCCCCCCCCCCAAATTCTTACGCAAAATTTTGGAAAAAATTTAATTTTCGTGTATAAGGCAATTTTGTAATCGAGGATTAAAAAAAAAAAAAAAAAAAAAAATCATTAAATTAGTAATGGCAATCTTTTTACGTTTCTAATCAGACTATCTTTTTTTTTTTAATTCAACAATTTAAAATTGTATAATTATGTAAAACTAAAGAAGCTCAAACTATTGAAAGCTATTTAATAATTACATGCTTTTTTGAAAATTCTATTCATGCCTTATTTACAAGAGTAAACAACTTCTTAAACTGCTAAAATATCATATATTCTAATACGAGCAAATCTTGTGTGTGTTATATATATATATATATATATATATAAAAACTTATTGCAAAAATTAACCATTGAAACAGAAGTAACTGACCAAATGCAATGAAATTATTATCCCAAATAGCTATGTCAAATTACACATTATAAAACATAGTCCTAACAAATGAAGTATTTATTCAAAAAGTGAAACATAAGTAAAAAAAAAAAAAAACACAAATGCAAGCTTATAATGTAATTTACTTTTTCAAAGGCTGGGAAACCACATTATAAGCTAAGAATGATTGTTTTCTGTAATTGTCACAAGCTTAAAGCCAAAATTTTGTGACAATTCCAAACCGTAACAATCATTGGAAAGAAATTGAAAAAAAAAAGGATACCTTTGAAAATAGAACACTACAAATCAAACGGAAGAAAATAAATCCATTTATAAACAAATAAATACAAAGGAAGACAAAGAAAATCTATACATTACAACATAAATTTGTCCAGAATCCGAAGCCAAAAATGTTTTGTGCTAAGCACATGGTAAAGTGAATAAGTGAATTCAAACGTACAAGTTAAAATTACAGTTAATTTTCTAAAAGTAGCAGTTATTAATTTAACCATTGTGATTTTAACTATTTCTAATTTAAAATATAAAAATACAAATAAATAATATAAAAACTATAAATTCATTTACTAAAAATATTTTTTAACTTAAATAATTTTAATAAATATATTATATTATTGGAATATTTAAAAATTTCACTTGTATTCCAAGTTTTCAGTTAAAAGAGAAAAAAAAAATTGTGAAAATTTATATGGTGCTGCCATCTGGTTTTATAATAAACAATAACTAAAAAATAATACTAAAGAATAATAGTAATAGTTTTTTTAAAATCATTATATGGTGCTGCCATCTAGTTAAAGATTAAAACAATATCTAAATAACTATTAATTATTTTAATTAAGTAAATTTTCAGTATAAAATTATTTTATCTATTTATTTTTACATATGTCAACATTTAAATAATTTCAAAACATAAATAAACCCATAAAATCTAAAATATTATTGTAGAAGTCAAATTAAATTTTCATTTTATAAATAATTATATGCAAGCTTAAAAGATTTACCAATATGACTACATGCACTTATTGGAACTAACATCTTGCAAAATTTTATTAACCCTGAAAAATAAAATTAGATTTTCCTTTTATAAATAACAATGCAAGTTTAAAAGAAATACCAAAATGGCTACACACACTTAATGGAACTAACATCTTGCTAAATATTATTTATTCTGAAAAATAAAATTAGATTTCACACACTGATAGCTAAAAATAACCAAACATTTCCAATATGTTAACCTCACGTATTGAATCTAATATCTTGCAAAAAATAAAAAATAAAAAAGCATTTAACTAAATTGTTAAATGTTCTCTACCTGGCAAGGGAAAAAAAAAAACATTAAATCTCCAATATGGCAACGCACTTATTGGAACAATATTATATTTAAAGTTCTCTCCCTAGAAAAGAAAAAAAAAATTAGAATTTACTATTTAAATTTTTTAATTAATAAAAGATATTTAACCAAAATATTCCCACTCAGCTCTCACATAAAGGAATTCATTCTTTAGCCAAATATATCAGTAATCAAAATGTAAGTGTTTTAACAGATAGAATGTGCAAACATATAAACCCCAATGAAAGCAAAATTTATATTCGTAAAATTGACTTAACTAAATAAAAGGGATAGCCATATTCTACTGCATGTTGAAGAATAAGTTTTAAATTTTGAGTTTTAAAATTATTAGAACAAAGATTGTTTATTCTATGTGCAAAATTTAGTAAAATATTTACAAATACTGATTTATGTATACAAGACTTATAATTAGTAAATAAGTTAACTTTAAATGTAAAATCATTTCTTTTGTCATAAATGTCAAACAAAATTTTATTATCTTTAAGAATTATCTTAAGATCAAGAAAATTAATTTCATTATTTACCATAAGGTTGAAACTATAATTTAAATTTTTATGATATTTTATTGGTAGTAAATAATTTGAATTATTATTAAAATAGAAGACAATTATATCATCTATATAACGGTACATTTTACAATTAGCAATATGTGAATTACGTTCATAATAATATAAATATAATTCTGCAAGAATTGAAGAAACAATACCACCCTGTGGTAATCCACAGCATTGAATATATATATTCTCATTAAAAACAATATAATTATGATGTAGAATAAATCTAGTTAAAGTTTTAAAGTAATTTAAAGAAATGTTATTTTTTAATTTTATGGAATCCTTGTATTCTTTGTATAATAAATTGACAATCCTGAACATATCCTTGATATCAATATTATTAAATAAGTCATTAAAGTCAAACGTCTTCATGTAAGTTATGTTATTTAAATTTTTTATATTATTGACAAGTTGAAAACTATTTTTTATGCTAAACAAATTATCTTTTAGTTTTGTAAGTTCAAACAATTTAGTGAGAATAGTTAATAGAAATTTACTTGCATTATTATTATACGTATTACAGCCTATAGTTACAGTTCTAAATTTTATAGGAGTTTTATGAAATTTAGGTATAACAACAATGTATGGATAATTAAAGTTGTAATTTTTAATTTTTAGCAATTTATAATATTGAAATATATGTCGATTATTAATAATTGTATTAAGATTAGTTTTTTTAAAATTTAAACTTGTATTTATTGCATTAGATATTAGCTGTGAATAATATTTTTTGCAGATGAAAGCATAGTTGTTTGGTGATTTATCAACATAAGTAATAATAAATTTGTTTTGTAAATTCTTTATTTCACTATTTAGTTGTTTAACATTAAAATTAAAATTTTCCATATTTCTGAAAAGTTCAACATTTAAATTACTTAATACATTTAATTTCCATTCTTTAAAAAATTATGCAAATTTTATCTTAAAAACGGCTCTAACGATTTTGACGAAATTTTGTATCCTACCGTTTTGGGGCACCAGAAAACCATTGGGCTAGGTCACATGTTCGAAAAAATTCGATTAGCGAGTCATTTTGGGTCATTTTGAGTCATGGCCAAGCTAATTGTATCTAAAAAACTGTTCATACGATTTTGAAGAAATTTTGTATCCGACCATTTTCGGGCACGAGAAGACTATTGGGCTGGGTCACATGTTCGAGAACTTTCGATTAGTGGGTCATTTTTGGGTCAACGCGAGTCAAATTAATTTTATCTAAAAAACGGCTCTAACGATTTTGATTAAATTTTGTATCCTACGAGTTTAGGGCACGAGAAAATCATTGGGCTAGGTCACATGTCCGAGAAATTGCGATTAGTGGGTCATTTTGGTCATGGGTCATTATGGGTCAAGCTATTTTATCTTAAAAACAGCTCAGACTATTTACACTAAATTTTGCATCCTATGGTTTTCGGGCACGAGAAGACTGTTGGGCCAGGTCACATTTTCGAGAAATTGCGATTAGTGGGTCATTTTGGTCATGGGTCATTATGGGTCAAGCTATTTTATCTTAAAAACAGCTCATTACAGCTATTTACATTAAATTTTGCATCCTATGGTTTTTGGACACGAGAAGACTTTTGGGCTAGGTCACATGTTCGAGAAAATTCAATTAGTGGGTCATTTTTGTCATGGGTCATTATGGGTCAAGCTTTTTATCTTAAAAATGGCTCAGACTATTTACACTAAATTTTGCATCCTATGGTTTTCAGGCACAAGAAATCTGTTGAGCTAAGTCACATATTTGAGAAAATTTAATTAGTGGGTCATTTTGGTCATGGATCATGATATTTGAACTCAAATTTAATTTTGACCGAGCATAGCTCGGTCTTTCCTGCTCGTATAGAATTTATTTGTATTGTAGGACTTTTGGGAGAGAAATCTAGAAGCATTCTCAAGTTGAACTCTATTTAGAAAAGGGATTAAAATGTTG
The DNA here is from genome assembly GCA_963931845.1 of Maratus michaelseni. Classification (NCBI taxonomy): domain Eukaryota; kingdom Metazoa; phylum Arthropoda; class Arachnida; order Araneae; family Salticidae; genus Maratus; species Maratus michaelseni. The sequence goes on along the minus strand of OZ007597.1, from coordinate 2,379,181 downwards.
AAAATGTTGAAAGCAATGCCCCTGTATTGAAGGGAATTCTATCCCAAGAGAAAATGAGTGCAGCACGATTACAGAGACATTATTGTTGATTTTTTTTTTCTTAATCAATCAATCACCACTGTCCGCTTTTATCTGTCGCTCCAACCTAAACCCATATGTGATTAATTAAAAGACTTGCACATTCACCAATTATTTACGAAAACAATATGACTCCGGTATTTCACTCCGCTATTTTTTTTTCTTTTTTACTTACTCGTGTATAAGTCGACCCCCCATTTTCAGCTCCCAAATTTTGTCTAGAATTCTTCAACTTATACACGAATGTCTGGACGGTATCTGGAAGGGTTTTTTCAGAGTAAAGATGATTTCTAATTACATTGTAATTGTTATCTATGACCATTTGAATGCTGTATTTCATGTTAATTAAGTTATATACGTTTAATTTACAAATGAGAATATTATAAAAATTCATTATCCTTATTTCTATAAGTATAAAAGGTGGTTTTTTTCTGGTGCCTTTCCGCTTTTTTCATTTTTATTTTTAAGAAATAGGGGAGACCGGGGTACAATGGATCACCCCCTATTATTCATATTATTCCTGTTTCTGAATGTTTCATATTTTGGCATATAGATGATAGCACTACAGTGGTGAATCAAAGTGTAAAATTATGTGTCCAACTGACAAAATAGCCATTTTATTCTAGAAAGATGGTTTGTGGCAGGTAGAAGTAAATATTTTTAGCGAAACACGTCTTCTTTTCTTCATTAAATAATTATGATTTGAAAGACATTGCTGAGCACAATTCAAAGCTAAGATAACCTATTCTTATATTAAATGTAGCTAAAATAATTGAATATATATATATTTTTTTTTTACTTTTTTCTGTCAAACTTCCATATGGGGAACAATTGACCACCCAAAACTGGGGTACAATGGACCATGGTCCATTGTACCCCAGTTCTGTATCCGGGCATTATATATGAAATTAAGATTAATAAATTGCACTAGATTAATTTTAACACAATCATTTCAAATTGGTAAATAAATCATACGAGTAAACAATGGACCACCCAAAACTGGGGTACAATGAACCATGGTCCATTGTACCCCAGTTCTGTATAAGGGCATTATATATGAAATTAAGATTAATAAATTGCACTAGATTAATTTTAACACAATTATTTCAAATTGGTAAATAAATCATACGAGTAGTAATTTTCCAACTGGACGAAAAATGTCCGGGCCAGGATTCGAACCTGGGATCGCTTGACTGAAGCCTACTTGTATTAATAAATTGTTTTATTTTTAGTGAGTAATTTAAACATGATTCACGTAGTTTACATTTTTTAAGTATTTTACTTATTCATTTATCTATTTATGGTTTCTTTACTTTTTATAAACATTCAGTTAATTTTAAATTTCTATATTTTTTACAAACCTGCAATTATATTAAACAAGTACATTAAAAAATTAATATACCTATTAGTCTGTATCTATTTATATTAGTGTAGATAAATTATAGATGTTAAGTAAAATAAAACAGTGCTTTTTTTTTTTTTTGGATGGTTTGGTAACAGGATTATGATTATGTTTTGTCAGATTCATGCAGTGAAAACCTAATCAAAATGTGTTCATTTTACATGATCTTGTTGATGAATCTCTAGTAAATGGTCAAGATATTGCAATGAGTTTGCCGAACTCTACATATTGCTCGGGTACGCTCCTTCTATTTTCCTCATCTTATATTGAATTCATATATTTAAATTACATTGAAACTAATTAGGCCGTATGTTTCACGTAAAGTGATCCCAGATTCAGGAGCATACTCGAGACCTAATATACAAGAAAGAAACATTTAAATAAAAGCAAACTGAAATTGATTAAATTGAATTTATTTTAAAAGATTAACATATTTAAATACATAAGTGTAAATCATTATGCATAGTTTAACGTACTTAACAGTAAACTCGACCGTATGTTTTAATAATATATTTACCACCGAGAATGCCTCATCGCGTAATTAATATCAGTTTAAATAATTAAATATAATACAGAAATTTGCTCGGAATTAAAAGCCTGCTTACCCCTTATACATCTGGTAGACATCATCATCATCTAGGGGGTCCAAAATCCAATTCCTGATATTGGCGATTGGCGGTTTCACACAACAAAAAAAAAACTTATAATTTTCACCTAACAATCACGGGTTACAAATACCCTGAGGACACTACTCCAATATCATCTTTCTGAGAACTTTTTTTCTCTCTCCGCAAATTCTCTTTTTGCCCCTGGTCATCTCCTTCGTACTCGAGATCCCTTATACATCTGGTAGACATCATCATCATCTAGGGGGTCCAAAATCCAATTCCTGATATTGGCGGTTGGCGGTTTCACACAACAAAAAAAAAAAAACTTATAATTTTCACCTAACAATCACGGGTTACAAATACCCTGAGGACACTACTCCAAGATCATCTTTCTGAGAACCTTTTTTCTCTCTCCCCAAATTCTCTTTTTTTTTGCCCCTGGTCATCTCCTTTTTCTTACTTAACTATTTAGTAATTCTTACGCCCTTTTTTCTCCCCTAAATCTCGTCGTCCAATCCTTTTTTCTCATCCTGATCCCCATTTAAAGACAGCATTTTACTGGATTTTCCTATAAACATATTTCGCTTTACATTACCATAATTTTGGATACATTAAATACTTCCCCCTCTCTGGCCAAGATATCAGGTGTTAAAGCCATAACTTTGACGGTTTCTTTGATCTTATAGAAAAGCTTATTTCTAGAGGCATCACTATTTCATCCAGCTGCAAGTCTCTGAACGCCTTTCGTCTCTTTTATTCTCTATACCTTTTCTGGTCAATAGAACACAAAACTTACTGGACGTACTTATTCAATTTACGTGAAGTCGTGCATTCGAATTCCTTTTCTTTACAGAAAATACCCTACCTTTTAAAACCCTAAATGACCACCGTGCGCAGCAGTTGCATATCTCCCAGCGTCTTTTCATTCCTTTATTCTTATACCTTTCTTGGTCAATAGGATACACTCAGCCAGCTGTCGCCCCAAACACCTTGAGCGGAACTCGTTTGATCTTTAGTCAAATGGAACTACCATGCTATTCCTTATATTCTTGCGAGAAATAGTAAAATTTGTAACAAAAGAAATTCCTTTTTCCCATGAACCCGGGGGTAGCACAGAACTGCTAAACTTGCTGGGTATATCTCAGCAATATGCAAAAAACCCCGAAAAGAAAAAAAAAAGGAAAAAAAAAAGAAAAATGAGATGAGTTACGCTGAACTGTGATGAGGCATTCCCACAATGTGATACAAAACAAAGTTAACACGATATTAATAGTATAACATGAAATTTCACACAACTTATACAAATAACATAAGATAACTATACTAATCAGGAAATAATGAGAAAATTAAAAAAAAATATATAAACAACAGGCCACAAGTGCCTACAATTAGAAATCAAAACTTCTAATAATATGTAAACTCAAAGAACATTGATAATAATGAAAGCATAAAATGAATAAATTTTCCTATCCAATTGCATATGTATATAAGGTTAGAAGATTCAAATAAAGAAGAATTATTTCCTGCTTAGCTAACAAGCATAATTTTGTTAGTAAAACTTCAGTCGTTTTTAGCGTGCTTTGCAACAGCATGTTATGAGAGTAGCTAGGGTTGTTATGAGTAAGCATACAATAAATAAAGCCGAGCCAATCAGTTTCAAAAGGAAAATCGAAGAGTTCAAATCAGGTATATTCAACCAGTCCCACATATTGGATGCTGTTACAGAACTCACAGTTCGAGTATAATTAGTGTTAAGTTGTAACAATTCCACCGACGGCTCATCTAAACAGTATCTAAAGGAGTGGCATTGTATTAACGCAGCAGATTTCAGGCAAATTTTTTCGGCAGCACATTTTTCTTCAGCCTGGAATTTAACTGTGTGGGTTTTTGCATCTAACTGTAGATATACAGCTTTCGTATGGAGAGAAATTTGCTGTAATTGTACTGTCACAATACCAGGTTGGCAGGAACTGTGTGCCTTAAATGTAAGACGAGCCAAAATAGGACAATTATAGCACCCTGTCGTAGCAATGCTTTCGCCATTCAATTGTGGACATATAGTGGATGTCTGCAGTGCGATTTTATAATTTCGAAAATGCAGTTGAACACGCACGGCCGAAGACATTAATTGAGTGGATCGTAATTTTTCTTCTTCAATGTTAAAAAAATGAATATGCTTTTGTAGGGGTAAAGCGTATTCCTGGGATGCTCGAAGGCGTTCAATGCTGTCAGGTGCTGTAATACATCTTAGATTATCCTCAAAATAATCACACGTGGTGAGTTGTGGTGCAAAGATAAAATCTGTGGTGTAAGATGTATTCGCCTGTATAGCTCCTATCATATTGGGTTGAGGAATATTGCGTTCACAGGCAGGTGCTAAAAAGGCTTCCTCAGGTTTTCCAACTCGTTGGATTAGTTTTTCCGTCAAATGTAGCTGCGGTTGATCATAGGCGCCGAGTATGGAAATCTTAATTCCATTTGGCGTGTACGCTGAATCAGATATCAATAATCGCGAAATTGTGTTATTTTCAACCTGTGTTACAGAGATTTTATATTGGCATGTATGGCCTGTTAATTTTGAGACTTCGAAACTGTTCAACAGGTCCGGTTCATACCACACTCTATGAAAGTTACAACTCGGACGAGTTAAAATAAAGCAGCCGTTGCCACTGTCTCCACTGACACATGCAGAAAATCCTGGAAATTGTCGGCTTTCGGGAGTTTCTGCTTCGAAGTTTATGCCTCCCTTTCCTATAGATCGTTTACTGCAATGTGTACCACGACCACAGAATTTGTTGAAAATACACGATATCTGACTAATTTGTTTAGTGGTAACGGGGAATGTGAAGTACAACCGTTCTTTTGTGAAAGAGCACACAATGGCATCTAATTTAATTTTTAGGGTGAACAAATGGTTTTCATGTTCGTCCGAAAACCATAAACAATTTTCGGCTGAAATAGATTGCAATGTTATTTCAGCAGTGGTGAAGATTTGGCAATTCTTCGTTCCATCATTGAGGATCTCACATGACTTTAGGTCAGACTGTATAATTGTATTTACACTGCAGTCGGCTGAAATTGTCGTGAAAATGCAAGTGCACATGAGCAGAACAAGTGGTAAGGTATAAATGTTGGCCCGTTGAATTGCATTTCGTTCGAGGGCTGCATAACAATTATGTGTGATTTCTCGAAATGTAGATCCTATAAAAGCCCCCAAAAGCAGAGAGCAACGAGCTATAATTTTCAATAGTCGACCTAATCCATACATTATCGTTAGGAATGCATATATAATGAATTTGAAACTTTTAAAAATAAGTTTTACACACCATAACATAATGACGATGAGAATGAAGATCAACACATACATAACGTATTGAACGAGAGGTGGATAGCACTTAAAATGTTTTATAACATCATAACACAGAAGGCAATGTCGTAATTGGCAGACTGTTTTGCCCATCACATGTACAAGTCCTGTGACCACTTTGCCGCTGGGATGGATGTATGTAACCTGTAAGTCGGTTTTGTAGGCGAGTAGTTCAAATGGTATATGTATAATGTTATCTAAAGGAACATTCACGACGTGTTCAAAGTCTTCGCTACGTAAAATCACTTTTCCTGCATCAGGAAGATGAAGTAAAGGGTCCTCAAATGTAAAGGACAAGTTTCTTTGCGAAAATGTAGCTTTTTCTCCTTCTAATAGATGACGGCGAAATTTATTTGAATTGGGAATGTGACGTTTATCAAAGTAGCAAGTTTCTAAAATGATGATGTCAGGATTAGAGATAATATCGTCTGGCAAAACAGCTAAAAGATCTATTTTTTCAAAAGTCATGTCGCAGAAGCAATCGCTGTTATTGGTGCAGGGGCGCAACTTGCAGAAATCAGAGGTACCCTGACAATTCTTTTCGTCACATTCGCAGAATTTTCTATCTTTCGTGAAACAATTATAGGCAGTGGATGTAGCATCAATAACATCCCGTGAGCTGCGGAGAATATATGAAGTGGGTATTGTTAGTTGATAGTCTTTCTTAATTATGAAGGTTTCATTGATGATTAAACAATGACTACAGTCATGAAAATGGCATGCATTGGGCGGTATGTCTAATTTATTCCAAATGTTTTTAGGGATTTTTCCACACACAAACTCGTTAGAAAAGTGGCATTGTAGTCCAGACTTATGTCGCTGACGCGACGGAGTGGCTACTTCCAATATTATGCAGATAAGTAGAGCTGTAAATTGAAATAAACAGGCTCTTAATTTAATATTTCCGAGCAAAAGACAAACAGTTATGCAGAACAATAACAATTTTAATTGCAAATTATATTTTTAAAATAATATCTTATCTAATTTTTTTTTTTATTATTATTATTATTATTATTATTATTATTATTATATATTTTTTTTTATTTAATTAGTAAGAAAAGGTAAAAGTAACATTAAGGAAAATTCCTTTCATTCAAGCAATGATTCTGTGTTGTGGGAAAAGAAATTGGAATGTATAAATATGTGAACCTGTAAAGTTTAATTCATTATAAGGAAAGTAAGAAAAAAAAACCCGCTTTGATCTGGAGATAACGTTAAAGGAAATGAAATATGTGCAGAAATTAATTCATAACTGAAATAATATATACTTTAAGTAATGTAGTTATTAATAGTACAATACATAATCCGTCAATAAATCTAACGTTCTAACGAATTTTTACCCCTGCAATTGGCCATTTTGCAGGGATAAATAACAACAAACGATTTGAAATATTCTAAGATTATGATTAGTTATTTAACGGAATTGTTTGAAATTGAATAACATGCAGTTGTATGTATGTAACTTGATATATGTTACAACTGCAATAATGAAAACCATTAAATAGGTATGGTCAATGTTTATAAATATAAACAAAAAAAAAATTTTTTTTTTTAAACAAGTAAGGTTTAACTGTATAGATTTTTATTTATTTATTTATTTTATTTTTTTTTTTATTATTAATTAATTAGTTAATTAATTTATTTATTTATTACTATTATTAATATTATTATTATAAACAAATTTACTATAAGTCGCTCTTGAGTCGGTTCAAATTTATGAGAATCGATGTACTTAATTAGTATAATATAATAAGATTGAGAGTGAAGGTAGACAATCCTAGAATAAAGTAGGAAAAAAAATTACTCTATGTACACTTAATAAGTTATCAAAATTCTTTCTATATGTGATAAGACTGTTACATAACGTATAGTTTGCCTAAATAAGAAATACTTCTCTCGATAGGGTTTACTCACAATAAAACTCCGCCTTGTCTCATTACTAAATTCCAAAATTAGTAGTTAATTAGCTAATTAATACATTAGAATCTTAAAATTGAACTTGTAACATACTATAGTAAAATTCATACACACAGTGTCGGTATGGAATAATATAATGTATAAGATAAGTATCATATGTTTCCTAATATTCAAATGCAATTCTCAAAACTATAATGAATTACTTAATTAAATCACTTGAATAAAATACAATAAGTCTAAAATAATACTAAAATATGTACATATGTCTATACAAGATAACATAATGAATTTATTTTGACGTACAGTAACTAAATTCAAGACATGAATAAAAAAAATTAGTCAATTAGCTAATTTCTTCAGTAATATAAAACGTACATTTGGATTGTAAATTAATATAAATAAGTAAGTACATTGACCGTTTATACATGATAAGTACTATGCGCTAAATGAGTATTATACCTTAACTGTAAATAAAGTATAATTCCAAAATTGATAGCAAAGTGATTAATGCAGTAAATAATGAAATTTAGATTCAAACTCTAAAATGATACACTAGAATATGTACAAATGTAAGAAATATAATGCCTTAAGGAGTATCGTGGCATAGTTCATAAATAAAATAATTTTGCTAAATTATAGATAAATAACGAAAAAGTATTAAATAAAGATCCAGAATCATATGATGAATTACATGATAAATATAACTCCTCGATTATAGTTAGCTAAAAAAATTACATTAAAATAAAACCAAATTTCAAATCACATAGTAGTGATAAACGCTCGAATATGTACATTTTAATGTTTGTCCCCTACGTTCGAATAAAATACTATCTTAACATTTCTTAACTCAGAAAAGTAAAAGGAAAATTGTAGGCCTCATTCTCTCTCTCTCTCTTTTTCTCTTTCTTAACACGTATAGTAACAAATGCTTAACAATAAGGATGGAAAGTTAGTCACTATTTCGTGATGTCTAAGGCCCATTGAAGAAAACGCTGAGGGTCATAGCGGGGCTGTATTTGTCTCAAGTCATAAGGATATGTTTGGGAAGTGTGCGTGGCATCCCTTACTGGATCGTATATAATAGTTTCATTGCTATCATCGCCTGAAGCGAGAGTGGTATCTGGTACCTGGGAAATGCTATTCATACTGTCATCATTGTTGTCTTCTGTAAGTGTTTCACCTGAGGGTGAATATGATACGATTTCTTCACCTGCGTTGTGTTGTGGTTCAGCATTAATTGTGCTTGGGGCAGGCCATAAGATTTCTATGTCTGGGGTGTCGTCGAAGATAGCATGTGTCTTTTTATTTTGTGGGGGTATTTCACAATGCTGTTTTTGCACTAAAGAATGGAATAAGTCCAGTTCTGGTTTTCTCGCAGTGAAAGGAATAAGTCTTTGTGCATGGACCTTTGTACTTCGAGCCGAAGGATTCGATGGGTCTACGATTGTGAAATCGACTTTATTGTGAGCCTTTTTTACTTCATAGGGACCAACGTTTAAACGCCGTTTAGTCGTTAATTTATTCCTGTCCGTGCTTCTATTATTTAAAAATACTAAATCACCAGGAGAAAATTTACGGTACCTAGAAAATTGATGTTGGTAATTTTCCTGTTTAGTGGTTGCCCTCAAGATATTTTCTTTAACTTTTCGATTTACGTAATTTAATTGAGATGCTTTTTTAGCTACGAAATCTGCATGTGATACATGTTCAACTGGGCGTCTTTCATTAAGTATATCTGTCGGTAAAATCGGTTCGAATCCCAATTGTATAAACGCCGGTTTTTCGTTAGTTGCGGAATGTACCGTATTGTTATATATTAAGGCGTAGTAGTCGATAAAATCGTCCCATTGTGATGTCTCTTCAGCAAAAATTGCGAGTGATTTTTTTATATTTTTGTTTATTGCCTCCGCTGATCCATTTCCAGATGGATGTTGAGGTGATGTAGTTAATTTAGTTACGCTAAATTTCTCACATAAGTACTTAAATACTTCGGATGTAAAGCACGAGGCGTTATCAGTGAGATATCTCGCGGGAATTCCATAAGTACAAATGTATGCTAAGACGCAGTCAGCGGTGTAACGTGTTGTAGTGTTCGGTACAGCATAAAGTTTAATAAATTTAGAAAAATGATCTATGAATGTTAGGATATATTGGTTTCCTTTATCAGTTTTGTGGAAAGGCCCAATGTAATCACCGCTAATGAATTCGTTAACTCTTGATGGGAGATAGTGTCGTTCTAATGGAACAGGAAATAACTTGTTTGGTGACCTAAATGCGGCACACTGTTTACAAGAATTAACAAAGTGTTTTGTATCGGAATACATATGTTGCCAAAAGTATTTTTCACGTATAGCATGATAAGTTTTTAGAACTCCGAAATGCGCCAAATGGTTTGCAGTTAGAATATGTGGTTTAAATTTATCTGGAACAACTATTTGTTCTACTTTTGTGGATTTCCGAATTCGTGGTATTGAAGCTTTATGTAACAGTAAGCCATCACGTATGAAATAATCGGTAAAATTTTGAGAATCACCTTTAGATGGATTTCTCAACGTTGAAATAATTAATGAAAGTTTTTTATCTTCGCCCTGGGCTAATTTAATATCTTCAATCGTGGGAAGGTCGATTTGAATGGCATTTACGTTGAATAGTTCCGATTTATAAGTTTTTGTATTATTTTCCATGTCTACATAAAAAAGAATGTACGCTTGCTTATTAAGAACGTCTTCTATCGTTACTTTTTCGACTTTTTCATCATCCAATATATACCAATCGCCGTATTTATCCTTATTATAACAATAGTAATGTCCGTTTTCCGTTATTTCACTGTCGTGAACAATAACTGCATTGAGAGAATACCATAGTGGCTTATCACTCTTCTTACTAGTCATGTAAGGTCGAATATTTAATTTCTCAGGATAAGGTACAAATGTTGTTATTTTATTTGTTTGCGAATTCGAAAATTTGAATCTATTGAAATGAATCGTTAATATTTTGGGATTTTTTGAAATAGACGTAACTTTATTTGCTTTACCAGTTAGTTTACAATTAACACAGCGATAATTATCTGATAAATATTCTACGTTCGTAAAACGTTGTAACGAATTTTCAAGTGAATCAATTTCTTGTGTAATAGCTAAAGAAATATTCTTAAATAATTCAAAAGTAATGCTTTTCTTATTACAATATAAACATTTTATCTCACTCTGAAAATTACCTCCAAATAAAGATGTAATTGGATTATTAATGCTGGTAATGTTCAAAGTTTCATTCGTATGATTTTTAGCAACATTTTCTAACATACAGATAACCTGAAGAAGAAATTCCTGTGCATCCGATTGTTTATTCATTCGAAACTGTGTACAGATTTTGGTTAAATTCTCGTATAATTCTAGTGGTTGAATAACCTTCCCTATGTTTTTAACAACTGAAGTTAGATGTCTCTTTAATGAACATATCATACAAAATTTTGTATTTTCACAATTTATAATGTCATGTGATAAATAATCTGTCAATGGAGACAAATACATAAGACATTGCAGTACAACATTCATAAAACACGAATTTCCTAGGTTCTCTAAGCCTGTGCCATTTTCAATAAACTGATCTGTGTTGGTTTGAGTTTCGCCGCCGCAATTCATTGTATTTACGTGTTTAACATTATCGGTGCTTGTACTTGCTAAAGTTTTTATGTTTTCTTTCGGTTTTGTTTCGTGTGTATTGGCATTAGCGTACTTAGGTAGGGTAACAGTTTTTGTTTCTATTACTGAATTATCAAAATAATCACGCGAGAGTATATCAGCGACAATATTTTCTGATGAAGATATATGTTCGAAGGTGTAATTATAATCAGCGAGGAACGTGAACCATCTGGCGACGCGATTCCCCGGACATTCTAATTTAGACATTTCGGTTAAACTTTTGTTATCGCAACGTATAAGAAAATGTCTTCCGTACAGGTAATGTTTAAAAGTAGAAACACAACAAACAATAGACATAAGTTCTTTTTCTAAGATAGTATATCTCTTTTGTGTTGAGTTAAGTTTCTTTGAAAAGTAGGCAATTGGGCGGATTATTCCGTTTTTGTCCGTTTGCCCTAGCATTCCTCCCAAAACATTGTCAGACGCGTCCGCTGATAAAACGAATTGTTTCTCATAATCAGGGTGAATTAGTATAGGCGGTCGTGAAAGACATTCTTTGAGTATATCAAATGAGGTTTGTGCTTCTTTCGTCCAGCGGAAACGTGCGTTTTTTTTGTGAGGTCAGTGAGTGGGGCGGATAACTGCGAAAAATTTTTAATGAATTTTCTGTAATAAGAAACAAGACCAACAAAACGTCGTATTTTTTTAACCGTATTCGGTGGCGGAAAATCTCGTATTTTGATTATATTTTCTTCTATCGGTCTTATGCCTTCTGCGTTTAATTTATGTCCCAGGAAGTTAATTTCGGGTAACATAAAAGAACATTTTTCCGGGTTGATTGTAATTCCAAATAGCCGGAATCTTTCAAAGAGTAATCTCAATTTGTGGAGCATTTCGTCTACTCCGTTCGATCCCATGGCAAAATCATCAATGTAATTAGAAATTTCAAGATCTGATAATGGGGCCAGTATTTGATCCGCTAAATCTGCGAATACCTCTGCTGAAGCATTTAAGCCCTGAGGGGTAGTTACATAACGAAAATTCCCTTTAGGGCTGCTAAATGTTGTATAGTCACGATCTTTAACTTTTAACGGTATTTGCCAGAACGAACTACTTAAATCAAGGGTTGTAAACATTATTTTTCTTTTTAACCTGTCTAACAAATGTTGTATTATTGGTAGTCTATGCCTGGGGTATTTTACGTGCGCGTTTAATTTGCGATAATCCACTACAAGTCGCCATTTTTGTTTTAGAGGGTCACCCGTTGGATTTTTCTTTTTTATTAAAATAAGTGGAGAACTAATATGTGAGTTGGAACGTTCGATAATATTTGCAGCTTCTAATTCCGATAACTGGCGATTCACTTCGTTTTGCAGCGCTTCTGGTATACGGTAGGGCTTAATTGATGGTAATTTATCATCGTCAACATGTAGGTTGGGCTGTATTGCTTCAGTTCTACCTATAGTATACAAGCGCTTACTAAATATATCAGCAAATTCCATAAGTAAATCTAGTAATTTATTTTTCGTTACTTCGTCTAAATGTTCTAAATTAAAATCAGAGGGTTTTAATTCATTTTTCCTGAGTTGCCGAATTACTTCTATATTTCTTGTATCGAAATTACTGCTAATTGTCCCGATTTTCGTATTTTTATTAATGGGAATGGGAGAATCGGAAAGATTAGATATATTTACTGTTATCTGTCTTTCAGTAGTAACCGGGCATACATTATTAACAAATTTAATGTTTTGATTTTTTAAGTTTGAAAAAATTTTAATTGAATCTCCCTTCTTTATAGTTTTGTTTAATGATAATTCAATATTTCTAGATTCACCAGCTTTTAAAATAACATTCTTCGGAAGATATGCATAAGTTGTCTGATTAACTTCTCCGTTTGTTAGTGCGTCGTGTATGTTAATAACAGCACTTTCTGATTTAATTGTGTCTGTGTTAAAACAGATGGTAAATTTTTTTGATTTTAAAAAATCGTAACCAATTATTGCATCGTAATAATCGGATAAGGGATTGTTAACGATATAAATCTTATGCTGATAATGTTTATTACCAATGTTGATGGGTAATGAAACGCAGTTTGTGATCTCTAAGTTTCCTCCTGTCACCGATGTAATTTGAGCGTCGATTTTTAATTTTTTAACTCTGTTGTCATTTTTTATTTGTTGAAAAATTCTATTATCTAAAAGAGTGGCCGATGCACCCGTGTCGATCAAAGACTTGACTAAAATTCCCGCTAATTTTAAATTAACTACCGGCAAAGTATTTTTTCGTTCATTCTTTAAAGAATTATACTGTATCATTTGCGTATTTACCTTTTCAATAAAAGCTTTCTTCTGCCCTTTAAAAAGATTCTTGTGGGTCAGGGAACCTACTCGCCCAGGGCTATTGAGAGGGAGGGTTCCCTTTAATAGTTTCCCGAGGTTTTACTATCACGATATTCACGGTGTTGATTTGGACGCCGTCCTCTATTGTTATTGTGTGAGGAATAAGAGGCTCGGTCATTCCTTCTATACCCATTATTTCTGCCTCTAAAATTGTCCCTGTTAGCCGGATTGTAAAAACAGTCGGAAGTAAAGTGTGACTTGTGACATATTCTGCAGGTGGGGACATTTCTTTGAGTGAAATTTCTATTTTGTGTATAGCGTGGATATGCTGAACCGCGTTGAAAAGAAGGACGAGCGGAATAATTGGTATATGCTCGAGGCGGGTCTTGCCTTGTTTGTAATTTTAAGCTTTCAACTTCTTTACTCAAAGCATTTATCATTTCCTGAGTGTTCAAGGCGTGGGCTTCAAGAATGTTTTTAATCTCACTGTTATTCGTAGTCGTAGACATATTATTTACAATTTGTTCGACGGGTGAATCAACAGCATTTATTTCATTAGATTGCAACAATTGTGCAAAATCCACTGCGTTTTGGAACGTTTTAGGGTCTTTTAATATTACCGATTGTTTGAATGTTCCGTGCAAACCGTCGATAAATTTTGCTAATTTCGTTTGTTCAAAAATTGTTTTAATAGCATCATTTGTTAAATCCGGAGAATTGAAAAAATTTTCCGTTGCAAGACTGACTTTGGCTGCATAAGTCTTAACTTGCTCATTCGGAAGCATCTTACAGTTCGAAAACTGTTTTTGTCTAGCACTTAGACTATATTGAGTGTCAAAATATGACAAGAATTTCTTTTTAAATTCGTCATAATCTTTCTCGCTATTCAAATCAGGTGAATGGATTATATTAGTTAGTGCGTCTCCACGAATTCGTGACCTCATTATTAGTAATTTCTCGGGTTTTGTACATTTAGCCAATTCAGTAATATTTTCTAAATTTTCTACGAAAAATTTCGGCGTTATCGATGAAAGGTTATCGAATTGTGGAATTACGTTTTGAAATCCTGCAATTTTTCGAATAAGGGCCTCCGAGTCTTCTTTATTTTTGTCGGTTAGACACATTTTTATAATTACTTAAAATTCCAGAAAATACGATAGTAGTATATCTTAAAATTCGTTGCAATTAGAATATAGCATTAATAACGCAGGAAAATTTTACTTGATCTGCAATAATCGTAAAATAATAATCTAATAATAGTAATAATATCAAGTAATATCAGTATTAATGTCTCAGAATATAAATAAAAGACTAAGAGTAGAGATAAAACGTGGAGAAAATAAAATAATTATCATGGTATTGTAATCAGGAAAATATCATAATTAAAAAAAATATATCTCATTAGTAGTCATCGAACTAGTAAATGATTAATCAAATACACAAATATGGAACCAGATACTGATTATTTAAAAAAAATTTCCATCTTTCGTATAAGTAAAAGTTTATAAATTAATTCATCGTGAAATCATCTTTAAAATTCATATAATGTAATAAAAAAGTTGTAATAAGACAGTAATTTCTAAAATTAATTAAAATTAATATTGATTATTTTCTCACTTACGTATCATAATAGATTATACTTTCTGATTCATATTATAAGAAAATTATAAAACAAAACAAACTGTATGACGCTTAGAAAAGTACAAGGTCAAATAAATTGATAATAAAATAAAGACGTATTTAAATGTACATTATTCACAAAGTTATATTTTATAAAAAAATTATTTTATATAATTTATTTTTAATTTAATTTATTTGTTATTATTATCACAAAATTTTCACGTTTTCTTGAAGATAAATAAGAATGTTTACAAATGTCATTAGATAATAAATGTTTTTCTAACTTCCAACGTTCAAAGGTATAAATTGAAGAAAAAGGAATATTATAATGCAATATATTTAAATATAAAAAGAAGATATTGTAAAATATAATTATTTTTCAAGAAAATTTTCACGTTTTCATTGTAAGAAATATTTTCCGAATTCCAAAATTCAGAAAAGGAAAAGAAAATTTATAATGACATATTTAAATGCAAAAAAAAGTTAATTTAAAAGGCAGTTATTTCTCAGTAAGATTTTCAAATTTTCTTAGTAATAAAATATAAATGTTTTTAAATATTATTAAAATATAAATATTTTTTTTAAATTCTTAAAATTCAGTAAAGAAAGAAATTTATATTGATATATTTTAAATATAAAATAAAATATTTCAAAATATAGTTATTTCACAATAAATTTTTCAGATTTTCTTAATAAGTAATAATAAATGTTTCAAATATCATTAAGTAATAAATAATTTTCCCAAATTTTCAAAGTGCAGAAATAAAGAAATTTATCAAAAGGAAAATATTTTACAATACAGTTATGTCTCAATAAATTTTTACGCTTCCTTAATAGTAAATAATAAATGTTTCAAATGTTATTATGCAATAAATAATTTCTCCAAATTTTCAAAGTGCAGAAAAGAAAGAAAATTTATATAAAAAGAAAATATTTTACAATATAGTTATGTTTCAATCAAATGTTCACGTTTTCTTAATAGGAAATAATAAATGTTTCAAATGTTATTAGGTAATAAATAATTTCCCAACTTTTCAAAGTGTAGAAAAGAAAGAAAATTTATAAAAGGAAAAGTATTTCACAATATAGTTATATCTCAATAACTTTTTTTTTTTTTTTTTTTTTTTTTTAATGGTAAATAATAAATGTTTCAAATGTTATTAGGTAATGAATAATTTCCCAACTTTTCAAAGTGTAGAAAAGAAAGAAAATTTATAAAAGGAAAAGTATTTCACAATATAGTTATATCTCAATAACTTTTTTTTTTTTTTTTTTTTTTTTTAATGGTAAATAATAAATGTTTCAAATGTTATTAGGTAATAAATAATTTCCCAACTTTTCAAAGTGTAGAAAAGAAAGAAAATTTATAAAAGGAAAAGTATTTCATAATATAGTTATATCTCAATAACTTTTCTTTCTTTTCTTAATAGTAAATAATAAATGTTTCAAATGTTATTAGGTAATAAATAATTTCCCAACTTTTCAAAGTGTAGAAAAGAAAGAAAATTTATAAAAGGAAAAGTATTTCATAATATAGTTATATCTCAATAACTTTTCTTTCTTTTCTTAATAGTAAATAATAATTTTCGGAAGAAAAAAAAGAAATTTGTAATATGTTTAAATATAGAAGAAAATATTTCAAAATATAGTTATTTCCGAATAAAAATTTGGTAAGAATTAATAATAAATGATCTTAAATGTTATTAAGTATGAAATAATTCTTAACAATCAGTTCTTTTCCTGTAAACATCTTATGTTCTTTTCATGACATATATGTATTTTGCGTATTTTAAAGAATACTTCAGGAATAAAATATACGTCAATTCTTTATAAGTAACATACATCATTATAATGTATTTGAACCATTGCTTGAAATTGTATGCATGAACTCTTAGAGTATGTATATCACTATTATTACTCCCTTATTAAATTACTTATAAAGCGTGTAGAATCATTGCTTGAATGAAGTAAAATAACGTACAGCATCAAGTACAGATGGCATTCTTCAATTTTTTTTTTTTTTTTTTTTTTTTTTTAAATTCTCTTAAAATTACAAATCCTTAATTTATTTATTTTATTTTATCTATTTATTTTCATTATTCATTGAACCCTTTTATTTTTACAATTTCCATTAGTTTGTGAAAAGGGAGTTACGTATTTAAATTTTATTTTACTTTATTTAATTTGCTAAGTTTAAAGAAAATTTCAGTTTGCAAATTATTAAATAAATAGTGCTTAAAGCACACTGTCACGGGAACCATTGCTCGGGTACGCTCCTTCTGTTTTCCTCATCTTATATTGAATTCATATATTTAAATTACATTGAAACTAATTAGGCCGTATGTTTCACGTAAAGTGATCCCAGATTCAGGAGCATACTCGAGACCTAATATACAAGAAAGAAACATTTAAATAAAAGCAAACTGAAATTGATTAAATTGAATTTATTTTAAAAGATTAACATATTTAAATACATAAGTGTAAATCATTATGCATAGTTTAACGTACTTAACAGTAAACTCGACCGTATGTTTTAATAATATATTTACCACCGAGAATGCCTCATCGCGTAATTAATATCAGTTTAAATAATTAAATATAATACAGAAATTTGCTCGGAATTAAAAGCCTGCTTACCCCTTATACATCTGGTAGACATCATCATCATCTAGGGGGTCCAAAATCCAATTCCTGATATTGGCGATTGGCGGTTTCACACAACAAAAAAAAAACTTATAATTTTCACCTAACAATCACGGGTTACAAATACCCTGAGGACACTACTCCAAGATCATCTTTCTGAGAACTTTTTTTCTCTCTCCGCAAATTCTCTTTTTGCCCCTGGTCATCTCCTTCGTACTCGAGATCCCTTATACATCTGGTAGACATCATCATCATCTAGGGGGTCCAAAATCCAATTCCTGATATTGGCGGTTGGCGGTTTCACACAACAAAAAAAAAAAACTTATAATTTTCACCTAACAATCACGGGTTACAAATACCCTGAGGACACTACTCCAAGATCATCTTTCTGAGAACCTTTTTTCTCTCTCCCCAAATTCTCTTTTTTTTTGCCCCTGGTCATCTCCTTTTTCTTACTTAACTATTTAGTAATTCTTACGCCCTTTTTTTCTCACCTAAATCTCGTCGTCCAATCCTTTTTTCTCATCCTGATCCCCATTTAAAGACAGCATTTTACTGGATTTTCCTATAAACATATTTCGCTTTACATTACCATAATTTTGGATACATTAAATACTTCCCCCTCTCTGGCCAAGATATCAGGTGTTAAAGCCATAACTTTGACGGTTTCTTTGATCTTATAGAAAAGCTTATTTCTAGAGGCATCACTATTTCATCCAGCTGCAAGTCTCTGAACGCCTTTCGTCTCTTTTATTCTCTATACCTTTTCTGGTCAATAGAACACAAAACTTACTGGACGTACTTATTCAATTTACGTGAAGTCGTGCATTCGAATTCCTTTTCTTTACAGAAAATACCCTACCTTTTAAAACCCTAAATGACCACCGTGCGCAGCAGTTGCATATCTCCCAGCGTCTTTTCATTCCTTTATTCTTATACCTTTCTTGGTCAATAGGATACACTCAGCCAGCTGTCGCCCCAAACACCTTGAGCGGAACTCGTTTGATCTTTAGTCAAATGGAACTACCATGCTATTCCTTATATTCTTGCGAGAAATAGTAAAATTTGTAACAAAAGAAATTCCTTTTTCCCATGAACCCGGGGGTAGCACAGAACTGCTAAACTTGCTGGGTATATCTCAGCAATATTTACAAAAAAACAGCATACCTTCAGCGACACAAAAATGTTTTAGTATTTGCTAACTTTAATATTTATTAATCTTATATGTTTGAACTAAAGTCACCAATAAACAAGTATAATACATTAGTAGGGTATAAACACCGATAGTAGGACACGTCGGAGTCGGAGGTGGATTTGTGAGGGTGGATGGTGGATTTCGGAGGTGGATTAGGGTGGATTTCGGAGGGTGGATCTTGGTGGATCTCGGAGGGTGGATTGCGGAGGCAGATAAGATAAGGGGCATGCGTCACTCGGGAGGGTAGATTGAGGTGACTCATGGCAGGTTGGTAGAAATAAGGAGTATTATTTTAATGAGTTTTAATTGGAGAACTTAGAAATTTTCGAACCCATTTTCTTTTTTTCAACTATAGTATGGTAGGATGTTTGGAAATATTTTTCGAATTGTGGTTTGTGAATTGCATTTAAAAATATTAATTAAAAAGGGTCATTCATGAGTTTTAATGTGAGAACTTAAGAAATGTTTGCGATTTTTTTCAACTAGACTAGGTTATTCGATATACATGTTAGAGTATATTTGAGGTGAATTTTAAAAGTCAATAAAGGTTTAATTAAAAATGGTGATTAATTTTAATGGGAGTACTTAGGAAATTTTGGCGAGATTTTTTTCTCAACGAGAGTAGGGTGCTAAATATTTTTCGAAATATGGTTTGTAAATGAAAATTGTTTTTAAAAATATCAATTAAAAATGGTCATTCATTAATTTTAATTGGAGAACTTAGAAATTTTTCGAAGCAATTTTTTTTTTCAACTAGAGTAGGCTATTCGATATACATGTTATGGTAAAAAATACAGGGTCCCCTATGAATTATACTGCACTCAATTTAATAGCTACCCCCTCCCCCTCCCCCTTCCCCCCCTTTTTTTACCCAGAAGTCCCTTGGTTATAATCGTGGGTAACAATACGCACTTCAAAAAGTATAAAAAGGATACGAAGAATTTTAACATCATATAAAATGGTAAGTAAACAAGAATGGAAAATCATGCGTAGCGGCATAATTTATGAATCACCCTCCAACATTATTGAAATATTAATACATGACCCCCGTATTATACCACATTCAATTCCATTAGCTCCGTTCCCCCCTCTTTTTTTTTCCTACCCACAAGTCCCTTGGTTATAATTTAAGCTATCAATGTGCACTTCAAAAAGTATAGAGTGGTATAAAAAGGGTACGAAGAATTTTAACATACATATAAAATAGAATGTACAGTAAGTAACAATAGATAAATAAACAAGAACGAAAAATCAAGCGTAGTGCTGTACTTCATGAAACACTTTCCAATAATACTGCAATATTATATGATAAAATATAATTTTACAACCTATAGTGCATTAGTGAAAAGTTACAGGAACCCTTCGAAAGAAACTAGAAAAAGTTAAAACTATTAGACCCTTCACAAAATAATGGCTATTTGAATCCCTTCCTAAAATCAGGTAATTCACACCTCACCTTTGATAAAAGTTAGGGTAAATTCAAGTCTGTAAAATAGGATACAACGTTTCATGAAAAATAACAGAAATTCGAGTGATCATACTTTAAAATATACAGGGTGTCCATAATTAAACGACCCTACTTTAAAGTTGTCTACAGACGAAACTATTGGTCAGAAAGTTGTGAAATTTTGTGAAGGACATAATGAAGGGATGGGAATTTTTTTGAGCGAAAAAAAAATAGTTCAAAATTTCGCCACCAGGGGGCGCTTTTTAATGAATTACACATTTAGCATACATTTATGATTGTTTAAAAGTTTTATTACATCATCTTTCACATGATGGCCAACATTTTCATCTACCATCTGGAATCGTAAGGTAGCATGTTTCACATTTGACCGCAGTGTGTTTTGGGAAATGCCATAATGCGAACATGTCGTGAAAAAAGTTTTGTTGAACATCTTTTATTGTAATAAAATTTGTAAACTATTGCAAATGTATGCTAAATGTGTAATACATTAAAAAACGCCCCTAGTGGCGAAATTTTGAACTATTTTTTTTCGCTCAAAAAAATTCCCATCCCTTCATTATGTCCTTCACAAAATTTCACAACTTTCTGACCAATAGTTTCGTCTGTAGACAACTTTAAAGTAGTGTCGTTTAATTATGGACACCCTGTATATTTTAGAAATAAAATTAAGAAAAACAGAGTGCTATCTCTTATCCCCTCACCATACAAGTCGCTGGCTCATCTTTTTATCGGGAAGCTTTGATTTCACTCCTTACGAGATAATGAGTCACTTCGCGATAAGAAATACCAGTTGCTCGCAGTTTCTGACATGTTTTTATAAGAAATTAGAATGTATGTGAATTATTTCGTGTTGTCAGATATTTCGTGGCAAACAGACAGGTTTTAAGGAAATGTTAGTGAATTTGATACATGTTATGGTGAAAATAGAATTTACACTAAAAAATACAGGGTGGTCCTCTATAAGATATATGAATTATATTTCAAATATATATTACATTTTCTAATAACATAAAAGAAATACTTTCGCAAGCTTTTTTTTTCTCACACATATATTGAAAGAATGATCAAAGTTTAAATAATAATATCAGATTTCTAAAGGATAGAAGAAAACTATTAATTATAAAAAATAATAACTAAGAAATTAATTAAAAATAGTAATTATAAAATATAATAACTAAGAAATAAATTAATTTTAATTGGAGAACTTAAACAATTTTGGGGCAAACAGATGGGTTTTAATGAATTCGATACGTTTGATATGGTGAAAATACAGGGTGGTCCCATATAAGATATATGAATTATACTGCATTCAATTCTAATAGTTTTGTCCTCTATTTTTACCCAGAAGTCCGTTGGATATAATTTAAGCTAACAATACATACTTCAAAAAGTATAGAGTGGTATAAAATGATACGAATGAAGAATTTTAACCAAGATCATGTGACAACATTAATAAGTGGTATGGTAGAATACATAATGAATATGTTTTATTGCATGTTTCTTCTAATTGATTTAAAAAAATAATTATTTTAATTATTTTTATAATACATAGTAACTAAACGAAAAATTCATGCGAACATGGGATTAGTGATACCACGTCATTTAACACTATATGAGATTTATTAAGATACGATTAACCAATCATATCTGCTTATTCATGATCCAATCCCATACGTTTATTATATTTCATAGGCACACGCGCGCCCCCTACGATGGTATAAGTATGCATGTAATGCGAGAATTTCCTCATTCAGTGCACTACCAACAGCGTGTGAAGGTGATTTTAACAGTTCATTATTATTAGTTTGTGTTAAAATGGAACGAGCTATGCATTATTCTACATTAAGTGATCCAAAGATTATTAGTCAAGTCTTATCACCAGAATTGAGGAATCAAGACTTGGAATCTTTAGTGCAACCCAAACAGGATAAGTTAAAATTATCATATGTGTGTACTAAGTGTAGCAAATCTTTTTTGCGAAAGAACCATCTAATGCAACACTTGGTTATTCATTCAGGAGAAAAACCTTTCGTTTGTGTCATTTGTCAAAAAGCATTCTATAGAAAAGATGCTATGATTCGTCATGCAACGAAATGTTCTCAAGCAAGAATGATTTATTAAAGCATAATAAGATGCATAGACCTATTAAACAACATAAATGCCATCAATGTGCTGACGAATTTTCAAGGAAGTACGATTTAATTAAACATATAAGGGCTGCGCATAAAGTTTCATCTAACCCAACTCAATCTTCTGCTTTAAAGGATGCATTATTTGAAAAAGTGAAACATTTAAAAAGAAAAAATGCTCTTAATGTATTCACTGAGACTATCATCGATTCTAATGAGGAGAACGATAAAGATTTCAAACATTTTTTAATAGCGTTCGACCAGACGTATTAAATGAACTAAATTTTCAATTAGAAGAAAAAAGGTCCATGAAATGGTATGGAGCTGTTCAAGTAATCGTAGGTCGTGTAACACACGATGGTCTTCATGAAACTGCCAAACCCTTTTTCCGTTCGAACACTATGTTTGAATTGATGAATGGAAACTTATCTACGAATGTAGAGAAAGCTTTCTCAAAAATTGTTGGCTCATTTGAGAAGTACACACAAATGGGATCTGGTTGGACATTGGAAAAAATATTGCATTTAGAATTGTCTATAGCTAAATGCAGCATAGCTCGAAATTTGTATCATTTTTTTAAATATCTTCGCTAGTGTAACTTTTTAAACGATAAATAAACAGTGTGTGAATGAAAAAGCTTAGTGTTTTTATTTTTTGTATTTGATTATATTATTTACATATTACATAAATTACTTGAAACATATTGTGTGTGATCTTACCTAAATTACTTGTTAGCATATATTATTTACAGAGTGTTCCTTTACATAAATTACTTTTATCATATTGAATATCTTACTCAAACTTCATTTTCACCTGTTTTAAAGTTTCGTGAAATTTCGTTTAAAGTTTCTGTTTGAAGGACCTTGCTTTGAAATGACTTAAGAACGAACAATTTATTCCTAAACATATCCATAACTACAAATAGTGTAGGTTGTATACATTCTGAAAATACATGAATATATTTATACATTATGCTGTAGTTTTTGAAATATTTTTTCAAAGTTAGATTCATACAATAAAGCGAGATTGTTACCATTAATGTATGTAATTAAATAATATTGGATTAAATAATACACGATTTTATCTATTATTTAATCCAATATTATTTAATTATAATCCAAGTTACCATATAGATATTATAAGTTAGTAGATTCATAAAATAATGAGAATGTATATAATTTTAAGAAACTATGCTGATTTCTACAGATATTTAATAAAATACAAGTATGTTTTCGAGGAAATTGTACAGAGTTTACCAATTTACTTCCCAGCTTTATCTTACCATAGGCAATGGTCTAAATCAAGTTAGGACATATACCTTGGAAGTCATATTCATGTGACTAAACCTGGGGCTCACTCAGCCCAGTAGTTAGTGTGGTGGTTATAAAATAACCTGGGGCTCAATCAGCCCAGTAGTTAGCGTGGTGGCTATAAAATAGGCGGGGGCTCACTTAGCCCTGGGGTTAGAGTAGTGGCTATACAATAAGCGAGGGCCCACTCAGCCCAGTAGTTCACGTGGTGGCTATAAAATAAGCGGGGGCTCACTCAACCAAGTAGTTCGTGTGGTGGCTAAAAATGACAAGTCTGATTAAATGTTTGTGGGTTCGAAACTTGTGCGGTTTAGACGATGGGATTTTGAACACTTAGAGAAGTTAAAGAAATCACGATATTGTTCCATAACCTTATAAATATTGTGTGAGTGTCTGAATATGGTAAGTTAAGGATTCTTTATAAAGTTATAATGCAAGTCATACATGCAAAGTTTAGAGACCTCTAGTATAGCAAACCAAACATATATAGGCCGATTCAATAAAATACTAGTTATCAATCTCTCCACAACATTCAGGTCTTTATTGTAAAAGAAGCATTATAATTTTATCTAAGTAAAAAAAAGAAAAGAAAGAAACAAAAGCTGTAATTTTGTAAATACATTTCCAGTATGAATTATTAAACCTAATTCACTTATTTCAGTAGTATTTCAAATTCTTAACAATAGTCGCATAGCATTGGAAAGTATACCATGATGCATGATTTTTGTCTTCATATTTATTTATTGTCACTTACTGTAGATCCTATTTTATAATTTAGGTTAAAATTCTTCATTTATTTCTACCCTTTTTCTGGGCACTCTATATATATTTTTAAGTGTGTATTGATAGTCTAAATTTAATCGAAGGTATTTCTGTGATAATATAGGTGAGGTAGCGCATTAATGCAATATAATTAATGTGTATTATAGGGGAGCCTATATATATTTTTTTTCACTATAATCTCTATTTAAATAAGACCTGTATCGAATTAGATTCATTAACATACTTAATTAAAACCTATCTGTTTTGCCTAAAAATTTTTAAGGGTACCTCTTAATGACTATTTCTTAGTTCTTATTTTTATTGAATACTAATGAAGCTGAATTTAAAACTTAACAGATTTTAGTATATATATCACCATATATACATATATGGTGAGTAGCATCTGTATAGGGCTATACGAAATAATTCACATATATTAAAGGTTTTAAGTATCAATCTCGCTTTAGATAGTCATGGGACATACATTTAAAAAAATCCATATGTGTTATGGTAAAAGAAAGAACGAATATGATATATCTTAAAGTCTGCATGAAAATAACTAAAATAATGTATTCGTTTCTGTAGGTGTAAGTCTTTGTATTACTAAATATTAAATTTAATATTTTATGTTTTAATTTTGTCTACCCTACGTAAAGAAAAAAATAACCATTTCTTTTAACACATGATAAAAAGTACTTTAAAAATATATTACTACTAACCTACTATATATCTACATACCTAGACCTTACAACCAACCCGTATACTTGATTTAGAAGAAATGAATTGAAATGTGTTCTTATCAGTGAATCTTATATAGAATGTTATCACGATCAGTGATGTCATCAATTCACGTGGTAAAGAATCCAGTTGAATTTTGGGTGAAGTCCAGTAAATCATGCTTGAAATTTTTAGGTAACGATAAATTTATATATGTATTTCTATATATATGTTTTGTATAACCAATATGTTTTAAATCTTGTATTAATAGTTCATGTCTTGTCAATATATTTTTACTGGAATTGTTAATATATTTTATGCGATAAGATAAATTATATTTTACTTAAGTAGTAGTACATATCGAATTCCTATCCTTCTTGTGGTCACTATGTATTTTTTGAAGTGTATATTGTCAGCCTAAATTATATTGAAGCCATTTTTATGAAAAATAGGGTAGGGCTACTATTAAATTTAGTGCAGTATAATTCATATATATTATATAGGGGACTCTGTATTTTTAGTGTAATTTCTATTTTAGCAAGACTTGTATCGAATTAGATTAGCAATCTCTTATCCCAAAAATTCATAAGGGTACCTCTTAATTACTATTTTAAATTTTATTTCTTAGTTATTACTTTTCATTGAATACTCAATGAAGTATATATAACGAATCGAGTTGAAACTATACAGGGTAACATGAATGAATTCGTATACATTAACGGTAACAATCTCGCTTTATTGTATGAATCTAACTTTGAAAAAATATTTCAAAAACTATAGCATAATGTATAAATATATTCATGTATTTTCAGAATGTATACAACCTACACTATTTGTAGTTATGGATATGTTTAGGAATAAATTGTTCGTTCTTAAGTCATTTCAAAGCAAGGTCCTTCAAACAGAAACTTTAAACGAAATTTCACGAAACTTTAAAACAGGTGAAAATGAAGTTTGAGTAAGATATTCAATATGATAAAAGTAATTTATGTAAAGGAACACTCTGTAAATAATATATGCTAACAAGTAATTTAGGTAAGATCACACACAATATGTTTCAAGTAATTTATGTAATATGTAAATAATATAATCAAATACAAAAAATAAAAACACTAAGCTTTTTCATTCACACACTGTTTATTTATCGTTTAAAAAGTTACACTAGCGAAGATATTTAAAAAAATGATACAAATTTCAAGCTATGCTGCATTTAGCTATAGACAGTTCTAAATGCAATATTTTTTCCAATGTCCAACCAGATCCCATTTGTGTGTACTTCTCAAATGAGCCAACAATTTTTGAGAAAGCTTTCTCTACATTCGTAGATAAGTTTCCATTCATCAATTCAAACATAGTGTTCGAACGGAAAAAGGGTTTGGCAGTTTCATGAAGACCATCGTGTGTTACACGACCTACGATTACTTGAACAGCTCCATACCATTTCATGGACCTTTTTTCTCCTAATTGAAAATTTAGTTCATTTAATACGTCTGGTCGAACGCTATTAAAAAATGTTTGGAAATCTTTATCGTTCTCCTCAATAGAATCGATGATAGTCTCAGTGAATACATTAAGGGCATTTTTTCTTTTTAAATGTTTCACTTTTTCAAATAATGCATCCTTTAAAGCAGAAGATTGAGTTGGGTTAGATGAAACTTTATGCGCATCCCTTATATGTTTAATTAAATCGTACTTCCTTGAAAATTCTTCAGCACATTGATGGCATTTATGTTGTTTAATAGGTCTATGAATCTTATTATGCTTTAATAAGTCATTCTTGCTTGAGAACATTTCGTTGCATACATCACAATTATATTGCTTGAGAGGTCTATGAATCTTTTTGTGTTGGCGTAACTCGTACTTCCGTGAAAATACTTCAGCACATGAATCACACTTATAAGTCATGCGGGTCTTTAAATGAGACAATTTATGACGAATCATAGCATCTTTTCTATAGAATGCTTTTTGACAAATGACACAAACGAAAGGTTTTTCTCCTGAATGAATAACCAAGTGTTGCATTAGATGGTCCTTTCGCAAAAAAGATTTGCTATACTTAGTACACACATATGATAATTTTAGCTTATCCTGTTTGGGTTGCACTGAAGATTCCAAGTCTTGATTCCTCAATTCTGGTGATAAGACTTGACTTATAATCTTTGGATCACTTAATGTAGAATAATGCATAGCTCGTTCCATTTTAACACAAACTAATAATAATGAACTGTTAAAATCACCTTCACACGCTGTTGGTAGTGCACTGAATGAGGAAAATCTCTCATTACATGCATATTTATACCATCGTAGGAGGCGCGCGTGTGCCTATGAAATATAATAAACGTATGGGATTGGATCATGAATAAGCAGATATGATTGGTTTAATGTATCTTAATAAATCTCACATAGTGTTAAATCACGTGGTATCACTAATCCCATGTTCGCATGCGTTTTTCGTATAGTTACTATGTATTATAAAAATAATTAAAATAATTATTTTTTAATCAATTAGAAGAAACATGCAATAATACCTATTCATTATGTATTCTACCATACCACTTATTAATGTTGTCACATGATCTTGGTTAAAATTCTTCATTCGTATCCTTTTTATACCACTCTATACTTTTTGAAGTGTGTATTGTTAGCTTAAATTATATCCAACGGACTTCTGGGTAAAAATAGAGGACAAAACTATTAGAATTGAATGCAGTATAATTCATATATCTTATATGGGACCACCCTGTATTTTCACCATATCAAACGTATCGAATTCATTAAAACCCATCTGTTTGCCCCAAAATTGTTTAAGTTCTCCAATTAAAATTAAATTATTTCTTAGTTATTATATTTTATAATTACTATTTTTAATTAATTTCTTAGCTATTATTTTTTATAATTAATAGTTTTCTTCTATCCTTTAGAAATCTGATATTATTATTTAAACTTTGATCATTCTTTCAATATATGTGTGAGAAAAAAAAAGCTTGCGAAAGTATTTCTTTTATGTTATTAGAAAATGTAATATATATTTAAAATATAATTCATATATCTTATAGAGGACCACCCTGTATTTTTTAGTGTAAACTCTATTTTCACCATAACATGTATCAAATTCACTAACATTTCATTAAAACCTGTCTGTTTGCCCCGAAATATCTGACAACACGAAATAATTCACATACATTCTAATTTCCTATAAAAACATGTCAGAAACTGCGAGCAACTGGTATTTCTTATCGCGAAGTGACTGATTATCTCGCAAGGAGAGAAATCAATGCTTCCCGATAAAAAGATGAGCCAGCGACTTGTATGGTGAGGGGATAGGAGATAGCACTCTGTTTTTCTTAATTTTATTTCTAAAATATATTTTTTAAAGCATGATCACTCGAATTTCTGTTATTTTTCATGAAACGTTGTATACTATTTTACAGACTTGAATTTACCCTAACTTTTATCAAAGAACACTCTGCTAAAAAAAAAAAAAAGGTGAGGTGTGAATTACCTGATTTTAGGAAGGGATTCAAATAGCCATTATTTTGTGAAGGGTCTAATAGTTTTAACTTTTTCTAGTTTCTTTCGAAGGGTTCCTGTAACTTTTCACTAATGCACTATAGGTTGTAAAATTATATTTTATCATATAATATTGCAGTATTATTGGAAAGTGTTTCATGAAGTACAGCACTACGCTTGATTTTTCGTTCTTGTTTATTTATCTATTGTTACTTACTGTACATTCTATTTTATATGATGTTAAAATTCTTCGTATCCTTTTTATACCACTCTATACTTTTTGAAGTGCACATTGATAGCTTAAATTATAACCAAGGGACTTGTGGGTAGGAAAAAAAAGAGGGGGGAACGGAGCTAATGGAATTGAATGTGGTATAATACGGGGGTCATGTATTAATATTTCAATAATGTTGGAGGGTGATTCATAAATTATGCCGCTACGCATGATTTTCCATTCATGTTTACTTACCATTTTATATGATGTTAAAATTCTTCGTATCCTTTTTATACCACTCTATACTTTTTGAAGTGCACATTGATAGCTTAAATTATAACCAAGGGACTTGTGGGTAGGAAAAAAAAGAGGGGGGAACGGAGCTAATGGAATTGAATGTGGTATAATACGGGGGTCATGTATTAATATTTCAATAATGTTGGAGGGTGATTCATAAATTATGCCGCTACGCATGATTTTCCATTCTTGTTTACTTACCATTTTATATGATGTTAAAATTCTTCGTATCCTTTTTATACCACTCTATACTTTTTGAAGTGCACATTGATAGCTTAAATTATAACCAAGGGACTTGTGGGTAGGAAAAAAAAGAGGGGGGAACGGAGCTAATGGAATTGAATGTGGTATAATACGGGGGTCATGTATTAATATTTCAATAATGTTGGAGGGTGATTCATAAATTATGCCGCTACGCATGATTTTCCATTCTTGTTTACTTACCATTTTATATGATGTTAAAATTCTTCGTATCCTTTTTATACCACTCTATACTTTTTGAAGTGCACATTGATAGCTTAAATTATAACCAAGGGACTTGTGGGTAGGAAAAAAAAAGAGGGGGGAACGGAGCTAATGGAATTGAATGTGGTATAATACGGGGGTCATGTATTAATATTTCAATAATGTTGGAGGGTGATTCATAAATTATGCCGCTACGCATGATTTTCCATTCTTGTTTACTTACCATTTTATATGATGTTAAAATTCTTCGTACCCTTTTTATACCACTCTATACTTTTTGAAGTGCACATTGATAGCTTAAATTATAACCAAGGGACTTGTGGGTAGGAAAAAAAAGAGGGGGGGACGGAGCTAATGGAATTGAATGTGGTATAATACGGGGGTCATGTATTAATATTTCAATAATGTTGGAGGGTGATTCATAAATTATGCCGCTACGCATGATTTTCCATTCTTGTTTACTTACCATTTTATATGATGTTAAAATTCTTCGTATCCTTTTTATACCACTCTATACTTTTTGAAGTGCACATTGATAGCTTAAATTATAACCAAGGGACTTGTGGGTAGGAAAAAAAAGAGGGGGGAACGGAGCTAATGGAATTGAATGTGGTATAATACGGGGGTCATGTATTAATATTTCAATAATGTTGGAGGGTGATTCATAAATTATGCCGCTACGCATGATTTTCCATTCTTGTTTACTTACCATTTTATATGATGTTAAAATTCTTCGTATCCTTTTTATACCACTCTATACTTTTTGAAGTGCACATTGATAGCTTAAATTATAACCAAGGGACTTGTGGGTAGGAAAAAAAAGAGGGGGGAACGGAGCTAATGGAATTGAATGTGGTATAATACGGGGGTCATGTATTAATATTTCAATAATGTTGGAGGGTGATTCATAAATTATGCCGCTACGCATGATTTTCCATTCTTGTTTACTTACCATTTTATATGATGTTAAAATTCTTCGTATCCTTTTTATACCACTCTATACTTTTTGAAGTGCACATTGATAGCTTAAATTATAACCAAGGGACTTGTGGGTAGGAAAAAAAAGAGGGGGGAACGGAGCTAATGGAATTGAATGTGGTATAATACGGGGGTCATGTATTAATATTTCAATAATGTTGGAGGGTGATTCATAAATTATGCCGCTACGCATGATTTTCCATTCTTGTTTACTTATCATTTTATATGATGTTAAAATTCTTCGTATCCTTTTTATACCACTCTATACTTTTTGAAGTGCACATTGATAGCTTAAATTATAACCAAGGGACTTGTGGGTAGGAAAAAAAAGAGGGGGGAACGGAGCTAATGGAATTGAATGTGGTATAATACGGGGGACATGTATTAATATTTCAATAATGTTGGAGGGTGATTCATAAATTATGCCGCTACGCATGATTTTCCATTCTTGTTTACTTACCATTTTATATGATGTTAAAATTCTTCGTATCCTTTTTATACCACTCTATACTTTTTGAAGTGCACATTGATAGCTTAAATTATAACCAAGGGACTTGTGGGTAGGAAAAAAAAGAGGGGGGAACGGAGCTAATGGAATTGAATGTGGTATAATATGGGGGTCATGTATTAATATTTCAATAATGTTGGAGGGTGATTCATAAATTATGCCGCTACGCATGATTTTCCATTCTTGTTTACTTACCATTTTATATGATGTTAAAATTCTTCGTATCCTTTTTATACCACTCTATACTTTTTGAAGTGCACATTGATAGCTTAAATTATAACCAAGGGACTTGTGGGTAGGAAAAAAAAGAGGGGGGAACGGAGCTAATGGAATTGAATGTGGTATAATACGGGGGTCATGTATTAATATTTCAATAATGTTGGAGGGTGATTCATAAATTATGCCGCTACGCATGATTTTCCATTCTTGTTTACTTACCATTTTATATGATGTTAAAATTCTTCGTATCCTTTTTATACCACTCTATACTTTTTGAAGTGCACATTGATAGCTTAAATTATAACCAAGGGACTTGTGGGTAGGAAAAAAAAGAGGGGGGAACGGAGCTAATGGAATTGAATGTGGTATAATACGGGGGTCATGTATTAATATTTCAATAATGTTGGAGGGTGATTCATAAATTATGCCGCTACGCATGATTTTCCATTCTTGTTTACTTAC
This sequence comes from Maratus michaelseni, assembly GCA_963931845.1. Classification (NCBI taxonomy): domain Eukaryota; kingdom Metazoa; phylum Arthropoda; class Arachnida; order Araneae; family Salticidae; genus Maratus; species Maratus michaelseni. The sequence continues at coordinate 2,347,332 of OZ007597.1, read as the reverse complement.
CATTTTATATGATGTTAAAATTCTTCGTACCCTTTTTATACCACTCTATACTTTTTGAAGTGCACATTGATAGCTTAAATTATAACCAAGGGACTTGTGGGTAGGAAAAAAAAGAGGGGGGAACGGAGCTAATGGAATTGAATGTGGTATAATACGGGGGTCATGTATTAATATTTCAATAATGTTGGAGGGTGATTCATAAATTATGCCGCTACGCATGATTTTCCATTCTTGTTTACTTACCATTTTATATGATGTTAAAATTCTTCGTATCCTTTTTATACCACTCTATACTTTTTGAAGTGCACATTGATAGCTTAAATTATAACCAAGGGACTTGTGGGTAGGAAAAAAAAGAGGGGGGAACGGAGCTAATGGAATTGAATGTGGTATAATACGGGGGTCATGTATTAATATTTCAATAATGTTGGAGGGTGATTCATAAATTATGCCGCTACGCATGATTTTCCATTCTTGTTTACTTACCATTTTATATGATGTTAAAATTCTTCGTATCCTTTTTATACCACTCTATACTTTTTGAAGTGCACATTGATAGCTTAAATTATAACCAAGGGACTTGTGGGTAGGAAAAAAAAGAGGGGGGAACGGAGCTAATGGAATTGAATGTGGTATAATACGGGGGTCATGTATTAATATTTCAATAATGTTGGAGGGTGATTCATAAATTATGCCGCTACGCATGATTTTCCATTCTTGTTTACTTACCATTTTATATGATGTTAAAATTCTTCGTATCCTTTTTATACCACTCTATACTTTTTGAAGTGCACATTGATAGCTTAAATTATAACCAAGGGACTTGTGGGTAGGAAAAAAAAGAGGGGGGAACGGAGCTAATGGAATTGAATGTGGTATAATACGGGGGTCATGTATTAATATTTCAATAATGTTGGAGGGTGATTCATAAATTATGCCGCTACGCATGATTTTCCATTCTTGTTTACTTACCATTTTATATGATGTTAAAATTCTTCGTATCCTTTTTATACCACTCTATACTTTTTGAAGTGCACATTGATAGCTTAAATTATAACCAAGGGACTTGTGGGTAGGAAAAAAAAGAGGGGGGAACGGAGCTAATGGAATTGAATGTGGTATAATACGGGGGTCATGTATTAATATTTCAATAATGTTGGAGGGTGATTCATAAATTATGCCGCTACGCATGATTTTCCATTCTTGTTTACTTACCATTTTATATGATGTTAAAATTCTTCGTATCCTTTTTATACCACTCTATACTTTTTGAAGTGCACATTGATAGCTTAAATTATAACCAAGGGACTTGTGGGTAGGAAAAAAAAGAGGGGGGAACGGAGCTAATGGAATTGAATGTGGTATAATACGGGGGTCATGTATTAATATTTCAATAATGTTGGAGGGTGATTCATAAATTATGCCGCTACGCATGATTTTCCATTCTTGTTTACTTACCATTTTATATGATGTTAAAATTCTTCGTACCCTTTTTATACCACTCTATACTTTTTGAAGTGCACATTGATAGCTTAAATTATAACCAAGGGACTTGTGGGTAGGAAAAAAAAGAGGGGGGAACGGAGCTAATGGAATTGAATGTGGTATAATACGGGGGTCATGTATTAATATTTCAATAATGTTGGAGGGTGATTCATAAATTATGCCGCTACGCATGATTTTCCATTCTTGTTTACTTACCATTTTATATGATGTTAAAATTCTTCGTATCCTTTTTATACCACTCTATACTTTTTGAAGTGCACATTGATAGCTTAAATTATAACCAAGGGACTTGTGGGTAGGAAAAAAAAGAGGGGGGAACGGAGCTAATGGAATTGAATGTGGTATAATACGGGGGTCATGTATTAATATTTCAATAATGTTGGAGGGTGATTCATAAATTATGCCGCTACGCATGATTTTCCATTCTTGTTTACTTACCATTTTATATGATGTTAAAATTCTTCGTACCCTTTTTATACCACTCTATACTTTTTGAAGTGCACATTGATAGCTTAAATTATAACCAAGGGACTTGTGGGTAGGAAAAAAAAGAGGGGGGAACGGAGCTAATGGAATTGAATGTGGTATAATACGGGGGTCATGTATTAATATTTCAATAATGTTGGAGGGTGATTCATAAATTATGCCGCTACGCATGATTTTCCATTCTTGTTTACTTACCATTTTATATGATGTTAAAATTCTTCGTATCCTTTTTATACCACTCTATACTTTTTGAAGTGCACATTGATAGCTTAAATTATAACCAAGGGACTTGTGGGTAGGAAAAAAAAGAGGGGGGAACGGAGCTAATGGAATTGAATGTGGTATAATACGGGGGTCATGTATTAATATTTCAATAATGTTGGAGGGTGATTCATAAATTATGCCGCTACGCATGATTTTCCATTCTTGTTTACTTACCATTTTATATGATGTTAAAATTCTTCGTATCCTTTTTATACCACTCTATACTTTTTGAAGTGCACATTGATAGCTTAAATTATAACCAAGGGACTTGTGGGTAGGAAAAAAAAGAGGGGGGAACGGAGCTAATGGAATTGAATGTGGTATAATACGGGGGTCATGTATTAATATTTCAATAATGTTGGAGGGTGATTCATAAATTATGCCGCTACGCATGATTTTCCATTCTTGTTTACTTACCATTTTATATGATGTTAAAATTCTTCGTATCCTTTTTATACCACTCTATACTTTTTGAAGTGCACATTGATAGCTTAAATTATAACCAAGGGACTTGTGGGTAGGAAAAAAAAGAGGGGGGAACGGAGCTAATGGAATTGAATGTGGTATAATACGGGGGACATGTATTAATATTTCAATAATGTTGGAGGGTGATTCATAAATTATGCCGCTACGCATGATTTTCCATTCTTGTTTACTTACCATTTTATATGATGTTAAAATTCTTCGTATCCTTTTTATACCACTCTATACTTTTTGAAGTGCACATTGATAGCTTAAATTATAACCAAGGGACTTGTGGGTAGGAAAAAAAAGAGGGGGGAACGGAGCTAATGGAATTGAATGTGGTATAATATGGGGGTCATGTATTAATATTTCAATAATGTTGGAGGGTGATTCATAAATTATGCCGCTACGCATGATTTTCCATTCTTGTTTACTTACCATTTTATATGATGTTAAAATTCTTCGTATCCTTTTTATACCACTCTATACTTTTTGAAGTGCACATTGATAGCTTAAATTATAACCAAGGGACTTGTGGGTAGGAAAAAAAAGAGGGGGGAACGGAGCTAATGGAATTGAATGTGGTATAATACGGGGGTCATGTATTAATATTTCAATAATGTTGGAGGGTGATTCATAAATTATGCCGCTACGCATGATTTTCCATTCTTGTTTACTTACCATTTTATATGATGTTAAAATTCTTCGTACCCTTTTTATACCACTCTATACTTTTTGAAGTGCACATTGATAGCTTAAATTATAACCAAGGGACTTGTGGGTAGGAAAAAAAAGAGGGGGGAACGGAGCTAATGGAATTGAATGTGGTATAATACGGGGGTCATGTATTAATATTTCAATAATGTTGGAGGGTGATTCATAAATTATGCCGCTACGCATGATTTTCCATTCTTGTTTACTTACCATTTTATATGATGTTAAAATTCTTCGTATCCTTTTTATACCACTCTATACTTTTTGAAGTGCACATTGATAGCTTAAATTATAACCAAGGGACTTGTGGGTAGGAAAAAAAAGAGGGGGGAACGGAGCTAATGGAATTGAATGTGGTATAATACGGGGGTCATGTATTAATATTTCAATAATGTTGGAGGGTGATTCATAAATTATGCCGCTACGCATGATTTTCCATTCTTGTTTACTTACCATTTTATATGATGTTAAAATTCTTCGTATCCTTTTTATACCACTCTATACTTTTTGAAGTGCACATTGATAGCTTAAATTATAACCAAGGGACTTGTGGGTAGGAAAAAAAAGAGGGGGGAACGGAGCTAATGGAATTGAATGTGGTATAATACGGGGGTCATGTATTAATATTTCAATAATGTTGGAGGGTGATTCATAAATTATGCCGCTACGCATGATTTTCCATTCTTGTTTACTTACCATTTTATATGATGTTAAAATTCTTCGTATCCTTTTTATACCACTCTATACTTTTTGAAGTGCACATTGATAGCTTAAATTATAACCAAGGGACTTGTGGGTAGGAAAAAAAAGAGGGGGGAACGGAGCTAATGGAATTGAATGTGGTATAATACGGGGGTCATGTATTAATATTTCAATAATGTTGGAGGGTGATTCATAAATTATGCCGCTACGCATGATTTTCCATTCTTGTTTACTTACCATTTTATATGATGTTAAAATTCTTCGTATCCTTTTTATACCACTCTATACTTTTTGAAGTGCACATTGATAGCTTAAATTATAACCAAGGGACTTGTGGGTAGGAAAAAAAAGAGGGGGGAACGGAGCTAATGGAATTGAATGTGGTATAATACGGGGGTCATGTATTAATATTTCAATAATGTTGGAGGGTGATTCATAAATTATGCCGCTACGCATGATTTTCCATTCTTGTTTACTTACCATTTTATATGATGTTAAAATTCTTCGTATCCTTTTTATACCACTCTATACTTTTTGAAGTGCACATTGATAGCTTAAATTATAACCAAGGGACTTGTGGGTAGGAAAAAAAAGAGGGGGGAACGGAGCTAATGGAATTGAATGTGGTATAATACGGGGGTCATGTATTAATATTTCAATAATGTTGGAGGGTGATTCATAAATTATGCCGCTACGCATGATTTTCCATTCTTGTTTACTTACCATTTTATATGATGTTAAAATTCTTCGTACCCTTTTTATACCACTCTATACTTTTTGAAGTGCACATTGATAGCTTAAATTATAACCAAGGGACTTGTGGGTAGGAAAAAAAAGAGGGGGGAACGGAGCTAATGGAATTGAATGTGGTATAATACGGGGGTCATGTATTAATATTTCAATAATGTTGGAGGGTGATTCATAAATTATGCCGCTACGCATGATTTTCCATTCTTGTTTACTTACCATTTTATATGATGTTAAAATTCTTCGTATCCTTTTTATACCACTCTATACTTTTTGAAGTGCACATTGATAGCTTAAATTATAACCAAGGGACTTGTGGGTAGGAAAAAAAAGAGGGGGGAACGGAGCTAATGGAATTGAATGTGGTATAATACGGGGGTCATGTATTAATATTTCAATAATGTTGGAGGGTGATTCATAAATTATGCCGCTACGCATGATTTTCCATTCTTGTTTACTTACCATTTTATATGATGTTAAAATTCTTCGTATCCTTTTTATACCACTCTATACTTTTTGAAGTGCACATTGATAGCTTAAATTATAACCAAGGGACTTGTGGGTAGGAAAAAAAAGAGGGGGGAACGGAGCTAATGGAATTGAATGTGGTATAATACGGGGGTCATGTATTAATATTTCAATAATGTTGGAGGGTGATTCATAAATTATGCCGCTACGCATGATTTTCCATTCTTGTTTACTTACCATTTTATATGATGTTAAAATTCTTCGTATCCTTTTTATACTTTTTGAAGTGCGTATTGTTACCCCCGATTATAACCAAGGGACTTCTGGGTAAATAAAGGGGGGGAAGGGGGAGGGGGAGGGGGTAGCTATTAAATTGAGTGCAGTATAATTCATAGGGGACCCTGTATTTTTTACCATAACATGTATATCGAATAGCCTACTCTAGTTGAAAAAAAAATTGCTTCGAAAAATTTCTAAGTTATCCAATTAAAATTAATGAATGACCATTTTTAATTGATATTTTTAAATACAATTTTCATTTACAAACCATATTTCTAAAAATATTTAGCACCCTACTCTCGTTGAGAAAAAAATCTCGCCAAAATTTCTTAAGTACTCCCATTAAAATTAATCACCATTTTTAATTAAACCTTTATTGACTTTTAAAATTCACCTCAAATATACTCTAACATGTATATCGAATAACCTACTCTAGTTGAAAAAAATCGCAAACATTTCTTAAGTTCTCCCATTAAAACTCATGAATGACCCTTTTTAATTAATATTTTTAAATGCAATTCACAAACCACACTTCGAAAAATATTTCCAAACACCCTACCATACTATATTTGAAAAAAAGAAAATGGGTTCGAAAGTTTCTAAGTTCTCCAATTAAAACTCATTAAAATAATACTCCTTATCTCTATCAACCTGCCATAAGTCATCTCAATCTACCCTCCCAAGTGACGCATGCCACTTATCTTATCTGCCTGCGCAATCCACCCTCCGAGATCCACCAAGATCCACCCTCCGAAATCCACCCTAATCCACCTCCGAAATCCACCATCCACCCTCACAAATCCACCTCCGACTCCGACGTGTCCTACTATCGCTGTTTATACCCTACTTACATTCTATGTTTGTGTCATTAAATAATGTACTACATAAATGTTTTTTTTATTAATTTATTTGTGGTCCATTGAGCCCCATGCTGCGGACCATTGTACACCGACCTTGGGGTACAATGGTCCACTTTGTCACTTGCTATTTAAAAATATATAGTGAAAAAAGTAAACATAATTATTGATTTTGTGTGAGTACAACTTAAACCGTAATATATACATAATATGCACACATTTTTTCAAACACAAAAAACCAATATTTTGAAAGTAAACAGTCAAAATTTACAAAAGTGGTCCGATGTACCCCGGTCTCCCCTACATCTTTTTTATTCTAATTTTTAATTTTTTCTCCTCTTCTTCCCATATGCGATATAAATTTCCAAATCAGTTACACGGTTTCCGTATGGAAAATGAGAAATAAGTATAAGCTAGAGAAACGGAAAATAAAATTGGAAATTTAATAAAAATCTTAAAAGAGGATTAAAAATTTTCAGCGGAAGGCTAGTATACTTTATTAGGAAAACTAATGAACTAGATATAGTCATGAATACTAATTGTTTCAATTTTAGTTAATGTTTCCTTAATTTATTAATTTGAATATACGTACAAAAATTTACAAACAATATTCAATTAATGTTGTTTGTAGAAAAAAACATTTTTACCCGCTCAACTACGCAAAACTTTATAAAAGATTCACGGACTTGTTGTTACATATACAAATATTAAATTTGCAGGCATAATTATTGAAATGATTTAGAATCGAACAGCATTCTTCATTTTTTGATAAGTGGATTGATTTTCGTGCATTTAAGAATAAAAATGTCTTTGTGGTTGTGTTAGAATATAGAGAGTTTCGCCTTGAGAATATTGTTAATAGTTACTTATTTCCGTAAGTTTCAGTTTAAAATAGTAACTGTTGCTGTGTGATTCCCAAATAAATATGATTTTATTTTTTCTTTTCTTTTTTTTTTTCTTTTCTTTTTTTTTTTTTTTTTTTAGTTTTAAAAAGACAAACTGTTTTCTGATTTTGAACATAGAACTTTCATTTTAATAATATATACAGAATATTCTTTTTTAGTTACTCAAATTTTATATTTTGACGATGGCTTTTATTTATGTTATATTATGTCATGATATGGCTTTTTTTAATTAAATTTATTTATTATTTATTAAATTATTTCTCAAAAATATTTGTCTGTATCTTTTTTAAACTTGACTAAAATCTTTTTTTTAATACTTGAATGCAATATTAATATAAACGAACATAAAATATGTATATTGCAGTTCTGTGTGATACTGATTTCACAAACTTTTATCATTTAAAACGGTGTAAAAAAAAAGACGTCAAAAGATATTTTCCACATTTGTTGAAAAGCCTCTAAAAGACCAGGATTATAGCAACCTTGTCAAGTTAACAATGACAAAAATACATAGTTGTAAAACAGATTTGCTTGTTTTGGGGAGCCTGTCTGTCAAACCATGAAATAGTGAAACAACCGCGCCAGATTACAATAAATTTCATCCTGGCAGTGACAGTTGTACAAAGAAAACGATTTTCACGAGAACAGCAAATCAGTTTGAGTCAAATAGTTTACAGGATAATGTTTAAAAAACTCTATTATTTTCTAAAGCCTTTAATTTGAGTCACTGGGGAGGCGGTAAAGTGGATTTCTAGAGAGCTAACAAAACCAGAAATGCCTTACGCAAATCGCAATCTCCATATCTTTTGGATTGAGAAAAAAAAAGTTTTATACAAGGGTTTTTGGGATGGGTGTAAAATTTTGCTGGTTTTAAAATTAATTTACTATTATTTACATAAATAAACTATTTTTCACTGTAAAATAAGTTACCTATAATAAGTTACGTAAAATTATACCCTGCTGCTTTAATATTTTTTTTATTATAATTTTACATCTAGCAGAATAATATTTCAAAATATATCATCTTTTTTTTTCGCAACTAACTTTTTAATTTTGATCTTTTTAAACTTGGAATCTTATGTTTATAATTAGAATAAAATGCTATGTACTTAGAAATAAATTCTAAATATATATTGAATTGCTAAAAATGGTTTTTACATAGGCAAAAACTAGACAAACGAGAATCCGAGATTTTAAAAAATCGTATTAAAAATTTAAAAGAATATTTTTAAAAAATCATAAATAATTTGAAATATTTGGATAATGAAACAAAATTATAATATTTTATCATAGATTTATATCACGTATTTTAGTTTAAAATAACAGCAAAAATTTCTAATCTATAGAAATAAAAATTGCTTCCATTTTTTTCTGTTACATTCCATTGAAATTTAAACATGCAAAATTGTATAGTTAAAACTGTAATACGACAAAACATATATTTAAATTATGTTTTTCGTAATTTTCAATTATTATACAAATTTTTTAGCTGTGGTTCGAAAATAATCGTTAAAAAATTTCGCTGCGTAAAAAGAGTCTGACTGGGATTCGAACTCAAAAGTAAATTTCTAGAAACCAGCGCACTGCCAACCATGCTGATGAACATAAGGGCAAGGGAGGAAATTTAACAGATTATAAACTGTAACTTAAACTTCGAGACTTATTTACTTAAACCTTCCTTGGTATTGCACTTTATTTCATTCATATATTTATAAACTAACTATATTCTATCAATACACAAACGTTCACCAAATTTTGTTTACTCAGCGTCGAAACCTTCCCTTGAAGAACCAAGATGTATACATAGTAGTTTAAAGGTAATGCATTCAATTTCTTTAACGTTACTAACAAAACACTAATGATTCTTACGGCGAAATTTTACACACGAATTTGGGCTTTTTTGAAAGCTTCTCCCCACATAAACGGGAAACCTGTTTAGCCATCACCGTCCCGAACGAATGAGAACTATAAAGGACTATTGCCCGGAAGCGTAATCGAGAAACGAAAAGGAATGACGAAGGGAGTCATCTCCATTCTTCCACGTTTGCAAGGGAATTAGAGGAATTTAAATGGGATGGAAACGTTGCTCTTAGTTTTGCAGCGATTTTTAGATACCGGATCTGAAGACAGTTTAGCACCCAATGCTAAGTTCGTTTAATTCGAGGTCCTTTTGGAATAAACCAACCGGCGTAGCGGGCGAAACTCCGCTAGTATTATATATATAAATTTAAATTATAGGATCAACGTTATGGTAAATAATGAAATTAATTTTATTGATCTTAAGATAATTCTTAAAGATAATATAATTTCATTTGATATTTATGACAGGCGAAATGATTTTACATTTAAAGTAAACTTAGTTACTAATTATATGTCATGTATACATAAATCTGTATTTGTAAATATTTTACTAAATTTTGCACATCGAATTAATAATCTTTCTTCAAATAATTTTAAAACTCAAAATTTAAAACATCCTTCAACATGCAATAGAATATGGCTATCCATTTTATTTAGTTAAGTCAATTTTACGAATATAAATTTTGCTTTCATTGGGGTTATATGTTTAAATTCTTTCTGTAAAATCACTTACATTGTGATCGCTGATATATTTGGCTATGTGTGCGATAATGTGTGTATAATTCCTATGTGTGCGAGCTGAATGGGAATATTTTGGTTAAATATCATTCATTAATTAAAAATTTTAATGAGTGTGAATTCTAATTTTTTTTTCAAGGTAGAGAATTATTAGCAAAATATAGTTCCAATAAGTGCGTTTGCCATATTGGAAAATCTTTGTTATTTTTAAGCTTGAAGAGTGTGAATTATAAATTTATATATATATATATATATATATATATATATATATATATATATATATATATATATATATATATATATATATATATATATATTACTTTTCAAAGTAGAGATTTTTTAGCAAGATATTAGTTCCAATAAGTGCGTTTGCCATATTGGAAAAGCTTTGTTATTTTTAAGATTGCAGAGTGTGAATTTTATATTTTACTTTTCAGGGTAGATAATTTTCAGCAAGATATTAGTTCCAATAAATGCGTTTAGCCATATTGGAAAATCTTTTAAGCTTGCATATAATTACATATATAAAATGAAAATTTAATTTGAATTCTACATTATTGTTTAAGATGTATGGGAGTTTTAATGGTGTTGTTAAAATGATATTATACATTTCACAATAATTATAAATTAAAGAAAATTATATAAATGTTCACATATGTAAAAAATAAATAGATAAAAGGATCTTATACTGGAAACTCTTCTTCTTTATCTAAATAATTAATGTTTACATTAGATATAGTTTAATATCTTATACTAGATGGCAGCACCAAATAAATTATCTATATGATCTATAATATATTACTATATTTAAATTAGATATAGTTCAATATTTTTAAACTAGATGGCAGCACCAAATAAATTATCTATATGATCTATAATATATTACTATATTTAAATTAGATATAGTTCAATATTTTTAAACTAGATGGCAGCACCAAATAAATTATCCAAATGACTAAACTAGGAATACAGGTGAAATTTTTAAATTTTCCAATAATATAATATATATATATTAAGTTTATTTAAGTTAAAATTATAGTAAATGAATTAACAGATTTTATATTATTTATTTGTATTTTTTAAATTTTAACTTAGAAATAGTTGAAATCTCTGTGGTTAAATTAATAACTGCAACTGTTACTAACAATTTCTGATATAAAGGATGCTACTTAACTGTAAATTTCACCTGCTCTATTGAATTCACTTTTACCATGTGCTTTTCAAATGGTGCTACTGAATATGGATAAATACTTGATGTAGTAATGTATGGATTTTCTTTATATTCATTTTTTATTTATTTGTTTATACATTTATTTATTTTCTCCCCTTTTTATCAATTTGTTGGTTTGATTTGTAGTGTTCCATTTTTAATGTTATCCTTGTTTTTCAATCTAGTTCCAATGATTGTTTGGGCAAGGATTTGACAAAATTTTTGGCATTAAGCTGGTGTCAATTACAGAAAACAATCATTCTTTGCTTATAATGTGGTTTCCCTGCCCTTGAAAAATTGAATTACATTATAAGCCTCCATTTGTGTTTATACTCTTGCTTCACTTTTTGAATAAATAATACTTTTATATATTAGGACTATGTTTTATAATTTGTAATTTGACAGTGCTATATGGTATAGTAATCTCATTGTATATGGTCAGTTGCTTCTGTTTCAATGGTTAATTTTTACAATAAATTTTTATGTATTGAACTTCCATAATGACATGCTGCATTTGCGCAATCATTTGTGGATAGTTTTATTTTTTTTTACTTTTTTATTATTTTTTTATTAATTTTTTAATTTTTATATTCATAAGAATATTGTTCTCTTGAAGCCCAATTAGATATACATCTAATTACAGCCCAAACTTTGGCATAATTTATATTTTCATAATTATTAAATACATTATTTTATTGCTGCTTATGCGCAAAATTTTATGTATTTCTTGTATTTCAAAATAATTTTAAGTTGCTGCATTAATAACTGTTTGTAATGTTGCTATTGAAATAACTTATTAATTTGGCCGTTTGCATTGTTTTTGTTTATGTCCAACTAGTATGGTCATCTTGCATTTTGAATTTTTTGTATAGTTTATTCTGTATGGGCTTATATAATTATAATTTTTTTTAAAGTATGAACTATGGTATATTTATACCAGCTTTGGTGAGACTATCTTCTTCTATGTATATATTGTGCATTAATTAAAATTTATGTAATCAAGGTTTATTATTTATACTATTTTTATTATTATAATTTTATTTTTTATTTTTATAATTAAATTAGTGATTTTTGGTATAAATTAAACTAGAAATCAAATAAAAAATATTAGTTTTAATTAATCTAGAAAGCAAATGATAAATTTGTTTTGATTATTGATACTTATTAACCTAGCAATCAAATGATAAATTTGTAGTATTAATTTTATATTATATTATTTTATATTATTTACAATTTTATATTAATTTATATTTAAACATTGTCTTATTTTATTTATGATATACAATTCTCATTATGGTTAGTATTAAAAAAGACTTAGCGACTGGCAATTTAGTCTTTAATAATAATATTAGGCCTAATGCTCGGTACATGGAAATTGACAGGGATTTCTCTGAATCGTTAAACAGTTATTACCTGTCTTATTGTCCCACTGTGAATCTCAAATTCAAAAAATGTTCATCACCACGCTGCTTAACTTGCCCACATGTAGATCCAAATACAAAATGTTACATGCAGATACAAATTGTTAATAGTTCTAACTCGAACATTAATGTATTCTTTTGTAAAGCATACAATATTATTTATTCGATTAACTGCAATATATGTAAGATGGAATATGTTGGTCAAACATGTAATCCACTGCACTACAGAATCAATCAACATAGACAGGATATTATAAAAAATAATTCTATAAATGTTGAGCATATGCACTTTAGACAACATGATTTTAAAGATAGTACTATTAAAATCCTGAATATGCACAAAAATTTCAGTAATAGACTACTTTATGAATCCATTTATATAAAATCTCGTAACTCTTTATATCCTTATGGTCTAAATTCTAAGTTATTTAATCGTACAAACCTTGTTTATACTAATACTAATAAACATGAACATTATACCAGCACTTATGCTAAATAATCATAAAGTAAATACAAAAACTACACGTACAAAAAGGGGTAAAAATGGTACTAATGCACAGTATATTTCTAGTAATGATATTATACAGCAATTATCTAATATGGAAAATGAATTCACTAATTATTACAATTGGTTTGACATAAGGAAACATATTTTTTCGATCAAAAAGAAAAATCTTAATAAGTATTATAAAGTTTTTTTATCATTAAATTTATCACCACATTTTAGTGATGTATATTTTGATCTTCTATTATATAGAATTAATCAACTTAATGTAAAAATTAAAAAAAATACTTATAAAAAAACTAACAATACTCAACTTATAATCACTTTTTCCAATATAGTACTTAATAAAATTAATATACACAATGTAATTAATAACAATAACAAATTCCCCATAAAAAATTTTACAATACATAATTCATACAAATACAACGTTACACTAGGACGTAGGATTTTCAATTACAATAATTTTGCAAAACTTCTTACATCAAATGATAAACCTCCATGCTTATGTAATAATCCTAGTTATAGTAATTATGTAGATAACGTACATGGTCACATTATTACAGAGGATATTAATATTGTAGAGAATGATTATTTGCGCAATTTTATGACTAATGGGACTAAATTTCGAATACCTGCATGTTATACAATTGTTTCTATATTACAACAACTTAATCTGGATCTTGACCTTTTTATATATAAAATTTCAATAGATTATAATAAACCCATTGAATTTTTTAATGAATGGAAATTAAATGTTTTAAGTATTTTAAATGTTGAACTTTTCAGAAATATGGAAAATTATAATTTTAATGTTAAACATCTAAATAGTGAAATAAAGAATTTACAAAACAAATTTATTATTACTTATATTGATAAATCACCAAACAACTATGCTTTCATCTGCAAAAAATATTATTCGCAGCTAATATCTAATGCTTTAAATACAAGTTTAAATTTAAAAAAAAAAAATCTTAATACAATTATTAATAATCGACATATATTTCAATATTATAAATTGCTAAAAATTAAAAATTACAACTTTAATTATCCATATATTGTTGTTATACCTAAATTTCATAAAACTCCTATTAAATTTAGAACTGTAACTATAGGTTGCAATACGTATAATAATAATGCAAGTAAATTTCTATTAACTATTCTCACTAAATTGTTTGAACTTAGAAAACAAAAAGATAATGTTTTTAGCATAAAAAATAGTTTTCAACTTGTCAATAATATTAAAAATTAAAATAACATAAATTACATGAAGACGTTTGACTTTAATGACTTATTTAATAATATTGATATCAAGGATATGTTCAGGATTGTCAATTTATTATACAAAGAATACAAGGATTTCATAAATTTAAAAAATAATATTTCTTTAAATTACTTTAAAACTTTAACTAGATTTTTTCTACATCATAATTATATTGTTTTTAATGGGACTATACATATTCAAAGCTGTGGACTGCGACAGGGTGGCATTGTTTCTTCAATTCTTGCAGAATTATATTTATATTATTATGAACGTAATTCAAATATTGCTAATTGTAAAATGTACCGTTATATAGATGATATAATCGTCTTCTATTTTAATAATAATTCAAATTATTTACTACTATTATTTAATTATAGTTTCAACGTTATGGTAAATAATTAAATTAATTTTCTTGATCTTAAGATAATTCTTAAAGATAATAAAATTTCATTTGACATTTATGACAAGCGAAATGATATTACATTTAAAGTAAACTTAGTTACTAATTATATGTCATGTATACATAAATCTGTATTTGTAAATATTTTACTAAATTTTGCACATCGAATTAACAATCTTTTTTCAAATAATTTTAATTTTAAAACTCAAAATTTAAAACTTATCCTTCAACATGCAATGGAATATGGCTATCCTTTTTATTTAGTTAAGTCAATTTTACGAATATAAATTTTGCTTTCATTGGGGTTATATGTTTGTAAATCCTTTCTGTAAAATAACTTACATTGTGATCGCTGATACACTATGACGCAAAAGTTTAGACAATGAAGAAATTCTTACATACTTTGAAAAATATTTATTCAATTTTCAAATCACTGCTTGAAATTAATGTGCTGTACATATAAACAATATTTATAACAATGAAAAGTGGAATTGTGCATATTGCAATAAATTAAATGGTAACAAAAATAAACTGCTGTCTCAAAAGTTTAGACACAAATTAAATAAAATCGAAATAAACAATTTTTAAAACCTGGTTGCGCATCCATGCTTATATATTACGTCATATACACGAGATTGCATGGAAGAAACTAAATCTTGCATAGTTTGTGGATCGATATCGTACCATGCATCCTCAATAGATGTCTTAAGTTCCTGTACAGAAGAGTATTGTCTAGCGTTACTATAAACTTTGCGACACATGATGCTCCAAAGGTTTTCTATAGGGTTAAGATCTGGGCTACATGCTGGCCAGTCGAGAACTCTTATATTATGGGAATTAAACCAAGATTTTGAATGTTTTGCAGTGTGAATTGAAGCATTGTCTTGCTGAAATTCCCACTGAGGACCCCCTAGAAGCTCAGCAAATGGCAGTAGGTTTTCTTCTAATGTCTGTGTATAATGCTGTGAAGTTTGACGACCACTGGTGAAGGTCAGAGATACTTGTCCATTATAGCAAAAGGCTTCCCAAACCATCACTGAGCCCCCTCCTTGTCTGCGACTAAAAAAACGTCGAGGTTCCTTCCGCAAGTCATGCCAATACGATAAACAACCATCTGGACCATCCAGATTCCACTTTTTTTCATCGCTAAATATGACTGACTGCCATTTCTCTCCATATGACATATGCTTTCGAGCCCACATAATTCTTTGTAACTTATGATGTGGCTTCAGAGCTGGTTTCTTCTGCATTTTGCTATAAACGATTGTTCCTTTTTCCAAAATTCGTCTACGAATCATATCCTTTGATACAGAGAGTCCCGATGAGCTTTGAACTCCACGTACGCTCATTTGTTGAGTACTCGCTAGTCTTTGTATCAGGCGATCCTCTCGTACATTTGTCACACGTGGCCTCCCAGACCGACATTTTGCTTTATATTCGGAACCACTCGATAAAACTCGATAAATAGATTTTTTTGACCTATTAATAATAGCAGAAATTTCAGAAACGCTCTTCCCTTCACCTTTCAACTGCCAAATCCTTGAAACCTCATTCACTTGAATTTCTTTAGCTCTCGGCATGTCGACTATGAAGAGCAATCGTTTGCAGAACTTAAGTACTCCAAATTTGTGACATCATCGAGTCTAAATTTGCATATGCCAGCGAATATTCAAAGAAATTTAGAATAGTGTCTAAATTTTTGCGACAAGCACATTTGAATTTTTATGAAAAAAATTAGTATTATAGCAAATAAAACGACTGTCTTTTGTACATAGCATTTTAAATCAGTTTTTGAATATATTTACAGGTTTTTGTAATTCTGACGTCATAATTCTACATTTTAAAGCTGAATGACGTCATTGTCTAAACTTTTGCGTCAGAGTGTTTATTTGGCTAAAGATTGAATTCCTATGTGTGCGAGCTGAATGGGAATATTTTGGTTAAATATAATTCATTAATTAAAAATTTTAATGAGTGTGAATTCTAATTTTTTTTTTAAATTTTCAAGGTAGAGAATCTTTAGCAAAATATAGTTCCAATAAGTGCGTTTGCCATAATGGAAAATCTTTGTTATTTTTAAGCTTGAAGAGTGTGAATTATAAATCTATATATATATTTGTCTTACGTGGCGCGAAAATCGGGCTGAATTTGTAAGTTATGGTTTGGCAACAACCGTAGTTTCCAGAGCTCAGACCAATGCAAGACTAGATTGTGTTAGATCAGCTCCAGCTCCAATATGGCGGTAAGTGTGAGAGTAGTAAAAACCATAGAATGAAACTCAAACTAGCAATTATTAAAAATAAAATAACATGTACGTAATCCAAAGCGTCTGAGATGATTCCTCATTTTAATGATGAGCAATATCGTTAATTTCAAATGAATTCTCAACTCTTATTTAGAATTCATTTACGAATTTCACTCACTCAAAAGTCCGGAGAAAAAATCAACTGTCTAGATTGCACCTGGCGCCATCTGTTGATGTATTGATGAAGTAAAAAATAATTTCTACGTAGTTTTTTTTTCTAAGGAATTTAAGTCGTGCTGTACAAAAGATCCCTTTTTTATAGTATTTAAAAGATTTATATACTCATTGGTAGCGCCAACTAAATACATTTTCAGTTGTGTTTTCAACGGAGAATTACTTTTTTACATTAAAAAAATTTGTCAATTTCATATGATCAAATGTTTTATAGTAGAACTCATTCCGGCTAGAATTGCTGGAAAAAAGGGGCGAGCGAGCGAAGCGATCTGTGACCGCGTAGCGGTCTCAATGTGAATTGCTTCGCAATTCACGGGTGGTTGGCGAGCATTAGCGAGTAGGGGGCTGAGCCCCCTAGTTTATGTATTATATATATATATATATATATATATATATATATATATATATATATTTACTTTTTAAGGTAGAGAATTTTTATCAAGATATTAGTTCCAATAAGTGCGTTTGCCATATTGGAAAAGCTTTGTTATTTTTAAGATTGCAGCGTGTGAATTCTATATTTTACTTTTCAGGGTAGATAATTTTCAGCAAAATATTAGTTCCAATCAGTGCGTTTAGCCATATTGGAAAATCTTTTAAGCTTGCATATAATTACATATATAAAATGAAAATTTTATTTGAATTCTACATTATTGTTTAATATTTATCGGATTTTTAATGGTGTTGTTAAAATGATATTATACATTTCACAATAATTATAAATTAAAGAAAATTATATAAATGTTGACATATGTAAAAAATAAAAAGATAAAAGGATCTTATACTGGAAACTCTTCTTCTTTATCTAAATAATTAATGTTTACATTAGATATAGTTTAATATCTTATACTAGATGGCAGCACCAATAAATTATCTATATGATTTATAATATATTACTATATTTAAATCAGATATAGTTCAATATTTTTAAACTAGATGGCAGCACCAAATAAATTATCCAAATGACTAAACTAGGAATACAGGTAAAAAAATTTAAATTTTCCAATAATATAATATATATTAAGTTTATTTAAGTTAAAATTATAGTAAATGAATTAACATATTTTATATTATTTATTTGTATTTTTTAAATTTTAACTTAGAAATAGTTGACATCTCTGTTGTTAAATTAATAACTGCAACTGTTGCTAACAATTTCTGATATGAAGGATGCTACTTAACTGTAAATTTTACCTGCTCTATTGAATTCACTTTTACCATGTGCTTTTCAAATGGGCTACGGTATATGGATAAATACTTGATGTAGTAATGTATAGATTTTCTTTATATTCATTTTTATTTATTTGTTTATACATTTATTTATTTTCTCCCCTTTTTATCAATTTGTTGGTTTGATTTGTAGTGTTCCATTTTCAATGTTATCCTTGTTTTTCAATCTAGTTCCAATGATTGTTTGGGCAAGGATTTGACACAATTTTTGGCATTAAGCCGGTGTTAATTACAGAAAACAATCATTCTTTGCTTATAATGTGGTTTCCCTGCCCTTGAAAAATTGAATTACATTATAAGCCTCCATTTGTGTTTATACTCTTGCTTCACTTTTTGAATAAATAATACTTTTATATATTAGGACTATGTTTTATAATTTTTAATTTGACAGTGCTATATGGTATAGTAATCTCATTGTATATGGCCAGTTGCTTCTGTTTCAATGGTTAATTTTTACAATAAGTTTATATATATATATATATATATATATATACAGGGTGATTAGATTATAAAAATTTTTTCCCGATATATGAGTCCTTAACTATCACACCGTTCACAGAAACTGGCTGAAATTTTGGTTTTAAGTATTTTGAGGTATCCGCTGAAGAATCGTATGAAAAACAACAGTTAAACTCTAAAAGTTACGGTTACAGTGACAAAAATTTGAAAACTTCAAATGGCAACACCTATTTTTTTTTAATTGGAATGTGATCTTCATAGTGAAAAACCATAAAAAGCGTTGAAACGGTATCTGTAACACGAAAATTGCCGGCGCTAGAGAGACTAAGAAGAAAAGTAAAAACAACCAATAAAGGACAGAGAAGCAACAGAAAGTAAAACATTTTATTATTCAGTGCTATCCACCATCTGCCGCATGCAGCGTGTCTTCGTGTGTGACG
Organism: Maratus michaelseni; assembly: GCA_963931845.1. NCBI lineage: Eukaryota > Metazoa > Arthropoda > Arachnida > Araneae > Salticidae > Maratus > Maratus michaelseni. The sequence goes on along the minus strand of OZ007597.1, from coordinate 2,327,933 downwards.
TGGAAAATTTGTGAAACACAATAAAATGTTTTGTTTTCTGTTGATTCTCTGTCCTTATTCGTTGTTTTCACTTTTCTTCTTAGTCTGTCTAGCGCTGGCAATTTTCGTGCTACAGGTACCGTTCCAACGCTTTTTACGGTTTTTCACTATGAAGATCACATTCCAATTAAAAAAATAGGTGTTGCCATTTGAAATTTTCAAATTTTTGTCACTGTAACCGTAACTGTTAGAGTTTAACTGTTGTTTTTCATACGATTCTTGAGCGCATACCTCAAAATAGTTAAAACCAAAATTACAGTCAGTTTCTGTGAACGGTGGTATCCAGCGAATAAGACCCTGATTTCAAAATTAAATATCTCAAAAACAAAGATCAATAGAATTATGCGGAAATGATTTTTTTATTAGATAATCTGTAAAAATATTATACAGAAGTTACAAAAATTTAGTTACAAAAACCGTTAACAGATGGCGCTGTAAGCCAGAAAACTCGTTCTCTGCAAGCAATCTGAAACAAAAAAAAATCAAGTCAAGCATTTTTTTCAATCAGAACACAATCTTTTCAAAATGTTCACCGTTCGAAACAATGAGATGTCGTAAACGAATAATGAAATTTGACATCACGTCCTGCAATGTCTCAACGGAAATGGAATCACATACCACACAAATCAACCATTCAAGCTCATCCAGCATAGTGGGATGGTACCGGTAGACAGTGTCTTTCAATTCACCCCACAGAAAGTAGTCACAATAAGTCAGATCGGGCGAATATGGGGGTCAATACATTACTGTGCCAGTAAATTTGGGATAATCCAACGCAATTACTCTATTTCCGAAGTACTCATCAAGAAGGCGAAACACCTATTCTGTACGATGTGGTCGAGCCCCATCTTGCATGAACCAATCGATACCTGGTCGATCCTCCAACGCTAGTTGTGTGCTGACAAATTGTTCCAAAATTGTAAGGTAATGTTCACTAGTGATCGCTTGTCGCATGAAAAAAAGGCCGATAATGCCTCTGGTGCATGTCGCAACCCAAACAGTAACTTTAGGCGAATGCACCGGATTCTCTGCATCTTCACACAAATGAGGATTTTCGGAACCCCAAAAACTCCAGTTTTGTTTATTCACGAATCCATTCAAATGGAAATGTGCTTCATCTGTGAACCAGATGCTGCCAACATCAAACCCTTCATTATCAATCATTGCGAGAATCTGGTTCGCAAAGTCAACCCTTTGTCCCAAAGCTCTTGTGGGTATAGTCTGATGACTTTGGATTTTGAATGGAAACATTCGTCGGCTATTTTTAAATACTTTTTGCGTACTGGAACGCTTTAAACCAGTCTCTGATGCAATTCTTCGCACACTCTTCCTTGGATTTCGCTGATCAATTCCAGAAACTTTGGCGACATTTCCAGGAGTGACTACAGTTTGCCTGGGTCCAACGTTTCCCACTCGATTACCATCCGCGCTGCCGGTTCGTTCGAATTTAGCAAAGAGCTTGCGAATGACTTTTGCATCGGGTCCTTTCGGAACATCTTTGGAATCTTTTTTTAAAGCTGCACCTTGTTGCCGTAGGACTCCGTTCTAATCTGTAATACTCCAGAACGAAAAAACACGTTGTTCAATGGAATACATGATTTTAACATCTACGATAATCTCCTTTCATGGTCGAACTGATCACTCTGGACTTCGAAGCACAATTTATAGGCATTGCGATTACAGCGCTATCTGTTAACGGTTTTTAAAACTAAATTTTTGAAACTTCTGTATAACATTTTTACAACTTAGCTAATAAAGAAACCGTTTACCGCATAATTCTATTGATCTTTTTTTTTGTGTTATTTAATTTTGAAATCAGGGTCCTATTCACTGGACATCATATATATATATATATATATATATATATATATATATATATATATATATATATATATATATATATATGGGAATAATCAGAAGGAACAACAACAATAATATGAACTCAACGAATTATTACTATTCTCGAGCAGCGATAAAAGCGATAAATAAGGGCCAGTGAGGAAGGAGCCAGAAGGAAATCACACACGCACGAGCACTTGTTCTATAGATTTTGGATATAGTTGTGGATGGAATGTTTATGCAATGCTCGGAGAAGATTGCTAATCATATTTGTATTGAGATACGAATGTTTGTAACTTTCAGGAACATTAACCCAGTTATATAGTTTTGTTTGAATCCAATTCTCAGTTGTATTTGGTGTTATCTTATTAAACTTGTTTTGTTTATATTATATTTGAAGAATCTGTGTTGTGGTTAAACCACGCGTATTACTTATCATAATTCCACAACAATTTTGGAATCTCGTTGACGTGATACAAATATAAAGCTATTTTGTACCGTGATTTGAATAAGGGAAGTATTTTTTAAACTGAAATGGATAATATGAAAAAATTGAGCTGTTTGTCTGAAGTACTATATGGATAAGACTTCCGTAATCTGATCTACTGTACGATAACATTTTGCTCTGTTGAAGTTTTAATAAATTAAATGATGTCCTTTCTTAATAGAGCAAGAAAAGCAGACTTATTAACATTATGTGATGAACTAGGTCTAGTTGTACCATAGAGTTCAAGAATTATTGATTTGAAAGTTGATAACCGAATCAGAAGATTATGGACAAAATTTCGTTAAAGTTTAGACTCGAAGTCAGTGCTGCTGAGAGAGAAGAAAGAAAACAGCTAGAAGAAGAACAGGAAAAAAGAAGACTAGAAGAATAAAAGGAAGAAAAAAACTAGAAGCATTAAAGGAAGAAAGAAGACTAGAAGCAGAAAAGGAAGAAAGAACACTAGAAGCAGAAAGAAAATTAGAAGAAAAGAAAGTAGAAATGGAGTATGAATTAAGAAAAATTGAAATTCAAAGCAATTGGAAAAGTGTAAGTGTCGATTCTGCAATAGCTGGTTTAGGTAAGCAACCAGATTTGTTTAAATTAATGTCTCATTTCGGCGGAAAAAGTGATATTAGTATTACCTTTATTCGAAAGACAAATTTCTCGAATGAATATAATAAAAGACAATTGGGTTATGTATTTGTTAACCTTTTGCTTACGGGGGGATTACCGTTATCCCAAGAAAAAGAATGTTGAAAAATACGGGGTTGGGATTACCGTAATCCCGAAAATTTTCACCCCTCAAACATGGCGTGCGGGAAGTAATCAAGAGCGTTAAGCTCAACAGGAGTCCTGCGTATCGGAGAAGGGAAATTATGTAGGGAAGATATTATTTATGCTAGGGAAACGAGGGGGAAATTTCCGCAGTAAAGAAAGTAAACGGTGTTTACTCAGACGTCTTCACGCTTTTTCTATCTCACTTTTTCACTTTTTTTTTCTTAGAATGTTAAATGTCTTTTTTTCTTTTTTTTTTCAGTTAATTAAGAATGATATACTAGAAGCCTTAAAATTATTTAAGAAACTTTATTTATTAAACTGAGCGAAAATCAAATGATTATACATATTAATATTTAAATAAAAATACAGTTTTTTTTAAACATTTCTTAATTTAAAATTAATCAAATAAAAATAATTGTTTTTGCACAATATAAACATATTATGAAACGTTTAATTTTATGCGCAAACACAACTAAATAACTAGGTTTATCTCCTGCATATGCAAATGTATTTTGCCTGTTTAAGAATTTCATTAAAAATTAATCGAATTCTAGAGTTATTTAAAAGTAATTTTTCCCGCAATCGTCTGATTCGAATGAAATGTTAGTTTTTATGCAGAAAATAATAAATGTTTCATTAATAATTCCTTATATATTTTACAAATACATGAATATTTTTTAAAAAATGAAAATGAACGGACGAATGAAAGTACTAAGCACCTCTCAGTTAAGTTTAAGAAGGCAACAGCTATTTCCAAATCCTATAAAGATCAACTGTTATTGGCGTACGCTTTTTCTCGAAAACATCTAAAGCGATTTCAATATTTTATTTTTTTATTATAAGAAATTTTTTTGGAAAATTCATTTTTTTAATAAAGTTGTCAAGTAATAAAGTAAAATAAAAAAAATTAAATATGTGAAATCGCGTAGCTGTTGCACTTTTTATTTTTATTTTTTGCAAAGGATCAATTTATAGTTTAACAAATACCAAAAAATTGCAAATAATGACTATTTATTATTATTTTTTTACTACAATTTTTTTACACCCATTTTAAAATCGCTACAGTAATTCTCGAGTAAAAAAATACTTCAATATCAACTAATATCAATATGATTTAAAATGTTGTTGCCCGCTTATGTATTATTATTTTGGGGGTGAGGAAAACAACAATAAAAATTACTTAGGCGCAATATCATAAAGGTACGCTTTTAAAATAAAGAAGACATAATTGAAATTCAACAGAGCGCTATTACATTCCTTCCCTTACGGGAAAAATTACATTGAGTTATTGAAAAATTGCACAGCACACGCGTAAAAAAGTACATCTTTAGTCTTATTTTCTTTTGAATTTTTCTTGAAAAGACTTTCTCCTGTCTTTTAACATTTAGTTTACCACACAAATGGATTTTTTAGTTATCTCCTCACATTTTCTCTATTACAATTACTTTTTTACATCCATGTCTGGTGTTAGAGGAAGCGAGGTCAGGTGACTGCCTGCGACAAGAAAAACAAAGGGGTGGAAAATTCACAAAATAAAATACTTAGCGATAACTTGATATACATATATATATATATATTTTTCCTTAAGAATATGTCAATTGTTGAGGTGCAGAAAAAAAAATCTCACTCATTGTGAAATGGCTACTAAAACCGTCCCTGCTTTTACCCCCCCCCCCAACCTTCCCATCCAAATTATTTTCCTTCGTCATTTTGCCATTTCTAAACCAAAAAATGTCGCCATTTTTTTTTTTTTTTTACATCCAGATACGGCCGTAAAAGTAGTCGGGCGATTGCACGGAACCCTAAAGACTAAGGTGTGGGAAATTCACAAACTAAAAAGTAATAACTTAAGATGGTTCTCAAATTCCGTGCTGAACAACGTGAAACTTTCTGACTCATTTTTTAACTCATTTCTAACGTAAAAAAATAAAATTGGAAGACCTGACTATGGAGGTGATTGGAAATCGTAAATAAATTACTTATAAAGCGAAAACGATTGTTGTCACATGACGACCAATTTCCCCATTTCCCGCGACACCGCGTCTGGAAATTCTATTTAAACCGCCAACTTTGACAGTATTTTCTCAAAGAAATTTCTGTCTTTACCAAAAATAGAAAACGCCATTCTATTACATAATTTCTCAATAAGAACATCCTCAATTTATTATTTGATTTACACTCAATTGTTATTAAACGTAATCACTCAAATTTAATTACATTTACTTCACCGCAAAAAATACAATTCGCATCTCTGTATTTTTAAGATAAGGTTCACATTTATATATAAATTTAGCTACCGAAAATGATCTATTCATTATTATTTGATTTACACTCAAGTAGTATGTCATTTAAAACTTATTTACAAACAAAAAATCACTTCATTCAGGTAAACAGCTTTCTTTTATGGAAAATAAAATCCCCAACGGTCCCACGACCCACTAATGATTACCAGATGTGCCTACTGGTTGCTTACTGATTGCCATACTCTGATCACCTGCGGTTAAGAATCATTAGAGAAGGTGGTTGAAATTTTGAGATTCTCCCGTAGTTAACGCATATGTGAGGAATTTATTTCCCGTAAGCTGAACGTTAAGTTTAATTCCGTTGGAAATCTTCCGAAGGACCGAATCGAAATTGTCTTCTTCTTCTCAGAAATCGTAATCGTCTTCTTCTTTTCAAAATCTTCCGAAATCGTCCGAAGAACTGTTCTTTCCGACTATTTACTGTGGGAAAGTGAGGCACCTTAAAAAGAAGTACACCTACACCAAAATCGCCAATTCAGAAATACGAATGTCGGATCAAAGGGCAGTCAGACCCGATCATTTGCTGTACGCGTACAGTAAATTTAATCACTTTTGTCTTAAGAATGCTATCGAAATTTCCGTTCGGAAAAAGAAATCACTGAATGGAAGACTCACGGCCGAAAATTTGCTCGATGAAAGTTTTGTGAACGACCTCATTCAGCATGACGACGGCTACAAATTCCTCAAAAACATAAAAAATGCACCCGCTCATTGGAAAAACGAGAAGAAACGCGTGTATGCCGCAATGCAACAGTGGGGAATCCCGACTCTATTTGTTACATTGTCTGCGGCCGAGCTGCAATGGTTTGAATTGATGCAGGCATTATCTTTGAACATCGACAATCACATTTTGACGAGGGAGAAATTTGAAAATGAAAAAATGTTTACCAAAGAAAAGAAGTGCGAACTCATTCAAAAAGATCCCGTGATCCACGAGAAGCTGGCTTATGCTAACAAACACGTTTTTTTTTTTTTTTTTTTTTTTTTTTTTTTGACGAGTTAGACTTGGCTGAAAAAATCTCAGCGATAAAAGTCGTGGGTGGCCAATCTATATCCTGCCGTAAGGTAGAATTTTTCCCGCTTGTCATTTTCATGTCTTCTTTCATGATTGTCTAAGGATTAACGGTATGTTGGAAGCCACAACACAACAACAACAATTTCTTCTTTCAATAATAATTGCTCCTATCTCTTTTATCGTGCTACTTTAATTATAATATTTTCCTTTTCTTATTTTATGGCATTTTTCAATTTTTATCATTTTATTTTCATCCGCACGTTCTCCGTGTTTTTCTCTCAACTCATTTATTTGTATTAATCTCCATACTTCACTTCCATCATTTAAATTTTTTCTTACATCTTGATTATTCATCACGAGACTTTTCCGTTATTTTCATGGTTGTATTTTTATTTGCTTCTTTGGCCACGCATTTTAAATTTTTATTAGAATTCTTTATCACTTTCAGATATCTACAATACTCAATGGTTTCTTTGTGGGCGCTGTCTTCTTTGGCGATATTTTTTATTTTGACTCCTTCTTTCGTGACGGATAAATTTCATCCTGATATCGCCCTAATAGTATATCACACTCCAGATCTGACATTGTAGGAAAATCATCATTTAATTTCACCCCATCTACTTCGTGCTCGAAATATCCTATTGGCTTCGCTTCTTCTCCGTTAAATACGGTTAATCCTAATAATATTATAAATCTGATTGTGTGCAAATGTTAGGCTGAAGCCAGCGTCAAAATGGAGCTTTTAATGATCCTGTATTTTTGCATGTAGTTTTATTATAACCCTCAAATGAACATAGACTAGGTTTTATTTATTTTATTCAAATATTTTCTTTAATAATTAAAAATTTCATTATTTTCATAGAGAATAAATGGACATTTTTCAATAAAATTTAATCATTTTACTTTATCGTTGCTAGGGCTTTGATCGTTGCCAAAAAATAAAAACTCGGAAAAATAATTTTTCCTCAACAACTAATTTTCAATTGAACGATTTTCACGTGAAAAATGAAAATTAAAAAGAATTCAAAAGAAGATGAATTTCCGTGATATTTGAAACAACATTATACATGAAGTATGAATATCGGTTACATTAAAAAGATCTTTTTCTGTCAAAAATTGCGTTATAATTAGAAGGAAAAATGAACAATAATTATATTATTAAAAATAGATTTAGCTTGGACCATGGAACTATGAAAAGTATCCTCCTCGGTTTGAACAAATATGACGTCATAAATAAAACATGTAATTTCCAAATGTTCGTAATAATACAAGGAGCATGAATATCAATGTATAATGAAAGTAGATAGATAATGGACGTATTATTTAAGATGAAAAACTGAATATTTTTTATCGTTACTGATTAATAATTAGCTTGAATACCAGTTACATAGAAATGTGAGTTTTCCGCTAAAATTTACGCCCTGATTGCCAGAAAAAGAAAATTAACAAGAATTATGCCATTTAAGAAAGATTTCTCTGAGGAAAAAGTGACGTCATATTTGAAATAAAACGGGAATTTTCAAATGTGTTTTACAAGGAGCGTGAATCAATTCCTTACATTAATAATACAAGGATCGGTAAGTTTAGAAAGTAAATGAGTTTCACGCCATATTTAAAACGAAAAATTGGAAATATTTTTTTATCTACACCGATTATTAAGCATGAATATCAGTTACATACAGATGAGAGTTTTTTGCCAAAAACCAAAACGTAATTATTAGGAAAAGAAAAATAAATACGAATCTATTATATTAAAATTTGACCGCCTATGTTTGCATTTCGCAACTACTCCTTTCAGGTTGTCGAACGCAACACGATTTACTTAAGACCGGTTATCATTGATCCGAGGATGTCATAAACTCTCAGAATTTAAAAAAATAATTTAAATTCCGAGATTTTTTTTTTTTTTTTTTTTTTTTTTTTTTTTTGTAAATTTTAACGAAGTTTATCTAAAAATGGCAACTAAATTATTCCATTTTTGTGGATAAAAAAGAAGAAATAAAACGGATTAATATATTTTTTCTCATTAAAACTGAAAAAAAAGAATTTATTTTCAATTTGAATAGATAGTGAAAGAAAAAAAAAATCTTGATTACAGTTAAATTTTTGAAAAATAAAAACGTATTTTCACACATTCAAACTTCATGAATCAATTTATTCTGGAGAACAAAAAGTCGTTTGTCAATATATTTTCATTTAGAAATAAAGATTTTTTTTTTCAGATATAAATTAAATCAAGGAGGCAAATTTAAGCTCCTTGCAGTTAGGTCTACAATTATTGCTCCCTATTCACAAAAATTGAATTTAATGAAAAAGAATATACTATTTCCATTATCTTTGAAGGATGCTATTAAAACGTTTCACAAAGGCGTTAAAAGTAAAATAGTTTACCAGGTAAACATGACATATGTTTTTACACAATTCGCCGATTTCCACGATTCTATTTGGCCCGCCTTTTCATTGGTTGCAGTTTCCTTTTCGTGATTATTTGGCACAAATTTTCACTTTTTTAAAACTTAGTTATGTCAAGGCCTGTATAACATAGAAATACGGTATTGTCTCCTATGGAATGTGATAAAGAGTTAGTTAATTATTTACGATTCTAATTATCCGGAATGAAATATTTTGCTTAATTAATGCATTTATGCTTCTTTTAATGATACGTGAACGAAGTCACGGGTAAAAGCTAGTATATACATATTTTCTTGGCATAATTCCGGTGCGCGTATTTCATCATAGTATTTTTTATTCATTAGTTTAACATCACTTGTGGTATCTATTATTATTTTCGTGAGCTTCTCATTTATTTGAATACCACGTATTTTTCTTTTTGCATTGGCATTGTTTTCCGTTGTTGATAAATTCATTACATTTGTTCTCTGTATGACCCTATTACAAATATGAATGATCATCTTTGTAATAGGGTTGCTATGATATGATCGGGTAGTTATTTGGCGCCTATTTGTAAACTTGGCGGCGATGTGTCCAGGTAATTTTCACAAATAACAAATAATTCATGAATCAATAGGCTCTTCATCTGGTCTTATATTATTTGGCTGTGTGTTTTGTCCCCATTTGTTATCTTTTTCTTCCCTGCTAATGATATTTTGTGTCTTATATGACTTGGCGGTTTTGTATCCTCTGAGCGCTGCACAGTGTGGTATTTGACTGAAAAAGCTGGCCAAAAGTCAAAATTTCAAATCTCATATTTAGTTGTTCATTTTCTGATTGGTATAAGTGCACTATCCTGTGCATATGATAACGAGTTCATATAGTTCTATAGCCTCTCCAATCGTCTGGTATTCCACTTGGAATTCATGTCTTGTGCAAGTCTCTTTTTATGCTTTTGGTCCCTGTATCATTTTATCAAAAATCTAAAATACTATTCTTAGTCGAATTTCAGAAACATTTTACGGTTTTCAAAGACGAAGGTGTATACTTCCTTTCACATAAATATTTATGAAAATATAATGCATTTTCATTATGATATTCATATTTGAAATCATAGTTTTTTTAGGTTAAATATTTTAGATAAAAAGGTAATTCTAACAGGGAGTTAAACTGAGTTCAATAAGAACTCTTGTGTTTTCATAATGTATATATTGGCTAATTAAAATATATGAAATAAAATCTACCCCCTTTTGCCCCCCTTTTATTTTATAACTAAAAAATTTTTTTTAAAAATTGAAGAACAAATTTTTTTAGTTCATTAAGTTTTTTAATTTATTAAACTATTTACATTTAATATATGCAGTAGTTTCTTACTCCCTACTGAAGACACTTCAGTGTGCAGACCTCAAATCTGCAAATTGAAGTGAAAAAAAACTTTTGTTTATTGTTTAAGTTGTTCAATGTGTTCTTTTTAAGTAGAAAGTGTTTTGACCGTATAATGATAACGTTCACTGAATGATTCTATGTAAATAATGTTACATTTTCGTTTTGTAACAAGTGTTCATATTAAGTAAATTTTGTTGTGTTTGTATAAAATGGCGTTGTCATTTTGAAAAATACATTTTAGTTCAAACATAAAAAATGGTGTTTTTTAATCACTAACGAGGTAAGAGAGTTTTGTATTATTAAGAAAAAATGTACTAGATATATTATTTTTTTAAATTCAAAATGGAAACAATAATTAAAAATAGCAAGAAAAAATATGTGTGATGTAATAAAGCAGAGTGACATTAGAAAAATAAACAAGAAATGTGAGTTTCTAGAAAATAAACTTGTCCAAATTACGAAATGTCCAGAAAATGAAATAAACTTGTCCCGTTATAAATTAAAATCTTTCAAACATCATTATGTACAGAAATGGTCTTCTTCACGATTCACTGAACAACGTTTTCAAGAAAACAATAAAGAATGGCTGAAAAGAACGCTTTATTTACCTAACTGGACAATAGAGAAACCTGGTCGTCCAGCAAAATAATTTAAATATTGTAGTGGCAGAAGTAAGAGGCATAAAATCAAACAATTAAAATCTCAAATAAGCCACGAACAATTGAAATATGCAGCTCAAATGAGCGGAAGAACTACTGGACAAGCAGATGTCGCAAAAATTATTAAAGAATTTACAGCCATCCTAACTAGGGCAACAAAATATCCAAAAATATTAACTTTGGCTGAGATAACAAACTCAGATGTACATTGAAGTTATCACCAACTGAGGTTTTGACCATGTTTGTTGCAGCAGATCTCACATACAATCAATATAATATCATCCGAACTCCTAATAAAAATATATATCGTTGCTATACACTTCTTCAGAGAGCTAAGAGCAATGTTACCCAAGAGATATTACAAGTACTGAAAACATGGCGGATGTAAAACTTCACACTACACAAAGACTGTGTAAATAGTCCATAGAACATGTTTTCACATCTGCGAGTGATGTAGAATTAAAAAATTTAGAACTCTTCTACAATGGGGGTGATGGGAGCCATCACAACCCCAACAAATGGGGTTGTTATGACTCCCAACAACATATGTTCAAACAAAAGTTTGAGTGGGACTCAAACATTTTCCAAGGCTCTTTAGTTCCTTTGAGATTAATAAGTAACATAAATAAATTTCAAAAAGTATGGTGGCAGAACCCTGTACCTTCATCTCCACGTTTTTGTCGTCCTATACGAATAGGATTCGTTTATGAAGATAGATACATACTCCAAGACGGAGTAAATTACATGGAAGAGCAAGCACGAAATTTAATAAACACAGAGATACTCACAGCTTATGGCATACTACAAGTTCAGTACAGATTAATGGTGACTACGGTCGATGTTAAACTTTGCAATACTGTTACTAGCACCATATCCAGTATGCGGTACTATATTCGTAAACAATCATCCAAAGAGTTTATTAAGTTAGAAATAGTTTAAAATATTGACCCTGATTCTGTGAAATTCAGTCTCTCAATACTCTATCGTCGGATCAAATTTTTCGAAACAATTCTACATCTTACTTATAAACTTCCAATAAAAAAAAATGACAAGTAAGAAGTGATAAAGAGAAATAGATTGGCAGTCAAAGAAAATAATCAATGCACGAGAAGTTTAAAATGGAGATGGAATTACTTGTAGGCATTGAGAAAGCCGATTTCATAAACACCAATGAATGAAACACCTCAAGAAGGTTTTTCTCAGATACGGAAACATCAGGTAAAATTACAGGAACTGACATAAAAATAATCCAAATCATAAAAACTATTCTAGAATTGTTATCTAGTAATTATAAAATAGATACAAAAAATTTTAAGATTTTGCGAATTATATCTCTAACCATTATGTAAATCATTACGGTTGGCCCCCAATGTCACACACATTATACAAAATTTTGAGTAATGGAGCTACCATTACAGGTCATTCATTGCTCCCAATCGGGCAGTTAGTTATAAGAGGTAGCGGCTGAAGCCCGCAACAAACATTTCCGTTCATATAGGCAAAAACCTTCAAGAAAAGTCTTGCGCCTAGAATGCAATTAATGTGTGCTCAATCACCTACTTTTGAGTTCCGATCCTTATTTCAGTTGTAATATGCGAAAAAACTCCACAAAAGATAAAATTTTCTGCAGAAGTATTAATTGACAGAATCTAGTGTTTTAAGTGATTCTGAAGAAGATGATGTGGAAGACTATGATCAAAAGAATACTGGTCAATAGGACATTACTTTGTTACACATACTTGCGTAAATTCTACGAAAAGTGGTTTGTTTACAACATAATAAAATATTTCACGTTTTCTGAAAGCATTTTATCTACAATAGAATACATAAAAGCTCTGAAATAATTTTGGCCAGGTTTTTCAGTAAAATACCACACTGTGCGCTGTATCAAACTCATCTAATTTATCAACCAGTATATTACTTCCTTAATCTTTGATAATTCCTCAATAAAGCGTTCTTTAATTTTTTGTGGTATTTTTTGCTTAATTTGGTCTGTGACCAGGTCTGTTATAGTCCAGTCAAATTAGGCAGATTTTGGGTCATTTTGGGACATAATTACGAAAGTTTTGAAACTTGGTGATATTGTTTGGAAGGGCCTACTAATGAACATACTAAAAGTCCTGATAGGTAGGGGGTGAGCGCGAGGGTGGGGGAGGTAAAAGAAGGTACCATTTTTTGGTTTTTTGTTAATATCTCGTAAGCTATAAGTCCTACGGAAAAATTGCTAGTACAAAAAATAAAGGCAATTAAATTCTCTACAAAATAGGCTTCATACATATTTCGCTGGACTCCATAGGTAACGAGATAATCGCATTCAAAAATGAAGAAATTTGTCAAAAGTCACACCAGCGCCAGAGATCGCGTCCACGGCACTTACATTACACCTGCTTAAACTAAACTTAAACGAACATTTATAAATGTTGTGGTCAGAAGAATGGAAGCCTGAACAATAACTTTATCAAATGTCAATTTTTGTTAACATAAAACATACAAAAATGAAAAATACGTAAAATACAATGATATAGAAATAAACAATTTACTCAAGTCCTTGATCATTTTGATTACCCCGGGTTCAATGGGAAATTTCAAAATATGTTGATTTGTGTTCCATTTCCATTAGGACATCCTCCTAAACAGGTGGTGGACTGTTTGAGCAGTCTCCATGGCAGTAGTGGCAGGCAGCAGTGCATGTGATTCCCTATTGCCGAAACATCAATGAAGGCTGACTGAGGAAACACGAACTTTTTTTTTATTTCTGCCTGTTAGTTAGTCTGTCTGTTCCGCGTAACTGCAGCAAAAAGCACCCGATTAGCTTGAAAGTAAGTATTCATGTTGATGAGGTACCCGGATCTATCTGTATTGTTTTTTGTTACATTTGGTTCATTCATTCGGAAAATATAGAATATTTTATTTTGGGCCATAATTCTTTGCTATGGCAATTCAGACGATTTTCAAATTTCCATTTGTCGAAAGAATAAATTTTGGTGGAATTTCATACATGTTTTCGAATAATATAAAACATTTTGTTTTATAAATTTACTTATTTGACATTCATTTTTTTCTTTTACTTTTATCGTTACTTAGCTACTGTATTTCATAGTCTATAAAATTATTCATTCATATAATCCCGATTGCGAAAGAATACTATTCGTTGGGGACCACCGTTGTAATACTTACCCACACTGCAAAAAATAATTGTTGATTTTACAGTATAAAACTGGCATCCCAGCTGCCAGTATTATACCGTAAAATTAACAGTATTAAACAGTAAAATAAGAAGTAATGCGCTGCCGCGCAAGCAGTAATACGCTACCACGCTTGCGCGGTATGCCAGTTTTATACTGTAAAATCAACAATTATTTTTTGCAGTGCATCATGGATATGCATAATATAAAATATGAAAATAAAACATGTGTAAACTGTTTATAAAATGCATTGCAATTCAAATAAAATCCTGGCTTGATGATGTCATAAACTTTCAATGCTCTATTGCTGAATTGCGTAAGAGAAGCATCCTTGTAATTCTAAAAATGATAATCATATTAACTAACAGCTTACTATGTCGGATTAAGCGTTTCTTTACTAATTAAAATATATCTTTGAATTGAAATTTGAATGAAATACGGGGTCATGAAAAATCGAAGAAAGTGGAAAATGTGATTACAAATATCTCGGCAACTCATTATCCAATCAACTTCATTCTTAATGCAAAATTTATGATTTTTTATTATCTTTTATATTCACTCCTTAAAAAACAATTTCGACAATTTTTATATACCTTTTATCCGAACGAATGTTTCAAGAGTCCGAAAAAATAGTTCCGTACAATCGAGGTTACTGAAATTCAATAAGCTGCTTCCCATTATTACATACTAAGTACATACCCAATTTCAAGTCTCTATTTCAATTTGTTCGGGAGATATAGCGTTTACAGACACACAGTCAAACGGACGGCAATTTTTTTTTTTTTACTAGAAATATGGTTTTTGAAATCTCCAGTGTCTGAAACGTGTAAATCCGTCAAAATTTTTTTTTCTATTTTCAAAACGATTACAAGACTTACCCTATACTACGTATGATGGGTAAGTAAAATATGAAACCTGGCTGAGGGAAACAAAACATTAGTTAATTTTTCGTAATTTGGTCTGCAACATAGAATTGCGTCAAATATGAACGATGTTGTTAACATTACGGTTTTGAATTCGGATACTACTCGTATTGAAAGGCTATCACAAAAAATAATTTATAGCTCCAAATCACGTTAACTATTTTGTCAATTGGCAGTAGACACGATGATGAATGACTATCCATTAAGTTTAAAAGTCTCCAAATATACCTATTTGGTGGTGATTTTAGTAAGCTAATGCTATAGAGTGTATTTAGATGAATTCTTAGATTTAAATATTATAGAACGACAATCAAAACTGTTTTCGGAAACAAAAATTGTAAAGACATTAGATTTCCTGATCTGCAGATTTACTTGTAATTATAACTATTATAACTGTATTATCTTTATAATTATTAATCGCAAGTTTTTATAATTATTATATTTAATGTTTCATTATAATTATTAATTTAACTGAGGATTTAACACTCAGAGAAAAAATGAATAGGACCTTTTTTGTAGAGAATTTATTTGTCCTTTTTTTGGTAAGAGCAAATTTTTCCGTAGGGTTTATAGATTACTAGATATTAACAAAAACAAAAAAGGTACTTTCTTTTACTTCCTCCTTCCTGATCGCCCCTATCCATCAGGACTTTTAGTATGCCCATTAATAGACTCTCTTGAACAATATTGCAAAGTTTCAGAACTTTCGAAATTATGTTCTAAAATGGCCCAAAATCTGCCTAAATTTACTGGATGTATTTTAAGCATTTTTCATTTTTGTATGGTTTTAGTTAACAAAAAATGTGATTTGTTGAAGTTATACTTCAGGATTCCATTCTCCTGAACACAGCATTTATTAATGCTCGTTTAAGTTTAGGTGAAGTAAGTGCAATGTAAGTGCCGTTGACTCGCTCTCTGGCGCTTGTGTGACTTTTGGCAAATTTCTTGATTTTTGAATGCGATTATCTCGTTAACTATGCACCCTAGAGAAAAATGTATAGGACCTATTTTGTAGAAATTTAATTCTCTTTATTTTTTGCATTAGCAATTTTTCCGTAGGATTTATAGCTTACGAGATATTAACAAAAAACCAAAAAAATGGTACCTTCTTTTACCTCCCTCCCCTCGCGCTCACCCCCTACCCATCAAGACTTTTAGTATGTACATTAGTAGACCCTCCCAAACAATATCACCAACTTTCAAAACTTGCGTAATTATGTCCACAAAAAAACCTAATTTGACTGGACTATTAATTGATCAAAAGTTCTTACATTCATTCCACGCACCCATTCATTAAAATATTCACTAATTCAACTGAAAGCCAAAATCACGCCAAATATCCGTTGGCTCTTTACTGTGTGTCATGAACTTTTGTCTAAATTCTTCTGGTGAAATTTTGAATCTCTTCAACAATAAATTTTTTATATATTCGTTATTGCTTATTTCTGGTTCTTTTTCCCTTGTGATTATACTAGTTATTTCTAATGGTAATAAGTTTAGATACAATACCCATTCTTCCTTAGCTATTTTCATTTGAGATATTTGCCTCTCATATAATGATAAAAACATACAGATATCACCATTCGCACTTTCATAACGAACATTTTTAACAGATTAAAATTCTTACCTGATCCATTCCTTGGAATTACTGTTTCATCGTTCTTGCGAGTCTCCATTTCGGATTTTACTGTCAATTTTCTTATTTCAAATTTCATCTCAAATTTCTTCTCTTCTAGTTGCATCTGTGGCCCTTTTTCTTCCGTTCTTCTTCTTTTTTCTGCTTCAAGTTGTAATTTTCTTTCTTCCGCTTCAACTTAAAGCTGTAATTTCCTGTCTGATTCTAACTTTCTTTCTTCTTTTTCTGAGCCGGTCTTTGAAATCTTCATCATAATTTTCAGACTCTGTTATTAATTGATTAAATCCGCAACTTTTGCATTTTTATTCATAATCAGTCCCAAAATCACACCATAATTCTAATAAATTAACCTTTTTTGTTCTATTCAAAAATGACATCATCTATTCTGCCAAGGATCCAATGAAATAAATTTATCAAAAGTTTTGGCTTTAGTAGTATTTGTAGATCTTATTACTGAAAACAAGTTTTCTCTTCAGCCGTTCTTACAGTCTAATTTCAAACAACTGGTTTAGATTTTTCTATCAAAATCTCGACAATGAGCAGCTTTTTTATTCAAAATTCCGCGGCCAATGCCCCCATAATTTGTAGTAATTCTAATGTATAATCCTACAGTTCCTTAAGCATTTACGTTGCTTATAACTACCAATGAATACATCTCTCCAGTTTTCAATTTTATGTAATATTTATTACTTACTCGAACAAATTATATGATGACTAGATAACGATAATTCATACAAATCAATAATAAGCCAAATTAGTAAACACAAATACTTGAATTCACCTAGAATTCTGGCTCAAATCCTTTATTTGGCATATGACGGATTTTCAACTTTCATGTTGAGATAAAAACTATCGAACAAAAACTATTTCCTTTTATTTTTCTCGAGTCTTGTAATCATCTTGCGATTTCACGTGTCTATTAATTAAACCATTGAGTTTGTATTTTGTGGCTATTGATGCATAAATGGTTATTACTTACTTTTTTATCCCACACTAGGGGACTCTACCCCCTGCTCGCTACGCTCACCAACCCCCGTTCTGATTTCACAGCCTCTTAAAACCTGGTAAGTATCCTGTTTTAAAAAGATGATGATGATGATATCACGAACGCGACTTTCTTCTGTAATCAGGTTATAATGCTTTTTCATTTAACTGGTTATAATGCTTTTTCATTTAATTCATCTTTTTTATTTTTAATATTCATGTGTAAAAACAATTTTTATGAAGGAATTTTCTTTATTTCCTGCTTTCAACACGTGATCATTTAATTATTATTTTAAACTTTCATTATTGTTTTTAACAGTCTCGCACAAATACATTTTTTATTTGAGATAAAACATAATCCTTTGCGCTTATTTAGAAATTGGCAACAATATAAAAAAATTACTTTTTCAATAAAAGATTTTTTACTCGATTTTTAATATTCATGTGTAAACACAATTTTTATGACGTATTTTTTTTTATTTTCTGGTTTCAACACGTGATCATTTAATTATTATTTTAAACTTTCATTATTGTTTTTAATAGTCTCGCGCAAATACATTTTTTATTTGAGATACAACATAATCCTTTGCGCTTATTTAGAAATTGGCAAAAATATAAAAAAAAATGACTTTTTCAATAAAAGATTTTTTACTCGATTTTTAAGGATTTTTTGAGTTTTTATTGTCCGACCGTGATAATTTTTTGAATTTCTGAAAGCTTGTTATATTTCGCGTCTGGTGGTATGTTTTTCGAATCCGTAGGATGGCTAGAAAAAAAGTAATAGCTCCTCAAAAAAAGTCCCTTAAAAAAGCGATGAGAATAACCCGGAATATCTACGCAGAATTTGATTGGTCCATTTCGTTTTTGGCTCAGTTCCAGATTACTTTTTTTAATATAGAAGGATATATATATGTATATATACAGTACATATACATATACATACATATACATATGTATATTATGATAATTTGGGTAAAGTAAATCTCTATTCCATGAGTACGTAAGATCATCATATTAAGTAAAGTTTATGCAGTCGTCGTTATTATATTTATTATCTTTGGTTGAAAAACACTGACAATTTCCCGAATAAAGAGGAATACATCTTCAACTGTTATTAGTTTCTTATCATATACTGCTGTTAGAAGCATCCACCAAAATTCTTTAATATAAAATAAATAATAAAACTTAGCTGTTAGTCATCTCATGCTTTCAAACGAAATACATTTATAAAACGATTTTACAATAACATTCGAATACTTTGGCGACTCTCTTCAAGACAGGAACGCAGTTTTTTAAACTACAAATGCCACGAAAAATCTGGGCTGCGTTCTCATGTTCGATCTTAAATAGCAAGTGCCGGCAGGTTATTTACGTCGATGCCGATGCTTGGGGCAGCAAATAATAGCTTCTAAGTGAAGAAAAGCTATATTTTAAAGTCGGAAGGAGAATGTACTGATGCGGTCCTTCCAGAAAAGCGTGCGAATAGAGTTTTGGAATAAAATAAGAAAAAAGAAAATGGTATAAAATTGATAAAATAATAGAATAAATATCGACATTTTAAGATTGAGAAATATAAAGTCCTTGAAGAAAAATGGTTACGGGAAATGTTTTTTAGAAAGATTTTGAAAAGGAATAAAGTATTAAAATACGCATTTTCAATAGAAAGGCATTTAAATAAACGGAATGAATGGAATATTGTTTAAGATAGGAAATAATTTAATAAACGTAGGTTTTAATTTTTTGATGATTTCAATATTAGTACTAGCAGGAGTTAGGGTACCATTCTGAATTTCATATCCTAAGAAATTATTTTTATTTGGAACAAAGTTGCATTTTGATAATTATAGTTTAACATTTTCAAGTCTACATAATTCAAAAATTTTAGTTAGATGTTGAAGATGCTCTTAAAGAGAGAAAGAAAAATTAATTATATCATCAAAATAATTGAAACCAAAATCTATTTTATATTTAGTAAAAATACTTCTAAGGATTCTATTGAATATGGAGGGCTCACCTTTTAGACCGAATGGGAGGACATTCCACTCAAAAAGTCCAGAATTGGTAGTAAAGGCTACGTTTTCTGAATCTTATGGATGTATTGGAATGTGCCAGTAGCCAGAGGTTAATTTCAAGGTGGAAAATACTGAGCACTACACTCTCAAAAATGAATACTGAAATTTCAAGAAATTTCCTTCGTTTTTGACGAAACGCTTTCTTGAAATATGCTCCGAGTAAACGTTTCGTCAAATCGAGTAAATTTGCATCCTCAAAATTACGAAGAAAGTGGTTTCGTCAAATTGATTCTTTGAAAGTTCCAAAAAAATGTTTGGTGGCTCCATCTGTCGGAGCTTTTAGAAGCTTTTTTAATTGACTTGGGGCAAAATTACACCGTCCTTCGGTGAGGGTCGAACGCACGACTTTTAGCTTGACAGACCAGCGTCTTACCTCTCAGCTAGCGGGACTTCGAAATTGCTTGATTTTAAAAGTATTTACGAGATGTTGATGTGTGTTTATATTTTTAGAAAGCAGATTGTATTTTTATCGGTGTTGTTATAACTTCTGCATGTTTTAATTAATAAGGCTAGATTATTATTATGGTTAATAAATAATTAGAAAATGGCTTGATTAATATAATTTATTAGAGAAATTTCCTTTGTTCAATGAATATGCTCTAGTTAATTTGTTGATCAGAAATAATTAATTTTGAAGTGCATATTTTGGAGGCGAGTTCATCAATTTCAGCGGATAAGATTACTGTTTATAGAGGGGAAAGGTCAGTTATACGTATTTTAAATTTGATTGTTATATGAATATATTTCTTAAATAAAAAAAGCACCTAATATTGTGATTTTTTATTTATTTATTATTATTATTATTATTTATTATTATTGTTATTATTATTATTATTTTTTTTTTTACCATTGGGAAAATGTACAGCTTTCGGTCGAAAATGGACCAAATGATGTTCGCATTTTACTATTTTAACCGTTTTTAACGAAATTTTGTAACTTTAGATGATTTTTCTAAGCGTTTTTAACGAAATTCTGTAACTTCAGAAAAATTTATCTTTGAATCGGCAATATGAATGCTTAAATTCATTACAAAAAGGATAGACGCAAATTATCAGATATAAAAAATAAAGTAGAAATTTGGTACATTCGTGTTATAGCGGCCCCCAAGGATGAAATATTTTTGTTTCTGTTTTCATTAATTATATCTTAAATTTAATACTTTCGTGTAATTTATTTTATTTTATTTTATTTTATTTATTTTTTTTTTTTTTTTGAACGATTTTGTAACAAAAATAATCTGGCCGGGAATGCGGAAACATTTTTGTAAAATATTTGAGATTTTCCATTGCATTAAAAATCATTTAATTTTGAGACGAAATGATTGTCAAAAATGACGAAATATAGCTTAAGAATTGCGGAATCGTCAAAAGTGAGAGTTTTATTTTTGACAGCGAGGAAACAGTTTCGTCAAGATATTTGAGGATTCGCGTTTCGTCAAAAACCACGTGACTCAGTGACGAAATGATTGTCAAAAATAAGGAAATGAGGCCTGAGGATTGCGGAATCGTCAAAATTGAGTGTTTTATTTTTGAGAGTGTACTTAATTTATCAAGGATTTCATCGATACCAGATTCAGCATCACTTTTCATTATGACATTTAATTTTCGACGTGCAATAGTCCTGCTAGGCTTTATTCAGATTACGTTCTGCGATTTGATAAATTATTTTCCCGGGATTTCTTTTCCAAAGACTCTGTGGTCAGTGTTGATCTTTTTTTATAATTGCTCTTCAAAGATTTGGGAGCAAAGTGCATAAAATTAAAGAAATAAATTCTCCCAAAAGATGGTTATAAACAAAACAGGGATCTGCTTCTCTTGCAGCGCAACAGAAGACACCCCTTATCAAAGTAGCCGAAAAAAGAGCCGTCTTCGGTAATTGCGATCGTAACGGACATTTAGAGACACTCTGTTTCTGAACATAAAGGAATTCTGAAAAGATGGAAAATGCGAGGTGTCGCCCATGAATGAACTTTGATTTCAAGTTTTTACTTTCTTCTATCTATAATAGAAGAAAGTATTGTAATCGAAATTTTTTTCGACTTCCGGTTTTCGACGGATTTACACGTTTTAGGGGTCAAAGATTCCGAAAAACACGTTTTTACAAAATGTCTGTCTGTCCGTCCGTCCGTCCGTCCGTCTGTCCGTCTGTCCGTCTTCATTGTATCATCGAAAAATGTATGAAGTTATGTTTCAAATTGAACCTAATTTTTTTTCTATGTTTTCGGCTATGGCAAGCAGGTTCTATTAGAATTTGGGGATATTTCGACGAAAGGGGGCGCTGTGATCGATATTTTTGTTCCATTTTCACTATTGTACCATCTAAAAGTGTATGAAGTTATGCTTCAAATTAAACCTATTTTTTTTCTATGATTTTGGCTATGGCAAGCAGATTCTATCAGAATTTGGGGATATTTCGACGAACGGGGGCGCTGTGATCGATATTTTTGTTCCATTTTCACTATTGTATCATCGAAAAGTGTATGAAGTTATGCAGATAATTGAACCAATTTTTTTTCTATGTTTTTGACCATAGCCTGCAGGTCCAGGTTGAATTCGGGGATATTTCGACGAAAGGGGGCGCTGCCATCGCAATTTTTGTTCGATTTTCACTATTGTATCATCGAAAAGTGTATGATGTTATGCAGATAATTAAACCAAAAATTTTTAATATGTTTTTGGCAGTAGCCAGCAGGTCCTACTAGAGTGTGGGGATATTCCGCCGGAAGGGGGCGCTGTGATAGCCATTTAAAGATTTCATATTCAAAAATATGTATAAAAAAATTAGAAATCCTAAAAGTTTTTTCCGTTAAATGTTCGGCCTTGATCCGGAGAATCCGGAGAAGTTTTTGTTTTGTCTCTATATTAAAAAATGGCGCAGATATAGCGGTTTGAAATTTTAGAGTGGTTGACATTTTCAAACAAGATAGCAGAATTCATCCATAAACGGGTTTAATTTTTAGTTAACAGGGTTTCAGCAAATTTTCTTTCATTGTTCTAACCATTGTTCCTATTCTTAAATGCTTAACACTATATATTTATATTCGCCAACGTCAAATTCTCGCCAAGCTTGGCTTCTACTGACGAAATATCGCCAAATTTGGCGACAAAAATAGGTTGCCACAAATGAAGCCAACTTGGCTATAGACGACTAATTTGGCGATATTCTCATTCAAATTCAATGTTGACGAGAACTGGGAATGAATCTTCTTTAATTGGGTTCCACGCATTTTAGCTTCGTGTTTTCCAGTAAAATTAGCTAAAATTGTAAAACCAAGGAATAGGGAGGCTATGTGTTCCGGTCGGTACAGGCTAAAAGAACTTTTCGTAGTTTAGTATACATCAGTTGATTGCATCCCGGTAACCCGATGATTCGCAAGCAGCTGACGTACAACAGAATGACGAAAAATATTGATTTTATTGGCGATATGAGGACGAAATTAGAAGTATTAACATGATTGAGATAGAAGAAAGTTTTGGGATTGGCACATCCGACTAGTTTGTTATTTTATTTTTGTTATGTTTTATGTCAATAAAGTAGAAAGACTATAACTCAGTCAACTACAACTAAAGTTACAATTTTCACTCGAATTTCCATTTTTTACGTTGTACATTTTAATAACTTATAAGAATCGTGTATTAAATGCTTTTTTAATTTAATAATTAATTAGTTCAAAGCGTATCCAGTTTATTAGACAGTAATCATTTTATCTATTGAAAAAGACAAGTGTGCCAATGTGGGTCTGGACACCTCTTATAACGTAACCCGTTGACTATGGACAGAGACATATATATCCGATTGGGCTATTTTTCTTTTAAATTCTATTCGTATTTTTTTTATAATAATCTTTCCCATACACTTGGACAATTTCAAGAAAAAATTACAACAAAAGGTTTAGCAGTTTGAAATATATGCGAGAGATAAAGTTACGAGGTTAAAAATGTCAGGCCTGAAATGATGTAAACTGATGCATATATGTTTTTTGAACATTAATAAGTAGCTCGATTCCATTGATTATGTTACAAAATTTGAATAATAGCTTTTAGTTTAGTTTTCTGGAATTAAAATCAATTTATGAAATGTCTCTTTCAACAGACTTTTGCGAGAGATGAATTTACAGACCTTAACCAACTTTATGAGCTATACCTGCAACGCAACTGCATTAAGGCTCTGTGGCAGTTCCAGCAGTTGCCTAGCTTGCAATACCTAAATATCACCCACAACTATATCGAAGTAATAATGTCAGACCAAATGCCTAAACCGTTGAAGGGCATATATTTGGCAGGTAAGTCCTTATAAATTACATTTTAAAATGAAAAAAATCTTTTTTTTTTTTTCAAATAAAAATAAATGAAACCTTCAGTAATTATTACTTAAATTATTATACTTCCATGTACTTATTGTACGCCAGTTGGCGTAATTGACTGGGATTGGTTTGGCACAACGAAATTCTTTTTGTGGTTAATCTTTTGTTGTTATTCATATTCATTTTTACACTCTTTTATTTAACTCAACTTGGATTTTGTTTGTAAAGAAGGAATTTTCCAATCGATTTTTCACTTACTTCTTAATAGCCTATAATTTCAAATATGATGTTCACAGCTGTGTCATTACAATATTTTGATATTTTAGAAATCTATACTTATAAAGGAGTAGCTTGATTTTCTCATAATCAACGCCGAGCCTCAACCATTTGTCCTAGAACAATAAAATTTGGAAGACAAGCTCTTCACACAATGTAGGCGCGTACTAAGAAAGAATTTTTGAAAATTCACAGCATAAGGGGGTCAAATGGGGGGTCGAAAGTTTTAGATAATTTCGTCTTTCCGGCATATCTCAGCAGGAGTTTTAAGAAGGAGCCTGAAATTTGGGATAAAAATTCTACTTAAAAATAGTTAAACATGTATTTCAGGCGATTTTAGAAATTCAACCACTAAAAGTGGGTTAAAAGGGGGGGGGGGTGTCGAAAATTTTGGTGATTTCACAAATTCACCATATCTCATCAGCAGTACTAGGTAAGAGCGTGAGCTTCAAGGTAACAAATCTACTAAAAAAATAATTAAACACGTATTTCAGCGATTTTAAAAATTCAACCACTTAGAGGGTTAAATGGGGGGTCTAAAGTTTTAGTTCATTTGGCCTTTTCACCATATCTCAACAACAGTTTTAATAAAAGCGCGAAATTCAAGATAACAAATGTACTAAAAATTAGTTAAACATATATTTCATCGATTTTAAAATTTCAACCACTAAGGAGGTTAAATGGGGGTCGAAAGTTTTTAGTCATTCTCGTTTTCGCCATATCACAGCAGCAGTTTTAGATAGGAACGTGAAATTCAGGATAACGAATCTACTAAAAAATAATTGAACACATATTTCAGAGATTTTACAAATTCATGAATTAAGGGGGTTAAATGGGGGGGGGGGGGTGTCGAACGTTTTAGGTCATTTCGCATGTTCACTATATCTCAGCAGCATTTTTAGTTAGGCGCTCGGAATTCGAGATAACAAATCTACAAAAAATATAGATAAACATATATTTCAGCAATTTTACAAATTCAGCAACTAAGGGGGGGGGGGGTGTTAAATAGGAGGTCAAATATTTTTGGTCATTTAGCCATATCTCAGTAGAAATTATAGGTAGAATCATGAAACTCAGGATAACAAATCTACTGAAAAAATAGTTGAACACGTATTTCAGCGATTTTAGAAATTCAGACACTAAGGGTGGTTAAATGGGGGTCGAATGTTTTACGCCATTTTGCCATATCTCAGTAGAAGTTATAGTTATGAGCGGGAATTTCGGGAAAACAAATCTACTAAAGAATAGTTAAACATGCATTTTAAACGATTTTAGAAATTCAACTACTAAGGGAGTTAAATAGGGGGAGGGTCTATAATTTTCGATGATTTCACCTTTTCACCATATCTCATCAGTAGTTTTGGATAAGAACGTGAAATTCAGGATAACAAATCTGTTATAAAAATAATTAAACACATATTTCAGCGATTTTAGAAGTCCATCCATTAAGGGGGGTACTAAATGGGGGTCGAAAATTTTAGGTCATTTTGAATGGTCGCAGCATTTTTAGTTATGAGCTGGAAATCACAGATTCAGGATAACAAATCTACTAAAAAATAATTAAACATGTATTTCTGCGATTTTAGAAATTCAGCCACTAAAGAGGGTTAAATGGGAGTCGGATTTCCTACGTTATTTTGCGATATCTCAGTAATAGGTAGATGCGTGAAATCTAGACACACGGCAGTGTGTCAGCCAAGTTCCCAAAGCAAAAAAGTCGATACACCGGCCGTGGGTATATTTACACGAACCATTTCGAGCGGTTTTCGCCAAATTTCGAAACTCTACTACTGAAAATCTATTTGACGTACGCACTTGTAATTTTAAATGTGTAGTAAGGCTCCCTTAATTATCCAGAAACCAAAATTTTATAAATAACGCTTAATTAGTTTCCGAGTTAATGATATTTGAAAATGTCTGATAATCGATAATTTTATCAGTGACTCACTCACTCATCAAAAATATTTCATTTATCTACTAAACTGACAGACTTAAAATTTGGTAAGAAGTTCGTTTACACTATAAGAAATCGAAAAAAAATATTAAAAAATTCTGAAAATTGATTAATTACCCACTTGGGGGTGTCCATCTTTACTTTAACGTTACGTCTATTAGGCGAAATTTTAATTTGCCAAAAAAAGCGCCAAAAGTTGAATCCGGGCTGAATCCGGGCTGACCTTGCAGCAAAATATTTGATTATCAGCCATTTTGGGCTAATTTCAGAGAATTAATTTTTTGAGTAATGGTGCATAAAATTTACCTTTTTAGACACATTGTGAAAAAACAAAAACATCTTGAGAGAATACATATATCGAAATACGCATATATTTTGAGACATCCGCAGTTGAAATTCGTCTAATCCCACAATTAAAAATGTAAACAAAAGAGAGTCATTCCTATGATTCAAATAAATATTGATCATGGATGTGTAGTCTAGGCAGTAGCTGTGATAAAATATCAGCTCATGTATTCCATCAAACTTACAAAAAGGCACGCGCGAGAAAAAAAAAATAACAATCGTATTTTAATTGCATCGAAAAATAAAACATGGGACAATCCATGGTGTCTTTCTCTCCTAAACATTGCAATTTCAATTTTTCTTTTTAATCATCTATCTACTATATACATAAAACACAAACGGAAATTTCATTCCGTTCCTTTATAACTCGAGTTCTGCCGAATGGAATTTTATAGAACTTGCAGTGTTGTATAGATAATTTTTCAGGGAAGGTTTTAGTATATAACACAACGTTCTAAGTACATTTGTTCTAGAATTATGATAGAAAGTTCTGTTATTTTGGCCGTAAAGGTTACCATTGCTAATTTTTTGGCGACCATTTATATTGCAGAGAGAATTCAAAAGGATCACCTCGATACAAAAAAAAAAAAAAAAAAAAAAAAAAAAACTGTTGCTAATTTTATTTAAAAAAATAAAGAAAGAAAGAAAGAGAAAGAAAAATAGTTTTGATGAGAGATAATATTATAAAACGAAAATATTTAATTTAAACATGATTGGGAAAGTTCGTAATGCTTAAAAAATTATTCAATGGGCAAGACTGATATTGAAACAATATTTGGCGAGTAATCTTTTGTTTTTGGCGATTTTGATTCTATTTTAATCCTAAAGGTGTTTTTTTTTTGTTGCAGAAAGGATTGAAATGGCTTTATATCTCAAAAAATAAAAGAAAAAACTGTTACTAATTTTATTTAAAAAAAGAAAGAAATAGAAAGAAAAGAAAAACAGTTTTGATGACACATAATATTATAAAACGAACATATTTTATTTAATCATTATTGAGAAAGTTCGTAATGCTTAAAACATGCTTACATATATATATATATATATATATATATATATATATATATATATTAATTTTAAAAAGGGTTTATTTTTATCATTTCATATATATATATATACTAGCTGTTACCCGTGACTTCGTTCACGTAACATTAAAAGAAAAATAAATGTACTAATCAAGCAAAATATTTCACTCCCGATAGTTAAAAACGTAAATAATTAACTAACTCTTTATCACATTTCATAGAAGAAAATACGATATTTCTTTGTTATAGGGGCCTTGACATAAATCAGTTAAAAAAAGGTAAAATTTTGTGCCAAATAACAGCGAAAAGGAAACTGCAACCAATGGAAAAAGGACGGCCAAATAAATCGTGTAAATCGACGAATTGGGTTAAAAGAAATGTCAATTTTACCTGATAAACCATTTTACTTTTTAACGACTTTGAGAAACGTTTTAACAGCCATCATTTAAAAATAAGGCTAAGATGCTTTACACTCACGCAGAAAGAAAAAATTAATCGGTTATAAAAAGGAAAAAAGTCGCCAAATTTAGAGGATTTTTTCCTTTAATGGCAACCTAGCCATTGTATTAAGTTATTCGTTTGGCGCGGTCTTGAAAATCGCGCCAACCAAAAAGACACCAAACTTATGTTTATATGTTTGCGTGAGTGTAAAGCATCAGTTCCAAAAATAATTCATTGGAAATAGTATATGCTTTTTCTTTAAATTCAATTCTTGTGAATAGAGAGGAATAATTCTACACCTAAATGCAAGGAGCTTCAAATGCAAAGCTTTTTGCAGCCCAAAATTACATGCAAACGTAACACTTAAATTGCAAAGCTTTTTGCAACCCAAAATTATATGTAAACATTATTCTTGCATGTAATTTTCATTGCAAATTAATATTTATTATGGTTCAAATCTATATATTTAAAACGCTAAGCCATTTCTTTCGACAATCCGTGAGAACAAACTACTGCATAAAATTACACCATTCCTTTTTTTAATGAAAGATATTTGGACACAGATTTGTTATCGTGCATTCGTTTGTTCGAAAATTTAATTAATTAGCTGTAATTTTAATTAAACTTTTACTTCTGCTTATGACGTCATAAAGTCGGCAACTCCCACTTTTACGAGGTCTAGAGTTTATTATCTAAACTCTGCGGTTCGCCAATCTTTTGACATTAGCTAATAGAGTACGATAATATCAACTAGGTAATATTTTAACATTGTAATATAAAATCTTTAAAAAAAACTTAATTAGCTAGAATATAATCTTAATAAAATATCTAAACGTAAACATATCAATATGAATAACAAATCTCAAGTAAAATGTTGCAATTTAAATGATTCCAATTGAAACAAGATTTGGAGAGTTACCCCTGATGCCCAGCTAACATAA
Organism: Maratus michaelseni; assembly: GCA_963931845.1. Lineage (NCBI taxonomy): Eukaryota > Metazoa > Arthropoda > Arachnida > Araneae > Salticidae > Maratus > Maratus michaelseni. The sequence continues at coordinate 2,298,952 of OZ007597.1, read as the reverse complement.
AAGTACCTATTTTATTTTATTTATTTACACACATATTCAAATTTATTATAAAACACCAGGTTGCCATACAAAGCAAAAACCGTCATTTAGGCGCCAAAAATTAACCCCGGTGCGTTTGCGATATCTGTACCGATTTAATCAAAATTGTTTTGGTTGCACCGCATATTGCAAAATTAATTGTCTGAGTGCAACGAAGACTCATACACAGCGCAGTATTACTTTGCCCCATATATAGCTACGATGGATATTAAAACCTTTCGTCAAGCATAATTCAAAAAATATTTAACGGATTTCGTTAAAATTTTTACAGCAGCTACCTATAAAGGTGACAACGACGTCTATTTATTACCAAGAATAAATGTCAAACCGTTTGGAAATTATATTAAAAAACTAGATAAAAAAGCACAATTATTTTGTGCGTACGTCATTTTCACAGGCGGGCGATTTTCGTAGACAATCGGAATTGAAAAGTTCATGGAGTACATGGAGCAAAAAAATATGCACGCACTAACATTCAGCACAATTTCAATTTAGTAGAAATAGAAAATTAATCTGGATTTTTTTTCTGTTTGAAAAAAAAACCCCGCAATAACTTGATAGACTTGGTATTAGAGATTTGGAGCAAATCTCAGCAATAGCAGCTTTTTTAATTTCGCGTGTGTAAATAAATAAAAAAAAAGTTCTTTCGTGTTTAAATAAAAGGATTCGATTTATGGCATTATTTCTTTTTTTATTTTGTTTCTCTCTTTTTAGCATTTTAAATGGGATTAAAGAAAGGCATGTATTTTAAATTAAATGAGTGAAAGGTTTATATTTAAATGAAATGAATTCAATATGAAAATGTTATAGGAACAATATTTGGCGATTTATCAACTGCGCCAGGATAACATAAAAGTACCAATATATCAAACGGTATGTAGTATGTGAAATGAAACAATTATATTATAATCACCCATCGTACAAGAAAAAAAAAACTAATATTCTGCATTCAGAGGGAAAAATCCATCTCCTGTGCCGTAAGATTTGGCGAGTTCTATTTTGGTGATAAGTTTTTCGATGTGATTGTTGGGATCTGCAGGATTTGGCTTACTTTTTTTAAATCTTATTTTTTTGCAGATGTAGTATTATGTATAGATATTTTTGGCAGATATTTTTCTATTTTGTATATTTGGCATTCTATTTTGTATATTTTCTATATGGCATTTGGAAAAGAGATTTTTACCTTTTTATCTGTGCCTTCGGAAATATTAAAAAATAAAAAAAAGATTTACATATATCAAGCGTATAATGTTATGTTTTGCATTTTTATACGAATCACTTTTCCATTTTTAGATTTTAAATGCTTTTTATTGTTTACTAGCCGTTTATTAATTTTTTACAATTTACCCCCCTGACAATAACAATTATTTATCACAAAAATGCCTCTTAGGTTTGTTAAATAGGTTTGTTTATGTATTTTCATTACTTATTAAAATATCGAGTATGGCGATAAAATTTTATTTTAGCATCGTGCTTAAATTTTTAAGATGGTGCAAAAACATGCTTTAATAAACGTATGTTTGTAAATATTTGAAAAACATGTTTTACCGCTCTCTTGAAAAGTTTTGTAAGATGCTAAAACTACCTTTTGGCACCATTTGAAATTTTTTTCGCCAACCGACATAGGATACGAAACTTTTCCCCATTCAGATACACAGGCAAGGCTGGTCTCAAACAAGAGTAAAGCTAACAACAATATTGTTTTAACTGTATAAGAATTACAATAGAGATATTAAATGCTCCGATTGGCTTTGGGCCCAATTGCGAAAGTTTCTCCTAAAAAAACTGTAGAAAAAGTCTTTTACATTTGTTTCAAATGAAGCTCGGTCTGCAAGGTATTAGTTAACAATATAAACAACACTAATGGCATGGAGGCAAAAGTTTTAATTTAAATGTATATATTTGAAACCCTTCCCCCCCCCCCCAAAAAAAAAAGAAGAAAAAGAAAAAGAAAAGAAAAGAAAGTTACAGTAATGAGTTTAAAATGACGCTAAGCCACACTTTCTGACATAAGCAGTTGGCTGCAAACGTGATAACGAAACTTTCACTTAACTTAATAACATGTAGCTAATATAGCCCACAGGGTACTTTGTAGTTACACAGACCTTGTGGTTTTTTTAAAAAGCTTGAGACAATTCAGGTTTAAGAAGTTGAGATTTACTGTCAAATGATATAAACAACTATGAACACAAAACTGATGAATTATTAGTCAGGTTTATGTATGTATTTTAAAAAAATGCGTCTGATTACACTTATTAGATAAATTACTTCTGTTTGCATTTAATAACTGATAAACGGCTTCTATTTATTAAATGCATTGTTTAAATATTGGGAAGAGGTGGCGAGAGGTAGAAAGACGAGTAAACAAACGGGTAGACAGACGGGTAGAGTGACGAGTAGCGACATAGGTAGGCTGACGGGTAGCGAAACGAATAGACAGACGGCTAGAGAGAAAGGTAAAAAGAGGGTTGACAAAGGGTTAGCGACACCGGTAGACAGGAATGTAGCGAGAAAGGTTGCGAGACGCGTAGCGTGGTAGATAAAGAGACGAGTAGAGAGATGAGTACAGAGACGAGTTGACTGACGGGTAATGAAATTGGTAGCGAGTCGGGTACAAAAACAGATGGATAGTGAGACGGGTATACAGACGAGTAGAGAGACAGTAGATGGATACGGAGATGGGTAGGGAGGTGTATAGCCAGATGGGTAGAGAGACAGATAGACAAGTCGTGAGACAGATAGACAAATGGGTAGCGAAGTGGATAGAGACACGGCTAGACATACAAGTAGTTACACGGATAGACAGACGGTTAGAGAAATAGGTTGGCGGGTAGAGAGACCGGTAGAGAAATATAGAGACAGGTAGCGAGACGTGTAGAGAGATAGACAATTGGTTAGAGAGACGGGCAGAAGAACGGATAGGGAAACAGACAGATTGTGGAGGGACAGACAGACAGGCAAAATAAAAGTCTGCGGATAGAAGCAGTAAAGGCGCAGAGGGCAGAGCCTCCTAGAGAATAATCAAGAAGTATCTGTTAAGCATAACTTTGAAATATATATAATTTTTCAATTTTGCCGATATGGAGATTTAATGTAAAAGTTATTTTACGGAAGTCATCGAAAGATTTTTGTATACTTTAATAGTAATTTAGACTATAGTTTTGCAATCTGGTTTGTAGCAAAGCATGCTATCAATGTGGTTTGAAGTGTAAGAGTTTCTATAAAAAGTTATACAAATAATAGATATATAATCAAGGAAGAACATTTTAAAATTCACACACACAAAAAGGTGCAACAATGAAATTAAATTTGCGTTAAGCCACGATTGATAGAATAATCTATTGGCTGCAAATCCAATTACGTAACTTTAAAAAGCTTGGCGTTTTAAAAGATCATGCTTTTTTTTTTTTTCAAGTTTTGCGATTTACGCGCTTAAGAAAATGAGATTCTGTGCCACATGTTAAAAAAAAATATGACAACACGTCTGATGAACGGTACTTCTTTTCTATTTTTTTAACAGTGTATATGAATTTATATATGATATCAGACTAATCCCTTTGAGGGAAGTCCTAGTTAAATCCATTATTATTGTTTCTTTCTCAGATTAAAAATAAGAAAATTGGTACTTCTCTATTATCCCGTCGACAACTTTTCATAACAAACAACTATCGCCAAACTGTAACGCCAATTAAACGGGAGAACATTGCCATTGGAATATCAAAATAAATAAATAAATAAATACAAGAATTTAGGGACACGATTGTTATTTTAATTAATGAAATAACTAATAAATGAGTAAAACATAATGAAAAATAGACGCAAATGTCGAATTAAAAACCACTTGATGACGTAAGAAACACGTATAATGCTTCTGACATCAAGTAAATCGGACTGCATTTTTGGCGTTTAATTTTAGTTTGGTGATAGTTTATGAAAAGTGGTCGACCGGATAATAGAGAAGTACCAGAAAATTTAATGCTTAACTAAATTCAATTATTTGATCGATCGCAAATTTTGGTTCTTTTCCGTTATACCGACACCATGCCATACATGTAAATGTATGCTTGGCGAGAATGGGGTCCGTATAATGGAAAAGTACTCAAATTTTTCTTAGTTCGGGCTATACCAAAATCAAACATTTTACAGGTAACAAAAAATCGCCGAAAATGACTGCTTCATCAGCTGTTATGACAGCAAAGTTGGATAAAATCTAATAACCTGAATTTTACAACGTTTGTGCGAAACACCACAGAGAACACACGCTATTTTTATATAAGTAGGGTATATTTAAACGAATAAGAAAACTACCAACCTTCAGTAATATAATGCAGGAAAACGTAAACAAATAAGTGATTCAGCAAATCATAAAAATATGTATTTATTAATATAACTATAAAATGCAGAAAAATATTCTGGTACCATCAAAAATATTCATTATCCCGTCGAAATTCCGTTCATTATCTCGTTAAAATTAATTTTGGTGCAAATTACATGTAAATGTTACGTTTGCATGTAATTTGTGGTTGCAAAAAGCTTTGCAATTGCAAGTGTTACGTTTGCATGTAACAGCAAATTTGTGTCCTTGGTTTAATCTATAGCTGAAACAAATCTTGATTTCTTGACAATATGCTGACAGGCGATTTTTGCTCTGCGGAATAAGTTGGTTCATAAAGTCTGAAAATGTGGAAATATGTTTTTACTTTTCGGAAATTTTACTGTAATCAAGATTTTTTTTTTCACCAACTATTCAAATTGAAAATAAAATAATTTTTTTCAGTTTTAATGAGAAAATAGCATAAAAATATGTTAATCCGTTTTATTTCTCCTTTTTTATCCACAAAAATGAAGTAATTTAAGTACCATTTTTAGAGAAATTTCGTTAAAATCTACAAAAAAAAATATTAATATCTCGGAATCTAATTCAAAATTTTAAATTCTCCGAGTCCAATCAATGATAACCGGTGTTAAGTAAATCGCGTTGTATTAAGAGGAGTAGTTGCGAAATACACACAGTCAGATTTTAACTTAATAGACTTGTGTTCAATTTTCTTTTCCTGATAATTTTACTGATGCTCGTATTATTAATCACAGACTTCAGAGAATAAATAGAGATGAAATGTTCATGCTTGGCGTGATGCTGAAAATGCAACCCTACAGTCGGCCCAAACTGACGACTTGCTTTGAAAACCTCTCCCCGTCCAATGAATCCAGTCATTGTTCCACGTGCAGCCTCTCTCCATCCAATGAAGTCAGCCCTTGGGCCTAATGATATGAGCGATAACCGGCTTCATATTGCAAGCCGATTTAACGGTTCATTACTTCTCTATTCTTTCACTGTACTCAGTGATTATTAATGTAAGAAATTGATACACGCTCCATTTGAAACATATTTAAAAAATCCCGTTATATTATGACGTCACTTTGATCCCAGACAAATCTCTTTTCTATGATATAATTCTTGTTAATTTTCTTTTCCTGGCAATAATGACGTGAATTTTAGCAGAAAACTCACATCTGTTTGTAACTGATATTCAAGCTTATTATTAATCAGTATCAAAAAATATTTCAGTTATTCATCTTAAATATGACGTCCATTATGTATATACTTTTATTATACACTGATAGTCATGCTTTTTGTAATATTACGAATATTTGAAAATACATGTTTTATTTATGACGTCATATTTGTTCAAGCCAAGAAGGATCCTTTTCATAATTCCATGTTTCAAGCAAAATCTTTTCCTTAATAATATAATTATTGTTAATTCTTCTTTCTAATTATAACGCAGTTTTTGACAGAAAAATATCTTTTTAATGAAACCGATATTCATACTTCATGTATAATAACATATACTCCATATTGTTTTTTCAAATATCACAGAAATTCATCTTCTTTTGAATTATTTTCATTTTTCACGTGAAAATCGCTCAATTGAAACTTAATTGTTGAGGAAAAATTATTTTTCCGCATTTTTATTTATTGGCAACGATCAAAGCCCTAGCAACGATAAAGTAAAATGGTTAAATTTTATTTAAAAATGTCCATTGATTCTCTATGAAAATAATCAAATTTTGAATTATTAAGAAAAGTATTTGAATAAAATAAGCAAAAACCAGTCTATGTTCATTTCCGGGTTATAATCCACCTATTCGCAAAGATACAGGACCATTAATTTCTCCATTTTGTCGCTGGCTTCAACCTAATATTTGCACACAATCGGATTTATAATATTACTAGCTGTTACCCGTGACTTCGTTCACGTAACTTTAAAAGAAAAGTAAATGTACTAATCAAGCAAAATATTTCACTCCCGATAATTAAAAACGTTAATAAGTAATTAACTATTTATTACATTTCATAGGAGACAATACTGTATTTTTTGTTATAGGGACCTTGACATAACTCAGTCTTAAAAAAGTGAAATTTTGTGTCAAATAATAGCGAAAAAGACATTGCAACCAATGCAAAAAGGAGAGCCAGATAAAATCGTGGAAATAGACGAATTGGGTAAAAACAAATGTCAATTTTACCTGATAAACAATTTTACTTTTAACGCCTTTGTGAAACGTTTTAACAGCCATTCTTCAAAAAACATTAATTGAAAATAGTATATGCTTTTTCTTTAAATTCAATTCTGCCTCCTTGGTTTAATGAATAGCTGAAACAAATCTTGTTTTCTAAATGACAGTATGTTGACAGGCAATTTTTGTTCTGCAGAATAAATTGATTAATGAAGTTTGAATATGTTAAAATATTTTTTTTTTTTTTCGGATAATCTACTGAAATCAAGATTTTGTTTTCAACATCTGTTAAAAGTGAAAATAAATTCTGTTTTTCAGTTTTAATGAGAAAATGGTGTAAAAAATATACTGATCTGTTTTATTTCTCCTTTTTTATACACAAATATAGAGTAATTTACATTCCGTTTTTAGAGAAACTTAGTTAAAATTTACAAAAAGAAAAAAAAAATTCTTGGCATCTAATTTAATTTTCTTAATTCTGAGAGTTTGTGTGACATTCTCGGATCAATGATAACCGGTATTAAGTAAATCGCGTTGCGTTCAATAGTCTAGTAGTAGTTTCGAAATACAAACACACGGTCAGATTTTAATATAATAGATTCGTGTTCATTTTCCTTTTCTTAAAATTGTGATGTGATTTTTAGCAGAAAACTCTCATCTGTATATAACGGATACTCACGCTTAATAATCAGTATAGATAAAAAAAAACATTTAAATTTTTCGTTATAAATATGGCGTGAAACTGATCTACTTTCTATACTTACTGATCCTTGTATTATTAATGTAAGGAATTGATTCACTCTCATTTTAAAACATATTGTTAAATTACCGTTTTATTTCAAATATGACGTCACTTTTCCCCCAGAGAAATCCCTTTTTAATGACATAATTTTTGTTAATTTTCTTTTCCAGGCATTTAATTTCAATACTGGCATAGGGGAAATTATGTTACTTTAACGAAATAATATTAAATCATTAGGTTTTATCAACAAAAATGGAACTATTAACATTCTTCATTTTTTTTTAGGTAATCGAGTTATTTCTTTTAGTTTTAAGAATGAAAATAACAATTTCTCGCTATCCATGACATCATTTTCGACACGGATAATTTTGCGGAGCATATTATTGACATTTGCTAACCATTTTCTTTTCAAACTTCATTTTACTTTTTAAAAAGTTAAATAAAAAATACGGTATAGTTCTATTAGCCGTGCGCAGCCGGTAAAACACCAAGTATTGTTACCATACAAAAGATAAAAAAAAGAAAAAAAAAAAGAAAAAATCCAAAATAATTTTATTTCACCATCGAAGCATATCCCCTTTATTTTCAATGTATTACGTCATATTCGCCTGTTTCCTATGGTTACGCATTTTGAAACCTTGTATTATTAGCAAAAACTAAAAAAAAAAAATACATTTTATTTCTAATGATATTATTTAATCTTCTTTTTAATTCATTAATTTATTCATTTCATTTTCATTTTTCACGTGAACATTTTCCAATTGAAATTAAATTGTTAAGTAAAAATCATTATTCCGGGTTTTTGATTTAGTTTTGGCAACGATAAAGTATAAGCAACGGTAAAGTAAATTTAACAATTTTAAAATATTATACAAAAAAATATCCATTTATTCTCTATGAAAATAACGAAATTTTGCATTATTAAGAAAAATATTTGAATAAAATAAACAAAAACCAGCCTATGTTCATTTGAGCGTTATAAACAACTTATATGCAAAGATACAGGATCATTAAATGCTCCATTTTGACGCTGTCTTCAGCCTAACATTTGCACACAATCGGATTTATAATATTACTAGCTGTTACCCGTGACTTCGTTCACGCAACATTAAAAGAAGAATAAATACATTAATTAAGAAAATATTTCACTCCCGATAATTAAAAACGTTAAAATTAACTAACTATTTATCACATTTCATAGGTGACAATAAGGTATTTTTTTGTTATACGGACCTTGACATAACTCAGTCTTTAAAAAGTGAAATTTTGTGTGAAATAATCGCGAAAATGAAATTGCAACCAATGCAAAAAGGAGGGCCAAATAAAATCGTGGAAATAGACGAATTGGGTAAAAACAAATGTCAATTTTACCTGATAAACAATTTTACTTTTAACGCCTTTGTGAAACGTTTTAACAGCCATCCTTAAAAAAAAAAACATTAATTGGAAATAGTACATGTTTTTTCTTTAAATTCAATTCTGCCTCCTTGGTTTAATGTATAGCTGAAACAAATCTTATTTTCTAAATGACAGTATGTTGACAGGCAATTTTTGTTCTCCAGAATAAATTGATTCATGAAGTTTGAATATGTGAAAATATGTTTTTATTTTTCGGATAATTTACTGAAATCAAGATTTTGTTTTCACCATCTATTCAAAGTGAAAATCAATTCTGTTTTTCAGTTTTAATGAGAAAATGGTGTAAAAAATATACAGATCTATTTTATTTCTCCTTTTTTTATACACAAATATGGAGTAATTTACTTTCCGTTTTTAGAGAAACTTAGTTAAAATTAACAAAAAAGAAAAAAAAATCTTGGCATCTAATTTAATTTTTTAAATTCTGACAGTTTGTGTAACATCCTCGGATCAATGATAACCGCTATAAAGTAAATCACGTTGCGTTCGATATTCTGGCACTGTAAATGAAAATTGTAAATTCACGGGCATTCTCCGTGAATTGCTGCCGTAATTTTACGGGAAATGCCCCCTTTTCAAGGTAAACGGTCCATTTCAGTAAATTTCATGTTTTTAAGGGCAAAAACCGTTCATCTAATAACAAAGCTTGTTTATCTAGTCACAAAACCGGTTTTCTTATGGACATTGCCTGGAATCTCTGCTGCAGTAATTTTACTGCAGCAATTTTTTACAGTGAGGAGTAGTTGCGAAATACAAACATAGATTCGTGTTCATTTTCCTTTTCTTAAAATTATGATGCGATTTTTAGCAGAAAATTCTCATCTGTATATAACGGATATTCATGCTTAATAATCAGTATAGATAAAAAAAACATTTAAATTTTCCGTTATAAATATGGCGTGAAACTCATCTACTTTCTATACTTACTGATCCTTGTATTATTAATGTAAGGAATTGATTCACACTCATTTTAAAACACATTGGAAAATTCCTGTTTTATTTCAAATATGACGCCTCTTTTTCCCGCAGAGAAATCCCTTTTTAATGACATAATTCTTGTTAATTTTCTTTTCCAGGCAATTAATTTCAGTACTGGCATAGGGGAAATTATTTTGCTTTAACGAAATAATATTAAATCTTTAGTTTTTATCAACAAAATTGGAACTATTAACATTCGTCATTTTTTTTAGGTAATCGAGTTATTTCTTTTAGTTTTAAGAATGAAAATAAATATTTCTCGCTATCCATGACATCATTTTCGATATGTATAATTTTGCGGAGCATATTATTGACATTTGCTGACCATTTTCTGTTGAAACTTCTTTTTACTTTTTAAAAATTTAAATAAAAAATACGGTATAGTTATATTAGCCCTGCGCAGACGGTAAAATGCCAAGAATTATTACCATACAAAAGAAAAAAGCGAAGAAAAAAAACCCAAGATCATTATATTTCACCAATCAAAGATATCCGCTTTATTTTTTATGTATGGCGTCATATTCGCCTGTTTCATATGGTTACTCATATTGAAACCTTGTATTGTTATCAAAAATTTAAAAAAAGTACGTTTTATTTCTAATAATATTATTTAATCTTCTTTTTAATTCTTTACTTTTCTTATTTCATTTTTATTTTTTACGTGAACATTTTTCATTTGAAACTAAATTGTTGACTAAAAATTATTATTCCGGAATTTGAGTTAGTGTTGGCAACGATAAAGTATTAGCAACGGTAAAGCAAATTTAACCATGTTAAAATATTATACGAAAAAAATGTCCATTTACTCTCTATGAAAAAACGAAATTTTGAATTATTAAGAAAAATATTTGAATAAAATAAACAAAAACCAGCCTATGTTCAAATGAGGGTTATAATCAATCTGTATGCAAAAATACAGGATCATTAAAGGCTCCATTTTGACGCTGGCTTCAGCCTAACATTTGCGCACAATCAGATTTATAATATTATTAGGATTAGGATTAGGATATATATATATATATATACACATATCACTGTCGCCCAGCTAACCGAAAAGTACCCTTTTTTTTAAATCAAATGTAAATTTTATTAATAACAATATACTTCTATTTACTTCTACCTTATATATGATTCGTTCCGGCTGCTTATAACTTGAGTTCTGTTGAATGGATTTTCATAGAGCTGGAACTGTTAGGTACATAATTTTTCAGGGAAGGTTTTATTGTATCACATATCGTTCTACTTTGCTTAGTTATGAGGGAAAGTTCTATAATCAGGTGAACCCGATTATGAAAGATTAGCTTTTTTTAAAAGTTCTACTGGACGAATTTTGATGAGAATTGTATTGTTAGTTAGATGCTATTTCAGGAATGGGTTTAGTGTACTATATATTGTTCTACGTTGCTTAGTCAAACAGTTTTGTGTGAAGGTTATACAGTCAGGTGAACCCGATTCCGAAAGATTAGCCTTTTTGAAAGATTTTACTGAGCGTATTTTTTTCGACTTGCATTGTTAAGTAGATATTTTTTAAGGATGGTTTTAGTATATTTCATATCGTTTTATGTTGGTTTTAGAATTAAATGGAACAGTTCCATTATCAGATTAACCCGATTATCAAAGATTAGCCTTAATAAAAAAATATGCTGGATGGATTTTGTTAGTTAATTTGTTTGCATTGTTAGTTCGATAATTTTTAGTGATGGTTTCAGTATATTGCATATATTTTTATCGTTCTTTACCAAATCCTAACTGTAAATGACCAAATAAAAGAGTTAGTCCATAAAAGCTAAAATTTTGACTGTACATCAGAAAATATAATAGTGCAATGGCGTCATTTTCAGTAATGTGGAAGGATATTCCAGGTAAATATACAGATTGCTTTCAAATACAAGGTCAAATTAAACGATATATTTCGTTTGATTCAAGGTTCATTTGTAGAAACCGACCAGCGCAGCGGGCGTAGCTTGCTAGTAAAAATATAAAATAAACATGTGCGGAGATGTCACACTTTGTCTCTTTTGTGCTATTTATTTTTTATAATCATTGTGGAGCATGATATACTCCAGAATTTTATTTTTGTGGCAACACTACTATGAAAACAATACCGATTTAATTTTCAATTATATGTAAATTTTATACTATTTGTTGGATAGTTTCGTCATTTTATTTGTAAACTAGCTAACCCGCCCGGCGTTGCACGGTCCAAAAATATAAATAATCTGTTCTATACGAAACTTAAACAAAACCCCGTCGTAATCGGGTCCATAGTTCCACCTTCCACCGCCAGGGGGCGCAGTCTGTTCTGGAAGAGGCCTTTTCAGAAAACTCGACCCAACCAAATTTCATAGTAGAATTGAAATTTAACCACGGGTAAACATTGCCAAATTAGCGGAAATCGCGAAAGTTGGTTACGTAATCGATCGGTTTCTAAAGGGTTAATGTAGATATTTTTTAAAACCCAATCATGCGTTTTGAAGAAAATGAACGCGTCTATGATCTGGAGTCTACTGTTTGTCCGTACTCACATTTCCTGAGTCGATGCTGATTTTTAAACCTGGACCGAAAAACGAAAATCGCGTGAGTGAGTTTTGGAAATAATTTTTTTTGGAGGGTTAAAATTAAATATTTTCAAAACGGATACCAGATTTTAAAAAACAAAAAGATGTAGATTAGTTGAGGTATTTTTAGTTTTTCGTATCTTCTTTATAAACGCCAATTCGGATTTTTAAATACAGGGGAAATAGTAAAAAAAGCGAAATTGACTTACGGTAAAAAACGTTTTCGAAAGGGTTAACGTGATTTTATTTTTAAACTAAAGGTTTCTGCCTAAATCCGACAGAACGTAGATGTCTTTAGGTGTGTTTGATTTTTGTTTGGTTATTTTAGAAAGCCGATGCCAGATTTTATATATCATAGAAAATCGGAATTTGCAAAAGAGAGTCCTGCGCACGAATTTTTTTTGAAGAGTTAATATTTGTATTTTTCAAAAACAAATACAGATGTCGAAAAAAGAATAAATGTAGATATTGTCTGGAATTTTTAGTTTTTCGTACCTTTCTCTGAATCGCCGAAGCGAATTTTTAAAAATTGCCAAAATCGCAAAAATCACAAAACGGCATACAGAAAATATACTTTTTAGAAGGGTTAATTTTTGTATTTTTTAAAACCAAAGGGGGCTTTGGAAAGGGCAAAGTCAGTTCTTTAATTTGGTGACCTTTGTTTTTCCGTATTTTTTGTATTTCGGTGGATACAAGGCTCGGAAAACGGGAGAAAATAAAAAACACGAATTCGATGCTTTTTGATTATTTTTTTGAAAGGGTTAAATGTAAATTTTTTTCAAACAAACCAGATCGTTTGAGACGTAAAAGTATTTTCTTTCAGAATATGTAGACGGTTTTTCCGTATTTCTAACCGTTTGCCCATGGCGAATTTAGAAAAACTTAAAACAAAAACGGGATGTGTTGTGCTTTCTTTCTTCTATTCCGGAAGATACGGATATTTGTTTCTGCACATGCGCCAGCTAGCTTTTGAATAATGACGTTTTTATTTGTGATCTTTGATCAGTTTTTAATTAATAACTACTTTAATTTTCAAAATATTAAATTTCTGACGTACTGGTGCACCAGGAGAGGGTTTGGACTACCTATATCCAAATTTGCAGCCTTGTAGGTGGGCTGGATTTTCCTAGCCATCGCCAACAGACACACAGACACACACACATACACACAGACCGAAACTTTATTTTATTAGTATAGATATGAATCGGACTGTTCATTTATATGTTAATGAGTCTGTAAGGGTAAAACATAAAATTATGTCATTATGATTATTGGGCACAGATGTCATACACGCACCACATTGGCGCGATTGCAACAAAATGGCAATTTTATGCCAAACATGGTAACCCGGTTATTTTATTTATGTGTTAATAAGTGTTATTATTTACGATGTATTGTGATATTTATATTTATTATTATGTTTATTATTTGTAACTGTTTATTTATTATTCCATGCTATTTGTAACTAATATTAAAAAACCAAGAATTTGCCAAATTGGCGGGGTAAAAAATTCGCGCCAATGTGGTGCGTATATGACATCTGTGCCTATTAAAATACAAATTTCTGCCGCAAATTGACAGCCAAATATTTTGTAGTAGGAAATTTAAATTAAATTGAATGTTGCCTGGTAAATAAAATACTCACTTGTGAACACATTAAAAACCATTAAGTACCAGAGGGCCCGTGCGAGGATTTCACACTGAAATCTAATATTTTTTAGGGACTTCTCTATTATGCTGTCGACCACTTTTCATAACAAAAAACTATCGCCAAATTGCAAGATTAAACGCAAAAACTGCAGTTCCATTTACTTGATGTCAGAAGCATTATACGTGTTTGTTAAATCATCGAGTGGTTTTTAATTCGACATTTGCGTGTATTTTTCATTATGTTTTACTGGTTTATTAGTTATTTCATTACTTAAAATAACAATTGTGTCCTTAAATACTTATATTCTATTTATTTATTTTGATATTCCAATGGCAACGTTCTCCCGTTTATTTGGCGATAGTTTTTTGTTCTGAAAAGTGGTCGACGGGATAAAAGAGAAGTACCATTTTTTATCAATATGTAATATTTATTAGATGCAGGTTTAAACTTCTAAAGAAAAATCAAGGATAAAAATATCTGTAAACAACATTTAGTTGTTAGTCAATCCAGAATATCATCTAATTTATTCCATCAAAGTTAGAGTAAAAACTGATCCAAGATTGCTAAAGGCACGCGCGAGAAAAAAAAAATTAACAATCGTATTTTAACTGCATTAGAGGATGACGTCATCCGCTTCGGGAAAAACATGGGACATAGGAATATAAATCTAAACATTTCAATTTAAATTTCGCTTTTTAATCATAAATATAAAATAAACCCGTGCGGTGTTTTTTATAATAATTGCTGAGCATCATATAATGTGGTATTTTATTTTTTTGGCAACAATGTTTTGAGGAAAACCTTTCATTTCATTTAGGAAAACAATGCCGATTTAATTTTTAATTATCAGTAATTTTTAATCGAAAACATGTTTTAACGAAATGTTAAGTGTGCTATGTCAGAAGCGTTTTCAAAATCCTTTCATATGCTATCTCATTCGTCGTTCTGCGTTTCGTATTTTCAGAAAAAAGGGATGTTGACAGGAGAAATAATATATATGATATTGTAACTGTACAAAAAGTAATGAAATCCCATCAAAAACATACATGAGAAAGAAGGCCAAGTTCGTTAACGGTTTCGCTAATAAAAGAAGTGAGATCTAACCGGAAACCAAGTTCTTTCGAAGCTCCTTAAATCATAGCTCCTGTCATGCATAACGTTCTTGAATTGCTTAAAATGATTTGTTATGTTATTTGCTACTCAATAGAGCGACTTGGCAAGTTTTCTCTTATTCAAATTACTCTACTTGATTGATCTGAACTTAAAGTTAATCACTTCCTTAACTTATCAATACCTTAACTTCGACATACTTATTCGAATACTTGGTTGACTACATCTTTGCAATGACATACTAGACTAAATTGTACTCAGACTCAAAGATTAAAGTTGGTGGGTGAAAACTTGGCAAGTCGCTCTATTGAGTAGCAAATAACATAACAAATCATTTTAAGCAATTGAAGAACGTTATGCATGACAGGAGCTATGATTTAAGGAGCTTCGAAAGAACTTGGTTTCCGGTTAGATCTCACTTCTTTTATTAGCGAAACCGTTAACGAACTTGGCCTTCTTTCACATGTATGTTTTTGATGGGATAATATATACAAGCTGCTTGTTGTTGCAATTATTTAGTTTTACCACTGAAAAAATATGTTCTATGTTTTGGAAGCTGCAAATATCCATTTTATGTTATAGCGAAACTGACATTTAAGTTATGTGTATTATTGAATTATTGAATCTGTATGTTTATTTTCACTTTTTGTTAACAATCGAAATTTTAAAAATATATTAATCTAAAAGGCATATTAATGTAAGCGAAGAGTTAAAAGAAATTCTTGTTTTGAGATTTTTGTAACATTAAAAAGCGTAAAATTGTCATAAGCTTAAAAAAATTATACGAATGGGTTAATTCTAGGGCTCATGATATCATACCCTCTTGTTCAGAATCGTTTACATTTTGCGTTCAACATTTTCAACTCTCTGTACGTTTGCATTAATATTAATTTAAAATATGTTTTAATTCAGATTAAATGAATCATTCAAGTTTTTTTCTCTATTTATTACCTAGTGAATGAAATTTTGCCAATTGTTTTATCCTTCATTCCACGCTTTTTAGGTAGATTTCGTAAGAAATACTACCCTCTAGACATTCTCCCCTAAGTTGGAATTTTTGAAAATTTTTGCAGATCTACGCCGATCATGACTCCCAGAACCCAAAACCACCCCCAGTTCAAAACCTTATCTATCTATCTATCTATGTCACTTTTTTATGGACACGATAACTGCAATAATTCTGCACAGATCTCTTCGAAACTGATACATAAAATCAAGGGGCATAAAATCTCGGTCAAGTTCGTTAATGGGCAAAATCGAACCAAGGGGGTGGGGGGGCTTTTTGTGAAAACAGAAACCCCCCCATAATTTCTTAATTATGATACGTATCGAATCCGTTTAAAGTTATTATTACTTCTAGGAGAAGGGCCGAAAATGTATGTATGACAGATTTTTGATATAATTAAAAATGGCCCCAAGGGGGGGAAAAAAGGGGGGTTTTAGAAGAAAAAAATTCATAACGTCGTCCATTCTCAAGATCTCAAATCCGCTTAAATTTATTGTAAATCTTCTTAATATTATCTAAAACTTTTATATTGACAAGTTTTTCATAGGACTAACCCTTATAGCAAAAAAAAATAATTTAAAAAAAATCCCTGCCGGCTCCGCCTGCAAACAAGTTATTTTTCAAAGTAGGCGGTTCCAACTCCCGCATCTTTTCGAAACTGATACATAAAATCAAGAGGCATAAAATCTCGGTCAAGTTCGTTAATGGGCAAAATCGAACCGCGGGGGGGGGGGGGGCTTTTTGTGAAAACAGAAAAACCCCATAATTTCTTAATTATGATACTATCGAATCCGTTTGAAGTTATTAATACTATTTTTAGAAGGGCCGAAAATTTATGTATGACAGATTTTTTATATGATTAAAAATGACCCCAAGGAAGTGGGGGGGGAAGGGGGATTTTAGAAGAAATAAATTCATAACTTCGTCAATTCCCAAGATTTCAAATCCGCTTAAATTTATTATAAATCCTCTTAATGTTATCTAAACTTTTATATTGACACGTTTTTTATAGGACCAACTCTTATAGCAAAGAAAAAAAATTCCTGCTGACTCCGCCTGCAAACAAGTTAGGTTTCGAAGTAGGCGGTTCCAACTGCCGCATAATGGCAAAAAGGTCATTTCTTCCGCAATTCCCAACAAACAGGCGCCCCACAGTCTGCGTCTTCGAAATCTAACTGTGCCTGTAGGCCGAGCCGTCAAGGATTTTTTTTCTAATTTAAACGGCTTCAACGGTTGTACAAGTAATTTTTAAATGTATTTTAAAAGGAAAAGCCCGATGACAAACGGATTCGTTATACATTTCTATATCGAAGAAGTCGTTGTTTCTATAGCAACAAAAACTTTCTTCACTTGATAATGTTAAGTCGGGCTTATTTTTGAACTTGAAACAATTTTAATTAATTTAAATTTTGTTTCAAATCGTAAAATATAATCGTTAAATTCCATTATATATACATACTAGCAAGCTACGCCCGCTGCGCTGGTCAGTTTCTACAAATGAACCTTGAAGCAAACAAAATATATCGTTTAATTTGACCTTGTATTTGAAAGCAATCTGTATATTTACCTGGAATATCCTTCCACATTACTGAAAAATGACGTCATTGCGCTATTATATTTTCTAATGTGCAGTCAAAATTTTAGCTGTTAAGGACCAACTCTTTTATTTGGTCATTTACAGTTAAGGTTTGCTAAAGAATGATAAAACTATATGCAATATACTAAAACCATCACTAAAAATTATCGAACTAACAATGCAAACTAATTAACAAAATCCATTCAGTAGAAGTTTTTATAAAGGCTAATCTTTTATAATCGGGTTCATCTGATTATAGAACTTTTCCACGTAATTCTAAAACAGAACAATATAAAATATACTAAAACCATCGTTACAAATTATCTACTTAACAATGCAAGTCGCAAAAAATACGCCCAGTAAAAACTTTCAAAAAGGCTAATCTTTCGGAATCGGGTTCTCCTGACTGTATAACCTTCACACAACTGTTTGACTAAGCAGCGTAGAACAATATGTAGTACATTAAAACCATTCCTGAAATAGCATCTGACTAACAATACAATTCTCATCAAAATCCGTCCAGTAGAACTTTTTCAGAAGGCTAATCTTTCATAATCCGAATCAAATACTGAAAAAGCTAATATTTGATAAAAAAAATATCACCTGATTTTCGAATTCCCCCCTATAATTCCTTTCTTTTTTTAAAATAAAATTAATAATAGCTTTTTCTTTTATTTTTCCAGCTGTATAGCCATTTCAATTCTTTCTGCATCAAAAAAAAAAAAAAAAAAAAAAAAAAAAGAAGACACCTTTTGGCTTAAAATCAAATTGTTTAGGATCAAAAGTAAAATCAAAATCGCCAAAAACAAAAGATAAATCGCGAAATATTGTTTCGATAGCAATCTTGCCCCTTGAATAATTTTTTAAGCATTGCGAACATTCCCAATCATGTTTAAATTAAATATTTTCGTTTTATAATATTCTCTCATCAAAACTCTTTTTTCTTTCTTTTTCTTTTTTTTTTTAATTAATTTAACACAGTTTTTCTTTTATTTGTGGAGATGTATAGCCTTTTCATTTCTTTCTGCAACAATGATGATCGCCAAAAAAATAGCAATGGTAACCTTTTCGGCCAAAATAACAAAACTTTCTATCATAATTCAATAACTAATCTACGTAGAACGTCTCGTTATACATATAAACCTTCCTCTTGAATCACTCTATCTATTAAAAAAAACCGCATCAAAATCCGTTGCGTAGTTTTAAAGATTTAAGCGTACATAGGGATATAGGGACAGAAAAAGCGACTTTGTTTTATACTATGTAGTGATAAATATGTACACAAAATTGTAGTTATAAAAAATTATTTTTTATGTAAGTTAAACATGCATAAAGAAGTTCAGTATGAAAAAGTTTTTCCTTAAAGAGTATTCGTCATAAAAGTGTATTTTTTTAACCCCTTGAAGGGCGGTGGGATATAATATATTCCACTTAATTTTAATTCCCAAATGCCACAATGACACCGGAATTTTGGAATCAAATTTTACTTTTATAATATACGTGAAGAAAATCTTTTACTTATTTGGAAATAAATTTGTTGTTAAATCCCGGTGTGACACATTTTAGAAACATAAATACTTTGCCTTGATAGGGTTAATTTCATTCCGTCGCCGACCACTGATAAATCGCCAAATAAACGAAAGTTCCATATTTTTTTACGGACGTTATATCGAGGTTCCACAGAATTTTTTTTATAGACGTATCTACAAGAGGCTTACTATAGAATAGGGTGTGTGTAGTATTTAAATTTATTTTACAGGGACACTCAAATAATTCTGTTGCACTACGGTCTATGGAGAAAAAATCGTTTGCAGTTTATTTTAAGAATGTTTAAATATTTCAAACAAATTGAAATTTATGCATGTGAGTAAGGTGCATTACAAGAGGCTTACTATAGAATATTTAGAGTATAGAATTTATCGTTCATTTACAGGGACACACAAAAGAATTTGGTACTGTCTATTAACAATAATTGCTGGAAGTGCTTTTTTAGTTGCTTAACGCGTTTTTAAATTTAACTCATTTTTTTACTATTGCTTGGTGTGCATAAATTTCATAAATAAATCATATAAAGAGCAGCACAAAAGTTCTGGAGTGCATTTACGTTTATTGACGGAAATTCCAAAAGGGGAATTTTAAACTGTGCTACG
This sequence comes from Maratus michaelseni, assembly GCA_963931845.1. Lineage (NCBI taxonomy): Eukaryota > Metazoa > Arthropoda > Arachnida > Araneae > Salticidae > Maratus > Maratus michaelseni. The sequence continues at coordinate 2,279,201 of OZ007597.1, read as the reverse complement.
CGTTTCCTATCTGAACTAAAATTTAGCGTTCTATGTAACATATATGCAAATCTATAGATCCTATACAGGACGCCACAAAAGAATTCGGATATTTTTCCGCATATTGTTAATAATTCCTGAAATTGGGTTATTAAATGTGTTATGCGTTTTTCAAATTGTTTACTTAGATATTATCTTTCACCTTATTAAACGGTAATGATTTGTAAAATTATTTTGGAAGAGTTTGAAAGTGTTACATAATCTATTCTTGACGCATGATTTTTCGTTCTTGTTCTTATTTGAAACTGCTCTTAAACTTCGACTGGAATTCTACAAGTAATTAATCAGCTTTTACGAAGGATCCTTTCAATAGTTTATTTTTTTTAGCACACCGCCGCGCGCAAAGAATGAAAACTATGTATAATAAATGAATGAATAATAAACTATGTATAATCAGGAGTTATAGTTACAAATTTAACAACTTATGTGAATGCCAAGACATGTATTTGTTTGGATAAGTAAAGTCTCTTAAAACTTTAGGTAAAGTCATGGAATTAGAAATCTTAATATAGCTGTTATACTAGGGGTAATGTGAACAACAAGGGATACCTGATTCTGGGTTGTTAAGTTTCAGAAAAGTTTATACGCTAAGCGACTTAATTTTCATAATGTGAATGTGACCACCGAGTACTGAGTATAATAGAGTTGCAGTATACCTCATAAACAGTTTGCAATATGAAGCCGGTTATCGCTCAAATCATTCCGCCCAATCAAGACAAGTACGAGAAACAAGGCCTGAATTCATTGGACGGGGAGAGATATTTCAAAGCGAGCCGCATGTGTTTGGACCGAATTGTAACCTGTTTTAGGGTTGCATTTTTAGCTTCAAGAAAATGCTGCAAATTTCATCTCTATTAATCGTAGAACTCTGAGGATCGCGATATAACACTTCTTCACAGGATGTTGCCAGATACAAAGAGAAAGATACAAAGATTTTCATGAGGAAAAGATACATTTCTGGCAGGTTCTTCATTCACCTCCAGTATTCATAGAAGGACCGAAATTCAGGATGTTCCCGCTTCTTTCAACAGAATCGAACCCGGGTTTTTAAACATGTTGAATTGCAAAACATGTTTCTGGACAGAAAAACGCGTGCCGGAAAACACCAATCCAAAATATCATAACGCCAATCCAAATTACTCAAATTAAATCCAAAATTATCCAAATTATCATAACGCGGATAGATTTGGCCTTAAAGTAATTAAATAATTTTAACGTCTTTTTTAGATGCAGGACAACATTTTTAGGAATAAAATTTATAGGAAAAGAGGGTCGTATACTTTTTTTATTTTTTGTATTATAATATCTATACAGTTCCTTGTAAATTAAATGGCATGTCTAAAAACTATGCTTGATTTGTACTTTTTATAGTTGGAAGTGTGTTTTTATCTTCAACTTTTTTAGAGACCATTAGCGCCATTACCTCTATTTATAATCACTCGGTATTTAACATTGCATGTAATTTTTATGCAATAATACAGGGTGATTCATAAAAGATGGGCAGAACTTTAAGGGGTTATAGTACACTTAAAGACAAATAATATTAAATAGGAGACTAAGGGTCCCAGACGTATTCCCAAGGAGATAGGGGGCATTAAAGTTTAGGGTCCGAAATTTCAAATGATTATAAAACATGGAAAAATTGGTCGATTCGTTTGCGGTTTTTGCAAAAAATTTTCTTTATGCCAGTATTTTCTTGAAATAAAATTTTAAAGTTCAATTTCAAAAAATGCCGATAGGGGGCGCTTTAGACTTTGGAGTAACAAACAACTATTTTTTAACGTTATTTTTTGTATTTCTTTAAATGATTTCGAAAGCTTAGACTTAAACTTAAATTTTGATCTAAAAATCTGAGTCCTAACGAGTAGTTAAGTAGCGTAAACTGAAATTTGAAATTTGAAACCCTTCTCCCCCCAGAACAAAAATCAGTTATTCCCGATCTTTGTGTCGTAGATTAGGCTCTAACTACTGCCGCGTTTTGCTAAAATTATTCTTTATGTCAGTATTTTCTTGAAAATAAATTTTAAAGAAAATTTTCAAAAAATTCCGATAGAGGGCGCTTTAGACTTTGGAGTAACGAACAACTATTTTATACCGTTATTTTTTGTGTCTCATTAAATGCTTTCTAAAGCTTAGACTTAAACTTAAATTTTCAGCTCAAAATCTGAATCGCTGAGCGTGGTTCAGTAGCGAGGGGAGGGGGTTCAAATTTCAACTTCTGAACATAGTTCAGTTTGCACTACTTAACCATGCCCAACGATTCTGTGCTGTGATACGAGGCAAAAATACAACTTTCGTCAAGGACTGCATAGTCGGAATTCACTCATAAAGGCACTGGCACAGTTGGAAACGTCGCTCATGCAAACGTTAAAGCTCCATTCCTGACGCTAGTCACCGGGTGAAGAAGGAAACAGAAAGTATGCAAATGTCAAATGGGGAAGAAGAAGAACACGTATGCAAAATTTCGACACGATTCAGGCATAAAAACCACTGAACGGTGAGTCAAGTGTAAGTCGCTGTAGTAATGAATCGGAAGATGGTGACCTTCACGAATAAGGAAAAGGCTTAGATGCATTTAATTTACGGAGCGGCAGATGGAAATGGTGCAGAGGCACAACGAATGTACGGAGAGCGATTTCCTAACAGGCGGTTGCCTAACCGCAAAACTTTCGAGCGCTTGCACAGACAGTTGTGTGAGACGGGATCATTTCTCGCTTCCCGGTCGAATGCAGGTCGTGCAAAAAAGGACGAATCAGTAGTTGTTGCAGAAGCCATTCTGGATGTAGTAGCGGCGCAGCCAAGTACAAGTACACGAACAGTGGCTAGCCAGGTGGATACCTCACAGTCCACGACTTGGAGGGTACTGAAGGATGAACATTTGCTCCCGTTTCATGTGCAACGAGTCCAGAAACTGTCTCCAGGGGATTATCCAAATCGTATTGAATTCGCCCGCTGGTTTCTGCAGCAGAACGCGCTAAATCCACATTTTGGACGAACTGTGCTTTTCACCGATGAATGTACCTTCACACGTGGAGGTACATTTAACACACACAATGCACATGTATGGGCGGATGTCAATCCACATGCTACGTATCCACATGCTCATCAGAGACGCTTTTCCATCAATGTTTGGGCAGGAATCCTCGGAGACCACCTAATCGGACCGTACCTTCTTCCTGAACGCCTCAACGGTAAAACATACCTCACATTTCTGCAACATGTGCTGCCAGACCTGTTAAACGTTGTTCCTCCACGCATCCGGCGGGTCATGTGGTTCCAGCACGATGGAGCGCCAGCCCATTACGTACGAGACGTCCGCAACTATCTGGACATCACATTTCCGAACAGATGGATTGGTCGAGGTGGTCCTGTTGCTTGGCCTGCTCGCTCGCCAGATCTTTCACCCCTCGATTTCTTTTTTTGGGGACGATTGAAGGCTCTTATGTATGAGACACCCATTGAATCCCCCGAGGAACTGGTCGCCAGACTTTCCGCCGCTGTAGGGGAAGTGCTCGAAAAGCCTGATGTTTTCGCGAATGTTCGCCGTTCCATTCGTCGCCGTTGTTCTGCGTGCATAACCTCTGGTGGTCACAATTTTGAACATTTATTGTGATTACATGTTAATAAATATGCTTTGGTAACATAATCCTAATTTGTGTCTTTTTACCTCGTATCACAGCACACAATGTGTGGACATGGTAAACTGAACTGTGCTCAGGAGTAGAAATTTCAAACCCCTCTCCCCAGAAACTTAACCACGTCTAACGATTCAGATTTTGGGCTGAAAATTTAAGTCTAAGCTTTAGAAAGCATTTAATGAGACACAAAAAATAACGGTATAAAATAGTTGTTCGTTACTCCAAAGTCTAAAGCGCCCTCTATCGGAATTTTTTGAAAATTTTCTTTAAAATTTATTTTCAAGAAAATACTGACATAAAGAATAATTTTAGCAAAACGCGGCAGTAGTTAGAGCCTAATCTACGACACAAAGATCGGGAATAACTGATTTTTGTTCTGGGGGGAGAAGGGTTTCAAATTTCAAATTTCAGTTTACGCTACTTAACTACTCGTTAGGACTCAGATTTTTAGATCAAAATTTAAGTTTAAGTCTAAGCTTTCGAAATCATTTAAAGAAATACAAAAAATAACGTTAAAAAATAGTTGTTTGTTACTCCAAAGTCTAAAGCGCCCCCTATCGGCATTTTTTGAAATTGAACTTTAAAATTTTATTTCAAGAAAATACTGGCATAAAGAAAATTTTTTGCAAAAACCGCAAACGAATCGACCAATTTTTCCATGTTTTATAATCATTTGAAATTTCGGACCCTAAACTTTAATGCCCCCTATCTCCTTGGGAATACGTCTGGGACCCTTAGTCTCCTATTTAATATTATTTGTCTTTAAGTGTACTATAACCCCTTAAAGTTCTGCCCATCTTTTATGAATCACCCTGTATATTTATGTACATTAAAATGTTTTATTTAATTTATTGTTTTTCTTTTAAATTTTTACATGAATAATCTCGTGCGATTGATGCTTCAATGTTCGTTTAATTACATATGTTTATTAAAACAGGGTTTTTGTCATAAAAGTCTCAATTATCAATGAATGTTCTTTTAACAGGAAATACCTTGAAATGTGACTGCCGACTTCAGCCGTTTCTACTTCGACTCCATACTAAAGATTCCTTCGACACCGATATCGATATATGTACACAATATGCACACAAAAAGTCAAACTGCCCGGGCATGTGCTCGTGTGGATGTACCAACGTCGGAGATGATTATTTCATGTCTGTTGACTGCAGCTCAAAGAGTTTATCTGTTATTCCTCAGTTTTTGAAAGATGGCTTCACGGTAATTGGAGTAAGTGTAATCTTGCTGCAGCTTTATAGTGTATTCCTTTTGAAAAACATTGACATATGTTAAGTGATTATACCTACCTGTATGGTAAAAAAAGTGTATTTTGGTGTGTGAGGGGAGGGGGGTTTTCAGGATAATGAAACAAGATATTTGCAAAACTCTTATTGTATTTTTTTTTATTATACTTTAAAGAAAATAAATTGATTTTTGTAATGATGAAATATTGTTGGATGTCTAGATCAGACCCGCATTCCGGTGTTGGTGGCGTTTTGATAGCGGATAACGGTGATTACCGTAACTCTGTCAGTAGTAGAAGAATGGGTTTCCGACCTCAGTAGGAATATGATCACGGAGTTGGAGCCCTGAGTGATGACAGGATGTAGGAAGCGGAAATGATGACAGGAAGTAGGTAGCGGAAGGTGTGACGGGAATTAGTGACAGGAAGTGAGTGTGATAAGAGAAAGGGGGAGGGCTTATTTTATGGGGCCTTCAACAGGGGGAGAGCTTAAATTATGAGGGGCTTAAATTTTTGAATGTTTCGAAAATAATTTGCGGAAGGTCGTGCACTATTTCGGGGAGTTAGAAAATGTCGTGCACTGTTAAAAAAAAAATTTCGGGGAGTTAGAAAATGTTGTACGCTATTTTTAAAATATTTTATTGGGGAGTTAGAAAACGTCGTGCACTATATTTAAAATTTAATGTGGGGAGTTGGAAATGTATCGACTGGTATTTTTAGAAAGATGTTAAATAGGACTATATTTCTGTCCCTTCCGTTTTTAAGATAATGAAACAACATACATATTTTTAATTAACTTGCAATAGCTAACATTTTTTTATTAACTTACAATAGCTAACATATTTTTTCAAAGGGAAGTTTAACAAGATTAGACGTGTACATTTATGAATTAGATTCTTTTTAGAGAGAAATTAAAAAAAAATTAAATTGTGGATCCGCTGTGACCGAAAAATTTTCACAGCGCCACAATGACTATTGTTTGAGACATTTTTAATACTGTTTTACAGAAAATGGGTGAAATAAAATGAGACTGAAAACAGAGGGTACCCATTAAAAGCTTTTTCGTTAAGTTTAAATTTTACAGAATTTTAGAAAATGGTTCAACTAAAGTTTTCATGATTAATTTTTTTTTCTTTCTTAAATTGTGGACCCGCTGTGACCAACCCACTATGAACAATTTTCATAGCACCACAATAACTATTGTTTGAGAAATTGAATATTATTTTACAGAAAATGGGTGAAATTAAATGTAATTGAAAATATAGGGTACTCATTACAAGCTTTTTCGTTAGGTTTAAATTTGCAACTTTTTTTTCAGCTCAGTTATTCATCATTTTGATTCATCTCTGCTATTTTGTAATGACCGTAGGCTAGGCTTGTTCTGCCGTTTGATAAGACATAGCGTTTGTACACGAAAGCAGATAAACTTTTTTGTTGAACTGTACAGTGTACAGATTTTGCAACATCTGATCAATTTTCTTTTTCACTTCATAGGTTGTTGTTTGATTTTGTAAACAAAGTACATAATAATCGTGATGTAGTTTGTTTCTTACAACTCTTGTACAAACCCCTTTCGCTCTTTTTTTTCTTCTTGGGCAGATTGGATGCTGTACATTTTAGATTTCAGACCTACAAATTGATGAGCAGCGTCACCATTCAATTCGTCCTTAAAACTTTTTTATTCGTTGTAGGATAAAGTTTGTGATTTCGGGGACAATCAGGAAAATCAAATCTGGAGCTCTGGAGTCCTAAATCATTTTGTAAGTCATCCGTCTTTATATGATACATCAGAGAATCCGTATAGGTAAAGAGGGAGACTAAACGATTTCCACTATAAATTTTGTTAATAAACTTACAATAGAAATCATACATGAGTCTTTTGGATAACTCGAGTATCGTAGAACCGACGTAAATGGGTCGATTTATCAAGATACTGTTCTCAAGTACTATTATCAAGATACTGCTATCAAGGTACTGTTCTCTACTGTTCAAGATGTGTTCCTCTCTACGCCCACGAGATCATCGTCAAATATCTTGTGGCCTTTATAGTTCGGTGATGCCACCAACTTCTCACCTCGTTGTGTTTGGTTTGTGATCTCGATATTTCTGCTTTTTTGTAAGTTTTCGATACATTTCCCATAAATGCTGTTATTTAATAAATTAAAAAAGTCACATTCGAAACTGGACTTGGCTTCTTTTCTTTTTTTTAGTATTGAAGGTGATGTACTTTTCGAGCCAAGGGGATTGGTCAAATTACAGCACCTTGGGAATTTTTGTTAGCTTTAATCCTAATTCCAAATACAGTTTAAAATTTCTATAGTGACAAATGTAGTGTCGTTTGTCATAAGGATTTGGAATGAGTTTTGGAGTACCCTTGAAGCTCTTGTTAAGGAGACTGTTCGCATAGCGTGAGAGCATCTCTTCTTGAACGATGAGTCTTTCGGGGGCTAACGCGTATTCATTATGAAGAGTATGAAGGGAATCAGGATACTCCAAATCCACTTCAAAAATGAATCCGATAAGACTTTTTTCTTCCAAGTTTCGAATTCTTGCTTCATCGAATTCTTCAGGATTGGCTCAGTGAAATAAGTCATGGGGTAAATATTGCGACATAGACCAGCTGTATAAATTATTTGCATCTAAATAAATGAGATGGGATTTTTCTTGGTTTTGCTGAAAATGTGGGCATTGATTGTTATTTGCCGCTGCAAACCTGTGTGATATTTGTGACATACCCCCACGCACACCTTGTTCGATTAAAAGCAACATGTTAATTTCAGTGAACAGTTCTAGATTGACTTTGATCATCTGGAGACATGCTTGCCACGAGAGACTGTGTAAGGTCCCTAAGTGTGCGGGGTCTAACTGATAGTTTTGGTTGCATAATTTTCGGATATTTTCAAACACATCGGCCAGCAAAAACACGTCTGTTTTGACATACAGATCGTGATACTGATCAAGGTTTTAAATTTGAAAATGATTCCAAACTTTTAGGGAATGGTCATAGTCTTTATCGCTGATGTGGTCTTCACTGAGCGCGCTGCAAAAGGCGGATTTTGGTCGTAAGGATGTTTCGTTGAACTTTTCAAAACAGTTCAACTTTTCATTTGGATAAATTACTTTCCTTCGTAGCAAGTCCAAGTTTGATTGGCTGGGAAAATTTTCTTCAAGGATTGAAAATGGATAAGGCTGCACATTGCTTGTTAGTTTATCGAAGGATGTTGCGAGGAATTGAAAAAAGTCGATTAACGACAAACTGATTTTCGACGTTTGTTTTTGAAGTGAAAACTTCTTAGGCACGTTGGGCATTTTTGAGATGGGAAAAAACCATTGAATTCGCGACACTGTTACCGTTAGTGTCACCGACACCGGTACTTTTCGGTTAGCCGGGCGCTAGTAATATATATACATGTATATATACACGTACACATATACCTACACATATCTACAGATACATATATATACATACACATATATATGCATATATGGATGTATATATATATACAAATTTATGTATATACATATGTATTTATATATGTACATATATCACTGGCGCCCGGCTAACCGAAAAGTACCCCGATACCTCTGTATATTTGGCGACGATTCTGCAATAGCTGGTGCAGGTAAGCAACCATAGATTTGCTTAAATTAATATCTCACTTTGACAGCAAAAGCGATATTAGTCTCTATTTAGCATTATTTGAAAGACAAATTTCTCGAATGAATATAATAAAAGAAAATTGGGTCACACATTTGTTAAGTTTAATTCCGTTAGAAATCGCCAATATTATAGCTAGAGAGCCAGAAACATTGGCGAACAATTACAATTATGTAAAAGATTTACTTCAAAATGACGCTCGAAAATACTTCGAAATGAATCTTTCAAACGCTTCAAAATGACGTCAGAAAAATTTAGGCAGAAATTAATGTCACATAAAAAAGAATCTTCAGCCATTTGGCGCGATTTAGTATTTGAATTAAGAAATCATTTGGAAGAATGGATTAGCGGTCTTAAAATATCTGATTTTGAATCCTTAAAAGAATTAATAGTAGTAGATCAAATTAAGAAAAGGTTACCTAAAGAAATGAAAGAACATTTTATTGATGATCTTCCAAAAAATAAAAATGTAGACGTATTAGTAAGTAAACTAGACGATTATGATGCGGCGAGACGTAATGTTAAAACCATGAATAGAATTTCACACCACTTTGAAGATAGAAAACCCGAAGTAAGTAAAAATGAAAATTCATAATATTTCTTTCATACCCAATAGCAAAACAAAAGAAATAAATTACAAATTAGTTTTAGATAGATGTAACTCTCAAGGCCACATAGCGTCTCAGTGTAAAAATAGCAATAACGGTCAAACTAATGAGTTCATTCGAGACTCTACCGAAAACTATCGAAATTATAATCGCCAAAATCACAATCCTAATGCCGATGTACAGGAAAAAGCTAACATTGCTACAATTCGAATCAGAAATAAGTCTCAACCTAATGGAATGGGTAAAATAATTAATATCAAAGGCAAAGAAGCAAATCTATTGTTTGATACAGACAGCTATATTTCTTTATTCAGTTACGAATGTTATGTCATATTGGTCTCCAAATTTGTCTTCTGTTGATATCTTATTAACTGACATTGGCGGAGAAACTGTAAATCTAATTGGATATTTTGTGTATGAAATACGTGTCGATGGGTTTCTTATATCAACGAAATTTTATGTTTCAAAATCTCTCGCATAACGATATTGTAATAGGGCAAGACGTGATCAGTAAACTAAAGTTGGCGATAGAGGAAGAGGGAATTAAAATTGTTGGCGAGCGCAATACTTTTCAAGTACGTTGCCTTAAAGTTGTAAATAATTCCGGTAAAAAATTAAATTATGTTGCCAATTCATACAATGAAGCGAAAGTATCAAAAGGAAATAGTTCACGTGCAGAAAACGAAATGATTGGTATTATGAATAAAAATAATTCAGAAAATTATTTCAAGATAAATTTAGCACGCGCGGTGAAAACAGATAAAAGTGACTCAACTCGCGAGACCAAATCAAAAGATGAAAATCAAATAACAAAACATGGTAAATATCATAATTTAACGAGCACAAGAAAAAAAATAGACAGAAGTAATATAAAAAGAAAAAATGAAAATAATGAAATATTTCAATTTATAATATAATATTATAATGTACAATAGCGCATTAAATGAAAATTGTAATATAATTTTTGTGGTAGTAGTTTATAATAATGAATAAAAAAACACTTCATTTAAAAGTATTTCCTGCCCAATAAAACGTTTCCTGACGAATCAAAAAATACACACGTAATTGTTCAAGTTTTCACTTCTGTCGGCACTCCCGGAGTGCCATTGTTTCTTTTTAACTGTAATATACTACTCCAGTGTTGTTGCTATCACATCGATTTTGTGATCTTTATAACGGCCTAGCCTACTCATTAAAATTTCCCATCATATTTCTTTAGGTTGTGAAACACAACTTGGTATGGTAGTCGTCTGTTTAAAATGCAGATTACGGAAAGGATGGGCAGATCCACTATATTTTGTGGTCACATGATCATGATCCCGCACTGTTTTCTGCTCTAACGGTTTTCTGCAAATGGAGCATGTTTTGGCCCGTTGAAAGCTTTGTTCTTCTTCTTTCGTTAGCTTCATTGGTTCAACCGTTAATAGTTTTTTACAAAGTTCTTCCTTGATTTGTATAAGAGACTCGTCAAAGTGGTCTGCTGCATCTTCACCCTGATGCACATGAACAGTCTCTTTATTGAAGGATAATTATACAGGCTTATAAGTTTTTTGGTAAGATCCGACGATGACGAAGGCATAACCACATGGCACATGTTTCGCAAGATCCATTTTATATGGGGCTTCATCAGAAGGTTCTGCAGACGGTACAGGTACGATGAGCGACTCAAAGTCTGCGTAGATAATGAACGGAACTGGGGCTTGAAGGTGAATACCAGTGAAATTTAAAATGTTTCCTCCTTATTCGGGCATGTATAAAGTTTAACCTTGATCGTTTCAATTGTATAATCCACATACGTGTCTGACAAAAAATAAGCTGAAATGACTTCAATGTCACCTTCAGGCGAGGACTTTTCTAATAAAACTTTAATTAAAATCTTCCACTTGATAGCATGATATTCTTCAAGGGCTTCATCTAAAGTTCAGACTAATTCTTCTTGAGAAGAACTGAAAAAAAAACATATTTCGAATTTTAAGTTTTCTTCAGGTTCAATGTATATTGATTTGAATACTTACAATGCTTGTTTTGTTTTTCGTATTGTCTTTTGGAAGTTTTGGGAGGCTCTTTTTTTTTCATGGATACAAGGTTTGTGTTATTGTTATGGATTGTTCTGGTATACTGCAGGAAATTAAATTTGGTGGCAAATTTTTGATTGCACTCTTTACAATGGTATTGTGGGTCTTTATGCATTTTGAGATGTTATTGAAAGTGAAAAATGTTTTTGGCAAATCTCGCACGTAAAACTTGTACTGTTTTTATCATGATTTTTTTTTGTGCCGTACTAAATTGGTTGCATGCGAAAAAGATTTATGGCACACATCACATGTGTACAATAGCTTAAAAAAAAAAAAAAAATTATTAATTTTCGATCACCCACTAAAAGTGTATACTTAGTTTACTTTAATCTTCATCATCAATTTAAACTGCGAAAAAAAATTTATACTATACTAATTTAAAAACTTTATCAATGTTCTAAAACAATTGAAATCGCAAAAACCTGCAAATCATGCATAATAATTAAATACACATACCTGTTATCTAGATGTCGAAGCACCTTGATTAAATCCTAGAGTTAACCTCTTATGAATTATTGAATGTCGTTTTAGATTTGCTTTTTTGAAAACAATTTCAGACAAACGTCGCATGTCAGGTTCTGAAAATAAAACAAAAAAACCCTAGCTTAAAATTAAGTTTAATTTAAAAAATGAAATTTGAACAAACTCCTTTAAATTGAAACTTAAAAAAAACGTATACAAACCCCATTATTCATATCTATTTTTCAAATTTCAGCATCCATTAAAATCGCGAAAAAAAGTTTATACTTTACTGATTTCAAAACTTTATCAATGTTCTAAAACAACTGAAATCGCGAAAACCTGCAAAAGCTGAAAATCGAAGTTAACCCGAAACCCGACCCGAACCAGGAAAAAAATTCCATCGAACCGTAACCCGATCTGAACACGACAAAATAATTTCCATCGTCATGCAACCCGACCCGAACTTGAAAATTGAAGTTAACTCGAAATCCAACCACAACCCGACAAAAAAAAATCCATCGAACCGTAACCCGATCCGAACCCGACAAAATAAAATCCGTCGCAAAGCAACCTGATCCAAAGCTGAAATTTTAATTTAACTCGAAACCCGACCCAAACCTGGAAATTTAAGTTAACCCGAAACCCGATCCAAACCTGACAGAAAATTACCATCGCCCCGTAACCCGACCCGAACCAGATAAAAAAAATTCATTGAACAATTACCCGATCCGAACACGACAAAATAAATTTTTTCATCTAGCAACCCGACACGAATCTGAAAATTGAAGTTAACCCGGAAGCTGAAACGAACCAGAAAAATAAAATTCCATCGATTCCTAACCGGATCCGAACTCGACAAAATAATTTTCATCGTCACGCAACCCGATCTGAACCAAAAAATTCAAGTTAACCCGAAACACGACCCGAACCCGACAAAAAAATCCAACGAACCGCAGCCCAATCCGAAACCGAAAAAGTAAATTCCTCCGTCTCGCAACTCGATTCGAACCTGAAAATTAAAATTATCCCGAAACCCGACCGAATCGGAAAGTTTATGCAAACCCAAAACCTGTTGCAAATCTGAAAATTTAAGTTAGCCCGAAACACGACCCGAACCCGACAAAAGTAATCGTACTGACCGTAACCCAATCTGAACCCGACAAAATAAATTCCTTCGTCGCACAACCCGATCCGAGCTTGAAAATTGAAGTTAACCCAAAAATCGACCCGAACCAAACAAATAAAAATCCATCGATAAATAACCCGATCCGAACCCGATAAAATTACTTTCGACGTCACGGAGCCCGATCCGAACCAGAAAATTGAAATTAACCCGAAACCCGTCTGGAACCAGAAAAAATCCATCGATCCTTAACTTGATACGAGCCTGACAAATTAATTTTCGTCATCATGCAACCCGACCCGAACCCGACAAAAATTCATAGAACCGTAACCCAATCTGAATCCGACAAAATAAATTCCTTCGTCTCGCAACCCGACCCGAACTGAAAATCGAAGTTAACCCGAAAACCGACCTGAAGGACACAAAAGAAATCCATCGATCCGTAATCCGATCCGAACCCGAATAAATAAATTCCTTCGTCTCGCAACCCGAGACGAACCAGAAAATGTAAGTTAACCCAAAAACCGACCCGAACCTGAAAATTTAATTTAACCCGAAACATAGAAACCGATAATTATTTTGTTAAACCGAACAAAATGATTTTCGTCGTCACGGAACCCGATCCGAACCAGAAAATTGAAATTAACTCGAAACCCGTCCGGAACCAGACAAAAAAATCCATCGATCCTTAACCCGATCCGAACCTGACAAAATAATTTTCGTCGTCACGGAACCCGACCAGAACCAGAAAATTGAAATTAACCCGGAACCAGACAAAAAAATCCATCGAACCGTAACCCAATCCCAACCCGAAAAAAATAATTCCTTCGTTTCGCAACCCGAGACGAACCAGAAAATGTAAGTTAACCCAAAACCGACCTGAAAATTTAATTTAACCTGAAACCTAAAAACCGATAATTATTTTGTCAGGTTCGGATCGGATTACGTATCGATGGATTTTTATTTGATTGGTTCGGGCTGGCTTTCGGATTAACTTCAATTTTCAGGTTTTGGTCGGGTTGCGAGACGAAGGAATTTATTTTGTCGGGTTCGGATCGGGTTACGGGTCCGGATCGGGTCCGATGGATTAATTTTGTCCGGGTCGGGTTTCCGGCTAACTTAAATTTTCAGATTTGAGTCGGGTTTCGGGTTAGCTTAAATTTTCAGGTTATGTCGGATTTCGAGTTAACTTCAATTTTCACGTTCGAGTTGGGTTGCGAGACGTAGGGATTTATTTTTTCGTGTTCGGATTGGGTTACGGTTCGTTGGACTATTTGTCTGAATTGGGTCGGGTTTCGGATTAACTTGAATTTTCTGTTTTTGATTGGGTTGTTACAATTGTGTTATTTGGTTGTGTTACTTTCTCGGGTTAGGATCGGGTTACTGTTCAATGGATTTTTTTGTCTGGTTCGGGTTGGTTTCGGGGCGATGGTAATTTTTTGTCGGGTTTGCGTCGGGTTTCGAGTTAACTTAAATTTTCAGGTTTGAGTCGGGATTCGGGTTAATTTAAATTTTCAGGTTCAGGTCGGGTTTCGGGTTAACTTGAAATTCCATGTTCGAGTCGGGTTTCGGGTTAACTTGAAATTTAAGTTCGGATCGGGTTGCGTTTCGACGGAATTTATTTTGTCGGATTCGGATCAGGTTACGGTTCGATGTATTTTTTTGTCGGGTTCTGGTCGGGTTTCGAGTTAACTTCCATTTTCAGATTCCGGCCGGGATGTATGACGACGAAAATTATTTTGTCGAGTTCGGATCGGGTTATTTATGGATGGATTTTTAATTGTCTGGTTCGGGTAAGCTTCCGGGTGTACTTCAATTTTCCGGTTTGTTTCGGGTTGCATGACGACAGAAATTATTTTCTCGCGTTCAGATCGGGTTACGGTTCGATGGAATTTTTAACGTGGTTCGGGTCGTGTTTCGTGTCAACTTCGATTTTCAGTTCGGGTAGGGTTGCGAGACGAAGGAATTTATTTTGTCGGGTTCAGAAAGAGTTACTGTCCGATCGATTAATTTTGTCGGGTTCGGGTCGGGTTTAAGGTTAACTTAAATTTTCAGATTTGGGTCGGGTTTCGGGTGTAGAAACCGACCAGCGCAGTGGGCGTAGTTTGCTAGTTGTCTATAAAAAAGACTTTCTGCATTTCTGTTAAAACGTCTTCATCTATCTAAAATTAATAAAAAAATATTGAAATTTAAGCATAAGAAATAATTATTTATCATTAAGAAATAACATTATGTTTTACTAAACTTTAAGCAATTAAAAAACAGTCATTATTCTTTACCTGATCACTCGTTAAAGCAACATTCAGGTTGGATGCATTTGGAAAAGCGTTTTATACAGGATTGGAATCCTGCATCTAAGAATGTCTTCATCCATCTAAAAAAGTTTAACATTTACAAAATTACTTTTGATTAAACAGTTTGAAATAATAAAGTAAAAAGTTATTCTTTTTAAGATGGTTCTCAAATTATTTTCACACAATCTTAAAACATAAAGGTATAATTTAAAATAAAAAGAAATTACTATTTAAGAACAGTCTACCTTTACTGAAAAATGCAAAACATGTTTCTTAATTATAGGTTGTAATAGAATTCTTTTGCAAACATACACAAATAGACTAAGGTTTAGGAAAGCAATCTTAAAACAACAAAGAGATAACTTTGTAGAAAAAGGAAAAATGCGTTTCGTTAACAAAAATATTTTAAACATGTTTCTTAATACAAGGTTGAAATAAAATTCTTTTGCAAACAAACACAAATAGACTAAGATTTAGGAAAGCAATCTTAAAATAATAAAAGAAAACAGAACTGTGATTTGAGAAAAGCCTATTTTAAAAATAACATAGAAAAACATCATTTTACTGGGAAAAATATCATATCAATAAATAATTTTATACCATTTCAAATAGCATAACCGAAAATTTTCTTTGAAATTATAAAAGTATTCGAATGACATTAAAAATATCACAACAATAAATAATTTTAAACTATTCCGTTATACTACTAATCTTTTTTAAATATATTAGATAAAAAAAAACATAATTCAATAATAATAATAATGACCCAACGAACACAGAACATGCGGGCCGCTGATGGCTACGTTAGCCTTGGCCCAAACTGCTAGATGAGGGGCGCTATTGTTACCCGAAACGGCAGAGTCAAAAAACTGTCACGTCGGCCACAATGTGGCCGTAACTATATTAAGATGCCCATAATTGGGCGACAAATGGTTAATCATAACTGACAGATAGCCTAAAACTGGCTATAGTTATACTTTAAGTGGCAATTATTAATGAAAACTAGCACAGTTAAGCCATTAACGATCATCGTGAATAAAATCTAGCCAGAAGATCGCCAAAGCCATGCCACCTGCGTTTGTTACGAATAAAAGCTATCCGAAAGCTGGCCATAATTGTTAATTTATTGGTCATCATAAATGTAAACTAGTCTTAAACCAGCCATCCACACAATTCATTAATGAATGCATGCCAAAAGCTAGCCATTTTGTTGCCATCAATAAGCATCATTAATGACTGCAAGCAGAAAGCTAACCACTTTGTTGCCATCAATGGGAATTATTAATGAATGCATGCCGAAAGCTAGCCACTTTGTTGTCATCAATAGGCTTCATTAATGAATGCATGCCAAAAGCTAGCCTTTTTGTTGCCATCAATAAGCATCATTAATGACTGCAAGCCAAAAGCTAACCATTTTGTTGCCATCAATGGGAATTATTAATGAATGCATGCCGAAAGCTAGCCACTTTGTTGTCACCAATAGGCTTCATTAATGAATGCATGCCAAAAGCTAGTTTTTTTGTTGCCATGAATGGGAATCATTAATGAACGCATGCCGAAAGCTAGCCACTTTGTTGGCCTTAATGGGCATCATTAATGAATGCAAGCCATAAGTTAGCCACTTTGTCGCTATCAATGGGTATCATTAATGAATGATAGCCCGAATTCAATATTTTTGGGATAGCCATATTCATGCCAATATTGGATATCATGAATGAAAGCTAGCCAGAATTACACTTTTTATGGTCCACAGAAAAGTTGAGTAAGGCCCATTTTTACTCCTTTGGATGGGACAATTTTTTTCTTTTTTTTAAAGATATTTTGAACTTTAGCATCTAAATTTACTGCTCTGTAATTTTTGTCTGAAAACTCTTTAAATATTTTATTCAAATTTTGAAACATAGGTTATTTGAAAAGAAAATTAATCTATTTGAATATATATTTCTTTTAACAAGAGCTCATAACACCAGCCTGACTTTTATACATGCATGTTTCACTTTATCATTATAATCTATTTCAGTTCAAAACTACAACGGTGTTATAAGCGCCCCATATTAAAAAGGTCAAAATACAATAAAATCGAAACAGTTTCAGATCTTGTATGGCATATTTTCAATCTGCAAGCCAAAATGATCTTGAAGAAAAAAAAAGTGTCCCAATGGAGGCAAAAATTGTACTTATCCACTCGTCTCTTTTGATCGGAATAAAAGGCCACATGGTTACGATTTAGTTTTTAGTAATGTTATTCTGAAAAAGTTGCAAAAACCATATTTGTAATTAATAAAAAAAAAAGTTGATAACACAAGGCGTAAAATATATATTGAACGTTAAATTATTATCAATGATGGTGAGAATACGGAAAAAACTAATTTTCTTCAAATTTTAATAAAATGATAGGTTTAAACATTCTATTCAAATGAGTAATTTTTAAAGTAATTTCAATTCATGTTTCTTCAAGTTAAATCACCAGCCACAAGTTTCCTGCATTTCCATTGAAAATTGTTACCTAATGATTATATTCAATCATCCTATATATTATTTCTGTTGTCAACATCCCTTTTTCTAAGCAAATACAAAACGCAGAACGTTAAATGAGGTACCATATGAAAGGATTTTGTAGCGAGTTCTTGACATAGTACACTCACATTTCGTTAAAACATGTATTTTGGTTGAATTTGCAAATAATTGAAAATTAAATAGGTATTGTTTTCAGAAATGAAATGAAAGTTTTTCCTCAAATTAATGTTGCTACAAAAATAAAATTCCGCAACAATGATTATAAAAAAAATGTTCAATAAAGATAAAGTGGACATAGTTGTTGCATGGGTTTATTTTATATTTATGATATAAAAGCAAAATTTAAATTCAAATGCTCATTTTTTTTTAAATCCTTTTTTTTTCAAAACAGATGATGTCATTCTCTAATGCAGTTAAAATACGATTTATATGTATATATATATATATATATATATTTTTTTTTTTTTGCTCTTGCTATTTTTGGTCAGTTTTTACTTTAAATTTGATGGAATAAATTAGATGATATTTCGGTTTTAATTTTTTTTAGAAGTTTAAACATGCATCTAAAAAATATTAGATATTGCTAAAAAATATTAGACTGCAGTGTGAAATGTTCGCACAGGCCCAATGGTATATATTATTTCTGTTGTCAACATCCCCTTTTTCTCAGAAAATATGAAATGCACAACAATGAATGAGATGCCATAAGAAAGGATTTTGAACCAGCTTTTGACATAATGCACTTACATTTCAGTAAAACATATTTTTTGATTAAAAATTGCCGTAAATTAAAAATCAGCATTGTTTTCATGAATGAAATGAAAGGTTTTTCTCAAGTTAGTGTTGCCACAAAAATAAAAACCACATTATATGATGCTCAAAATGATTATAAAAAGTAAATAGTACAAAAAAGATAAAGTGGGACATAGTTGCTGCACGGGTTTATTTTATATTTATGACTAAAAAGCAAAATTGAAATGCTCAATTTATTTTTCTTTGTCCCATGTTTTTTTTCAAAACAGATGATGTCATCCTCTAAAACAGTTAAAATACTATAGATATATATTTTTTTTTGTGTTTGCTATGCTCGATCAGTTTTTACTGTAACTTTGATGGAATAAACGAGATGATATTCTGGCTCAACTAATGTTGTTTGAAGATAGTTTCAGTCCTTAATTTTCCATTAGAAGTTTAAACCTGCATCTAAAGAGTATTTAATATTGCTAAAAAGTATTAGATTGCAGTGCAAAATCTTCGTACGGGTCCACTGGTGCTTTTATAATACAATGTTTTACATGCAATTCCTGACCTGTGTGTTTCTTCCAATTATACAGCTGGAAAATAAAACAAAAACAAAAATGCTGGAATTTTATTTTATAAAATTCGTAAAATGTTAACATTATTGATCATTACAATTTAAGAATTTTTTTAATGATATAACTATACATATATGTAAATTAGGTCTGTTCAAAAAATGTTACTTCACTAACTTCATTTCTTTGGCATATAATTAATCAGAAAATGTAGCAGTATTCCTATAAAGTAATGTTCTTTTAGCCTGTTAAGGACTCCGCACTCCCCACCCCTCGTAAACACCATAGAACAAAATTTCAATATATATATATATATATATATAATTTACAAAATATCACTAATTGACAGAAAACCAATTGCCACTATTTCCCCCCTTATTTAATCTTAGAATTTTTTTCAATAAATAAGTTTAATATTTTTCAAAATAGTAGTGGCAGTTGGTCTTCTAGAATACGGCAGGTTCGCCATCCATACACTATTTTTTTTTTTTTTTTTAATGGACTAAAACATTACTCATAAATAATAATATATCGTTGTTTTATTTTTTAAAGATTAGTAAGTAATGAGTACTATAAAATTTAATCTTATATATATATATATATATATATATATATATATATATATATATGTTACCAATAAAGAAATCTTTAAAATATTTTTCCTTCCAGCAGGAGGTGTGACCTTTTGACTAACAAAAAATATAGTCTACATAAAACATTTTTATTGTATGATATCTTAACTTGTAAAATGAAGGAAGAGTGTTCTTAGAACGAGAAAGAAGTGTAAGAAAGAAAATTTACAGCACGTTCCTTTTAACATCGTCACTTGCATAAATAAATATAATATATTGAAAAAAAAAACACTAGAACTGAATGCTTTTTTTTCACATAAATTTTATTTTTTACAACAAATGTAAAACAAATCAACCAAAAAGCATTTTTTTTATTTATTTACAAAATACTCAAAATTTATCACAAATATTTTACAATAAAATTTAATCCTGTTACAATTAAATTTGTGATGCTGTTTGTTAATTAAAGTTGATAAAAGAGAACTAAAAATCCACAGTCATCTTCATAGAGAACTTTTTTCTTTCCAGAATTTTATTCTTCTTCTTCTGAAAAATAAATAAATTTTACAGAACAGAATTAAAAAGCCTTACTTTAAAAGCACCACTTATTAATTAGCCATTTATAAATATAATTGGAACAGAAATTATAATTAAAAATATATTTACTAAAAGCTTTGTAGTTCAAGTTATTTGTACACCATGAAACTATTTTATTGCAGTATACGTATATTTGCTCTTAACAAGAAATCATGAGAGGGCAGGATTATCAAATGACGCCTAATTTTTTTTTTTTTTTTGTATGTGCCAAACTGCATTTCATGGTGGCGATTTTATGTTATATCATATTTTCGCATTTCTTTTTGCAACCAACAAAATAGAAACAATAATATTGTTTCTATTTTTATGTGTTAATACCGGGGGGGTTGGGGGGAGTATATTAAACAGTTTATCTCTGTGTTAATCACTAAAACAAAATGAAAATAGGCTTTCTATAAATTCTTCCGAATAACTTCGAATATATAAATTCAAATTCTTTACATATGATGCATGCAAATTATCATCTTGGATGAACTATGGATGCTCTTTCTTTCATTTCATAAAAGTCGAATTGCTCACTTTGTGAATTGTTCTAGAATTGGCATTGTTAGAATCCAGCAGTTCTTTATTATCTTCACTTATTTTTAAACTTATACTTGAAAATGGCTTTGTAAAGTAGGAATATACATCGTGTACCTCCAAGCTATAAATCTGTTTATGATAACTTCTGTTCCAACACAAATTTTGAATACTGTTTTGTTAAAATATTACGATTTAACTAAATTTTAATATGAAAAAGTTTACAAAATGATTTCTGGTCGCTTAAAAGATATCTTATCATTTGATAGCCCTTTTATTACAGTTTGAATGATGTATTGAGTATCCCTTGATTCTATAAATTACATGAATTAAATAACTTCTTTATGAAACATGCAATTTATACTCATTTTATATATTCCTTTGCAATTAATTTTAAATAAAGGGGTCAAGAATATTTTTGTCTGAAAAGTTTTAAATCAATGTTAAAATTGACTTAATTATATTTCGCATAAATAAAACACAATAAAAACTTTATAAAATTCACACACAAGAAGTAATAGAAATGAGGATCGCCTTGTAAACAACATTAACAAATCATTTTGAAAAACTTACTTTCTAAAATTATGTAGGTATGAAAGTTGAAACTCACTAGAAAAATTGAACAACAGAGCGTGAATTTCAGGGCGGGATGGGCGGGGGGAACCACGCCCAAAAAATATAGTGTGCGGGAGGGAGTCTTCCGCCGAAAAAAACTTCACCATTTTCCGGAGAATTTTGCTTTTTTAAACAACAATCAAGTTCTGCGACCAACTGACAAGCATCAAAATATTTTTCCCGTGATAGATTGACGAATTTTGCGTCCCCCCTCCATCCTGCGATCAATTGACAAATTTTTCGATATTTTCCGCAACAGATTCGCGAATTTCTTTGTTTCTTCTTGGGACAGATTGACGAAATTCACGATTTTTTTTCATGAATCTGGCTGAATAATTTCGCTATTCTTCTCAGAGACCGACTGACGAATTTTGCCATATTTTTCTACGACCGATTGACGAATTTCGCAATATTTTCCCGTGACCAATTGGCGAACTTCACGGGTATTTCCCGGCGATAGATTGACGAAATCCACGATTTTTTTTTCCTTGACCGATCAACGAATTTCATGGATTTTTTCTGCAACTGATTGACAAATTTTACGATTTCTTCACGATCGATTTTTCTAATTGCCCCGTTTCTTCTTGCGAGACATTGAAGAAATTCATGATTTTTTTCCCGTGTCCAACTGAAAAAGTTCTCAATTTTTCTCCACAAGTGACTAATGACTTTCGCGGCATTTTACTGCAATCGTTTGACGAATTTCACAATATTTTCCCGTGATCATTTGATGAATTTCACAATATTTTTACTTGACCAATTGGCAAATTTCGCAATATTTTCCAGCTTCCAATTGACAAACTTCGCGGTGAGAGGGTTTGAGCGACAAAATGACAATTTTTGAATTTTTTTTCCACTACAGAATGGCGAAATTCGTGATATTTCCCCCGCGTCTGACTGAAATCTCTCGCAATTTTTCTCTTCAACCGTTTGACGATATATTCCGCATATTTAAAATAAATAACTCTTTTTCTTTTTTAATGCTATTTTGATCAGAATGAAGGAGAAACAGAAATCGTGTTTTTTTTTTTTTTTTTATTCTAGTGATATTTGCAGATTTATGTCTGGCATTGATGGCGGTGATATATATATGGCGCCATTCAAGAGAGCGAAAAATGAATTTGCTTTCAGTTCGATTTTCTTTTGTGACACTAGGATATTTTTTAATTGGATAATTTTTTTTTAAAAATATAGATATCTAACCGAAAAGAATATTTTCTGTTTTCAGTCTACGAGCTTCAGCTTGCGGATTTTTTTTTCTTTTTTTAAATCTTTTATTGCAGACGAGTACAAAATAACTTTAGTAAATTGTCTATTTATTTTTCATCAGAACAATATCCATCCTAAGGCTCTGCTCTGCACATTTACGAAGTCACTTTTATTTGTAAGTAGATATAATTGCCACGTAATATTATTCTTACAGTAATCAATTGAGCAGTTCTCCTTTTTTCTATAAAAGCATCGAATCTCCGATCATGGTGTCAAATGTTTAATTTTATCTGATTTTCAAGAACTATAATCGATTCCTTCCGTATAGCAGTCTTATACGGAAGGAATCGATTATAGTTTAAGATATGTACCTTTTATAGAAAATTGAAAAACTTTCTTCGATTCTTCAGCATATAAATATTAATTTTTGAAAATTTCATTCATTTTTTCATAAAAATGCATAGCTGCGAACTATTCTTTTTTTGCTTTAACACTATTTCCGAATCACAGTTCCTACTTTAGTTAATCGCAGAATTCTGCGATTAATTAATATTAAAATTAGGCAAATATTTCTATTCGGCAGGAGTAATAACTAAAAAGTGGAATGATTGACAGCTAAGTAAACGCAGATAGATATATTTACAATTTTTATTTTTGACGAATTTCACAATATTTTCCCGTGACCAATGGGCGAACTTTGGGGGAGTGGGGGGGGGGGGGGGGTTCCACGCAACAGATTGACGAAGTTCATGATTTTTTCCCGCAACCAGTTGACTAATTTCTCGATTTTTTCCTGTATCCGATTTAAGCCGAAAGGTAGACCTCCCCGCCCGGTTTGACCTTGACAAATTTCACGATTTTTTTCATTTCAGTGTTTCTTCTTGCAAGAGATTGAAGACATTTAGAATATCTTTCTCGCGTCTGACTGAAAAATTTCGCAATTTTTCTCCACAACCGACTAATGAACTTCACAATATTTTTCCATGATCGCTTGACAAATTTCGCAAATTTTCCTGTGATCGTTTGACGAATTTCACGATATTTTCCCGTGACCGTTTGACGAATTTCACGATATTTTCTCACAACCAACTGACAAATTTTACGATATTTTCCCACGACCGAATGACAAATCTTGCAATTTTTTCCCGTGACAGAATGTTGAAATTCGTTATTTTGTCTTCGCGTCCGACTGAAATAAATATATCTAAATTATTCTGATATTTTCCTGTGACCGTTAAACGAATTTTGTGATATTTTCCCTCAACATGTTGACGAATTTCGTGATATTTGCCTACTACTAATTGGCGAACTTCGCTTTTTTTTTTCAAACAACCAAATGGCAAATTTTGAGACTTTTTTTCTTGCGGCAGACTGATGAAATTCATGATTTTTTTCCGCAAACGATTGGTGAATTTCATGATTTTTTTTCTACGATCGATGGACGTATTTTACGATTTTTATTTCCGAGATCGTAAAAGGAACGAACCAAAAGGGCCTTAAGGGACACCGGTCGTTTCATCCAGCCAAATTGGTTTAGAGTCTGCACTAAAGAAAAATGATATTAGAAATGCAAAAATCTTATGGTGCACATGAAGAAAAAAAAATTACAAACTCTAAGGAAACATATTTAGAATAAAAAAACTAAGTGATCCTTGCAATTCACAGAAATTAGGATTGACATTTTCAAGTCAACCTACATTTCTCGTGTAATAGCGGAAATAAGCCGGTGTTTTTCCTTCAAACTTTACAATTTCATTTTAAAATTTCAATCACAATGTGCAAATAAACATATAGAATAAACTTTATCAAAGAAAACATAAAAAAAACTTTTTATTTACTGTTTTTCCTGTCAGTTTTCTTTCTTTTGCATTATATAATGAATTCAAACACACCTTGCCCTGCACATGTTAAAAGTTCTGCACTATAATATCAAAATTACGCAACCTGAAGCAAATACTACTGCACATACACTCAAGTGAAAAACAGAGTTAATAGTAGGGCTTTACAAGTTTGATAAATTCTGGTAGACAGCAAAATTTTCTAGTCGCCAATAAAAAAATATTTATGTTGAAAAATATTATAATATGCGCACTAAGACGGGATTTTCAAAAACTCCACCCCCTAAAGGGGTTAAAAGGGGAACAAATCTTTTTTTAAATTCCTTAAAAATCGGGTATTATAGTTACGAGACAAATGATAACATATTTTAATGTATTTTTGTATGCTGAATCGAATGGTATCAATTAAATACTCATAAGTCAAACAGTTCGGGAGATGTTGCACATTTTTCTAATTCGGCGAAGTCTTTGACGTCAAAATCTAACAATTCTAACAATACAAGTGATGATTTCTAAAAATACGTCCGTTACTATAGCAATGGAAGAAATTCAAATTAAATATTTTTGTTTATTTTTGCAGATAGAAACATTAACTGCTCAATTGGGAATTGAATATTATTCTTACGGATATTTATGTAATTGTGCATTATTATTATATTCAGGATTTAAAATAAAATATGATTGCTAAAATAAAGGGTACATCTCAATTATACCGTCGACCACTTTTCAAAAAAAAAAAAAAAAAATCCTCGCCAAACATGAACTCCAAATAAACAAATAAATGGAAGAATGTTACCATTGGAACATCAAAATAAATAAATAAAATAAAATAAATTCGGAAAAGCCCCACTGACCAAAGTGTCCAGTAAGCTTTAACACAAAAAAATTACAATATATTAATGAAAATAGAAAAAAAATCTTGGATATTTATTTATTTACATTATTTTTCTTAATTATCCTTCTCGGCTGGTGAATAAATGTTTGTGACGTCAATTGAAATTGATCTATTGCACTTAACTATGAGACGCAACATTTTTACAGTGCATTTTCTCTTTTAGTGTCATGGAACAGCCGTTTAAGGAAGCAATTTTTATTTTAATTAACGAAATAAGTAAAATATAAGAAAAACAAAATGAAAAATACAGGTAAATGTCGAATTAAAAACCGCTTCATGACATAACAAACACGTTTAATACTTCTGACGTCAAGTGAATGGGACTGCATTTTTGACGTTAAATCTTATAGTTTGGCGATAGGTTTTTTATGAAAAGTGGTCGACGGGATAATGGAGAAGTACCAAATAAAGTGTCGAAGGGTTGATTAGTATTATGTATTACTTCTTTATTTGTTTTCAGTCTTCAGCCATGTTTCTCTTTTTCTTTGGGTAGTTAATCATACGATTTCGGGCTAATTTTCCGCAATCGGATACGTCGCCAATTGGCGTATTAGCCAAAATGTTGAAAGCATCGTTTATATTTGAAGCGAAATCTTCATGATGAATCCTGTCACAGAAAATCATATCATAATCTACTATAAGCATAAACCGCGTAGTCACATTTTAATCAGGTAATGTTTTTTGAAAGGTTTTAGCGTATAACTATTCTACATTGCTTTGTTATAGAGCTAAAGAGGAAAGCTCTAAAATTATGTGAACCCGATTATTAAAGATTACTTAAAAAAAAATCTACTGAACAAATTGTAATGGAAGTGATTTTTCAGGTATGGTTAATGACCCTATAACATATCATTCTATGTAGCTTAGTGATAGAAGTAATGGGAAAGTGATTGGGAAAGGTGAAGGCAATTATGAAAGATATATCTACTATGTATTTAAAATGCAAATTCGTATTTCATTCCGACCGCTTATAATTTGAGTTCTGCTGTACGGATTTTGGTGGGATTTACACTGTTAGTTAGGCAATTTTGTGGGGATGGTTGGTACTTCTCTGGAGCAAAGTTTTCGCCTGCGTTGTGTTTTCTGAAGCGAAAGCTTGACAACAAATCCGATTACACAAATCTTATCACAATCATCTATAATATTTATAAAACGCAAATTCTTATTCCATTCCGATCGGTTGAAACTCAGGTTCTACCGAACATATTTTTATATGATTTCACTGTTAGTTAGGTAATTTGTTTTAGAAAGGTTATAAAATAAAGTACATTGTTCTACATTGTTTATTTATAGAACCATGGAAGGAAGTTATAGATAAATTAGGTGAACCCGATTATGAAAGATTACTTTTTTTAAGTTCTACTGAACGGATTTTGATGGGAGTTTCGCAGTGTGATAATATTTCAGGATTTGATGTTCTACATTGTTTAGTTATGGAGCTATGGGAGAAAGTTGTCAATGGTGTAGTCATAAAAAAAAACAGTGCATATAATCTACAGACAGTGGATATATACTAGAGAGTATACAGGGTGATTCATAAAAGATGGGCAGAACTTTAAGGGGTTATAGTACACTTAAAGACAAATAATATTAAATAGGAGACTAAGGGTCCCAGACGTATTCCCAAGGAGATAGGGGGCATTAAAGTTTAGGGTCCGAAATTTCAAATGATTATAAAACATGGAAAAATTGGTCGATTCGTTTGCGGTTTTTGCAAAAAATTTTCTTTATGCCAGTATTTTCTTGAAATAAAATTTTAAAGTTCAATTTCAAAAAATGCCGATAGGGGGCGCTTTAGACTTTGGAGTAACAAACAACTATTTTTTAACGTTATTTTTTGTATTTCTTTAAATGATTTCGAAAGCTTAGACTTAAACTTAAATTTTGATCTAAAAATCTGAGTCCTAACGAGTAGTTAAGTAGCGTAAACTGAAATTTGAAATTTGAAACCCTTCTCCCCCCAGAACAAAAATCAGTTATTCCCGATCTTTGTGTCGTAGATTAGGCTCTAACTACTGCCGCGTTTTGCTAAAATTATTCTTTATGTCAGTATTTTCTTGAAAATAAATTTTAAAGAAAATTTTCAAAAAATTCCGATAGAGGGCGCTTTAGACTTTGGAGTAACGAACAACTATTTTATACCGTTATTTTTTGTGTCTCATTAAATGCTTTCTAAAGCTTAGACTTAAACTTAAATTTTCAGCTCAAAATCTGAATCGCTGAGCGTGGTTCAGTAGCGAGGGGAGGGGGTTCAAATTTCAACTTCTGAACATAGTTCAGTTTGCACTACTTAACCATGCCCAACGATTCTGTGCTGTGATACGAGGCAAAAATACAACTTTCGTCAAGGACTGCATAGTCGGAATTCACTCATAAAGGCACTGGCACAGTTGGAAACGTCGCTCATGCAAACGTTAAAGCTCCATTCCTGACGCTAGTCACCGGGTGAAGAAGGAAACAGAAAGTATGCAAATGTCAAATGGGGAAGAAGAAGAACACGTATGCAAAATTTCGACACGATTCAGGCATAAAAACCACTGAACGGTGAGTCAGGTGTAAGTCGCTGTAGTAATGAATCGGAAGATGGTGCCCTTCACGAATAAGGAAAAGGCTGAGATGCATTTAATTTACGGAGCGGCAGATGGAAATGGTGCAGAGGCACAACGAATGTACGGAGAGCGATTTCCTAACAGGCGGTTGCCTAACCGCAAAACTTTCGAGCGCTTGCACAGACAGTTGTGTGAGACGGGATCATTTCTCGCTTCCCGGTCGAATGCAGGTCGTGCAAAAAAGGACGAATCAGTAGTTGTTGCAGAAGCCATTCTGGATGTAGTAGCGGCGCAGCCAAGTACAAGTACACGAACAGTGGCTAGCCAGGTGGATACCTCACAGTCCACGACTTGGAGGGTACTGAAGGATGAACATTTGCTCCCGTTTCATGTGCAACGAGTCCAGAAACTGTCTCCAGGGGATTATCCAAATCGTATTGAATTCGCCCGCTGGTTTCTGCAGCAGAACGCGCTAAATCCACATTTTGGACGAACTGTGCTTTTCACCGATGAATGTACCTTCACACGTGAAGGTACATTTAACACACACAATGCACATGTATGGGCGGATGTCAATCCACATGCTACGTATCCACATGCTCATCAGAGACGCTTTTCCATCAATGTTTGGGCAGGAATCCTCGGAGACCACCTAATCGGACCGTACCTTCTTCCTGAACGCCTCAACGGTAAAACATACCTCACATTTCTGCAACATGTGCTGCCAGACCTGTTAAACGTTGTTCCTCCACGCATCCGGCGGGTCATGTGGTTCCAGCACGATGGAGCGCCAGCCCATTACGTACGAGACGTCCGCAACTATCTGGACATCACATTTCCGAACAGATGGATTGGTCGAGGTGGTCCTGTTGCTTGGCCTGCTCGCTCGCCAGATCTTTCACCCCTCGATTTCTTTTTTTGGGGACGATTGAAGGCTCTTATGTATGAGACACCCATTGAATCCCCCGAGGAACTGGTCGCCAGACTTTCCGCCGCTGTAGGGGAAGTGCTCGAAAAGCCTGATGTTTTCGCGAATGTTCGCCGTTCCATTCGTCGCCGTTGTTCTGCGTGCATAACCTCTGGTGGTCACAATTTTGAACATTTATTGTGATTACATGTTAATAAATATGCTTTGGTAACATAATCCTAATTTGTGTCTTTTTACCTCGTATCACAGCACACAATGTGTGGACATGGTAAACTGAACTGTGCTCAGGAGTAGAAATTTCAAACCCCTCTCCCCAGAAACTTAACCACGTCTAACGATTCAGATTTTGGGCTGAAAATTTAAGTCTAAGCTTTAGAAAGCATTTAATGAGACACAAAAAATAACGGTATAAAATAGTTGTTCGTTACTCCAAAGTCTAAAGCGCCCTCTATCGGAATTTTTTGAAAATTTTCTTTAAAATTTATTTTCAAGAAAATACTGACATAAAGAATAATTTTAGCAAAACGCGGCAGTAGTTAGAGCCTAATCTACGACACAAAGATCGGGAATAACTGATTTTTGTTCTGGGGGGAGAAGGGTTTCAAATTTCAAATTTCAGTTTACGCTACTTAACTACTCGTTAGGACTCAGATTTTTAGATCAAAATTTAAGTTTAAGTCTAAGCTTTCGAAATCATTTAAAGAAATACAAAAAATAACGTTAAAAAATAGTTGTTTGTTACTCCAAAGTCTAAAGCGCCCCCTATCGGCATTTTTTGAAATTGAACTTTAAAATTTTATTTCAAGAAAATACTGGCATAAAGAAAATTTTTTGCAAA
The DNA here is from genome assembly GCA_963931845.1 of Maratus michaelseni. Lineage (NCBI taxonomy): Eukaryota > Metazoa > Arthropoda > Arachnida > Araneae > Salticidae > Maratus > Maratus michaelseni. Next base: position 2,249,674 of record OZ007597.1, on the reverse strand, counting down.
AACCGCAAACGAATCGACCAATTTTTCCATGTTTTATAATCATTTGATATTTCGGACCCTAAACTTTAATGCCCCCTATCTCCTTGGGAATACGTCTGGGACCCTTAGTCTCCTATTTAATATTATTTGTCTTTAAGTGTACTATAACCCCTTAAAGTTCTGCCCATCTTTTATGAATCACCCTGTATATTATAGCTACGGACGGTGTGCAGAATTTCGTCTTAAAAATTCCAGAAGGCTGACAGCGTATACCAGCATATACTTTCTACAAAATCCCTGTGAGTTCTATCAACAGGTGAAAATGATTATGAAAGATACTGTTGGCGCCACTCTTGGCTTCTAATATCGCTTGGCGATAAATGTAACCAGTTGTTGTTTTGTTCTTGCTTCGTTCGGATGTCTCCATGGGGAGCTCCGAAGTAAATAAATAAAATGGTTCGTTGATAAAAACAAAGTTGAAATTTTATCGATAGTAGTTGAATAATTTACAGTCCACTCTAAAGTCGTAATCGTCGAAAGATACATTTATCTGTCTACTGTATATGTATAATGCAAAGGGAATTTCGATCCTGCCGTTTATACCTTGAATTCTGCTGAATGGATTTTGCTGGAACTTGCACAGTTAGTTAGGTAAATTTTGAGGGGAAGTTTTAGTGTATAACATATCGTTCTATGTTGCTTAGTTAACGAATTAGGGGGGGGGGGCATTTCTGTAATCAGTTGAACCCAGTTATGAAACATTAGATTTTTTTAAAGATTCTGCTGAATGGATTTCTAAGGAACTTGCATTGTTAATTTTCCAGGGATAGTTTTAGTATATTGCATATCGATATATCGTTCTTTAGAAAATCATACTGTAAATGATTAAGTAAACGAGTTGGTCTTTAACAGTCTAAATTTCGTGTAACACATTAGAAAATATAACAGCGTAATGTCTTTCGTATCGCTTTACACCAATGCGGAAGGACTTGAAGGTAAAAGTTCATGTTTCTTTAAAACACACAATCAAATTCACTGAAATATTTCGTTTGATTCAAGTTTTTTTTGGAGAAATCGACCTGCGTAGCGAGCAAAGCCTGCTAGGTAATAATAATGATTCATTTTATCTGTATATAAAATTCTATATTATGTAAAAGAAAGTCTTGACTTGGGAGATCATCAACGCACAGTCCAAACTACTGAAGCTACAAACACGAAAATTGCGGGGAAAATACTTCTTAGGATGCAGAGGTGCAATAAGAAAGTTGTCCTAAAATTCCATCCCTAAAGGGGTTAAAATGGGAACAAACAATAACAAAATTTCTTAAAAATCGGGTTTTATATTTATTTGTCAAATGATAACATATTTCAATGTATTTTTGCATGCTGAATCGAATGGTACCAAATTAAAATATTCTCTCCAACAGTTCTTTTGATATTGCACATTTTCCAATTTGGCGTTGCCTTTAGCGACAAAACCTTAGAATTTATTGCATTGATCGCCAAGTGAAATTTTCTAAAATGCATTCATCATTGTTAAAGATCAAACAATATTTGGCGATTTATAAGATTTTGGATAAGAAAAAAATTACCTGATATTTTGATTAGATGAAATCTCAATAATGCCAGTTTTCGGGCTCTTTGTTTTAAATTTTTTGTTTGCTTCGGGAATTTGGAATTGTATATTATTCGGTATTTTTATGTTAGCTGGGTGCCAGCGATCGCCAAAATTTTTTTAATCTCACCAATCCTTTTTTTTTTTTCTTGCTAATCTTTTAACGTTAGCTAATAACAACTAGCCATTATTTTAACATTGCGATGTAATATCTTAAAAAACTTATTTAAAATAACTAAAATATAATCATACTAAAATACATAAACACAAACATATCAATACAAATAAAATGTCACGCAAAATGTTCCAATTCAAATGATGCCAATTGAAACAAGATTTGGTGAATTTTTACTGGCGTCCAACAATATAAAAGCACCTATTATTCTTACGGATATTTATGTAATTGTGATTTTTAAATAAAATATGCTTGGTGAAGTAAAGTTTCTAGGGTCTGTACGGTTTTCATATTGCACATTTTCTATAATTTGGTGATGCCTTTAGCGCCAACTCATCAATATTTCTAACATTACAAGTTATAATTTCTAAAAATGCATCCATTACTATATCTTCTTTACTACCGCCACTGCAACATATCCAGTGAGTCTCATCCTGCCACTTCAAGGCACGACACGAGGTGCAAGGTAACTGAAATCCGAGATCAACAGCCTTATTCCTGAAACCTTATATGACCCTTATTACTGGCTTTAAATATGAGGATTATAATTAAAGCCAGACAAATACTTAGTAGTCCAGGGCAATAATTTGATATGCGATCTGTTTTCATATTTTCCTGTAGCTGTCTGACCAAAAGCGTACATTGTTGGACGAATGCAATTTACCGGTATATTTAGTTTGATTCAAAATTCGTTTGGAGAAACCGACCAGCGTAGCGGGCGAAGCTTGCTAGTAACATATAAACTAAAAACACACTAACATTTAACACATATAAATCAAGTTATCCAATGAAACTTGACAAAATTATATATCTCTGAAAAAAAACTGTAAAGACTGAATTAACCGGCTGGTTCGGGATATGCTGATTGCCGAATGCATCAAATGTCTGAATAGTTGAGCACTCGAAAATCTATATCTGATGAGGAGGGCATTGATGAAATAGTGAAACAGGAAAAACATTTTTTTGTTTATTTTCTGGTCGAAATCACTCAAATAAGTCTTGTACATTTGATGAAATTGTTTTTGCCAAATTCGAAATAAAAACTACAAACGTTTTTTGCTTGAATGTAATTTCTAAGTTTATTTCTTAATATTTTGGAACTTTTCAACATCTATAATGGAACACCTTATGAGAATTTTAAGTTAAGATTGTGATTAAGATGAGTAACAGATGCTGCTCATGATAGAAAGTGTAAGCAACTATAATTGTAAAAAAAATAAACTTTTTTACATACATACACAGGCTCGAATAATAAAAAACTTTACGTGCTTGTAAAATAAATCCATATATGAGAAATATAAAAAATAATTAAGTTTGCAAAGTAACTCAAAAGTTATTATGTAAAATATTCATTGCTAAAATAAACCATTCACTCTCGTATTACGTAATCGATATTAGCCGACTTGGGGGGAGGAGGAAGGTTTATTTGGATCCAGCAATCTATGATAAAAATTGCAGGATAAATAAAATAATAATAATGTAAATAAAAACTTTCTGGTTAAGTGGGTTTTAATTGTTTGCCACCATTTTGTTCCTTATTATCACTTTAATGAATTCCTGATAACTTTTTTTTTCTTTTTTTTAAAGAAAGAAATTTTTTTTTCTTTTTTACCATCCATAATAAAAAATACTTCTCCAGACAGCAGTATTATAACATAAAAATTAAAAAAATAAAGATTCAAATGCAAAATGATTCTAGGTCTCCATGGGACGAAGCAGCGCCACAGAGTTAAAGAACTCTGTGAGGCAGCGCAAAAGATTTCATCTCATCAAAAACAACTCGTTGTAAATGATCCCGCCAAGCCACAAACCTAAAACGTCAGTCACAAAAAGAAGTGATATCACATAAAAAGAAACGATATAGAAGTGCATACTCCGAGTCCCATGTAAAAATCTATCACCACTCATAATGTTTCCAAAGGACTCGGAGTGAGGTACAGTATGTGAAAACTGCTTGGCGACCTGCAGGCTGTTATAATATATGCAGTATATCAATTTTGAAAATCGAAAAAAATAAATTTTTAATTTTTGTTACATCATTTTTTAAATATTTTTGGATGCGAAAAAACTGACAGAACGGATTTTTCCCCTGATCTATGGATATATATATATATATATATATATATATATATCCATATTCAGTGTGTTGGGGAATACTTTCATTGACAACTAATTATTACATACTTAATCATTATTCCACAGTTTAAGTTGGTGTTATGGTAATGTTTCATTTATGGTTATATATATATTACAAACTCAAAATCTTTACATGTTTACTTAAAAAATCCTCTTCGTAAGAGTGGTGTTTCTAGTTTAAATAATGGTAAATAAAATCAACAAATTAATTTTTCAAGCTCATAAATAAGAAAGGACATGCCAACACAGAAGCTTCAACTTTTTACAATTTTATGGGAGCAAAATAAATAAATAAATATATAAATTAAATTAAATTAAATTAAATTAAAATAGAATAATATAGTCATATGTAATTGCAGGAAACGCAAACATTATAAAAGCCTGCAGGTCGCCAAGCAGTTTTCACATACTGTACCTCACTTCGAGTCCTTTGGAAACATTATGAGTGGTGATAGATTTTTACACGGGACTCGGAGTATGCACTTCTATATCGCTTCTTTTTATGTGATATCACTTCTTTTTGTGACTGACGTTTTAGGTTTGTGGCTTGGCGGGATCATTTACAACGAGTTATTTTTGATGAGATATCACTCCTTTTTGTAAGGTATTTAATTTCAATTATACGGATTCCATTTTTATTCAGAAATGAAAAGATGAAAGGGGCAAAAAAAATAATAGTGATGCTATAAACAGAATTATATATCAGAATTTATTCAGTGACTTATTCCAATGTACATGTCGCTACCATAACAACGGGGAAACTTTTATATTAATTTCCTTACATTGTATTCATCAGATTATATATGACATATTTATTTTCCTTTTTCTTTTTTTTATATCACTCTTCCGTTTATATACATTCCAAAACAAAAAATTAGACAATTTTACAGTAGTTTACAAACTAATTAAAATACTACAGTTTCAGAAAAATGTGGAAAAATAAGAAGCACTTTTTTCGGTCAACTACAACGATAAGTTTATGGAGCATACTTTACCGAGAATAATCAACATTTTTTTTCTACGAACCTATTTCTATTAGTATAAAAATTTACAGGGATTTTTATACTAACATATATTAAACATATTATTTTTGAAAAGTACTGAGCACCTTAGCAGTTTTTTATTTGTTTAAGTTTTTTAACTCAACGTTTCGAGAATTTGAAAAATATAAAATTCGCAACGTTTGCAAAAGTATAAAAACTATTAAAGTGATTTCTGTTCATATAGTCTGTTCATTCCAATTCGGTGATCCTAAAATATAGGTCCCCAGTCTCCGGCAGTCCATGAATTAATTAGGACATATGTATGCAACTGTTAAAATGTTCTCAAAGTTGACAATAGACGCAATAAGTATAGCTCGGTAAATATGAAACACGGCATTGCTTTGTTTCGTGACGTTCTCCGAACATAAAAATATCACGCGAAAGTGTTCGTTAACCGATTTGTTCGTAAACCGAACAGTTCGTTACCGATCACCTATTGTATACGAAATTTAGCATTTTAAGTTCGTCATAGCTGGAGATTCGATGAACGGCAAATATTTAAACGCAAAACTTGTAATCTTGGGGTAGCAACATTTTTACATTCTATTACTCAGCGCATGAACGTAAAGTTGGAATTTTGTAATTGCTATTTCAATCAATTCCTGATACGCTTGAATTATACAGGGTCATTCATAATTCCCTCCGGGGTTTCGAAACGTTATAGTAAAAAAAACGAAAACGAATATGAAAAATAGAAACATATGAAATTATTCCGAAACTATTCAAGTTTTACTTACATACATTACAGGTGATCTATGTGTGAACCCTTGGTCACACGGCATACATCCATGCGATAGTCCAGTTCCTGCCATTCTCCGTTTCTTTAAATCTGAATCAGTGGTGTCAGTTCAACGGGCCTTTCGTAATAAATATCGAAAACAGGGACCAACTGACAAAACAATTCATGTGTGGTAAAGGAAATTTAAAGAAACGGAGTATGGCAGGAACTGGACTATCGCATGGATGTATGCCGTGTGACCAAGGGTTCACACATAGAACACCTGTAATGTATGTAAGTAAAACTTGAATAGTTTCGGAATAATTTCATATGTTTCTTTTTTTCATATTCGTCTTCGTTTTTTTACTATAACGTTTCGAAACCCCGGAGGGAATTATGAATGACCCTGTATATTTATAAATAAACACAGTTTTTTCAATCGATGAAAATACTGTATTTTAATAGATTTAGAGCTTAACATCGACGAGTTTTCAGACGGACAAAATGAACTCATATTAAATTTTAAAACAAGATAATGAAACGTTACAGAGATTGAAACAGTGTAAAATCATTAAAATACATCTGACTCAGTAAATATACATCGGTTGTAATGTAATCAAGATCTTCTAAGAGACGATCTTCTGTAAACGAAACGTATATGCTTCGATGCCACTTTACAATAGAGAGGATGTAGTAACATATTTGAATATCTTGTGTATATAGCCAATTTGACAAAAGCTATGCAATTTACTATTGTTTTCCCTCTGTGTTAAGTACAGGAATCATGTACTTCAACGTAAAAATTCGCTAATTATACAACTTTTTAGTCTTATTAAAAAATCTTTTGAGTTACCCTGTAAACGAACAGTAAATTCTACAATTCTGTTTTAAAATAGAAAACTAACTTAGGTCGTTCGTAGTAACATATTTTAACATCATGCGCATACGTTCTTTTTGAAAAGAGCTAGACCATTTAATATTTTTTTTGCTTCATCTTAAGTATAGGAATAAATCACTTTAAAGTGGTATACATAAAAAACTAATTAATATTTTTACACGAAATATTAAACATTTGAACTACTTATAAAAGCAATTCAAATGCTGCAAACCGCGTAAAAATCGGATAATTACACAACTCTTTAGCCCTATATCAAAAGATCTTTTGTGAGACCCTGTAAACGAACCTTAAATGTTACGATTTTTTATAATAGGAAGCTTACTTGGGTCGAGTGTAATAACATATCTTAATATCATGTGTATACGACCATTCCTAAAAGAGTTTGGTCATTTATCATTTTTTTGCTCTATGTTAAGTATAGGAATCAATAACTTTAAACTGATATAAATCAAAAACTACTTAATATTTTTACATGAAACTTACAAAGGTTTGAACTACTCATAAAAACGATTCAAATAACGTAAACCGCGTAAAAATCCGATAGTTACACATCGCTCTAGCCCTGTCAACAATTTTTTGCTCTATGTTAAGTATAGGAATCAATAACTTTAAACTGATATAAATCAAAAACTAATTAATATTTTTACATGAAACTTACAAAGGTCCGAACTACTCATAAAAATGATTCAAATAACGTAAACCGCATAAAAATCCGATAATTACACATTGCTGTAGCCCTGTCAACAGTTTCTTGCTCTATGTTAAATGTAGGAGTCAATAACTTTAACCTGATATAAATCAAAAACTAATTAATATTTTTACATGAAACTTACAAAGGTCCGAACTACTTATAAACACGATTCAAATAACGTAAACCGCGTAAAAATCCGATAATTACACATTGCTGTAGCCCTATCAACAGTTTTTGGTCCAAACAAGATTCAAAAAGTGCAAAAAACAGCACGTTTAAAATCACATTTACTGAAAACCTATTCGTCGGATTTTGCTTTACTTTTGAATTCTTAGTCCCCTGGCACGCCCCATTCCATAGAATCAAGAATTTTGTTTCTATCGTAAATAGAACGCGACATATAGATGTGTCAAAAACCCGTTTTGTCCCGTCCGCGAAATATAAACTAGACAGAGTTAAAAAAAAATTGTAAAATCGTTTGGCATCCATTGGCGGAAATTTCTTTCTTTTACGGTTCAATGCATTGCTGTTTCTTATGCTTGGCGAGAAACTCTGTCGAGTTTCTATGATTAGAGAAATAAATTGTTACCAAACAAAAGAAAAGGATACTTAATATTTGTTTAATAATTTTTTTGTTTTTTAAAAGCAGCCAGTTTCTGCAAACATGTGGTACCTTCAATCTTTTACGTCATATAGACTAGACAATCGTCTACAAACCAGAGTGACCATTGTGCAATGTGTGCAGTGTGCAGATAATAAAAGTGCATTTTACGCGAGGGAGAAATATTTAAAAAATACATATTATTTAATATTATTAAAATTAGTTATTCTTCAAATTTCAATTAAGTTTTATAGATTTATTTCAAATGAGTTACTTATAATCGCTTAACTTAGATGTTATTATTCTTTCAAATGAATGTGATAGATTAATTAGTTTTAATTCTGAAATACAAAAATCTGATTTGAAACAAAAAAAAAGACCTTGAACATTTTATAGCATTGTATCCAATTTAAGATGTCGTCACAGAGGCTAAATATCATGATTTCTTACTTTTTTATTGAACCCCCCCCCCCCTCCACACACACACACACACTAAAGATGAGACGGGCTCACCCCGAGCCCGTGCCTGAGCTCGATTTCTATACCAGCCTTCGGGCCCGGGCGGGCTCAGGCTCATTCTTTCTGAAACTGACAATTTTATTTATTCTCATATAGAAAAAATAACAATAACTTTTCCCTTAAAAAAATACATATTCCATTTCAAGTAATTTTAATGTTATTTTGATCAGAATGAATAGAAGGGGAAACAGAAGTCTTATTTTTCTTTTCTAGTATTAGAATGTTACTTTAAAAGAAAATTCATGATATTTGCGACGCGACTGACGACTGTGTGATATGGCGCCAATACGAAGTGGCGCGAATATTATTTGTTGCTAGATTTTCTGTTGAGACAGTAGGATATTTTTTAATTGGAACATTTATTTTATTCTATTTTTTTAGAGATCTAATGCGAGATGAATATAATTTTGTTTTTAGTCAATGAGCATTAGTTTAGGTTTGCAAATTTTTAGTCTTCTATTGTGAGCTAGTCATATTGGGCTCTTCGTATGAAAATAACGTTAGTGATTCTATTTTTAATCATGAACTCTGCTCATGCTAAAGCTATGCTCTGCCCATTTACGAAGTCACTTTCATTCGTAGTAGATATAATTGTCATGTATTGTTATTCCGATAGAAAGCAATTGAAGAGTGTTTCCAATTTTCCTGTAAAAGCACAGGATCTTTCAGATAACGGTGTCAAATTTTTAATTTAAGATGATTTTCAGGAAAACAAAATGTTGTTTTAATTAAGGAATCAATTAGAAGTTACGATAGACACCTTTTATAAGAAATAGAAAACGTTGTTCGATTCTTCGGCATAGAAATAGTAATTTCTGCAAATTGCATACATCCTAATAATATTATAAATCTCATTGTGTGCAAATGTTAGGCTGAAGCCAGCGTCAAAATGGAGCATTTAATGATCCTGTATTTTTGCATATAGGTTAATTATAATCCTCAAATTAACATAGGCTGGTTTTTGTTTATTTTATTCAAATATTTTCTTTAATAATTAAAAATTTCATTATTTTCATAGAGAATAAATGGACATTTTTCCATACAATTTAACCATTTTACTTTATCGTTGCTAGGGCTTTGATCGTTGCCACAAAAATAAAAACACGGAAAAATAATTTTTCCCCAACAACTAATTTTCAATTGAACGATTTTCACGTGAAAACTGAAAATTAAAAAAATTCAAAAGAAGGTAAATTTCAGTGATATTTGAAACAAAAATATGGAGTATTTGTTATTATACATGAAGTATGAATATCGGTTAAAATAAAAAGATATTTTTCTGTCAAAAACTGCGTTATAATTAGAAGGAAAAGTGGAACAATAATTATATTATTAAAAAATAGATTTCGCTTGGACCATGGAACTATGAAAAAGATCCTCCTTGGCTTGGACAAATATGACGTCATAAATAAAACATGTATTTTCAAATATTCGTAATAATACAAGGAGCATGAATAACAATGTATAATGAAAGTAAATAGATAATGGACGTAATATTTAAGATGAAAAACTGAAATATTTTTTATCGATACTGATTAATAATTAGCTTGAATACCAGATACACACAAATGTGAGTTTTCCGCTAAAATTTACATCCTGATTGCCAGAAAAAGAAAATTAACAAGAATTGTGCCATTTAAAAGAGATATCTCTGAGGAAAAAGTGACGTCATATTTGAAATAAAATGGGAATTTTCAAATGTGTTTTAAAAGGAGCGTGAATCAATTCATTACATTAATAAAACAAGAATCGGTAAGTTTAGAAAGTAGATGAGTTTCACGTCATATTTAAAACGAAAAAAATTTTTTTAGCATTTTTTTAGCTAGCGATTATTATGCATGAATATCAGTTACATACAGATGAGAGTTTTTTGCCAAAAACCACACCATGATTATTAGGAAAATAAAAATAATTACGAATCTATTATATTAAAATCTGACCGCGCCTGTTTGTATTTCGCAGAGGATGTCATAAACTCTCAGAATTTAAAAAAATGATTTAAATTCCGAGATATGATTATTATTTTTTTTTTTATAAATTTAACGAAGTTGCTCTAAAAATGGCAACTAAATTATTCCAATTTTGTGGATAAAAAAGAAGAAATGAAACGGAATAATATATTTTTTCTCATTAAAACTGAAAAAAAGAATTTATTTTCAATTTGAATAGATGGTGAAAGAAAAAAAAATCTTGATTACAGTAAAATTTTTTAAAAATAAAAACGTATTTTCACATATGCAAACTTCATGAGTCAATTTATTCTGGAAAACAAATATCGTCTGTCAACATATTTTCATTTAGAAATAAAGATTTTTTTTTTTCAGTTGTAGTACAGCGCCTAGAATATAGGCGCTGTAGTTATAGATTAAATCAAGGAGGCAAATTTAAGCTGCATGCATTTAGGTCTACAATTATTGCTCCCTATTCACAAGAATTGAATTTAATGAAAAAGAATATACTATTTCCATTATCTTTGAAGGATGGCTATTAAAACGTTTCACAAAGGTGTTAAAAGTAAAATGGTTTACCAGGTAAACTTGACATATGTTTTTACACAATTCGCCGATTTCCACGATTTTATTTGGACCGCCTTTTTTATTGGTTACAGTTTCTTTTTCGTGATTATTTGTCACAAAATTTCACTTTTTTAAAACTTAGTTATGTCAAGGCCTCTATAACATAGAAATACTGTATTGTCTCCTATGGAATGTGATCAAGAGTTAGTTAATTATTTACGTTTTTAATTATCGGGAATGAAATATTTTGCTTAATTAATGAATTTATTCTTATTTTAATGATACGTGGACGAAGTCACGGGTAACAGCTAGTTTATTCATAAAACACATTTCGTTAATGTGGCCATCAAATTTGCTTGTTGGGAGAGAAAAATATTTACATCCTTTTAAGAAAGTATATTTATATTTGATATCAAACTTCTCTTTTTACAAGATTGAACGTAAATTTCCATGAAATTAATTATGTGCACGGGATAAAAATTTATTTTCACATACGAAGTTTTTTTAAATGAGATATTACTTTTAAAACAATTTTTAATAGTATGCAATATTTTCGGTATCGGGCTCGAGCGAGCGCGGATTTAAATTCATTGGGCTCGGCCGGGCCCGGACGAATGACATTTTCTGTGCATGAGATGGGAAATAAATGCCTTTTAAACTTGGCTCTTCTATTAAACGTACGACAGAAGCGAAAAATCACTGCTTTCCGCGGACAAGTAAAGGGGGGGGGGAGGGGTGAAAACCGTTTGTGTTCATTTCTTAGGTAAATTTTTGAAAACAACATATAAATAAAAAATTATCGATTAAAATACTTGGTCGCCAGATAGAAAAATCTGGTCGCCAGTGGTGACCGCATTTGTGTCGTGCTAATAGTGTCGCATTGCTAATAGTGTCAGAACAAGATCATGTGCAAGATTTAAAAAAATACTTGGTAAAATTCGGAACACCAGATAAAAAGTGACAATGTATATAATGAATTCAACTGAAGTCAACAATTAAACTTATGTTTTAATTACTACGAATATATTGGTATATTATATATTAAACATGCAATTTAGCCCCCTTCTCCCTTCTTATATTTGTATCATGATTTCTCCACATTTTTGCATCCATCTCAAAAGCACACAGCTTATTATTTTTAAACAGTGGTTTTCCATGAAAATGCAGAAAACAGCCATGCTTATGAAAAACTATACAATATACATGTTAAAATAAACCCTTTGAACGAATGACTGACTGAACCACCTGACCCAGACTTATTTATTCCCAGACAGTATTTCTTTTAAAATTTAAGCATATCTATTCCAGATTATTATACAATATTCAGGAATACATACAATATTAATTCAATGAATTTGAAGCATGTGTTCCGTCACGGAAGTATGGTTTTGAATCCATCTAGTGAGCGTTGTATTACAGCTCCACCTAGGAGCATTTTTTAAAACAATTCATTAAGCTGTGGGTCAATGAAGCACTCGCACGTATTGTAAACACCCCCCAGTTGACGCGGCGATATTAATTATAAAAATGCAGTTCAATTTAATAATTTGTGTTCGTGAATGTCAACTGTCCTGTACATGTTAATAAAAAGTTAAAAAGGCAATCTCATCTCATACTGTCCATTTTATAACGACCATTGTGGTCCGCAGAGCCGCAGAGCCGCAGTGCTACTATGGACAAACTGAATCGTTCGAAAGGCGCCGTGAAGGCCAATACAACTAAACTAGAAGAATTTATTACAGAGAATGTAGATTCTAAGGCCACTAATGTGAGCCAACTCCAAGTAAAGTTGAAAAAAATAGAAAGTCTGCAAAATAAATTAGAAGATATTCGTGAACAGTATTACGAATTACCTGAAATCACTCAACCATAATTAAAATAAATAGAAGAAGATATAGATGTCGCATGTGACAGATTAGAACACCAGGAGGTGAGTGTAAAACTTTTATTAACCTCCTTTGATGATAAATCTAATAATATTCATATTAATGAAAGCAAAATAGAAGTACGCTTGCCAGAAATTCCATTGCCTTCATTTGGAGGTGCATACTGTGATTTCGCAAATTTCAAAAATCAATTTACGAATTTGATCATTAATAATGATAATTTAGATGATAATCAAAGGCTATTTTATTTAAAAGCCTCTTTAAAAAATGATGCTAAACAATTAGAGTCTCCCGATGATGATTTTAATTCTTTGTTTCAAGCCCTCATTCATAGATATGAAAATAAACGACTTTTAGTCGACTCTCATATTTCTTCAATTTTAAATTATGAAAAAATCCAGTATGAATCTCTCAAAGAATTACGAAACTTCTTAGATTGTATTAATAAGAACATCATAGGCTTGAAAGTAATGGAAAATGATCAAAATAGCTTATCAGAAAGTGTATTCATGAATATAATTTTACAAAAAATAGATAAAGAAAGTCAAAAACAATTTGAACTTTCTCTTGAAAATACAAAGGTTCCAACTTTCAATTATTTAATGCCATTTCTGGAGAAAAGATGTATTATGTTAGAGAATGTTTCTCGGTCTCATGGCTCCAGCCAAGTGAATTCGAAACAAATCAAAAGTAATTACGCAGTAAATAAATCAAGGTCATTTTTTATCAGTGACAATAAAAATAACCATTCATTATTTAAATGCATCGCATTTCAAAATATGAGTGTCCATAATAGAAAAAACTTTCTAAGCAAAAGTAAATTATGTATAAATTGCTTGAGGCTACATCATAGCGAATGCAATTCTAAATTCACATGTAAAAAGTGTTCCTCTCGACATGATAGCCTACTTTGCGAAAATGTGAATGATTTTCCAGAAACGCAGATGAATAAACCCTTAAAATCGATAAAGGATAAGCAATTAATTATGTCAGATTCCGAAAGTAAGGATAAGGTCTCTTATTTATTAGGCAGTAATCTTTTAACTAATGACTCAAAGAATTGTACGTTATTGAATACTGCAATTATTTTACTAAAAGATTCGCGTGGAAATAAAATTAAATTACGAAGTGTCATCGATAGCGGTTCGACGATAAACATCTTATCGGATAGTGCTTGCAGGAAATTAAATTTAAAACCAAAACCCTTTAAAGGTAGCGTTGCTGGTATTAACGGCTCATATCAACAAGTGAAACAAGTCGTAAATACGGATATATCTAATCAAAATTAAACATTTTCAAGAAATATAGACCTGGTTGTGTTGCAAGAAATAACAAATCATATTCCGATCACGGAATTAGACATTTCAAATTTATGCATCCCTAAGTGCATAGAATTAGCTGACAGCAAATTTAATGTTCCAGATCAAGTTGATGTTCTAATTGGTAGCGAATTATTTTTTGATATTTTAAAGGGGGATTAAATTCGGCTCTGAGATGGAAAGTGTATTTTACAAAATACAGAATTCGGATATTTAGTGACAGGCACACTTCCACCCGTTAGTAATCAATTCTTTTGTTGTCTCTTAACTGAAGATAGTTTGGACAATACACTTAATAAATTCTTTGAAATTGAATCCTTACCTGGAGACAATGACGAATTTGTGAAGGGTGAAGAAGAAACATTTTGTGAGGAGCATTTTAGTAGCACATATAAAAGCGATCATACCGGTAGATTCATAGTGCAGCTACCAATGAAAGAAAATGCTGAATCAGTTTTAGGGTCATCTAAAGAAATTGCAGTTAGAAGATTAAATAATTTATGGGCTAAATTAGATAAGAATAAAACAATGGCTAATTTATATAGAGATTTCATGGAAGAATATGAATTTTTGGGGCATATGACTGAAATTAAAGGTGAAAACACCAATGGGGTATCGTACTTCATTCCACACCATGCTGTCTATAAACTAGAAAAAACCTTCACTCCCCCACGCGTGGATTTTAATGCTAGCTCAAATACATCTAGCGGGTATTCACTTAACTCTATTTTATTAAATGGTGGAACAGTCCAGTAAGATTTGTTTTCCATTATAACTAGATTCCGCACACACAAATATGCATTTTGTGCAGACATTAAGAAAATGTACAGACAAATACTGATCGACTCATTGCAGAGAAATTTGCAAAAAATTGCTTGGAAGTCTAATAAGGATGCACCAATTAAAATATTTCAATTAAATACGGTAACATACGGCACAGTTAGTGCCCCGTTCTTAGCTACGCGTACATTAAAGGCGCTTGCTGACGAAGAAAGAGAGTATTTTCCAAAAGCTACAAAGGTGATATATAATGATATGTATGTTGACGACTGCCTGTCAGGTGCACCTTGCATGATGCACAAGAGTTACAATCCCAATTGATTCTGATTTTAGAAAAGGGCGGTATGGAACTACACAAATGTATATCTAATCACCCTGGGTTATTACAAGACACCGCTATTTCAGAATACGCATTTGAAGATCACTCGCAGCAAATTTCTGTAAAAACATTAGGAATGTTATGGAAGCCCCAATCGGATCATTTTTCCTTTAAAATTACTATTATCCCTAAAGATAATTACTCCAAGAGAGAAGTATTGGACAAAATCGCCAAAATTTATGATCCTCTAGGCCTGGTTGGCCCGATTGTCACCAAAGCAAAGATTTTTATGCAACAGTTATGGGAACAAAAGCTTGATTGGAATCAACATCTGCCTCCCAACTCTCTTCGAGAATGGAACAATTTTTTGATTAAATTACAAGACATAAATAATCTTGTCATTTCTCGATATGTTCTGTCGGACAATATCGCAAGATTAGAACTTCATGGTTTCTGTGACGCATCAGGGAAAGCCTATGAAGCTGATGTTTATTTACGATGCATATCCACGACTGGACAGTTCAGTTCGAATTTTCTGTGCAGCAAGTCTCGGGTGGCTCCCCTAAAGCCAATGACCATCCCAAAATTAGAGCTCTCAGCAGCTCTACTATTGACGAAACTAGTTAAAAAATTAGTTCCGACCTTACAGTTGTGCTTTGAAAAGGTGTGGCTTTGGACTGATTCTTCCATTGTACTTTTTTGGCTCAATACTCCGCCACACAAATTAAAAATTTTCGTAGTCAACAGAGTGACTATGATTCAGACTCTTTCTGAAAATTATCTGTGGAATCACGTATCCTCCAAGTCTAATCCAGCTGACGTCATATCCAGAGGTGCATATGCCAAGGATCTAATAAATAATGACTTATGGTGGTTTGGTCCAGAATTTCTTGAAAATGAAATCACAGTTCCTAGACAGTGTCCCAATCCCACAGACATTGACTGTGTAAAAGAACTGAAACAAAATATCAGTTTAATTACAAATTTCAATGAAATTAACACTTTTTGTGATTGTCCGTATAAATGCTCTAATGATTTTTTAAAACTAATTAGAATATGTAGTTTCATTTTCAGGTTTCTTGGCAATGCTCGTA
Organism: Maratus michaelseni; assembly: GCA_963931845.1. Lineage (NCBI taxonomy): Eukaryota > Metazoa > Arthropoda > Arachnida > Araneae > Salticidae > Maratus > Maratus michaelseni. Next base: position 2,233,385 of record OZ007597.1, on the reverse strand, counting down.
AATTAGAAAGGACTTGCAATCACCTGACGGCGAACGAGCTACAACGAAGTACTCATTTTTTGGTGAAAAAGACCCAGGAGGGTAAGTTCGCAGCGGAAATAGCTGCGTTGAGGAAAGGACACACTGTTCCGTCGTCCAGTAGCATAAAATCATTAAATCCCTTTTTGGACGAAAGTGGCTTACTACGTGTTGGTGGCAGATTAATCAACTCCAATTTGCCCTTTGAAGCCAAACATCAATTGATTTTACCAAATGATCACGTACTCACTAAATTAATCTTTGAATTCTTCCATAAAAAGTACTTGCATATAGGTGCACAGGGATTAGTCCATCAAGTACGCATGCAGTATTGGCCCAAAAAAGCTAAAAGCATAGCTAGAAAAATTGTGCATTCCTGTGTCACGTGCTTTAAGCACAATCCCAAGACACTAGATCAATTAATGGGAAACCTCCCACAACAACGTGTAACACCAAATTCAAGCTTTTTAAACTCAGGCGTCGATTTTTGTGGTCCATTCCACATCAAATATAAGAATCAAAGAAAAGGAGTTTATTCAAAAATTTATGTGGCCATATTTATATGCATGTCTACTAAGGCAATACACTTAGAAATAGTAAGCGATTTATCCGCTGCTGCGTTTATCGCGGCGCTTAAAAGATTCTGCGCTAGGAGAGGCAAGATAAGTACACTAATCTCAGATAATGCCACTAACTTTAAAGGTGCGTCAACAGAATTAGATGTTTAAAAAATAGCTGAAAACTCCAAGCGCGGAATCATCTAATTTTTTAGCCCAGGAATTCATAACATGGAAATTTATTCCCCCGCGTTCCCCTAACTTTGGCGGACTCTGGGAAGCAGGCGTTATGTCCTTCAAACATCACTTGCTCAGGGCCGTAGGTAATAATAAAATTACCCTTGAGGACTTCGAAACTCTTATCATACAAATCGAAGGCATTCTAAATTCCCGGCCTTTATTTCCACTTTCAGATGACATAAATGAGTTTGAAGTGCTTACCGCAGGCCATTTTTTAATTGGCCGACCCATCACCAGTATTCCCGAGCCTACTGTTATGAATATCTCCGATAATAAATTAAATCATTGGCAACGCATTACTAAATACAGGGTGTCCCACAAGGTACGCAGCGTCGAATATGTGCAGATTCGGATAGAGCACGTCAATATGAGTATTTTGGAAAGTAACATGTGGGGTCCCCGAATATATCCAAAATTTCTCAATAAACATTGATTTTCACTTGGTTTTTTCCTCATTTCTTGTGTTTTTCATATGACAAGCTTCACATCTTACTTACACTATCACGCTATATTCGGGGACCCCACATGTTACCATTCAAAATACTCATATTGACGTGCTCTATCTGAATCTGTACATATTAGACGCTGCGTACCTTGTGGGACACCCTGTATGTTCAATACATTTGGAAACGTTGGTCTATTGATTACCTTAATCATTTGCAGCAGCGCGGTAAATGGCAGTTCACAAAAAATAACGTTAAAGTAGGATCCCTAGTGTTATTAAAGGAAGAAAATCTGCCACCATGTAAATGGGCACTTGCCCGGATTGTACAAATAGTCCCCGGCAAAGACAATAAGGTGCGTGCAGTTAAAGTGAAAACTGCCACGAGTGAATTTTTACGGGGCATTTCAAAAATTTGTCTATTGCCAATTGGTGAAAATTTAATGTAAATAGCATTTATGTAGTATTGTATTTGAATATTATTCTTAATCAATTATATAACCAATTCACTGTATATTGTTCATTTTGTATTGTAATATTATCTGTAATGTATATTAATTATATTCTAAGTTTAAATTAATTCATTGCTGAAATATTTCATCCCCGGGCGGCAAGTTCCATCGCGGAAGTATGCTTTTGGCTCCATCTAGTGAGCATTGTATTACAGCTCCACCTAGGAGCATTTTGTAAAACAATTCATTAAGCTGTGGGTCAATGAAGCACTCGCACATATTGTAAACACCGCCCATTTCACGCGGCGATATTAATTATAAAAATGCAGTTCAATTTAATAATTTGTGTTCGTGAATTTCAACTGTCCTGTACATGTTAATAAAAAGTTAAAAAGGCAATCTCATCTCATACAGCCCATTTTATAACGACCAGCATGTATTGCACACACAAAGATGATTAAGATTATAAACATTTTTTAATCACATATTTATTTATTCTGAAGATTTCCATATCCTCCCAGAAAGTCTCCATATTTTTGTAAAATATCTTGACCTAAATTGGAAATACATTTTTTAAAAAGTTGATTGAAATCAATGATTTTTGCATCAGGGTCTCATGTTGGGATAATCAGGTCCTGCTTTAAAGCACGATTCATAAAGATCATGTATTTAATAATATAGTACAATTCATGTTTGTTATTCTAAAAACAAGCAATCTTAATAACAATTTAGTTACATTAAGTTTTAAACTTAAATTAAAGTATTTATGTGATGCAAGTTAAAGTACTTATGTTATTTTAACTGAAATTAAAGTATAAAATAACATAAATAGTCTACTAGTGCAGCCAAATAATAAAATCAGCTAATTATTAACGAGAAATTAAAAATTCAGTTTATGATATTAGCCTGCAAAATATTTCTTACGGAAAATATTAAAACTACGTAAAAACTGCATAATAAACAAATAAACAAGTATTGCATTAATAAATAAATAACGTCGATTTTGAATAGAACACATGCCAAACAACACTAACTTAACACGTGATTCAAAGAATAACAATTATATTTTAATCAAGAAGAGATATTACTAACCGTTTACAATAGTCGTTAAACGAGCTTCAGGTCTTTTAAAAGTTATTCGGGTAAGTTTTATGAAAGTAAAACTTCTAAAAAAAGTAAAACATGAAAGTAAAAAAGAGAAGGGAACTCTAGTTTGATGAAGAATTGTAAACTGCATGCAAGGCTGTGTGTTCAATTCATTTCACATTTACAAACTTCGTCAGATATGGATGTCCACAGATATCTATAGATGTCCGATTGTTTTTACGAATGTCGATAGATATCGCTGAATGTCGAACTTGTAATATCATTTTTACGACATTGGTCAATGTAAACCAAATATTAAAAATAAGGCATTAAAAAATCAAGTTTTTTAAAAAGCTGAAAACGTATTAAATTTTATTGTTTTGAGTACTATTTCTGTATTATACTGTGATAAGTAATGCAAAAAAATCTTTTAAATGTTTTCTCTTGAAAACTAATTTTGAGTTATGTCTGCGAATATCGGCAGATCTGGTAAATTTGACGCACGACACTCAGCGACATTCGAAATATTGGACAATATTGACGTGAATATTGGCCAATATCTCTGTGCTACCTGGGTTTAGTATCAATTTCAATGATTTAATATAAATTTGAGTTTTGGCAGAAGTGAGATAAGTCAATCATGTCTATACTACTATTAGAAAACAAAACCATCGTACACAATACGCAGAAACAAACAAATGGAAAAATTTCAGTAGTGTTTCAGATGTCATTTGTGACGTCACGCATGTGGATCGCTCTTAGAATCAGACCCGATAAAAAGAGCACACAGTGCATCTCCGAGGCGCCGGTTAGAGCACGGACCGACATAAAAACCAAATTCATAAGCAAGTTTCAACTATGTTGGAAAAGTGTTAAAAAAGAATGAAATCATTACCTCTTACTTCTCTAACTCAAGTCCTCCAAAGATTCACAAATAAAGATAAGGATAAAATTTTTGTTATAATTTTTTCATTTTCTCACACTAATGTACAGTACTGTAATGCTTTTTAACACTTTCCAACCTAGTTGAAAAGTGTTTATGATTTCGGATTGTCTGCCGTCTGGTCGTCTGGTCGTACTCTAACTCCCGTAAATATGCTCGGATTGCCCAGCAATTTTTATATGTTATTATCGTTATCTATAGCATGTTCCCTATTTCAACTGAAGTGTGTAGAACTTATAGTTTTTTTTACAGGGACACTTAAAAGAATTCCGTTACATTACGGTCTATGGGGAAAAATCATTTGCGGGTTATTTTAATAATGTTACACAATTTCAAACACATTGTAATTGATATATATCACTAAGGTGCATTACAAGAAGCTTAATATAGAATAGGGTGTGCATAGCACTTATAGTTACTTTACAGGGACAGTCAAAAGAATTCCGTTACATTACGTCTATGGAGAAAAATCGTTTGCGGTTTAATTAAATAATGTTTCACTATTTTAAACGCATTGAAATTTATATATATCACTAAGGTGCACTACAAGAGGCTTACTACAGAATATTGTGTGCATAGCAGTCATCGTTCATTTACAGGGACACACAAAAGAATTATTTACTGTCTGTTAACAATAATTCCTGGAAGTGCGTTTTAAGTTGCTGAACGCGATTTTAAATTTAACTCACTTTTTGTGTGTCTATTACTTGGTGTGTATAAATTCTGTAGATCCTATACAGGGCAGCATAAAAGTTCCTGAACACATTTCCGTTTATGGACAGAAACTCCAGAAGGAGAATTTTAAACTGTGCTACGCGTTTCCTAACTAAACTAAAATTTAGCATCCTATGTAGTATATATACAAATCTATAGATCCTATACAGGGCTGAATCAAAGTATTCGGATATTTTTCTGAATATTCTATAGGTTGGAAATATATGTTGGAAATCCTTGAAATTACATTTTTAAATATGTTATGCGTTTTCCAAATTGTTTACTTAGATGTTATCTTTCAGCTTATTAAACGGTAATGATTTGTAAAATTATTTTGGAAGGGTTGAAAAGTGCTACATAATCTATGCTTGACGCATGATTTTTCGTTCTTGTTTATATATATTACTGCATTGTTCTATAGAGTGCTTTGTTTGAAACAGAAGAGTGCAGGGAGCATCTTGCAAGGTGGAAATCAATTAATCGTATTTTCATTATTTTTTATAATAAAAATTGATTCGGGTTTCGAACAATTCTTTGGTATGAATTGTGTTCGAAAATCCGATGTACCACTGTATTATTTTTCTTTTAATTTCGGAAACTTATGTTTGACGTTATTGTTAATTTATTAGCATTCTTTCAAATATTCGGTTTAATTTCAGTTTTTTTTTATTTTGCTTAGGGTAACAAAACGATAAATTCCACCGGTCACAGTCTTCTTGTGATGAAACAGACAATATATCCTTCGTTCGACCTCGAAGACCGAGTCTTAGGAATCAACTTGGAGAATAACAGCTTGGGGTCTCTTGAGGACATTCAACTACCTCCGAATCTTATCCAACTATATTTGGCTAACAACACGTTGAGGAGGTTACCGCATTCCATACTCGATAATCAAGTGAATCTGAAAAACGTGTCTTTGTCTGGGAACCCATGGAACTGTGACTGTGATGCATTGAAATTCAAGAGATGGTTAACTTCGCTTCTGAGGCATGGAACTGTAAGAATTGTCGATACTTCCTTATTATAGCAGACCCGGTAATCACGATTACGCCAGTCGTCAAGCTCATATATGAGTTACACATACGCAAATTACATACACGCTATATGTCATACATATATAACACATAAGACGTAAATACAGCAAATATATGGCATACATAGGGTGTCCGAAAAGTCTGGAAGTGCTCGAATAACTCCAGAAATGTGCATCGGATTGAAAAACGGAAAAATGCATGTTCAACATGTCAAACATGAAAAATATATTTAGGGATATCAAAGTTATCCCCCCAACTATGCACCCTTACGTATTTTTACTTTCTTCTATCTATAATAAACGAAAGTATTGAAATCGAAATTTTTTTTGACTTTCGGTTTTCGACGGATTTACATGTTTTAGGGATCAGAGATTCCGAAAAACATGTTTTTACAAAATGTCTGTCTGTCCGTCTGTCCATCCTCATTGTATACTCGAAAAGTGTATGAAGTTATGCGTCAAATTGAACTTCAAACTGAATTTTTTTTTCTATGTTTACGGCTATGGCCAGCAGGTCCCACTTGAATTTGGAGATATTTCGACGAAACGGGGCGCTGCGATCGCAATTTTTGTTCGATTTTCACTATTTTATCATCGAAAAGTGTATGAAGTTATGTAGATAACTGAACCAAATTATTTTTCTATGTTTTTAAAGATAGCCTTCAGGTCCCAGTTGAATTTGGGGATATTTCGACGAAAGGGGGCACTGCGATCGCGATTTTTGTTCGATTTTAACTATTGTATCATCGAAAAGTGTATTATGTTATGCAGATAATTAAACTAATTTTTTTCTATGTTTTTGGCTATGGCAGCTCCTACTTGAATTTGGGGATAATCCGCCGAAAGGGGACGCTGTGATAGCCATTTAAAGATTTCAAATTCAAAAAGATGTACAAAAAATAGAAATCCTTAAAGTTTTTTCCGTTAAATACCTTGATCCGGAGAATCCGGAGCAATTTTTGTTTTGCCCCTATCTTAAAAAATGGCTGAGATATAGCGGTTTGAAATTTTAGGGTGGCTGACATTTTCAAACACGACAGCAGATTTCATCCATAAACGGGTTTAATTTATGAGTTTTAGTTAACAGGGTTTCAGCAAATTTTCTGTCATTGTTGTAACCATTGTTTCTATTCTTATATGCTTAACACTATAGATTTATATTCGCCAATGTCAAATTCTCGCCGAGCTTGGCGACAACTGGCGAAATATCACGAAAGTTGGCGACAAAAATAGGTTGGCATAAATGAAGCCAGCTTGGCTGTATTGGACTAATTTGGCGATATTCTCATTCAAATTCAATGTTGACGAGAACTGAGAATGAATCTTCTTTAATTGGGTTCCACGCATTTTAGCTTCGTGTTTTCCAGTAAAATTAGCTAAAATCGTAAAATCAAGGAGTAGGGAGGCTATCTGTTCCGGTCGGTACAGGCCAGAAGAACTTTTCGTAGTTTAGTATACATCAGTTGATCGCATCCCGGTAACCCGACGATTCGCAGGCAGCTGACGTACAACAGAATGACGAAAAATATTGATTTTATTGGCGATGTGATAGCGAATTTTGAAGTATTAACATGACTGAGATAGAAGAAAGTTTTGGGATTGGCACTTCCGACTAGTTTCCCGTATAATCCGAATCTGCAATAAAAAGGGAGGTTATCATTATGATTTCAAAGTTGCCCCCTTTCCCTCTAGGGGACCAGAGTTAGGGGGGGGGGGCAACTTTGATATCCCTAAAAAGATTTTTCAAAAATATTGAATATACATTTTTTCGTTTTTCAATCCAATGTATATTTCTTGAGTAATTTGACCGTTTCCAGAATTTTTGGACACCCTGTATATCAGGTATAGCTGATCTATATATATTTTATACATACGGCATTAGTCATATATATATCTTATAAGACGTAAATATAGCGTATATATGGCGTATATATAAGGTATATCTGACGTATAAATGACGTATGTATATAAGTCATATACATATGTACAGTCCATCTCAAAAGTATAGGTACACGCTAAAATCTAATATATAAAGATGAAAATTTGTCTGTCATTATTTCTGTAATTCTATACAAATTCAAAGTTCATAAGCAAGAGTTGTGAAATTTTACGTACAGGTGTATTAAAACACAGCCGATGCAACTAAAGTAATCCGGAATCGAAATAAAGAACAGTTAATTTTTAATTAATAAAAAAACCAAAAATCTAACAGCCATTTCCTATCAAATTTAAACATTTTTCGTTAGAGCAGTTGCCAATAATTAAAAACCCACAATAAAATTCTTTAACAAATAATTTTCTACTGAAAGATTTCCATATGAAAAAGTAAAATGAAATAAAAAGTTTCAACAATAAAAATAAAGATGAATATGACGTTATATTGAATGTATAAAGGAGATTTTCAAACATTTCTCAGTAATACAAGGAGTATGAGTATGAGTAAGTACAGAAAGCTGGTTAATATGAAATCATTAAAGAATTAAAAAGAAAATCAATATAACGTCATATTGGAAATTTAACGGACTTTTTCAAAATTTGGCAATCGTACAAAGAGAATGTCAATATGAGTAAGTATAGTTAGAAAATGGGTATGACGTCAGAAGGTGAATATAACGTCATAAGAGTTTCAGGAATTTTTCTTTTAACAATCAAACTAAACTTCAAATTACATTACATATTCACGTACAATTCACGTCATTGTACAATTTTATTATTATTATTATCATCATCATCATCATTATTATTCTTATTGATATTTTTATTTTTTTTTTAACTTTTTTTTTCAATTGCATTATAAATTATATTTACATATCTTACTAAAATAATATTTTTATCATTTATTCTATATTTTAATTAGAATAACAAAAAAAGAAAAAAAAAATCCTAAACAAGTTTCCTCCACTTAATCTCCAAACCATTAATAAAACCACCAGATAATATTGTAAGCAATGCTTTCTTGGTTGCTGTCACTAATGAATATTTTATTATCTGGATAAGACATTTTATACATAATAGAATAATAAATTTAAATTTATTTACTTAAGATTTAAAATATGTGGAGGCACTATAAATTGTTACCTTAAAAACAAAAATGTATTTTGTTAAAAGTTTAATAAAGTTAAAATAAAATACACTAAAATAAATGAGTTAAAATAATACAATTATGCAACTTTAATGTAGTTCAAAGTTTAGTTCGATTGTTAAATGAGAAATTTGCACACATGAGGTAATCTATAAACTTTATATTTTTCTGATAATTCTACGCTCATGAATTTCAAAAATGTTCTGAAGAATGAAAAAAAAAAAATCGTTCAACAATTGTTAAATTAAGTTTAAAGTTACGAGAAAACTACTTGAAAACGCTGCGTGATTGGCTAGGACATCCCTGTTCAAAATTATAACTTCAAATATGTTCAAATTAATTTGCCAAAAGAGCTATTTTCTGGCACATTTCTTAATTCATTTTTGTTCGGAAACGCATGAAATAGGCAGGTGTTCGCATTGAGAAACTATGTAGTCGAAAGGCGTTTTCCCTTTTCTGGTAAAGGCAGAAGATCTTTCAGAATACACTTTCAAAATCGGCGTTTTAAACCGCATTCTCAACACGGCAGCACGAGAAAAGGCAAAAACGTATGTCACTTGACACGAATAGCTTATAACTTGATGAGTAATTTATTTATCAAAAAATAGAAAACTGATTCCGATTTCAAATAGCTTCAATAGTCATGCCTGCCAATTTTATGCTTTTGCGTTTAGAAATGAGTTGCGTTGTTGAGCAGGTCATTTTAGAATCACCTTAACTATTTTATAACAGCTGATTTTCAAATGTTTAATTTATCTTTCTTAACGAATCACGAAAAGAGGCATCAGCTTCTCAACAATAGTGGATGTGGTCTGGGGTACCGTAAATCCTTCACTGAAAGGGTAAAGAACGGCAACTCGATTACCGAACATTACCATTTCTTGTGATAATATCATTTAATCTTCCTTAATCAGAAAAAGTTTTTTTAAAACAAAGAAAATTAGTATGTTTTTAAAGCCTATGGGATCTGGATGGTAGCTGCCGAGCATAACTCCTAGGAGGGTGTATATATATATATATATATATATATGTAACGTATACCCGTCGATCTCTCTGTACGATATCTCATTAATAGATATCACGTCGTTGAAGTCGATTTCGGCGATCGCTCGTCGTATTACCGTGTAATTCATAGGTTAGAAGATATAAGTTTGTAGTCGGGCGAAGGTAGAAAAAATAACTAGAAGTTTTCCTGGGAACTAGATTTTATTTCCTTTGTATTACAAGTCTCTTTTTAAGCTAGGCCCAGTGCACAGTTTGAAGAGCCTTTTACCGGGAATACATCTTTCTTGTCGGTCGTAGCTCGGCGAATTACCGGCCTTATAACGGCAAGGGTGCCGTCTCACTTCGAGGAATAACGGACCATATTTTTGTGGAAAGTGATGAGAGTATAAAGCCACGCAAAACCCGTGCTCCGCCTGTTAAATACGGCGAAACTACCGCTAGAGATTGCTTTGCAATTTATGAAATAGAGTAATTTAATTGGTTAATTAACTTTTGACTCATGTCTGGGTCAGAACTTGCAAAGCATCCCCGGGGAGAGCTGATGCCGACTGTAACCACAATTAAAGGAAAATTATTCAAAATCAGCACTTTTTAGCTTAAAGAGGATTCAAAATTGATATCTGTTCGTAATAAAAGTATTGTAAGAAAAGTTAAGTTACAAGGGCAAACTAGAAATGAAGGCAGGGCTTTAAAATTTAGACACACAATTTAGAGATTTTAAACTTTGAATTTTTATATTTTAGTTTCTGATTTGGAATGGGTTTAACTAAATATCCTTTCCTACCAATCCACATTCGTTCACATTCAAAATTCTTTCATACTTTTTCACATTCATTTCATATATATATATATATATATATATATATATATATATATATATATATATATATATATATATATAGTATGTTTATTTATATCTTGTTGAAATGTATAAATATTTTATTATTTTTTCTAATCAAAGCTTATATTTTGATTTCTGCTAAAAAACAATGACGCATCACAGAAATACATTTTACTTTCTTTCTTTTATGCAAAAAACATTAATTATACATTGGGAAGCATTTAAAATAAACAAATAGCCTGATATCTGACTGTTTGTATACATCATATCAAATATGTATATATATACAGGGTCATTCATAATTCCCTCCGGGGTTTCGAAACGTTATAGTAAAAAAACGAATGAATATGAAGACGAACGAAGAAACGAATATGAAAAAAAGAAACATATGAAATTATTCCGAAACTATTCAAGTTTTACTTACATACATTACAGGTGTTCTATGTGTGAACCCTTGGTCACACGGCATACATCCATGCGATAGTCCAGTTCCTGCCATACTCCCTTTCTTTAAATTTCCGGTACCACACATGAATTGTTTTGTCAGTTGGTCCCTGTTTTCGATATTTATTACGAAAGGCCCGTTGAACTGACACCACTGATTCAGATTTAAAGAAACGGAGTATGGCAGGAACTGGACTATCGCATGGATGTATGCCGTGTGACCAAGGGTTCACACATAGAACACCTGTAATGTATGTAAGTAAAACTTGAATAGTTTCGGAATAATTTCATATGTTTCTTTTTTTCATATTCGTCTTCGTTTTTTTACTATAACGTTTCGAAACCCCGGAGGGAATTATGAATGACCCTGTATATTGGTTGTTGTATCAATGCTTTATACATGTGTAGACGGAAATTATGCTTAAATAAAAAGCGATTAAAAAGTAGTTGTACTTCTGAAATTATTTCCACCTGGTTAAACAAACAAAAATCTGAAAGGTACTTTAACATTTGGGCTTGTAATATATTATATTATTAAAGAAAAAAACTAGAATCAATACATCTAAGTTATAAATTAAAAGAAACCATCGTGTGTGGTGATAAAATTTATCCACAAATTATTGTTTTGAATTAAATTTCAATTAATTTATATTTACATTAAAAATTGATTCATTTTATCAATTAAATTAATTAAAACAATCATGGATATCTTACTTTATATTTTAAAGTTTATTTAATAACTAGCAAGCTACGCCCGCTACGCTGGTCAATTTCTTATAACGAACTTTTAATCCAACAAAATATTGACATTTCATAATTCACTGTTACATTTTAACAGAATAATAATGCTACTATAAATTGGGCCGCGTGCTATAGCCAATATACACGCCAAGACACGTCGCCCTTATCATTATCTTTTTACGCATGAAGGTTTCGCTATGGTACTCCATAGTGAAATTTGGTAATTTTTCAAATTCAATATTTGAAAAATGGCATAATCATTAGATCTGAAATTGATATCAAGAAAAATACAATTTTTTACCTTTCAAACGCAGTTTGCCTAACAATTTTCTGACAAATACTTTTCGAGTTACTATTTTTTTTCAGTAACTTCAAATGTTTCATTTTCCGAGATTAATCTGTGGCAACGATTAGCGAAAAACCCAGTCGTCAGAAACGCATAGTTTTTTATTAAAGAGGCTGTTGGAGCAGGGATTGTCACCACCAATTTGCCACCATCACTTTTGAAATCGGTTCGGTAGTTCTAGAGATTCCATAGAAATTGTAATTTAGAATGTTTTTAGAACGCTTTTCGCTCATTTCACACTTTTAAATTTCGATTTTTTTTAATTTTGTTTTTAGAGAGCATTTACATCTTATAAGTAACTACACTGCCAAATTTCATATTTCTAACTCCTTCAGTATAAAAAAAATCGCAATTTTAGAACGTTTTTCGCTCCTGCACCCCCCTGGGGTTAGTGACACCGACATAAAATATAGCCTATGTTGAAGCAGGGGTTGTCACCATCAATTTGCCACCAACACTTTTGAAATCGGTTCGGTAGTTCTAGAAAGTCCATAGAAATTGTAATTTAGAATAGTTTTAGAACGCTTTTCACTAATTTCACCCTTTTAAATTTCGAATTTTTTTAATTTTGTTTTTAGAGAGCATTTACATGTTATAAGTAACTACACTGCCAAATGTCATATTTCTAACTCCTTCAGTATAAAAAAAATCGCAATTTTAGAACGTTTTTCGCTCCTGCACCCCCCTGGGGTTAGTGACACCGACATAAAATATAGCCTATGTTGAAGCAGGGGTTGTCACCATCAATTTGCCACCATCACTTTTGAAATCGGTTCAGTAGTTCTAGAGAGTCCATAGAAATTGTAATTTAGAATAGTTTTAGAACGCTTTTCACTCATTTCACCCTTTTAAATTTCGAATTTTTTTAATTTTGTTTTTAGAGAGCATTTACATGTTATAAGTAACTGCAACGCCAAATTTCAAATTTCTAGCTCCTTCAGTATAAACAAAATCGCAATTTTGGAACGTTTTTCGCTCCTGCAATCCCCTGGGGTTAGTGACACCGACATAAAGTATAGCCTATGTTGGAGCAGGGGTTGTCACCATCAATTTGCCACCATCACTTTTGAAATCGATTCGGTAGTTCTTGAGATGCCATAGAAATTGTAATTTAGAATATTTTTAGAACGCTTTTCGCCCATTTCACCCTTTTTAATTTCGATTTTTTTTAAAATTTTGTTCTTAGAGAGCATTTACATCTTATAAGTAACTACAACGCCAAATTTCAAATCGGTTCGGTAGTTCTAGAGATTCCATAGAAATTGTAATTTAGAATGTTTTTAGAAAGCTTTTCGCTCATTTCACCCTTTTAAATTTCGAATTTTTTTTTATTTTGTTCTTAGAGAACATTTACATCTTATAAGTAACTACAACGCCAAATTTCAAATCGGTTCGGTAGTTCTAGAGATTCCATAGAAATTGTAATTTAGAATGTTTTTAGAACGCTTTTCGCTCATTTCACCCTTTAACATTTCGAATTTTTTTTATTTTATTCTTAGAGAGCATTTACATCTTATAAGTAACTACAACGCCAAATTTCAAATCGGTTCGGTAGTTCTACAGATTCCATAGAAATTGTAATTTAGAATGTTTTTAGAACGCATTTCGCTCATTTCACCCTTTTAAATTTCGAATTTTTTTTTAATTTTGTTCTTAGAGAGTATTTACATCTTATAAGTAACTACAACGCGAAATTTCAAATCGGTTTTGTAGTTCTAGAGATTCCATAGAAATTGTAATTTAGAATGTTTTGAGAACGCTTTTCGCTCATTTCACCCTTTTAAATTTCGATTTTTTTTTTTTTTTTTTTTTTTTTTTTTTTTTTTTTTTGTTCTTAGAGAGCATTTACATCTTGTAAGTAACTTCAACGCCAAATTTCAAATTTCTAGATGCTTCAGTATAAACAAAATCGCAATTTTAGAAAGCTTTTCGTTCCTGCACCCCCCTGGGTATAGTGGCACCCACAAAAAATATATCCTATGTTGGAGCAGGTGTTGTCACTATGAATTTGCCACCATCGCTTTTGAAATCGGTTCGGTAGTTCCAGAAATTCCATAGAAATTGTAATTTAGAATGTTTTTAGAACGCTTTTCGCTCATTTCACCCTTATAAATTTCGATTTTTTTTATTTTGTTTTTAGAGAGCATTTACATCTTATAAGTAACTACAATGCCAAATTTCAAATTTCTAGCTCCTTCAGTATAAAAAAAATCGCAATTTTAGAACGTTTTTCGCTCCTGCACCCCCCCCTGGGTATAGTGGCACCCACAAAAAATATATCCTATGTTGGAGCAGGTGTTGTCACCATGAATTTGCCACCATCGCTTTTGAAATGGGTTCGGTAGTTCCAGAGATTCCATAGAAATTGTAATTTAGAATGTTTTTAGAACGCTTTTCGCTCATTTCACCCTTATAAATTTCGATTTTTTTTATTTTGTTTTTAGAGAGCATTTACATCTTATAAGTAACTACAATGCCAAATTTCAAATTTCTAGCTCCTTCAGTATAAAAAAAATCGCAATTTTAGAACATTTTTCGCTCCTGCACCCCCCTGGGGTTACTGACACCGACATAAAATATAGCCTATGTTGGAGCAGGGGTTGTCACCATCAATTTGACACCATCACTTTTGAAATCGGTTCGGTAGTTCTAGAGATTCCATAGAAATTGTAATTTAGAATGTTTTTAGAACGCTTTTCGCTCATTTCTCCCTTTTTAATTTCGATTTTTTTTTTTTTTTTTTTTTTTTTTTTTTTTTGTTCTTAGAGAGCATTTACATCTTATAAGTAACTACAACGCCAAATTTCAAATCGGTTCGGTAGTTCTAGAGATTCCATAGAAATTGTAATTTAGAATGTTTTTAGAACGATTTTCGCTCATTTCACCCTTTTAAATGTCGAATTTTTTTTTATTTTGTTCTTAGAGAGCATTTACATCTTATAAGTAACTACAACGCCAAATTTCAAATCGGTTCGGTAGTTCTAGAGATTCCATAGAAATTGGAATTTAGAATGTTTTTAGAACGCTTTTCGCTCATTTCACCCTTTTAAATTTCGAATTTTTTTTATTTTGTTCTTAGAGAGCATTTACATCTTATAAGTAACTACAACGCGGAATTTCAAATCGGTTCGGTAGTTCTAGAGATTCCATAGAAATTGTAATTTAGAATGTTTTTAGAACGCTTTTCGCTCATTTCCCCCTTTTAAATTTCGAATTTTTTTTTATTTTGTTCTTAGAGAGCATTTACATTTTATAAATAACTACAACGCCAAATTTCAAATCGGTTCTGTAGTTCTAGAGATTCCATAGAAGCTGTAATTTGGAACGTTTTTAGAACGCTTTTCGCTCATTTCACCCTTCTAAATTTCGATTTTTTTTATTTTGTTCTTAGAGAGCATTTACATCTTGTTAGTAACTTCAACGCCAAATTTCAAATTTCTAGCTGCTTCAGTATAGAAAAGATCGCAATTTCAGAACGTTTTTCGCTCCTGCACCCCCCCTGGGGTGGTGGCACCGACATAAAATATAGCCTATGTTGGAGCAGGGGTTGTCACCATCAATTTGCCACCATCACTTTTGAAATCGGTTCGGTAGTTCCAGAGATTATCCCCTACAAACAAACAATCTGTACTCCTTTATAATATTATTATAGATGTATATAAATAAATTAAGGAATTTTGTAAAATTATTGTAACGTTTGCAGATTACCGTCAAATGCTCAAATATCTGTCACACATTGCCAGAAATGTTTTTGCTTCTGTGGTAAATTGATTGATTTATAAAAAACATACATTTTTTTAAATAAAAAATAATTATTCAAACAGTCACTGTTGTATAACTTATAACTGGTATTAAATATATTTTATCTTTGAAAATTTAAATGCCAATGGGGAAATTCAAACTTACTTTGACTGTTTTTGTACTATACTATTTTTTTTAATGTCTTAAACAATTAAGGATAACTTCTTTTGCAGTTTGTGAGTTGTTTAGATTTTTAGTAACATTTGTATATACTTAAAAATTCTATTACTCTTCATAATGAAATATACACGAATTTTATTACAAGAAGAAAAGAAAACCGTCAAGCGCGCAATCGAAAGCGGGAACAAATGTTGCATTTCTCTTCCTTGTGATGAACTGTGACGTCACAAGACCGGTGTAGGACAAAGTATCGTTTTTGCAACACGGTTAATATTGCGCTATAAAAAATACTAGAAATCAAGAAATACAGCTAAAAAAAAAAAAAAAAAAAGAAAAAAAAAACATACTGTTTTTTTTTATCTTTCTGTTTTCTATTATATAAAAATAAAATCAGAAAACGTGAAAATTCCTCATTAATAATGAATATCTTATCATCTGAATAAGATATGTATTATACATAAACTAAAATGTTAAATTTTAATTATATTCGATAAGTTTTAAAAACTATATAATGCTAAAAATGTTAACTAAAAAGCCAAAATTTAAATAGTTAAAATTTTAATAATATTATGCATTATTTAAAGTTTTTAAAATATCATTTTGATTGTTAAAATTTAAAAATAATGCACATTTAATTTATCAGTTTGACTAAAAAACTAGTATTAGTATTCCTTCTATAACTAATACAACTGAAATCTATAGAGGTTAATGCATATAAATTTGCAGTAGAGTCAACATAATTTATATATATACTAAAATAATAATTTTTATTTTCATTCGAAAAATTTTAAAATATGACCAGAACTAAAATTTGTGAACTAAAATACCAGCAATTTAAAAAGGAAGTTTTTAGTAAAATAAATAAATCGCAATGTTAAAAGTATGAGTCACCTCATCTCTTGGCTGATCAGCCAAGATATCCCTGGTTCGAATTATGGCCCGGTTTTTTTCGCCCAGTTGGGAAAATTACAACTCCTATGATTTCTTTACCAATTTGAATAATTGTTTCAACATTAATCTAGTGTAATCACGTATCCAGCGTTTACTAGAATTCCTTTATCTGCGATTTATTCTGTTGAATTCAGATATCAGACCAGATGCTATAATCAGTACGGTTAACTGAATGAATTAGATCCGCCAAATTTGTCCAGGATTGCTGAGTTGATAGTGCGCTGGCAGCTCCAGCCAAGATCACCCTGGTTCGAAAATTGCCCTGGACTTTTTCACTCAGTTGGGAAGACTACAATTTATAAAAGGCATTATTATCGGGGAAATTACAGTGTAGAACGGTATTTCAGAATAAGGGTTACCAAACTGAACATTTGAAACACAAATATTTGATGTAAAATAGCTCTGTAAGTACCATGAAAATCATCTAAAAAATGTGTGAACAATCTCTGTAATTTTAGTAAATAACATTTAAAACTTAATCTATTAAAAAAGATTCCTTTGTATTTGATTCAACCTCTTCATTTAAAGCGAATGGAAATTAATAAACATCAGAGTTTAAAAAAATAAATCTTGAAAAATATCTTGAACTTTCATCGCGTCAACTTCACGTTAGTAACATAAAGGAAGAACAGCCTATAAATAACTGCCCGATCTCGGAAAAAATACGCGTAGAAAATTAAAGTAGATGTTACAATGCAAACGAAAGCAGACCAAGCAGTATATAAACTGATAAGGATAATTTACTTTATACACTTAATTTTTGCTATCCGCATTTGCTGTTTACCCTTGACACATAATAAAAGAATATTAAAATATATATATATATTACACTATTTACTTTTTATTTACATTTTCTACATGTTAGTGTTAAAAATACATTGTTGTTGAAGTTCTAAAGACAATTGCCATAATTTGTTGAACGTAATTTGGCGCATAATTAACTCTATTAATAATTTAACTCGTAAACAATTGTAACCCTAAAGAAGAATTGGCGATTGATCACGCGCGCCCAATGACGGAAAAATGCCATAAAATTAGTTTTTTAAATTTATAATTAAGTTCTAAAAACTTTTTAAATGTTATATTATAAAAAAAAACACACACCTGTCTGCATAATTTTTATAATTCTAGCGTATCAGGAAGTGATTGAAAAATCGATTACAAAATTACATCTTTACAGACACGAACGTTAAGTTAAATAAAATAGAGCAAAAATGAATTTCATTTTGATTTAAATTGAATAGAAACATTTTTTTAATTAAACCGCATCTCTGGAACTAAGAGTTTAGGAATCAGATTTGGGGCGACTATATGAGGAAACACCCTGTCAATATGAAAGAGTCGAGTAAAACAACGGAACTCAGGTGTATTTTCATTTATTTTATCCATATAGATCCAAGACATTGAACAGGTTCGGTGTGGAACAAGTAGTAGAGGAAAATCCACCCTCAATGGGAAAGTTATATGGACTCTAATGGATCACGACCTCTGCCCGAAAGATGTAGATTTCATAATTTCATCATCTATCGGTGTACTAAGTAAGTACAAAATTTCTGGTATTTCTTTTTCGTAAGAATAGCCATATTTTATTGACTCTAAAAAATTTCATACATTTTTACTTTCTTCTATCTATAATAGAAATTAGTATATAAATCAAAATTTTGTTCGATTATCCGCTTTCGACGGATTTACACGTTAAAAGGTCAGAAATCAGAAAAAGTATGTTTTCACAAAATGTCTGTTTCTCCGTGCGTCCATCCTCATTGTATCATCGAAGAAATATGCATAGAATTAATCCAAATTTCATTTATAGGTTTTTGACTATGACCAGCAGGACCAAGTTTAATTTGAAAATGTTCCGCCAGAAGAGGGCTCTGTGAAAACGATTTTCTCGATTTTTCGTTATTGTGTTGTACATCAACTGCTTGTGCAGCGACGGGTGCTTCGTATCCAGGTAAACCGGCGTCTCGCAAGCAGCTGGCGTACAACAGAAAGAAGAAAAATATTGATTTTATTGGCGCTGTGATAGCAAATTATGAAGTACCAGCAAAACCCGCGGCTTTGCTCGCGTAATTCTTGAAAAATGCCAAATGGTTATTCGTTGGTCTATTTCCATTAGAGGAAATTTTACTGCCACAGGTAATTCAGAAATTACTAACTAAGCCACTCTAATTCAGCAAATTTCTGTAATAACTATATCACAAAAATTGTAATTAAAAAAATTTTCTGTTCCTGCTCACACTAAAATTTTAAAATTTTAAAAACTGTTCTAGGGATGCATTTGTGTCTCTAACGTAACAGCCATGTAAAATTTCAAGTTTCTATCACTAACAATTTCAGATAAATCATTGTTTAGAAGGTTTTTAGAACTTTTTCAGCTTATTTCACTTTTTAAATTTCGATTTTTTTTTTATGGAAACCGTTTTTAGTGAGCACTGATAGCCACCATGCCGAATTTCAACTTCCTATACCAGCAGCATCACTAAAATCGCAATTTTGGAATGTATTTTGCTTCTGCACCTTTTTTAAATTTCTAATTTTGAAAAGAGTGTTCTGTGGAAGCATTTACGAATAAAAAATAACAGACATGGTAAAAGTTTCTATCGTGAACATTTTAGAAAAAAAATTATAACGTTCCCGCGCAGTTTACACCTTTAAACTTCGAATTTTTAATAGACTGTTTATACCGAGCGTCTGCATCTTAAAAGTTACAACTATACTAAATCTCCAGTTTCTAACCCGAATAAAACCAATTAAGTCATAATGTAGAACGTTTTTAGACCGTTTTCTGCTCATTTCAGCCTGTTAAATTTCGATTTTTTTAGAAACTGGTCTTAGCTATCATTTGCATTTTAAGAATAACCACCATACCAAATACGAAGCTTCTATACCAGCTGTATCACATAAATTGCAATTTTAGTACGTCTTTTTTTTGCTCCTGTCCTTTTACTTCTTAAACCTTAGATTCTTAGTAACCTGTTCTGGGTGAACATTTACGTGAGTAACAGCCAGGCGAAATTTTAAGTTTCTAGCCTTAATAGTTCAAAATAAATAGTAATTTAGAACGCTTCTCGTGCATTTCACACTTTTAAATTTCGATTTTTTTATTAAATTGTTCTGTACGACCAAATCAGCAGCAACGTAAAATTTTAAGCTTCTTCCGTTAACAATTCCATAGTAATTGCAATTGATAACGCTTTTTAAACGCTTTCCGCTCATTTTACCCTTTGAAATTTTGAATTTTTTTACAAACCATTGTTAGCGAGCATTTCTATCTTAAAAGTAACCGCCATGTCAAATTTGAAGTTCCTAATCCTGTCGGTAAAAAAAAAATCGTAATTTAGAACTTTTTCCCTCTTTTACCCTTTTAAATTTCAAATTATTTTAAAAAACTATTCTGTGTGTGCACTTATGTCTTACAAAGTATCAGCCATGTTAAATTTCAAGTTCCTGTTCTTAACAATTCCATAGATATCGTAATTTAGAATATTTTTAGAACAGTTCTCCCTCATAACACTCTTTTAAAGTTTGAATTTTTTTAAAACTGTCCTTAGAGAGCATATATACCTTATAAGTTACCATCTTGTCCAATTTCAAGTGTCTGATCTGTTCAGTACGATAAAAATTGCAATTTTAGAACGGTCTTCGTTCTTGTAACCCTCTGAGGGTAGTGGCACTGACATAAAATATAACCTGTGTTAGAGCACAGACTGTCACCATAAATTTGCAAGCATTACGTTTAAAATCGGTTCGTTAGTTTCAAAGATTCCATAGAAATTGTAATTTAGAATGTTTTTAGAACACATTTAGCTCATTTCATCCTTTTAAATTTCGAACTTTTTAGAAAATGTTCTTAGAGAGCATTTACATTTTATACGTAACTACCACTCCAAATTTCAAGTTTTGTAGTTCCTGCAGTATAAAAAAAATCGAAATTTTAGAATGTTTTTCGCTTTGGCACCTACCTGTGATAGTGGCATCTATATAAAATGTAGCCTATGTTACAGCAGGGTCTGTTACCATCAATTTGCCACCATACACCAAACATAAAACATAGCCTATGTCAAAGCAGGGATTGTCACCATCAATTTGCCACCATCACTTTTGAAATCGCTTCGGTAGTTCCAGAGATTACCCCCTACAAACAAACAAACAAACAAACAAACAAAAAACAATCGTTACTTCTTTATAATTTTAGTATAGTTTAACATGTATGAGATAGAAGATAGTTTTGGGATTGGCACATCCGACTAGTTTAATCTATATTAATAAAAGAAAGTTTCGCTCTGTGTGTGTGTGTGTGTGTTTGTGTGTTTGTCTGCGATAGCTAGCAAAATCTAGCCCACCTAGAAGTCTGAAAATTTAGGTGTGGGTAATCCAAGGTCTGGCCATGTGCACCGTTAGTCTCAGAATTTTAATATTTTGATAATTACCCAAGATATTAATTAGATTCTCATTAACCATAGCTTCTAAAATGACATCTTTTAAATCAAAATAGCTAAAGAAACGAACAGGCACATTGGATTTGCAAGCGGAAATGAACGAATTCGAAATTATTTTACTAATTAGCGAATTTTAAGAAAACTAATTGAGATAACACTGAAAATTTTTGAGCATATGTAAAAAGAAATTCTGCATCTGACTATGTGACTTTTGGAAAATTCAGTCGGTAATTTTTCTTAATTTATGCAAAAAACTGCCAAAAATCTGCCGGCGCCAATGAAAATAATCCGAGAAAGTTTCAGACAGGGATCTGCTTTCATTAAAAACTGAACTACAAAGAGATCTGTTTCTCTGGCCGATCCCTCCATTTAGTTTGCGAAAATGAAATGAAATAATTGCCAATTTTTCCTAATGAACAAAAATTTAGGTAACTAATTAAGATGTAGATTTGAAATTGAGGTCGGGAAGGAGTGTCATCTGCCGACTATTTTAGCGTAGCGTGTTCGTTATGTTTTAATTATCAGAAAAAAATAATTATTTTTTTAATGATCGCGTTAATGTAGGTGACGGTGGTTTTCTTGAACAAATTATTCATTATATTTCCTGGTATGGGGAGGGAGGGGTCTTTCTCTGAGATTATAATTATCTCGGGCCCGGGCAACGCCGGACGGGTTAGGTAGTTTAATATAAAAATTAGTAAGATGAAATGGTGTAAGAGGGTCCAATGTGTAGTTTACGTGGTAAGTCATTGCAGAGGGGCGAGTGAAATCACAGCAACACCGTTCGAGCAAAACTTTTTTGGCCGTAACGTGACGCCGTTTTCGGCACTCGCAGCTATATTACCGTTGTGTTGTTTGCTCACGGTCAAACATCGAGTTCGGCCGGGTGTTTGCTACACGGCTACATTGGTTTTTGTTTTATAAATTTATATTTTACCATTAAATTTTAATATGTCTTGATGCTGTTTTGTGTATAGATGCGACTCGGGCTACATGAAAGCCGTAAAACAATATAAAGAGTCGAGTTAAAAAATAAATAAATGATTGCTTATCAATTTTACACGCTACACAGTTGCTTATTTTATGAATATTTAACAATTTCATAAATTGAATAACTCATGCGCAATAGGTATTTTGAAAGTTCTTCTGTTTAATTAAAAAAAAAACATATAACAGTATTGCATTATTATTATTTTTAAATATACAACGATATATAATATTCAAAGAATTTCACAAACATTTGATAACTCAGTCAATAGATGGCGATCTGATCGGCAGTTTCTCTTCGAAGAAATCGCCCTACATCTAAGAGTAACGATTACGCCCCACATCCACATACGCCATCCCAGTACGCCACTCTGTTTCTATGCACATTACGGACTTATCACTGGAAGAAAGAAAAACAGAAATAAATCCTAATAATACTATAAATCTGATTGTGTGCAAATGTTAGGCTGAAGCCAGCGTCAAAATGAAGCATTTAATGATCCTGTATCTTTGCATACAAGTTGATTATAACCCTCAAATGAATATAGGCTGGTTTTCTTTTATTTTATTTCAATATTTTTCTTAAAAATTAAAATTTTCATTATTTTCATACAGAATAAATAGACATTTTTCGTATATTTTACAATGGTTGGTTGGTTTGGTTGGTTTGGCCCAAAGGGCACGGTTTTGCAACTTTTTTTTAAATGGTTAAATTTATTTTACCGTTGCTAATACTTTATCGTTGCCAATATAAAATAAAACCCCTGAATAATAATTTTTAATCAACAATTTATTTTCAAGTGAAAATTTTCCACGTGAAAAATGAAAAGGAAATGAATTATTTAAGAATTAAACAGAATATGAAATGATGTCATATTAGAAATAAAACGTGCGTTTTCAAATATTTTATAATAATACAAAGTGCATAAATACGAGTAAGTATGGAAAGCAAGCGAATATGATGTGATATATAGAAAAATAAAACAAATTTGTTTTGATGTTGAAATAAAATGATCTTGGGTTATCAAATTATTTGTGATTAATTTCTCTTTTTTTTTTCTTTTTCTTTTTCACATGAAAGGAATTATTTTAAATGTACGTAATATATGTGTTTTAAATGTATGTGTTGTAAATTAAAGTTCTGTGTTTTAAATGAAATGAGTGAAAGATTTATATTTTTAATGAATTCAATACGAATGATGGGATAGGTTGGCTATTTATCGTCTGCACACGGCTAACATAAAGATACCATATTTTTAATTTAAATTTTAAAAAGTAAAAAAAAAAAAAAAAAAAAAAAAAAAAAAAAAAATTGGATGGCAAATGTTAATGATATGCATCGCAAAATTATCCGTATCGAAAATCAGAAAATCTTAATAAAAATAACTATATTTTTTAAAAGAAAGTTGCTTTTCTCATAAAATCTAAAGATTTAATATGATTGTGTCGGAGTAACAGCATTTTTCCTCTATCATTTTCCCACAATCGAAACACATTTGTAATTCGTCGTTTCGAACCGGAATTTAATTTTACATTTCTTTAAGTTTTAAAATAGGAAAAACTTTGTTGTCTTTTTTAAATATAGATTTTTTTAAAGTTGTTTCGTAATAGATTTTTGTAATGTCTTGTAGGATAAGAAAAATTGCATAGATTTTAAAGCAATGTTTAAGTAAAATTACAATATTTTTTAAACTTAAAAAACAACAATGTTATCGAAAAGAAAATCGATTTTACCAGCAAATTCGCGTAATGCAAAAGCAAAGAAGAAATCAAAAAGTAATGAATCTTTTCTTCCAGTCGAATTGTGTAAACTTGAACAAGCTGATCGTGCCAATTCATAACATTATAAACGTGAAAGCGCGTTCTATATAGTAGAATTTTTTTTACATATAGGTAGAACATTTCCGAGAATAGGAAGGTTAGGAGTCTGTAATTAAGTCCATAGTCAATTTGCTTTTTTTTTTTTTTTTTTTTTTTTTTTTTTTTTTTTTTTTTTTAAATCAAGTGAAATTTGGCGCAAAATTAAATACATTGTTGTAACCAGATTTGTTTTTTGCGTGGTAAACACTTAATGGTATTTTAGATGATCATTTCCCCTCTCACCGTTGATGCCAACTATGACTGTAAAACATATTAAAAAATATTAGCCGATAATTTTCTAATTTTCTTATTGCTTCATGATGTAAATAGACTTCCTGATTCATACTTTAAACCTGAATCGGTCATGCCATTGTCGTTCAATTTTTATTCCTAATCCTAACCCTAATCGTATCCTATCCTAATCCTGATAATAACTTTAAGGAATATTCTTTGACACGAATATGTAAATTAAATCGATATCCATAAATGGAATGAATAGAAAATAGAATAAATATAAATGGTAAAATAAAATAACAAGAAAGTACATTTAATCGACACCTAACCCTAGAGAAAGCGTAAAAAATTTCAAGCGCATGAAATAAATCAAAATAATCCTATATATACTAACAAAAATATGTAAATTTAGATCATCAGATTTGTGTCGTCGGTATTTATTTGCTTATAGTGTTCTTGACGCGATAGAGAAAATATCGAGGTCAAATTGGGCAGAATTTAAAGTACTTTCTAGCAACCTTTATTTACATTTTAGAATCGCATCAGATTGTTATATCTTTGTGAAATATCTATCAATGTATAAAATCCACAAGCAGTTTGTTCACTATTTACACCACTTAGCGTGAAGCACTTAATTTAATATATACATAAACAAGATAATGTAGTAAGAAATATATAACATATGTCCATGCAAATAAACAATATAATAATGCCCATTTATCAATCCACACATATACAAATTGTACACCAAATACCACCTAAAATGCACTGTTGTATAGAAGAATTCTGCCAGTGTTGTTTTTCGTTTTACGAAGAGGAATTCCTCGATTTTCACGAATTTACTTGGTCCTCCTTTTTTCATTAGTTGCAGTTTCATTTTCGCGATTGCATATATTATTTGGCATGAAATTTCACTTTTTTAAGACTGGGTTATGTCAAGGCCCCTATAGCAAAGAAATACCGTATGGTCTCCTATAAAATGTAATAAAGCTTTGGTTAATTATGTATGTTGTTAATTATCAAGTGAAATGTTTTACTAAATTAATGCATTTATTCTTTTTTTAATGTTACGTGAACGAAGTCACGGGTAACAGCTAGTAAAATAAAATGGAGCGGAATTTGTTGTCCCACGGCATCTAGATAGGCACTTCATACTCGGAGACTTGTTAGAAAGTATAATGTAGTTTTGTTTTGTCTTCTTTTAAGCCTATAAATTAAAATACATGGTGTATCGCAACTGACGGTCAAAACTTTCAACCAGTGGCGGTCGGTGAGAAGGCTGATTACGCCACCACCACACCCACACTACCATCTCGAACCTCAATTAAATTTTCGTAACTAGTAGTTACAATTCAGAGGCATGTGTTACTGACATAAAATGCTATGTTATGTATACCATGGTTTATTTTTAAAGCATATTTTATGAATAACTAGCTGACTAGCCGCCCGGCGTTGTCTGGTCCCGTGATAAAAAATTTAAACAAACTTCAGTTTTGTACGATTTTATATCTTTACCCCAATTTTGTATAAAATTATATTTTTAAATGAAAATTCGCGAAAAAATATAGATATTTAGTGATAAAAGCGCTCGTAAGAAGATTGTTTTTTTTCACTGATGGTCGGCTTTTAGTTTTTAGGTGCGCTCGTAGTTATATAAATACGTAGCACCTGTATTCGTCGTCTGGTCCGTCCGTTCGCATATAACGGCGCAAAAATTACCCAACCGAATGGTTGGAAATTTAAGATATAGAATCGTTGTAGAATTTTGTCGAGTCATTTCAAACTTTATGAAAATCGAATCAAAATTTATAATGTTATTAATAAAAGAGTTCGTCATGTTGAAGGGGTGAGGCCAACGAGGTAAGCGCGTAACATCAGAATATTAAATTCTTCAAATTAAAATTAACTCTGGTCTTCAACATGCAGAAAGAAAAGGAATTACTTACCTTTTCTAAGGTCTATCCAATTTATGAAATATCCACTGGTTTATATATTTCAACTATTTGAGAATTTATTATAAACACTTCTTGAATAATCGTGTAGATGTACCACTGCTGAAATAAGACTTGTAAAAATAAATTATATTAATGCACAATTCACATTGAATAAATAAGTTCACGTTTGGATTGATTTTAAAAATTATATTTTACATTACTTAAAATTTTAAAAGGTTTACATTTAGATTAATTTTAACATCAGGAAACATTTTTTCCTGTGACTTTACAGAATGAAGGATAGTAATACACTGACTCATTTTCACAAAGTTTGGAAAGTTATGAGTAAAGTTGCATCATTTCTTTGAAACAAATTGACGTTGAATAATTGTCCTTTTAAATGTTTTAGTTCTGTAATAAGTTTATAATGGCATAATCACAAATAACAAATTATAAACATATTTCACATTATTAGAAGAGAACGATTATAACGAGGTAATAAATCTCTATTGCTTGATAAACTTGAAACTTAAGAGTCATAAATTAGGTCACTTGTTTTAAGAGATGAGAGAAAAATTATCGTTGGGTTTTTATCTGCGTGCTTCATCATTTTCTTTATTTATTTATTTTACTTTGAGTGGAAAATATTAAGTGATTGAAATGAATGGATTAGTTTTCTACACGTCATTCTATTAAATCCTATCGTACGTAATCTAAATAACAAAAGCACAAGTCATGTGACTGAGGAAAACAAATACAGGCAAACCACTTCTTTTTTCATTAACCAGGCGGCCATTTTTACTCAAAATTATTTTTTCGAATAAACTAGGGGGCTCTGCCCCCTGCTCGCTACACTCACCAACCCCCGTTCTGATTTCACAGCCTCTTAAAACCTGGCAATGTATCTTGTTTTAAAAAGAGGATGATGATGATATCACGAACGACGACTACCTTCTGTAATCAGGTTATAATGCTTTTTCATTTAACTGGTTATAATGCTTTTTCACATTTAATTCATCTTTTTCATTTTTAATATTCATGTGTAAACAGGATTTTTATGACGTAATTTTCTTTATTTCCTGCTTTCAACACGTGATCATTTAATTATTATTTTAAACTTTCATTATTGTTTTTAATAGTCTCGCGCAAATACATTTTTTATTTGAAATAAAATATAATCATTTGCGCTTATTTAGAAATTGGCAACAATATAAAAAAATGACTTTTTCAATAAAAGATTTTGTACTCGATTTTTAAGGATTTTTTGAGTTTTTATATTGTCCGACCGTGATAATTTTTTGAATTTCTGAAAGCTTGTTATATTTCGCGTCTGGTGGTATGATTTTCGAATCCGTAGGATGGCTAAAAAAAAGTAATAGCTCCTCAAAAATGTCCCTAATAAAAAAGCGATGAGAATAACCCGGAATATCTACGCAGATTGTCATTGGTGCATTTTTAAACCATTACTTTCGTTTATATATACAAGGAAAATTACATAAAAATAGGTTAACAGCAGAATATCTCAATCCATTAGAGCAAATAAGCACAAGAGTATCGTTCAGTATGAGTTATAAAAATATTAAACAATGGAGGTAATCATTCACAAAGCATGGTAAATTTTGCAGCGCTGTCTAGTGTAGAAAAATAAATTCACATTTGTAAATGTGGCATATGTAATAATAAGAAAAAAGTTGGAAATTGTACCTTAAACGTGACATAGGAGGTGCGTTCGTTTTATAACTAGTTTCACAATGTTTAAAATCATCCTTATTATTTCAGTGATATGAATTATATCATCTGCTGTGAACGAAATGAGCATGCCTTTTTTTCTGATTACGTATGCCACGTTTACAAATGCGAATTATTTTTTCTACACCAAACAGCACTGTAAAATTCCCCATGGAGATCTTGCTCTGCGAATGATTACGTCCATGGTTTAATATTTTTAGAACGAATCTCCTGTGTTTATTTACTCTAATGGATTCAGATATTTGGCTGTTAACGTAATTTCCACTGAACTTATCTCAGAATGTATATATTGTTGAATGTAACTCATCTCTCAAACAAGCAATTTTTTTCAAAGATCTTTCTAAAAATGTAACTTTTATGCGATTTTATTCGGAAAAATTATTTTGAATAAAAATGGCCGCCTGGCATATGAAAAAAGAAGTGGTTTGCCCGTATTTGTTTACCTCGATCACATGACTTGTGCCTTTATTATATAGATTACGTACGATAGGATTTAATAGAATAAAGAAAACTTTCATTGATATCTTTTTAAGTTTTGATTCGATTTTTATAAAATTTGAAATGACTCGACAAAATTCTACAACGATAATATATATTAAATTTCAAACCATTCTGCCAGGTAGTTTCTGCGCTGATATATACGAACAGACGGACGGACCAGACGACGACTGTAGGTGCTACGCATTTATATAATTACGAACGCACCTAAAAAGGTATGCTCATTTCGCTCATAGCAGACGATATAATTCATTTCACAGAAATATTAAGGATGATTTTTTTACATTGTGAAACTAGTTATAAAAATAACGCACTTCATTTGTCACGTTTAACGTAAATTTCCAACTAGTTTTTTTTAAAGTTATTTGTGTCCGTACTCTTTGAATTTATCAGTTATAAATATAACAGTTTCACAGTCCGTGTGAAAATTTTGTGAAAAAATATTGTTATCTAGTTATCACCTTCCGAATTCTCTAAAATTTTATTCGGTTATAAATATAATTCTATCTTAAAAATTTCGGGAAAAAATATGCATATTTAATAGTGAAAATATTAGTTGCAGCAGAGCGAAACCACCTCGAAACACCCAAATTTTATTTTCATAAATTTTTCAGTTTTTATTAATTTTTCCATATTTTTGTCTCTGTGAATGTTTCGAAAATTTTGAAGCTGATGTAATTCTGGACTACCGAGACACTCTATAAGGACTGTGTTGAAATACGGGCGTTTAGTTACTTTTAGCCTAGATCAAAGATCGTCTCCGTTAGGCGCGAAGTGAGATACGTTCGCCGGTATTTCTTTAAGGGTTAATATTCGTATTTTTAAAACTGATTGCAGTGTCCATTAGAAAAAACGTCCCACCTTTAAGAGCATATTTTTGTTTTGTCGGTACCTGTACAATCGCGCACTGGATCAGCGTTGCTATAAGAAGAAAAACGTCCTTCTGATAAATGAACAGTTAGGATTTTTTTTTTCAAAAGGTTAACAAGGAAATATTTTTCAAATTGATTGCGGCACTTTAGACGTTAGAGTGCTATCTTTTTTAATATGTCTTCCAATTTTTAACTCTACAGAATGGTTTGTACGAATTAGGACGCTTTAAAATTACAAAATAACACAAAAATCAACGTGTTCGGTTCTTCATTTGCTCCCGATGCGTAAATTCAGTTCTGGGCATGCAGGAGAGCTTTGGCCGACTCGCAAATATATAAGTCTTTGATGAGTTTTTAATTAATATAGCGGCTAATTATAAAAGTAAAAAAATGGCCTGAGGTGTTTCAGAACCTACCTTATACTATCCTCACCGAAATTCAGACTTCTAGGTGTGCTAGTTTTCGCTAGCCATCGCCGACACACAGACAGTGCGAAACTTTCTTTTATCAGTGTAGAAAGATTAAATAATACAGCTGCTTCCGAATATGGAAACTGCTCATTTGCATTGTTATTTTTAATAAAACATATACAAGTGTTTTAAATGACAATAGCTAGAAATACGGAATGAATTAAACCACTTGTACAATAAATCTACTCAATTTAAAACTTTTCAATATGGAATTTAATAAATGGGTAAAGATTGTAGCAATTCTTCATCTCAACATACTAAAAACATTCAACTTGTACAATTTACAAAGATGTAGTCGTATATGAAAAGGGGAGGTATAGGGAAAGGAATACAAAATTTCCTAGGATAAATTTATAAAGATTCTCTGGTTATACGGAAGTATACAAAAATATGCTATTGAGAAATAGATGAATTTAAAGTCTCTAAATAAATATTGTAGTTAGGAACAGAAATTTCATGTAAATAGAAACAATATAAGAGTTTTGCAAACCGATCCAAGTTCCATAGATCTGTTTGTAGAGTCAGAAATTTTCAAATAAGAAAATCGTCTGCATCTCATTGAAAGCTTGAAGAATTATAAATTCCTTTGATAATTTTAAGTTATCGACACTCACCTACATTTGTGAATTTTAAAGGAAAACATTACAAAATGCATCCAGTGCTTTAAATCTCTTGATTTTTATAGTTAATTAATTTACAAACATTAAATCAATCTATATATATAAAAGCCGTTCTTGGTATGTACAGTGTCTCACATAAGTGATGGGACACTTGTGCTTTACAAAAGGAAGCTAATCAAATAAATAAAAAAAACATGTACACATTTTTTTGTGGGTGTGTTTCATACTTAAATTTAGTAAAGATTATTACATAACATACATTTTGTCAAAATATTAAAATATTAATTTAATAAAAATACAAATGTTTAGAACGGAGCAAAAAATAGCTCACATAAGTGATGGGACACCATTATATATGCAACAAAAATCGTCTGAAATAAGCAATACAAATATTTTTGGGGGTTTTATTTTTACTTAAAAGCAATTGGCAATAATTTATAAAATCGTCTGCAGTATTTCTCTCCAGTTTGTTTTGGAATTTTTGTGTTTTTTAGCTCTGTGTAGCCATGAATGCTAAACAAAAAGAAACTTCGCCTGAAATTCGAAAATTAGTTATTAATTTGCATATTGAACGTGGAAAATCTATTAGAAAAACTGCTGAAACAGTTAACTTGAGTCGTTCAACAGTTTTCAATATCATTAAACGATATAAAAAGAATCATATGATTCAGGATAAAAGAAGACCTGGCTGACCATCAAAGCTATCCAATGGAATAAAGCGAATTATCGTTCGAAATATTAAAAAAAATCCAAGAATTAGTGCTTCAAAAGTTGCTGCTGATTTACAAGCATTATATGGAATAATTGTTAATCCTGAGACTATTAGAAGGGTAATTCGATCTGCTGGATATCACGGTAGAGTAGCCAGGAAAAAATTCTTCGTAAGTGAAAAGAATAGAAAACTCAGACTAGCTTTCGCAAAACCCAACATAAATAAGAATTCTGATTACTGGAATAAAGTTATATTTGCTGATGAGAGTAAATTTAATATATTTGGTTCTGACGGTAGAATCTTGGTGTGGAGAAAACCCAGGGAAGAATTTCGCAAACAGAACTTGGTACCAACACTAAAACATGGTGCAGGAGGAGTTATGGTATGGGGGTGTATGTCGTCCGCTGGAGTTGGTAATCTTGTTTTTATTGACAGTATAATGGATCAGTACAAGTATATTGATATTTTAAAGCAAAATTTGAAATCTTCAGCACGAAAATTGAACCTTCATAACGATTTTAAATTCTACCAGGACAATGACCCCAAGCACACTGCTCTGAACGTTAGACTCTGGCTGCTATATAACTGTCCTGAAATAATAAAAACACCACCACAATCTCCAGACTTAAATCCCATAGAGAATATTTGGCAAGAATTGGAATCAAGAATTCGCAAACACACCATTTCTTCAAAACAACAACTAAAATCGGTGCTTCAAGAAGAATGGGGTAAAATCACTCCAGAAATCACAAAAAAATTAGTCGAATCCATCCCAAAAAGATTAAATCATGTTTTAAAAGTAAAAGGAAATCCAACAAAATATTAAAACCTTTTAAAAAGTAAAATTTTTGGATAAATATTTGATGGAAAAGTAAGTGTCCCATCACTTATGTGAGCCATTTTTTGCTCCGTTCTGAACAATTGTATTTTTACTAAATTAATATTTTAATATTTTGACAAAATGTATGTTATGTAATAATTGTTACTAACTTTAAATATGAAACACACCCAAAAAATTTTTGCACATGTTTGTTTATTTATTTTATTGCAGTTTCTTTTTATAAAGCACAAGTGTCCCATCACTTTTGTGAGACACTGTATATATGTTCCTTATACAAATCTACAGTTTTTGTCCGATTTGAACGAAACTTGATGTACATACGTTTTAGAACACGAGTAAAATTATTGTCAATTTAAAAAATATCTCAGACCATTCTTTACCATTTTTTCAAATATCTCCCATAGTTTATCATTACATAAATCTATTTTCTTTTCCAATTTCTACTGCAATTTCTTTCCGTTGCCACCCCCCCCCCCCCCTAAAAAAAAAAAGAAATTGCGTATGGACAATATTTTTATAAACCAATAAAAATTAAGATTTTCTCACTATAATTTGAAATGTGAAACTGATGTCATTTTCGGCAGATAATGTGATTTTTTTCGTATATTACAAGATCACAATAATTTAAACAACATAGTACATTTATTTACTAAATGTGTTCTGGGATAAAAATAACTTAGCTCCTAATTTTACAAAGGTAAATGGTTTCCACTGGTTTGTTAAAAATAGTTTGTTAATATTAAAGTAAATTTTCCAAGAAATAAAAACACATTTTTGCGTATTGAAACTTCATGATTCAATTTATTCTACATAATCAAAAATCGTCTGTCAAATATTATTGACATTTAGAAATCATTACATCGTAACTGTTTTCAGCTTGAGCTTCAACGAAGGAGGCATATTTAAACTCCTTGGATTTAGGTGAACAATAATTACTTACTATTTATAAAAATTGGATTTAAAGAAAACAATACAGCATTTTCCAATAATTATTCTTTTAACATGGGTGTTAAAACAAATGGGATAATAAATGGTTTATCGGAAAAATAACTTAATTTTTTAAATGTAAAACATTCATTTTAATTTTAAAAACTAATATATATTTTTATAAGTTCGATAAAGTGGCGACATTTTCATTTCACCAGCTTCGAAATTATTATCCAATTCTTTAAAGAATAATATATTTTTGAGAAATAATATTTTGCATTAAAAATCCCATAATTTCAAAACGCAGTTTCAGCAACTTCTGTTTAAATTACATTCTAAATATAATTTCTTAGTTAAATTTAATATTTAATAATATTAATGTTTAAATGATTTCTATGTGTTCAATAATATTGGATTTCTTTAAGCGCTTTCATGTTTTAAGTAGATAATGTGCATGTGACGCCACGCACTCAAGTACAGACATATTTCTCAACTAATAGGGGGCAAAAAGTAACAATTCTTGCAGAAATAGTAATTCGTGATGTATTATTTCGTACACATAATGTATTCTAACTACTTTAAAATTACTAGAAACGTAGCGAAACTTCAAGCAATTGCTTGAAGTTTAACTCAACTCAACTCAACTGAAGTTTAACTCAACTCAATTAATTTAGCTCAACATGTTGCCTATGTTAAGGTGACAAACATGCACATTACCCAACTAACACAGAACTTGCGGGCCACTGATGGCTACGTTAGCCTTGGCCCAAACTAGTAGATGAGGGGCCGCAATCGTTTGCCGTAACGGCAACTTAAAAAAACTGTCACGCCGGCCACAATGTGACCGCAACAGAATTGGACATAACTACATTAAGATGCCCATAATTGTGCCACAAGTGGTTAATCATAATTGACGGATAGCCTAAAACTGGCCACAGTTATACTTTAAGTGGCAATTATTAATGAAAACTAGCCACAGTTTGGCCATTAACGATCATCGTGAATAAAATCTAGCCAGAAGATCGCCACAGCCATGCCACCTGCGTTTGTTAAGAATAAAAGCTACCCCAAAGCTGGCCATAAATGTTAATTTAGCCACTTTGTCGCCATCAATGGGCATCATTAATGAATGATAGCCCAAAGCTAGCCATATTCATGCCACTATTAGATATCATGAATGGAAGCTGGCCAGAATTATACTTTTTATGGTCCTCAAAAAAGTAAAGTTGAGCAAGAAATCTCTATTTTAACTCCTTTGGCAGGGACAATTTTTTTTCTTTTTTTAAGTTATTTTAAACTTTAGAATCTAAATTTACTGGTCCATAATTTTTGTCTGAAAACTCTAAATATTTTATCCAAAATTTGAAAAAAAAAAAAAATTAATCTATTGGAATATTTTTCTTAACAAGAGCTCATAACACCAACCTGACTTTTATGCAAACATGTTTCACTTTATTATAATATTTTTCAGTTAAAAACTGCAATGGTGTTATAAGCACCCCATATTAAAAAGGTCAAAATACAATAAAATCGAAAGTGCTTCAGATCTTGTATAGAATACTTTCAATCTGGAAGCAATAATAATATATATATTTTTTTTTTTTAAGTGTCCCAATGGAGGTAAAAATTGGCCGTATCCACTCATCTCATTAGATCGGAATAAAAGGCCATATGGTCAGGGACCGATTTAGAAATTTGGGGGCCCTGGGCACAGATGCGTATGGGGCCCCCCCTCGAGCAGTACTTATTAAGATAACCAGTATTGACTTTCATAATTTCTTTAAAATATTAATTAAAAAAATTATATTTGATAATCATTAATTTACGTTTAAATAATTATTTCATAATTATGAATTTTTAATTGAATTTTATGATAAACTGTGTGGTGCTGATTACCTTTCTCTATGCAAGTCCATATATCTGGAATGATAAAGTATGCAACAACTAATAATAAATTTACCGCCGTACCAAGTTATAATTATTTAAAATATTAGCATATCCTATTAATCAAACAACTTTTTTTCTTTCAAATACAAGCTTTGTATGAAAACAAGAAAAAAGAAACTAAATTTAAACAAGTAACTAGCAGAACCACACGGCTTTTTCCATGTTAACCATGAGGGCCTTACATGTAAAATAAATAAAAATGAAATAATATGGTGATCCCAAAAAATGGAGTTCTGTACATTACTGCACATAAATTGTTAAAAGACAATCAGCAAAAAATGAAGTTACTTTGACATATCATAGACAATCTCTGACAAACAAGATTTTTCCATTTTAATTTTGTTTTTTGACAGTTAAAACAGTTTTGGCCAATAATTGAAAAATCTTTAGTAGCATTTGGGGGCCCCTGAAAATCAGGGGCCCTGGGCCCGTGCCCCGAATGCCCTGCCGTAAATCAGACACTGCATATGGTTATGATTTATTTTTTAATGTTATTCTGAAAAAGTTGCAAAAGCCATAATTGTAATTAATAAAAAAAAAAGTTGTAAAATAAGGTGTAACACAAGGTGTAAAATATATATTGAGCGTTAAATTACCAATGATGGTGAGAATACGAAAAAAAAAACTAATTTTCTTCAATTTTTAATTAAATTATAGGTTTAAACATTCTATTCAAAGGAGTAAATTTTTAAATAGTTTCAATTTATGTTTCTTCAAGCTAATTCACCAGGTGGATTGTCCAGCCAGAATTTCCATTGAAAATTGTTATCTAATGATTATATTCAACATCCCTTTTTCAAAGCAAATAAAAAATGTATAATGTTAAATGAGATACCATATGAAAGGATTTTCAAGCGACTTCTGACATAGTACACTCACATTTCTTTAAAACATGTATTTTGGTTAAAATTGCAAGTAATAAATTAAATAGGCATTGTTTTCAGAAATGAAATGAAAGTTTTTCCTCAAATTACTGTTGCCACAAAAATTAAATTCCACAACAATGATTATAAAAAAAATGTTCAATAAAGATAAAGTGGACATGGTTGCTGCATGGGTTTATTTTATATTTATGATAAAAAAGCAAAATTTAAATTCAAACGCTCAATTTATTTTTTTTTATCCTTTTTTTTTTTTTTCAAAACATTATGTCACCCTCTAATGTACTTAAAATACAATTTATATATATATATAGCTCTTGATATTTTCAGTCAGTTTTTACTGTAAAGTATGAAAGAATAAATTGGATTATATTCTGGCTTTATTTTTTTTTTAGAAGTTTAAACATGCATCTAAAAAATATTAGATATTGCTAAAAAATATTAGGCTGCAGTGTGAAATCTTCACACAGGCCCACTAGTATATATTATTTCTGTTATCAACATCCCCTTTTCTCAGAAAATATGAAATGCAGAACAATGAACGAGATGCCATAAGAAAGGATTTTGAACCAGCTTCTGACATAGTGCACTCACATCTCAATAAAACATATTTTTTGATTAAAAATTGCTGTAAATTAAAAATTAAATCTGCATTGTTTTCATAAAAGAAATGAAAGGCTTTCCTCAAATTAGTGGCCACAAAAATAAAATACCACATTATATAATGCTTAAAATGATTATAAAAAATAAATACTACAAAAAAGATAAAGTGGGACATAGTTGCTGCACGGGTTTATTTTATATTTATGACTAAAAAGCAAAATTGAAATGCTCAATTTATTTTTCTTTGTCCCATGTTTTTTCCGAAACAGATGATGTCATCCTCTAAAGCAGTTAATTAACTATAGATATATATATTTTTTTGTCTTTGCTATGCTCGATCAGTTTTTACTTTAACTGTGATGGAATAAACGAGATGATATTCTGGCTCGACTAATGTTGTTTGAAGATAGTTTCAGTCCTTAATTTTCCTTTACAAGTTTAAACCTGCATCTAAAGAGTATTAGATATTGCTAAAAAGTATTAGACTGCAGTGTGAAATCTTCGCATGGGTCCACTGGTGCTTTTATAATACAATTTCTTACCTGGATGTTTCTTCCAATTATCCAGCTTGAAAATAAAACAAAAACGCAGGAACTCTATTTTATAAAATTGGTAAAATGTTGACATTACTGATCATTGAAATTTAAGAATTTTTTTTAATGATGTAACTATACATATATGTAAATTAGGTCCGTTCAAAAAATGTCATTTCACTATCTTCATCTCTTTGGCATATAATATCAGAAAAATGTAGCAGTATTCCTATAAAGTAATGTTTTAGTCTGTTAAGGACTTTTCCCCCCTTTATACACATCATAGAACAAAATTTCAATGTATATATATTTACAAAATATTACTAATTGACAGAAAGCCAATTGTCACTATTTTCCTTCTTATGTAATCTTAAAATTTCTCTTATTAAATAAGTTTAATATTTTTTCAAAATAGTAGTGGCAGTTGATCTTCTAGAACATGGCAGGTTCACCATTCATACACTAAATCTTTTGTTTGTTTTTTTAAATGGACTAAACATTACTCATAAATAATAATATATCATTGTTTTTACTTTTTAAAGATTAGCAAGTAATGAGTACTGAATATTTTTTTTTTTTTTTTTAATATATTACCAATAAAGAAATCTTTAAAATATTTTTCCTTCCAGCAGGAGGTATGTGACTTTTTGACTAACAAAATTTCAAACTGATTCATACAATATTATGTACATTAAACTTTAATCTCAACTTTTAATGAGATTATGATGAAATTTTTATTAAAATTTTCAAAAGTTTTTATACAGCAAATTATTTTTAATACCTGATTTCCAAGCAATGCTAATTTATAATCAACCAACAAAAACAGTTTATCAGGCTGTCAGTTTTTAAAATATAGCCTACATAAAACACTTTTATTGAATTATATCTTAACCTGTAAAAAGAAGGGGAAAATATATAGTACATCCTTTTTAACAACATCACTTGCATAAATAAATATATATATTTAAAAACACTAGAACTGAATACTTTTTTTTTCATATAAATTTTATTTTTCACAACAAATGTAAAACAAACCAACCAAAAAACATTTATTTATGTATTTACAAGATGCTCAAAATTTATCAGAAATATTTTACAAGAAAATTTAATCCTGTTACAATTAAATTTCTAATGTTTCTTAATTTAAGTTGATAAACAAGAGCTGAAAATCTACAGTCATCTTCACAGAGAACTTTTTTCTTTCCAGATTTTTATTCTTCTTCTGAAAAACAAAAAATAAATTTTACAAAACAAAATTAAAATGCCTTACTTTAAAAACACCACTTATTAATTAGCCATTTATAAATATAATCGGAACAGAAATTATAATTTAAAAAAACTATTTACAAAAAGCTTTGTAGTTCAAGTTATTTGTACAAAATGAAACTATTTTATTGCAGTATACCTATATTTGCTTTTAACAAAAACTCATGAAAGGGCAGCGTTGTCAAATGACGCCTAATTCCTTTTTTTTTTTTTTTTTTTTTTTTTTTTTTTTTTTTCTAGGTGCGAAACTGCATTTCATGGTGGCAATTTTATGTTATATCATATTCTCTCATTTCTTTTTGCAACCATGTTAACAATAATATTGTTTCTATTTTTATGTGTTGAGCAGGGGGGGGGGGGACTGTATATATTAAATACTTTATCTCTGTGTTAATCACTAAAACAAAATAAAAACAGGCTTTCTATAAATTCTTTTGAATAACTTCAAATATATAAATTCATATTCTTTACATATGATGTATAGGTGCTCTTTCTGTTCATTTCATAAAAGTCGAATTGCTCACTTTGTGAATGTTTCTAGAATTTGTATTGCTAGAAACCAGCAGTTCTTTATTTTCTTCACTTTATTTTTTCACATAACATTTCCTTCAAAATGGCTTTGTAAAGTAGGAAAATACATTGTGTACCTTATTTTTTCACATAACATTTCCTTCAAAATGGCTTTGTAAAGTAGGAAAATACATTGTGTACCTCCAAGCTATAAATCTGATATTATCACTCATAAAACAATAGCATTTCAATTCTCACCGTAATTTAGTTCAAAATAAGGAAAAGCAAATTTTCAACTTTTCCCCGTCAAAGTTAAAAAAGTAAAATTTAATTCAAAGTTTCTTGTTCAAATCGTATTAAAATTAGGTGGGATATAATATATCCCACCACGTCTCAAAGGGTTAAAAGACAATAAAGAAAAAATGAAGTTACTTTGACACAGGGTTGGGTTTCTTCCGGAAGAAACCGGAAGAAACGGAAAAAACTGGAAGAAACCAACAGAAAACAAAACAGATGCTCAAAATTAAAATATATTAACTATATAAAAGAATTAAATTCAAAACCTAATTATATGAAATTTAAATTGGAAATTTTAATTAATATTAAAAATATTATTTATGGAAAAATAAGTTATTTTTTAATAACAAACTTCAGGTTCAGCAGGTATTTACAGGTTATGTTTTTTACAACTTTAGAGGTAGGGGATATTTTTTTATTGTTTATATAATTTCTGTAAAAAAAAAAAAAACCCTACCAATTCCTTATTTATCATATAAAAATGCAATATTTTAAAAACTATTGTGCAAAACTTAAAACAAACAAATTTGTAATTATGTATACTAGCATGCTGATTTAAAAGATAAATGTTCTAAAAATAAACTCTACAGGGATAAGAATTTTTTTCATCTTTTGCATTCATCCATTCTAAGTTGAGAAATTGATTGCAGCATCTTAAAGCTAAATTACTTCTGTTTTGTTATACAATGTTGCACTGTAGTAAGGAAAATGGAGATTTTAATGAAATCCTTCAATACAGTAATTACTGTATATTAGTTTCCTTAATAAAATGGGCGTAAATTCAAAGCACTGTCTTTCATTTAAAAGAGTTTCATTCTACAATAGGTAAATGATCCACATACTATTTACTACTGGTTACAGAAGTTTAAATTATATATATATAAAAAAATGTGCCTCTTTTGAATTGAATTACATTTAATTGATTTTGTGTATTTTGGATAAATTTATTTGGTACATTTCCGTTATACCAACACCATTGTCGTCACCAAGTGCAATAATTGGCACAAAATGAAATTCATGTGAAAGGATTCAATTGGAAAAAAAAAAAATGTTGGCACAAAATTGAGCATTTAAAAATTACAGACTTTCACGAACTATTTTATTAAATCGACACGAATATAGACTTAAAATAAAAGAACAAATAAATATTATATGATAAATTAATAAAATTAACTCAATTTAAACTACAGGCATAGCATTGTAAATGTCTCTTAGCATTGCAGTAAGCATTTCACTTTTTGAATGAAGACGTTCATACTTTTTTTTGTATCCAAAGTCCTGAAACAATTTTATTGCAGCGTCCTCATCATCTGGTAAATGCCTAATGGTAAAATCCACATTAGTGTCAACAATAAATATAAGTTACTACTTAATATTAAATATTTTCTATTTGAAAAATAGCAAATTAAGATGTTTTGCGAGGTTACAGAGTAAATTAAGTAATAATAATAATAATTAAAAAGTGTCATGTTCAATAAATAGCAAATCACAATGTTTGGCACGGTTTACAATAAAAATATTTACACGTTCAGGGTTGAAATAAATAGCACATTAGCATACATTTTGGCATGGTGTTAGAAAAGTCCCATTTATTTTATTCAGGTACACAATGATTGGAAAGCTTTAGACAGGTGTGTGATCTTGGCTAAAAAACTGGTGTAATTATCAATTTATCATACATAATTAAATTTTTATAAGTCTAATTAAATTTATGTAAGGTTATCTATTAGAAAATACATTTATTATTATTGTATTTTACAAAGTTGTAACTTATATGGTAATTTCTTAAAGAAAAACAGTTTCTTCCATTTTTTCCACTTGGAAGAAACCTATTTCTTCCGGCCGGTTTTTTCCACTTTGGAAGAAACTTGCCAACCCTGCTTTGACACATCATAGACAATCTCTGACAAACAGATTTTTTCATTTTAATTTTGTTTTTTTAACAGTTAAAACTGTTTTGGCCAATAATTAAAAAATTTTTAGTAGCATTTGGGGACTCCTGAAAATCGGGGACCCTGGGCCCGTGCCCCGAATGCCCTGCCCATGACAGATTAAATTTCTCTATTTTTGGCCGCAATCGATTGACAAATTTAGCAATTTTTCTCATGCGATCAATGGAAGAATTTCGCTATTTTTTCCCATGACTGACTGAATAGTTTCGTGATTTTTCTCGCAGCTGACTGATGAATTTCAGAATATTTTCCTGCTACCAATTGCCGAATTGTGAGGTTTTGCGACAAATAAGCAAATTTCCCAATTTTTTTCCTACAACAAACTGCCGAATTTTGAGATTTTTGAATTTTGTAATTTTTCTTGCGACCAAGTGACAAATTTTGTGATATTTTACTGTGACCGATAGACGAATCTTGCGATATTTTCTCATGACCGATAGATGATTTTTGTGATATTTTCCCGCTAAATTTTGGTGAAATTCGCGAAAGCAAATTCTTGCGAATCCACAATAATCAGGGCACATTTCCAGCTATATAAAAACGGGCAGGGTGCATTTACAGCTATAAAAAAATGGGCAGGGTGCTGCGCCCTCTCAAAAACGTCTAGGGGAAACACTAATTACTCCAATACAAATATTGCCACAGTTATTCTTATTTTATTCTAAAAACTTGATATTTGAGTAATTTTAATTAATTTTCAGCAGTGAAATTAACTCGAAATTATTGAATAACAAACATGTGAATTTTTACATTGCTAACTAAGCGTAACCAAGCTTCCAGGCTCGAACATTTTCACACTGTCAGTTTTACGCTTAGTTAGCAATGAAAAAAAAATCACCATTTTTATTACTTGATATTTGATTTAAAGGAAAATTTAAAAACATGGATTTGAGCCTTCAGCTCTTCTCCAGAATCTTACATTTGCAAAATATTTTGGGCAAAACATAAGAATGTTTTAAAAATACCTTGAATTTAAATATCATTTTTTAAAGTTTCTTAAGAAAAAAGGGTCAAAGAAAGTATTAAAGAAGGTCCCTTTCTCCAAAGAATCTGCTTTATTAGGTGCGTTCGTAATTATATAAATACGTAGCACCTATAGTCATCGCTTAGTCCGTCCGTCTGTCTGTCTGTCTGTCTGTCCGCATATAACAACGCAAAAACTACCCAACCAAATGGTTTGCAATTTAAAATATATTATCTTTGCAGAATTTTGTCGAGACATTTCAAATTTTATTAAAATCGAATCAAAACTTTAGGAGATATTAATAAAAATATTTATTAAGAAATTTGATTTTTTTTTTTTTTAAATCGGTGCTTTCTTGTTAGAGGAGCTTCCGATGGATGTTAAATCGTCAAGCGACCGAGATACTTATTTTATTACAGAAAATAATCTGCAGACGATAGAATTCATTTCAGAGAATTAAAAATCATCAAGATCTGAATATTTATATAACTAGCTGATACATATATATCTCAATATTTATATAACTAGTTAAGATATTTGTATGAACAGTGTCATAAAATATATACTTAACTAGCTGTTTAACCCGTTCTACGCACGGGATATCATGAATTTAATTCTAAAACGTGCGTACGAACGCACCTCGTTTGTAACGTTTGACGTACAATTTCCAACTTGTTTCTAATTTGTTAAAAATTACACATATAATCAAAATCCAAATTAATTTATATGACAACATATTAAAAAAAAATCCTTAATTTAGAGGTCAGAAGATTAAATAATTTTATCACCTTCTCCCTTCCTCTTCTACATACATAGCATAAATCTGTGTCATCTTAAGTATTGTCAAAGTTCATGAAAGTCAAAAACCCTGTTAACAAAAATTATTTGACACATTTCTGCAAAACTTTAAAAAATACTCAATCTTTTTCTATTAAATTTTACATTTCAAAAATTTAAAT
The DNA here is from genome assembly GCA_963931845.1 of Maratus michaelseni. NCBI lineage: Eukaryota > Metazoa > Arthropoda > Arachnida > Araneae > Salticidae > Maratus > Maratus michaelseni. Next base: position 2,190,511 of record OZ007597.1, on the reverse strand, counting down.
TAATTTAATTTTTATTAAATGTAAGTCCAGATTAGATGCACTATATTTCCAGAGGTGTCACAATAATCACAAAACTGAATCATCACTCTTGAAACAAATATTAAAACATTTAAAGCAAACATTTTCTAAGCACATGAGCTGTAGCATCAAAATTTTGAGTAATTTGAAGGACCCATTGTACAAGATGTTTACATTTCATGAAACTCTGCTAAACTGTTTTAACAAACTGTAAAATAACAATTTTGAATAAAATAATTTTAATAAAAATGAACAATTCCTATGCAATTGGTAATAGACGAAGATTTTTTTGTGATAACTTTTTGAATACAGTTTTGTTAAAATATTACAATTTAACTAAATTTTAATATGAAAAAGTTTACAAATTCATTTTTTGGCCATTTAAAAGATATCGCCAAATTTATCAGCCAATCGTGGTAAAAAATCTTAAAATTAGTCAATGGATTGTTGGAGGAAAAAAAAAAATTTCGGTTAATGTACGCGAAGCGTACATACACAAGCTACTGACCGCGGCTTGAATGAATTTCGTGCATTCTACAGATTGCTGTACAGCGAGTTTCATGCGTCCAGTGATGCTTTTTTTCGGTTAATGTACGCGAAGCGTACATAACAAGTTACTGACCGCGGCTGGAATGAATTTCGTGCATTCTACAGATTGCTGTACAGCGAGTTTCATGCGTCCATACACAAGTTACTGACCTCGGCTTGAATGAATTTAGTGCATTCTACAGATTGCTGTACAGCGAGTTTCATGAGTCCAGTGATGTTTTTTTTCGGTTAATGTACGCCAAGCGTACATACACAAGTTACTAACCGCGGCTTGAATGAATTTCGTGCATTCTGGAGAATGCTGTACAACGAGTTTCATGCGTCCAGTGATGTTTTTTTCGGTTAATGTACGCGAAGCGTACATACACAAGTTACTGACCGTGGCTTGAATGAATTTCGTGCATTCTACAGATTGCTGTACGGCGAGTTTCATGCGTCCAGTGATGTTTTTTTTTTTTTTTTTTCGGTTAATGTACGCGAAGCGTACATACACAAGTTACTGACCGCGGCTTGAATGAATTTCGTGCATTCTAGAGAATGCTGTACAGCGAGTTTCATGTGTCCAGTGATGTTTTTTTTCGGTTAATGTATGCGAAGCATAGTCAACCGCGTCTTGCATGTATTAGAAAAATGAAGAATATCGAAATTTTCCTCAATTATAACGTGTGTGGTGTGATGCAGAGAATTGACTATTTACAGAGTTTTTATGAGAATTTCTTTCATGAAGTAAACGTTGATTTTATTCCGTTTTGTGACAATTTTCAAGTTTAAGCCTTATTTTACTAGAAATTTTTTAATTGTTAAAGGTAATAAATTATTAAACTTGATAAATATTTCAAAAAAATTCATAGAAAAAAAAGATAAAATTTGTAAAAATGGATACATGTGGAAGAAAAAAGCTATAAATATGTAAAAATAGAAAAAAAATTATAAAAGTATGTAAAAATGGAAATATCCGGAAGGTTGGGTTGGGTTGATTATTGACGGCCAATTATCTACACTAGGGATATAGGCCCGGGGGGAGTGCCCTTCGTGGGGGTCTTTCTAAGGGAACCTAATCCGTATTTACGCATGGATAAATCCACGGCTCGAAGAAAACCACGAAAACTCCGAAAGATTAGGCCGACCATCGCGATTGGGATCGAGCCCAGCACCTCCCGTCTACCAGCTTCGAGAGCACAACCTCTCAGCCACTGGTGGGGCGGAAATATCCGGAGGAAAAAAATAGCCGAAAATTTGTAAAAATTAAGTATCCGGAGGAAAAAATAGCTAAAAATTTGTAAATTGAAAAAGCTAGAGGGAATAGATAACTAAAAATTTTTTTAAATGGAGAAATCTGGAGGGAAAATAGTTAAAAATTCATAAAAAAAGGAAAAATCCGGTGGGAAAAATAGTTTAAAATGGAAAAATTGGAGGAAAACATAGCAAAAAAATTGGAAAATCGGAAAATATGGTGGCAAAAATAGCTAAAAATGTGAGAAAATATGGTGGCAAAAATAGCTAAAAATGTGTGAAAATTGTAAAATCTGGAGGAAAAGTAGCTAACAATTTGTAAAAATGGAAATATGATGAGGAAAGAATAGTTAAAAATTTATACAAATGAAAAATACAGAAGAAAGAAAATTAAAAATATGGAAAAATCTGGAGGAAAAAAATGGCTAAAAATTTGTAAAAATGGTAAAATCCGGAAGAAAAAATAGCTAAAAATTTGTAAAAATAAAAAATCCAAATGAAAAAAATAGATATATTTTTTTAAAAATTGAGAAATTTGGAGAAAAAATTGCTAAAAATTTTTTTAATTGAAAAATCCGGAGGAAAAAGTAGCTAAAATTTTTTTTAATTGAAAAATCCGGAGGAAAAAGTAGCTAAAAATTGTTTAAATTGAAAAATTCGGAGGAAAAAGTAGCTAAAAATTTTTAAAAGCGGAAAAATCCAGAGGAAAAAATAGCTAAAAATTTTTAAAAACGGAAAAATCCGGAGGAAAAAATAGCTAAAAATTTCAAAAAATGAAAAAAAAAAACGAAGGAAAAACATAGCTAAAAATTTATAAAAATGAAAAAAAAGTAAAAACATAGCTAAATATTTATAAAAATGAAAAAAAAAAAGTAAAAACATAGCTAAATATTTATAAAAATGAAAACGAAAAAAAAAAAAATAAAATAAAAACGTAGCTAAAATTTGTAAAAATGTAGAGGAAAAAATAGCTAAAAATTTGTAAAAATGGAAAAATCCAGAGAAAAATTATCTAAAAATTTGTAAAAATGAAAAATAGATGAAAAATAGCTAAAAACTTGTAAAAACGAAAAATCCAAATGAAAAAAGTAGGTTAAAATTGAAAAATCCGGAGGAAAAAATAGGGTAGAACTTTTTTTTATGGAAAAATCCGGAGGAAAAAATTTGTAAGAATAAAAATATCCGGAGGAATAAATAGTTCAAAATTTGTAAAAATTGAAAAATTCGGATAGAAAAATTGCTAATAATGAAACAATACGGAGTGAAAAATAGCTAAATAGTTTTTTAAACGGAAACATCCGGCGGGAAAAATAGCTAAAAATTTGTAAAAATGGAAAAAATCGGAATGAAAAAATCGATAAAAGTTTATAAAAATTGAAATATCTGAAGGAAAATATTGGCAAAAGTTTGTAAAAATTGAAATATCTGAAGGAAAATATTGGTAAAAGTATGTAAAAATCGAAAAATGTGGCGATAAAATTTACTAAAACTTTGTAAATATTCTTAAAACGAAATAAAATCAATGCTACGTTCACGGTGTACTTTGTGAAAGAATTTGCTTGACGATGTGTGTAAGTAATAAGTCGTCTGCCGAAAAGCTCGTGTTCTGATTGGGTAGAATTCGGAGGTTGCCGATTTCTCGGTTGGCGCGCGTCGTTCCTTGGCGTGCGTCAAAACAATCGCCAAATCGGGACCCTCGCTTATTCGAGGATTCTGCCGAAAAATATTTTAATAGCTTTTTTTTTTTCTATAACTTTTAAGAGCAGGCCCGGACTGGCCAGGTCGGCTGGTCGGCGATTGCCGAGGGCCCCCGGCTCAAGGGGGCCCCCGGAGAGGCCCCAAAAAATGAATATACTACTTTATAATTAGTTACATCAGTGAAATTGGACTATTTCCTAGTAATCTTATGCGTTTACATTCAATTTTCAGCAATTGCCAGTTGGTTTTTGTTTATGGTAGTCTACGTGTGGGGTGGGGGGCGTCGTGTCATGCCGCTGGCCAGGCGGAAGACGGCTGCTGCTGCTGGCAGACTCATCGCGTTCTGTGCAGTGCCACGGAGTAAAGAGGAACTGGAGGTGAAATATTTACGTTTGGCGTGACGCCAAAAATGCAACTCTAAAGTCGGTCCAAATAACTGGCGGCTTGCTTTGAAAATCTCTCCCAGTCCAATGATTCCAGTCCTTGTTCCACGTGCACCCTCTCTCCGCCCAATGAAGTGGCTTGTTTGGGCCTAATGATCTGAGCGATAACCGGCTAAATATTGCAAGCCGATTTTAGGGTTTCGTTCATCTCACAAAACCCTATTCACAGTGACCGATTTGCAAATTTGGGGGCCCTGTGCCCAGATGCTCATGGGGGCCCCTTGCACCAAAAAGATATATTAAAAATTAAAAAAAAAAATTGTAATCAGAATGGAAAAAGAAAAAAACGTCTTATATAGAGATTGGCCTCAACTATCTAATGAAAAGAAAAATCATTTTAAAATATTGAAGTGCAAACGAGATAATTTAAAAAAAAAATGTCTCCCATAAGATTAACATTAGCAAGCGGGTGTTTTCACTTGAGTGAAGTAGCCCCTTAAAAAGTTATTTTTAAATGAAATAAACGATAAACAGATTTTTCCATATTATTATTTTTAATAGTTAAAACTTTATCAGATTTTGGCCAATAATTGAAAAAAATTCAGTTGCATTTGGGGGGCCCCTCAAATCCGGGGGCCCTGGGCTCGTGCCCCGAATGCCCTGCCGTAAATCAGGCACGACTATTCATCCCGCTACGTTGCCTGTCCGTCACAGAGCCGGTTCTCAGAAACTATATAACTTACAGACTGGAAATTTTGTGTACTTATAGCTGAATACCTAGTATGAAGCTGAAAATCATAAAATTTGAAAAAATCGTATTATTTTAAGATATAGAGATAAAAAACCAAAAATCTAACAGCCTTTTCCTATTAAATTTGAACATTTTTCGTTATAGCAGTTGCCAACAATTAAAAATCCATAATAAAACTCTTTCTACAGTAATTAATTTTCTATTGAAAGATTTCCACGTGAAAAATGAAAATGAAATAAAAAGTTTCACCCATTGGAAAAAAGATTAATATGACGTCCTATTGGTAATAAAACGGAAATTTTCAAACATTTCTCCATAGTACAAGGAGTATGAGTATGTGTAAGTACAGACAGCAGGTTAATATGATGTCATGAGAGAATTAAAAAGAAAATTAATCTGACGTCATAATGGAAGTTTAACGGACGTTTTCAAATGTTTGATAATAATACAAAAATAGTATCAATATGAGTAATAGGGAAAATAAGTAAATATAACGTCATATGAGTTTGAGGAACGTACTATATCATGATAAAAACGCGATTATGGAAATATTGGCATATTTTAACATTTTGAAGGTCTCTATACAACATGTTTAATTTTGAAATTGATTTTTTTTTAATATCACATTTAGTCCACATGATATATATTATTATGACAGAGTTCAATAGCAGGCTTCACCCGCTATCGGATAGGTTCAAATTTTCGAAAAAAAGAAAAATAGACCGGTAAATTTTTACTTTATAAAAAACATGACTTTTTTTTTTCATTTATGAAAATGAAATTTATTTGGATTTATTATAGAAAGGATAAAATGTTTTGAAAGGAATATTAAACGAAACCCTTTGTGCGATCTTCGATCACACTTACCCACTTGTTATGGTTTACAACCTTACTATTCTTTTTCTTTACTCTGTGGTGCAGTGCTCATAAGGCTCAGATTCAGAGCGCATAGCAACGTTCACTCATACTAGTGTTGCCAGATTGGGTATATTTTGTCCTCATTTCGAGGTATTTTGAGCTTTTAGGAAAATTTTTTGGGAACAAATAATTCATGGGAAAATTTTTGGGGACTATTAAAATTTCTGGGGAATTTTCTTTCATTACTTCATGTAAAATATACTTTTAGTCATTCGGCGACACTGGAACTGTCTAGAATCCGCTTTTGATTCGGAAAACGAAAATAAAATACGGAAATCGTACGTATTATTCATACATCATATTATTCATACATGATTATTCTTGCGGCCTTCATTTATAATATTACAATTTACACGTTTCTTTGCATCAATTTCAACCATTTGTGTACATTTTTAACGTTCTGACAACGGATGTTCTATAATTACTTTTTAACTGGGTTATTTTTAGGGTTTCGTTCATCTCACGAAACCCTATTACTCCCGCTCTGTTGTCTGTCTGTCACAGAGCCATTCTCAAAAACTATGTAACTTACATAGTTGAAACTTTGTGTATATAAATGAATACGAGCTATGAAAAGCTCAAAATATTAAAATTTGAAAAATTCCTATTATTTTAATAAATAGAGATAAAAAAACAAAATTCTAACAGCCTTTTCCTATTAAATTTAAACATTTTTCGTTATAGCAGATGCCAAAAATTAAAAATCCATGATGAAATTCTTTCTACAATAATTGATTTTCTATCAGACAATTTCCACGTGAAAAATGAAAATGAAGTAAAAAGTTTCACCCATTGAAAAAAAAGATTAATATGAAAAAAAATTGATTGACGTCATAGTGGTAATAAAACGGAAAAATTTCTCAATAATACAAGGAGTATGAGTATGTGTATGTACACAAAGCAGATTAATATCACGTCATTAGAGAATTAAAAAGAAAATCTGACGTCATTTCGGAAGTTTAACGGATTTTTCAAATGTTTCAGAATAATACAAAGTGAATATCAATATGAGTAATAGAGAATAGTAAATATATGAGTTTGAGGAATATATTGAATCATGATAAAAACCCGATTATGGAAATATTAGCATATTTTAACATTTTGAAGGTGTGCAACATGTTTAATTTTGAAATTTTTTTTAAAATATCGGATTTAGTCCACATGACAGATATTATTATGACAGAATATAATAGCGGGCTGGTTTAGATATTCGAAAATACTTGAAAAATAGACCGGTAAATTTTTACTTTATAAAAAACATGACTTTTTTTTTTCTAAATGAAAGTTGTTTGAATTTATTAAAGAAAGGATAAAGTGTTTTGAAAGGAATATTAAACGAAACCCTTTGAGCGATCTTCGATCACACTTACCAACTTGTTTTTTAAGCTTTAGTTCTTGTTAACTGTTCAATGTACCAATAAACAAATGTAGTAAGCGAAATTCTGAATAATTAATGACATAAATCATTGTTGCCTTTTTTTACCTAAACTAAATGTAATTTTGTCATTAGCATGTTTTTTGAATTTTCCTCAAAACAAATTGTAACGGAAGTAGAAAAGATTTTAGATTTAGCTATCTAGTCAACGTAAATAAACATGATACGACTGGACGACTACTTTCCATTTTCAATCCTGAATTGCTATACATTCTGGAAGATTTTATGATGATAATCAATTAATTATAAGAGTTTAAATGTTTATTTTTTCTGTATGGAGAATTCTTTCAAACAAACAAACAAAGAAAAAGCTCTGGTTTAGGAAAATTTTTTGAGCTTAAATTAGTTAAATAATTTTCATAGTGTGGTAAATTGAAAATTTACTTTTTTGAGTAAAACTGAGTTAGGGACTTTTTCGGAAAAATCACAGATTTGGGGAAATTTTCATAAATTTGGGGGAAATTGACTTTCGACACTCTGGCAACACTGACTCGCTCAGTCTCGTAGTATGGTTGTTGTTAATACAGTATCATAGTTAAAATTTTGATTTTGAAGGAGAAGGCTTTGAGACCTATAATACCAAGGCTGTTGTCTCGAATGATCCATATTTCTAGAGCTGTGTCAACATGAAACGTGTGTACCAAAGTGGCGCTACAAAAAGGAAAGAAAAGAAGAGAAAATCTCTAGACGCTAAAAAAAGTTCCAAAAGTTTCAGTAATTGGCTAACTAGTTCCATTTCTCAGTCGCAAAGTCAGCCTTTGAGGGGTAATGATGATACATTAAATACAGGTAAAGTATAAGTCGAATTAGTTAATTAGCTGATAAGTACCTACCAGATAGTCTCTATTTTGAGTTGCCAAGCCTGTGTTTCTGTTTCTTGATTATGTTTTGTTTTTGTCCCTAAAATCATTATAATAAAAGCCCAAAGCACGTGACTGTTATCAACGCTTCGCTTTTCATATGTCTGGTGGCCATTTTTAATCAAAATTATTCTTTCGAATAAAACTGCATAAAATTTACATTTTTAGAAAGATTGTTAAAAAGAAAATTATATTTGAAAGATGAGTTACATTCAAATATGTATATGTTTTGAGATAACTTCAGATGAGATTCGATTGACAGTCCCCATCGAACAAGGAACCTGTTCTCAAATCCATAAGAGCTACTTTCTGACACATTTCTGAATTCATTTTTGTTCGGATGTTCGGAAATTGGCAGGTGTTCTTAGTCAAACTATGAAGTCGAAAGGCGATTTTCATTTTTTGGTAAAAGTAGAAGATCTTTCAGAAAATATTGTCAAATTCGGAGTTTTGAAGCGAATTCCCGACGCTTCAGCACGAGAAAGGGAAACACTCGTCCTCACGTGACACGAATAGCTTATAACACGGTAAGTAATTTATTTATAAACAAATCGAAAACGCTATTCGATTCCGAATCACTTCAATAGTCCGACCTGCCAATTTTATGCCTTTACGTTTAAAAATGAGTCAACAAATGTGTCAGAAAGTTTCGTGTTGTTGGGCAGCGAATTTGAGAACCACCTTAAGTAACCAAAGAAAAGGATTATATTAATGCTGTTCTCAAATTCAAACTAGATAATTATTTGCACATTCCTGAATTCTTTTTTTTTTTGTAAACACATAAAAATGGCAGGTGCTCTTATTATAAAACAGTAAAATGGAATAGATTTTTTCATTTTTCAATAAAGGCAAAAGAACTTGCAGAAAAGTCAAAGTGTAATTTTTGAACCGAATTTCTGGACAAGAACAGTCATCTTGAGACAGCATTTTCTTATAACTATGTAAATATATATTTATTGAAAAATGAAAAACACTATTCGTTTTCAAACCAATAGTCTTGCTTGTCAATTGCTTTTACATGTTAAACCTTTTTTTAATGTTAAAGCTATCACGATATTTGGACAAGGTTGAAGAGTGGGGGGGGGGGGGGTCTTAAAAGTGCATAATATAACAAGACTAAAAAAATTAAAAAAACTCAAATAATTTTAAATTTAGCGTTTCAAATGACTTTCAGTTCTATATAACTACGTAAATATATAACGAATTTATCCAAAAATGAAAAACACTATTCGTTTCCAAATCACTTCATTGGTCATACTTGTCAAATGCATGCTTTTACATGTTAAACCTTTCTTTAATATGTTAACACTGTCATGGAATTTGGACACGGTTCGGGAAGAGGGCGTCTCTTTAAAAAAAAAAAAAAACTATAAATTCAGCGTTTTAAATGAAATTATAAATGAGAAACTCTTTTTATGAAGGCGTGGAAATTGGGCACATCTGAATATTAATTTTTTTCTGACTGCTAGTGCTTTTCATCTCGCCTGTTTCAAATGTTACATATTTACTAAAATTGTACTTTGATGTAAAACAAATAAATTTTTGTTTTTATGTGTAATAATTATTCAAAACTCCTTCCAAGGGGAAATCATGGCTGAGCCACTGCCAGATGAAATACATTTGTATTAATAATTGAATATTGTCCATTCTGATTTACTTTTGTTATTACAATTGAATTTCATTCACCATTTTAAATATGATTGTGACTTTAGTTAAATAATGTTGATTGAGTATTTTAAAATATTTATTAGTATTAAAAAGCTGGAATATAATAACTACAACTTATTAATTAAAAAAACGAAGCGAATTACAATCCTAAAAACTTTTATGCACAAATTAATAATTAATTTTGACTGTTGCTAAAAAGTAATGTATATTTTTATTTTTTAAGAACAAGCAATTAAAATATATATATATCTATTAAGCAATTTAGAAAAATGTAAAAATTCAGAGAGGTCCGTGTACTTTTTCTTCTTTTTTAGTTATAAGCAATTATTTGCTGATACAGTAAACTCTAATCCGGCGTGCTGGATAATCCGGCACAACTTTCGGGGAAAAAATTAGTATTCCTTGTTTAATCACTCCTGATGTTTATAATAATCTGATTGAACTTCAGAATGAGGAGTTACGTAACAACCCATTACAAACGGTTGAAATCGCGAATCTATAAATAGCTCAGTCACTGCGTCGACGAGTGGGGGGGGGGGACATTTTCTGGGGATAATTTGCGAAATTAAACTGTTGAAAGAAAAATAAATTTTTATCATCAGAATTAAATATTCATACTTTTTCCATGTCAGAAAATAACGCTCAACTTGAAACAGAAATTGATAAGAGTCATCAAATAATAAATAATGAATGTAGATTATTAGATTCAAATGTTTGTTTTATTTCTGTGAAATATAAACAAAATAAGTTAGATGAGTTTTCGAAGTACATAAAAATTTATACACATTTTCATTTTGCAGTCATGTACATATGTTGTACTTTACATTATTGAGTATTTTTTTATTCTATTCAACCTGTTTAAAGAATCAAAACATGCTTTACTGTCTTTTTTTATTTAACTCTAACTTCTACACGTTTTTCCCGACATTCATCCTGTAATCCGGAAAATTTCGTAATCCGGCATGCTTCAAGTCCCGAACGTCGGATTAAAATATGTTTACAGTATTAGGAAAAAATTCTTGAATATTTTTTTTAGTAATGGCAATTTGTAAATGTATTTTTGATCAGTAACTGAGCTATAAAGCTAAAATATTTAATTTAATATGCAACTTGAACGAAAAATTAAATGTTTAAGCAAGTTACAAAAATATAAAACTATCGTTGGAATTAAAATAAAATGCATCACTTTAACAGAATAATATAGATTGGTTAAATTAAATAACTATTATTAAGAATTCTTCAACACATTAATATTAGTTTTTAAAATTTAATTCTCAGTATCAAACGGAATATAATTTTAAAAACGCTTAAAATGAGTTGTTAGAAAACATTAAAATATTTTATTCCTTCTACAATCTGCTAACAGGGTAAGTAAACTGAGCTATCTATGAACGACTCAAAGAGTACTAATTCTTACGTCATCACAAAAAAAAAAAAAAAAAAAAAAATCAAGCTAGAAAAAAAAAAAAGCCAAACAGCGATAATTATGCCAGGCTATCCCGTCTTAACCCTTTCAGGGGCAAGCACTTGTGCTCCTGTAACGTTGAATTCCCACCGGCATTTAGGAAAGAATTTAGTTCAAAATAAGAATAAGCAATACTTGAACTTATTCTCGTCAAAGTTAAAAAAGTAAAATTTAATTAAAAGTTTCTGGTTTGAATCGGATTAAAATTAGGTGGTATATAATATATACCACCGCCCCTCAAAGGGTTAAGGTAATCGAAGTAGTCTAAAATGGTGCCAACGACTAGGTAAAAGGCAGCTGGTGCTAAAGGATAGGGGTTTTCCTTCTAACAGTATCTTTATTCCATGACAGTCCCTTAGTCTTTTATATTAGGAGTGGATCAATCAAGACAGCTGATTTAGAGCTTCCATACATCGATTATGCTTCGTTTCTAAATACTAGCTGACCCGCCCGGCGTTGCCCGGGCAGACTGTCATTGGAAGATACACGGTAGAGTGGACGTCATTTAAAAAAAAAAAAAAAAAAAAAAAAAAAAAACTGAATAATATTTATTTATACTAAAAACTTGTAAAAAAAAATAAAGAGCTAAAATTTCAAAAGTGAAAAGTTACGTTTAAAAAATGAAACGGTCAGGCAAAATTATTACACTTACTTTTAAAGAATGAAAAGGTCAGGGAAATTCTTACGGTTGAACCTAAATGGCATATAGGTGTAAGATCGAGTCCCACAGTTATGCTCCGGAACTTTAAAATCAGTAATTTGGATTTCAGAAGCAACGCGTTCGTGCATGCGACTGTTGTTAAGCCTATTTTAGCGATCGCTTATGCTCTGTGTTTAACGGTGTTCTCGATCCAATCTATTTCGATGTTCATTTCTTAATTCGGTTTCTTCTTCCAGATCTTTTACGGGCATTTCTAATGATATTTTGAAGCTCCATAATTGCAGCGAAAGATCGAAACGTTAATAAATCCGATTTACCTCGGCCTAAATCCTGTCAAAGGACTTTTACACAATAACAAATGAGATGCGTTGCCATTAAACAATTAACAAATAATCGCGATTTCTGTGATTACGTACAATAGCGTAATATATATATATATATATATATAGAGAGAGAGAGATTATTTTGGCACCATCCATCGATAATTAATGTAAACGAAGAAGTTTTCTTTTGAAATTGTACTTTGTTATGCATGTTATGCATTCTGAAGCCATTGCAAATAAAATGAAGAATATAAGGACTGTATAATGCCGTGTACAAGATATATAAATTATATCAACTTCAAATATTTTTTCTTTATTTTAACATACCAGAAACTTTGTAGTGAAAAGAAATTTGTAATTTAATAAGAGAATTTGAAAAAAAAAAAAAAAGTTAATGCAATTAATAGTTGCAATTTACTTATGCGACTGGTGATTGGTGAGGTTGGCGAGTAATGACCTTGGCATATGCTTCTACCCCGCCCCCTCCATCGCTCTCTCTCCACCGTCCTTATCGCCAAAAACCCCAGCCCCTAACAGCTGACTGCAATTGATTAAACCAAAACTATAGCTATTGAAGGAAGCACTACCAATTACAACTACTTTAGTGTTGCAATTTTTTTTTTAATTGAACGTGTAAGGCTACTTTAACTAACATTTTAATATGTCGTATTTTTATTGCCTATAAATGAATAAACGGTTGTTAAAATGCCATTCTGTTGGAGCTGCTAATTTGGATTGATTTTTTTTTCCGTTTGCCTGTTGTTTATTTATGTAGGCTATTTATGATTTTTTTCAACGTTTTGCAATTTTTTTAGTATTACGCAATTTTTGTTACATAGTAAAGGAAGAAAATTAAAAATAAATAAAATGTCATGTAGCTTCCGAGAGCCAAATTGGTCAATAACTGAGATTGTAAACCTCAATTAAAATTTGAATAGCATACATGCATTTTACTGTATTAATTTTAAAAATTTGTTACAACATATCGTGCAATCGCAGCTAGAGTTATTACATTCATTTTCAGAAACTCAAGATCGAATTTCACCTGTTGCAATTGAGTCTACACCTGGTACTTCGTCTTGTGGATATGAGAAGGAAGAAACTATGCCTGCTTGTAATCAGCCACTTTTAGATTGTCCAGCAGTAACGTCGGCTTCTCTCAGCAGTGATTCATCAAGAACAAATACTAGCTCTGACACAGAAAATGATGATGAAGAAAACCACCAGGAGACGCCTGATGCTGGCCAGAATGCTGTTTTGCAAGAACTTGGATGTTTCATCTGTCCCAACGAAAACGACCCAATTGGAATTAAAAAAGCTTTTATGGCGAAGCACCCTATTCAAGTTAGTGAAGGAAAAGGAGCTAAATTGCCATTTGACTCTTCAAAACTTTATTACCGACATTTGCCGAATGGTGATAAAATTCACAGAAAATGGTTATCATATTCGATTAGGCTCAACAGAGTATACTGCTCCATCTGTATGGCTTTTGGGAGTAAAGATCATAGAGATTCTACATTTATTACCGGACATGACTGTTCTCCTAAGCATATTTATAAATCGGTTGAGATTCATGAAGACTCTCGTTATCATCAACTCGCAGCAAAGGCAGCCTTTCAAAGCCAAAAAGGTTATGATATTTCAACTCTTCTCACTAGTAGCCAAACCAAAAAGCGAGAAAGGGAAGTTCACACCAGAAGATTGGTTGTTCAACGTTTAATTGATATAGTTTTGTTTATTGGAAAACAAGGCATTGCGTACAGAGGGGATAAAGCAGAAGGGGCTTATACGCTTGACTCTACAGATAATCATGGTAATTTTCTCGAATTGGTAATGTTGGTTGCAAATTATGATGTGATTTTACAAAATCATGTCAGACAGTGTATTGAAGACAGCAGAAAGCATCGACTGAATATAACGAACAAAAGAAAAGTCACGGGGAAGTTAACTAAAAGACCGCATGGACGAGGCTCTTTGTTGACATTTTTGTCAAAAACCTTTATCAACAAGCTACTTAAAGTGATTGGTTCGATGGGCCGTAATATTATTTTGAAAGACCTTCATGATAGCATAATATTCAGCGTAATGGTAGATAGTACTCAAGATGTAGCTGTTATGGACCAGTTGGCAATTTGCGTCCGCTATGTCGTTCAAGGAAAGATTTATGAAAGACTTTTAGAAATAACAGTAGTCGATGATTCATCTGGATTGGCTTTGCACGAACTTATAAAATCGGAATTAGCCAAGTATGGCATTGCAACATCAAATATTATTGCCTGTTCATTTGACGGAGCTAACAATATGAAAGGCTGTTATAGCGGTTTGCAAGCTCAGTTTAAAAAAGAAAACGAAGATCTTATTTACACTCACTGCATGGGACACGTACTGAACTTGGTTGTAGCTGATTCAACAGTAACATTGCTCCAAGCTGAAAACTTATTTGGATTGGTAGAAGAATCTGCTGTTTTTCTAAGCTCGTCTTACAAAAGAATGGCCATATGGGAAAGGGAAACAAAAAAAAAACATATTGCACATGAAAAGCTGTACAGGTTGCAAAAAATAGGAGCCACAAGGTGGTGGAGCAAACATAAAGCTCTTTCTTCGATTATCGATGAGGGATTTTTAAGAAATGAGGAAAGTGAAAACACAGAGAAACTATTTAATTTTATTACCGTTTTAAAAGAAATAACAAATGGAAGTTTTGACTGCAAATCTAAATTCATGGCAAGAAATTTGATCCGTCAATGGTCCAAATTTGAAAACCTATTTATGTCTATTGTTGTACTAGATTTATTTCTTGTTACATCTCCTGTTTCAAAATATTTACAAAATAAAACCATTGACTATTCTACAGCCTGGAACTTGATAGAAAAGCTGTTGCAACAAGTAAGGGATAAAAGGAGTGATAAACACTTTCAGACTTTGTATTCAAAAACAAAATGTTATGCAAGTACAATTAATAGCAAATTAGAAGATAACGGTATTGATGTAGAAGTAGAATTGGATTTCAAGGAAAAAAGAATTTCAAAGAAAAAGGTTATGCCGGGTGAAAAATCAATAGACGAAGCTCCTGAAATCTCAACTGCTCAAAACTATAAATTGGTCTTTTTCAGTGTATTAGATTGTGCCAGGACAAGTATCGAAGAAAGATTTAGTCCAAGCAAAGAAATTTTAGAAGATTGTTCCTGGTTAGACCCAAAGAAATTTGATGAAATCGCATTGCTTGATAGTTTTCCTACAGAAGTCCTTTGTTGCATTTCTAAACTTTGTAAAGTTGAAAGAAGCCAGTTATTGATAGAGCTGAAACAGTTCGCAGATCAGTATGAAAGTTTTACAATGGCTCAAAAAACTAACATTGAAAGAAAACGAGACAATCTGAATGAAGCTGAAAAAATCTGTGAATTTGACAATGTAGAATCTGATTTCGAAGAAGACGAAAATCTTTATGGTTACTGCTCCGACAAGAAACAATGTTTTCGATGTTTAGCATGCGCTTTTTCTGTTGTTTATGAACTCTCACAATCTGGAATGTTTACCAACCTATATGTAGCTTACAAGTTTGTACTAACCATACCTTGTACGCAAGTCACATGTGAAAGGGTGTTTTCTAAACTTAAAATAGTTAAGAATCGACTTAGATCTACTTTAAGCCAAGAACTTATGTCTAATCTTCTTTTCATGAATGTAGAAAGAGACTTATTTTATAACTTGGATAAAGATGTTATTATAGATGAGGTAGCCAGGACCAGTGAAGAACTGGCCAGAAAGCTGTTAGGTTAGTAAACAGCCGTTCACAATCACATAACTTTTCTTAGTTGTTATATTCTCAACGCTCTTGATTATTATTATCATTATTGTCTATTTAAACTGTTCTTTTCAGAACAACACAAAATGTCTCGTAAAGGGAAAACTTTGCGTTCTGATGAACGTAACATTGTTAATAATGTACTTAATTGTTTTGAAAATGAAGCAAAATCTTCGTCTCTTTCCATTCCGATTCAGAAAGCACAGGAGCGTACGTATGCTGCTACTGGCATTCCTCTTCGAACTATCCAAAGAATTAAACGTGAGTCGAAATCTGCTCCTGATGGAAGGTTTTCATCTCTATGAAAAAATCGCAGTCGCCCTGCAAAACGGAATGCAGTTTTGGATACTTTTGATTTATGCGTCGTTCGGAATACAGTAAATGAATTTTACGCAAATAAAAAAGTTCCAAGTATTTCATTATTGTTGCCAGTTTTGCAAAGTAAGATCAATTTTTCCTGGACAAGAGAAACTCTAAGAAAAATCTTGCATCAAATTGGATTTCGTTGGAAACGATACCAAAATAAAAGGAAATTGCTGATCGAACGACCGGACATAATTTCTTGGAGATGCCAGTACTTGAGAGACATAAAAAAATATCGCGAAAGTCAAAGAAACATCATTTATGTAGACGAAACTTGGATAGATAATAATCTTTGTTTCTCCAAGTGCTGGCAAGATGAAAAAGTTGGTGTTTTTGTAAAAGACAGTGCTAGAAATCGATTGATCGTTGTGCATGCTGGATCTAAGAATGAATTTGTGCTAAATGCAGATTTGGCATTTAAAGCAGGCTGTGCAACAGGCGATTACCACGGCCAGATGAATTATGGAAATTTCGACAAGTGGGTTCGAGAAAAATTGCTACCTAACATCCCTTGTAATTCTGTCGTGGTAATACATATTGCGTCATACCATACAAAGATTTTAGATCCAGTACCTACAAAATATTCCACAAAAACTAAAATGAGTGAATATTTGGCTGCACAAAATATATCTTATGATAGCACCATGAGAAAACCTGAACTTTTTGAGTTAATAAAAAGGAATTCGCAACCAACAAAAAAATATATTGATGAACTTCTAAAAGCACATGGCCATTCTGTTCTCAGATTACCACCTTATCATTGCGATTTAAATCAGATTGAATTAGCTTGGGCAGCTGTAAAGCGCTACGTTCGGGAAAGAAATGTTGAGGCTGATCTGAGTTTAAAAACACTGAAGGAACTAACTTCAGATGCAATTAAAAGTGTCTCTGGAGAAAATATTGTAGCTACGTAGAAAAGATTGAAACAGAATACTGGGAAACTGATGGACTTATGGCGACTACAGTCGAAACAATGAACTTTGATGCTGGATCCGAATCAAAAACTGATACTGCTTCTGAAAGCGGTTCAATTGCCTCGGATTCGGACATGTCAGACGAATAAATTAATTAATATAATAAATAAAATTTTAAAATTCAGATCACTTTCCCTTAGAAAGACGTCCCTGAAGGATGATAAAATAACCATACCAGTCATTAAAAAATAGCAAAATTGTGGCGTTATGAATTGTTTTCATAGCGGGTTGGTCATGGTGGGTCCACAATTAACAACAAAAAAAAATTTTCTCTAAAAAATAATTTAAATAATTTTACTTAAGTTCAGTCAAATTCTTTTTTATGCAAAATCCGTTTAATCTTTTAAAAAAAACTCTAAAATACCTTAAAAAAATAAATAAACCCTTCTCTACCATAACTGAAAAACATCCCTTCTCTAACATAACTGAAAAATACATTTTAAAAAATTCCACCTCCTACTCCAATTCGCTGAAAAGAAAAATCTCGTAAAATTTCAAACACCCTTCACTAATATTTTTAATTAATAGTTTTGATTAACATTCTACAACATTTAATTAACAAAATTCTATTTAATAAAACAAGTCCCTTCACAAAATTCCTCTTGATAAAATAGGTCCTTTCACAAAATTCCATTTCCTAAAAACATACTCTTCATTAATTATTTTAATATTGTTAGGTTTTAAAATGTGAAATTTGCAAAGAAAACAAATTCACCAGAAAGGAAAACTTTAGCAGAAGGCAGTGTTGAATTCAGGGGGTGGCCCGGGAGAGCATTCTCCCTTGGAACATTGAAACATGCCCTCCCCCCTCCCGGAGTCACAGAAATCCCTCCCGGAAAAAAGTGTCTGAATTCAACATTGGCAGAAGGACTTAAAGAAGTTATTATTAAATGCTTGGTTTGAATTTGAGTAGCTGGATTGCATCTTTCGTAACAAAATGTTATTTGTCGCAAAAATATAACAAATTTCACAAAATATATCACAAAAATTCTTTTACTTGTCACAAAATAACCCCCCCCCCCCCACCCCTACAAAAAAAAAAAAACTGCATCGATCCCTGAATCTGTATGGTTTATGTAAAATGAATTTAAATTATCTTGAAATACTCGTTTTGAGAATGTTTCTAAATTGATTGGTTGATTATTTGTTACGGCCAATTATCTGCGCTAGGGATGTAGATGTAGGCCGGTAAGGGGAATGCCCTCCGTGGAGGTCATTTCTAAGGGATCCTAACCCGTATTTACACAAGGTTAGAAGAAAACCCTAAACAGTTAGGCCGACGAGCGTGACAGGGGTTTGAACGCAGCACCTCCTGTCTACCAGCTTTGAGAGCAGAACCTCTCAGCCAGTGGTGGGGCAATGTTTCCAGGTATCACATCTTTGTATTTTAATATAAGTGTATATAAAATCTAGTTAAAATATTCTGAGAAAATAATTAATAAAAACAATTTTTTTTAGAATATGATTTAGCCAAGAGATCTTACTGATCATGAATATTTCATATAACACCGAAACATTATACAAATATCTCTATCGCTACTTAATATTTAATATATATATATATATATATATTATTTATTGCCTATGGTGAAAGCTTGTATATTTAATTCACAAGGTCACTCTGTACAAACTGTCCTTACCTAAAATACCCTAACAAAAATTTTTCTCAACAATGAATTCACCCAATAAAAATTCACTACTTCCTATTTTCCAAACATTTTTTAGCATATCACGATGGTAAAGAATTTTGAATTTGTATTCTTGTATTCTTTGTACCTAAATTATAGTTTAGGTACGGTATATAAAAATAATATAAATATTTATTGTGAAAGTAAGTAAATTACATTAGAAAAGCTTACTTTTTTTACTCAAATATTTTCCAAGTGACAAAATAGCTAAATGCTGTTTTAGGCATGTAAGTCTAATTTTGTCTAATTCCCTCTAAATTCCTCGGTAAGGGGCCCCTTTTCAGTTTCTAGCCGAGGGCCCCCAAAGGAGCCAGTCCGGGCCTGTTTAAGAGTAAAAAATAAGTACATTCTAGCTGTAAAAAAAGGTTAAAAAGTGTAAATTTTACACTTAAAGTGCAAAGGTTGGAAAGCTTTGTAAAGAGCTTTAACGTTTACCAACTGTATGCAGCTAAAATACAAGAGTACACTTCTATTTTATGAATGTGTGAAATTAAATTTACTAATGTAAATTGATCAATACAGACAAAATTTGGAGCCTATTTAGGGGACCATCCCAAAATTCTTCCTAGTAAAGCAGGGCCCTTCACAATATACCTTTTAATAAACAGGATCTCTTCCCATTTTTTTTTTAAATAACACAGGCACCTTAAAAAAAAATTGAGTTTTAAAAAGGAAGAAATCTTTAAAGACAAATTTGTTTTTGCATGTGGGGTAGCAATACTTTTAAAATCTGGAATTTTCTGAATTGCCTATTTTATAAACAATCCATAAAAACATACTCTTCATTGTTAATTTTTATTTTGTTATGTTTCAAAATGTGTAATTTGCAAACAAATTGAAAGGAAAACTTTAACAGAAGGACTTAAAGAAGTTATCAATAAACGTTTGTTTCAAATTTGAGTAACTAAATTTCATATTCATTACAAAATGTTATCTTTCACAAAAAAAAAAAAAAAAAAAAAAAAAAAAAATTCACACAAATAACTTTTACTTTTTTCAAAATGGTCCCTAAGATAAAAGCCCTGCGTTACAAACTGAGTAAATTGACAACTTACCTTTGCTTGAATGCCAAACGAGTTTATGTTGCACAGACATCTTTTCTACACCATCTATCTCTGCTGCCATCTCTGAACTGCGCCACCACAGTCTCCTGAAAAATATGAAAATAAATTGTAATAGGTTGCAATATTAAGCATTTATCATATTCAACTAGAAAATTAAAAAGAAAAAGTACAACTGATTAATGTATATAACTGATGTCAGTGAATCATTTTCTTCTTCTTTTAAATCAAAACTTATTTCAACATGCAGACACACATAATTTGCATTAAATAAAATGGCATCTTATCTAAATATTGCTATGGGGAGGAAAAGAAAAAAAAAATTACTGAATCAGCCACACCAGCAGAAGTGCTGTGCACTTAGACTGTTTTAAATTTTTACACGCATATGCACTATAGCGCTTTTTACTGAAATTATGGTACTGAAAAAGAAAAACATTGCAGAACATAATATAAAAGATGGAGATAAATTATAGTTCCAGGAAAGTAATTAAGGAAGATAATTGATACAATGTTTGGTACTTTTCGGTTAGCTGGACACCAGTAATATATATACATGTATGTACTTGTACACATCATTGGCACCTGGCTAACCGAAAAGTACCCAATGTTTTATTTAACATAAAATTAAAAGTGTAATATCAGACAGGCTCTCTCCTCTTAATATTTTGGATGGGTGTAAAAAAAAAAAAAAAATGTAACAGTATAGTATAACAGTGTGCAACTATTTTAGATTCCAAGAAAGAAATTGCATGCTTTGAGAGTATGTTGTCACAAACACAGAAAGAAAATTTCAGACTCGGGGGAGATGAGGTTAAAAAAAAAAAAAATACTTACAAAGGCTTAAAACAAGTTTTAAAAAGGAAGACTCCTTAAAGACAAATTTGTTTTTGCATGAGGGGTAAGGGACGATGCAATACTTTGAAACAAAGAAAGGTACATTTCGGTTAGCCGGGCGCCAGTGATATATATCAACATATATAAATACATAATGTATATACCTATATATGTATATACATACATATATGTATATAAATATATGTATGTATATATATGTATATGCAGACATATGTGTATATATACAATACATGTATATATATCACTGGCGCCCGGCTAACCGAAATGTACCTAAACAAATTATGTGCTCTCATTAGGAAAAATAAACCCATTAAAAATTAATCTGGTTTGTTATTAAAAAAATATTTACAACAGGAAAATATATTAAAAGCAACTGTTTATAAAAAGTTTGGGTCCTTTTCTGTTATACCAACACCATTGTCGCTAAGCGTAATAATCGGCACAAAAGGAAATTCACATGAAACGAATCATTTGAAAACAAAAATAACATTGTTGGCACGAATTAAAGCACTTAAAAATAAAACGTTTGAAAATTGCAATACAAAATATGCACTTAAAATAAAAGAACAAATAAATATTACATAAGGTAATAAAATAAAACTCTATTTAAACTACAGGCTTGAAATTGTAAATGTCTCTTAGGATTGCTGTAAACATTTCATTTTTTGAATGAAGATGTTTATGAGTTTTTTTGATAAAAACTTTTTTTTTTATGTATCTAAAGTCCTAAAACAATTTTATTGCCGCTTCTACATCATCAAGTAACAGCTTAATGGTAAAATTCATTTCAGTGTCAATAATAAATGCAAGTTATAATTTAATAAATATTTTCTATTTGAAAAGTAGCAAGTTAAGATGTTTTATGAGGTTACGATTAAATAATAATAATAATAATAATAAAAGATTCACGTTCAATAAATAGTCCAATCAGAATGTTTGGTACAGTTTGCAATAAAAAATTCTTTACACGGTTAGGGTAGAAATAAAAGGCAGATTAGCGTATATTTTGGCATGTGTTGGTATAACAGAAAAGTACCAAGTTGTGTTCCTATTACACTCTGATAAGTGGAATTTAAAAATTAAATCAGATTACTTAGCTTCTCGGCTAAACCAAAACATTTTGGGCACTATTGCCATGACTAATTAAAAATCACATTAATGAATTAAAAAGAAATTACCTACTTTATTAAAATCTTAAAAATAAAGTGAAATTTTGCAAATGGTCATTAATTAGTACATAAAATTCGAAGTTTTCTATTACTATCAAAACAAAAATATGCCAGTATCATCAGAAAATACAGAATATATATATATTAGTTAATTAAAACCAGATCTTAACATATGAAGTATAATTTCACTGAAAGACACTGGAGCTGTAAAATATTACTTTCCGCTTCCTGACTGGTTTAAGATTGTCAGCAATAAAGCAAATTATAAAACAGGCAACGGAGAATTATGAAAAAAATAAAAGCTGAATTTTTATTGGTTAATTTTTTTATAAACCAAAAACTTCCGAGATTGTTCATTACGGACACATTTTACTCTGATATATATATATAATTAGAATCAACTTATTAATAGCATATTCAGGGCAGATGTAAGATCAGTAAAGAACTTTTTTTTTTATTCACTTCTGTAGAATTAAGTCGCATAATAAGCAAAGCAATGCAGTTAATTTTACACAATTGCTGATGCTTTTTCTCAGCTTTCTTTATCTTGAACTTAAATCTGTCCCTGAGAATGATGAAAACTAATTTTTAACTAACTCTTGGAATAATATGGAAAAATAATCTTACCTAATTTGTAAATCTAAATATCCAAAAACCAGTGAATGACGAGACTTAGACATAGACGACGCCACGATGCAGGCAAGGGAAATGTAAACAATGCTGCGATGACGCTGCCAAAAAGACATAAAAATCCCTACGAGACCGCAGAAAAAAAGCTATATTTCAATAGATTTATTTTTTCAAGGTTTTTTTTTATCTTCAAAATTTCTCATACAATATTAAATAATTTTAAAAGTGGAAATTTTTCAATGCTGATTATTACAAAGCGGAAAACATTTAAAAATATATTTACAAAAATCCCCACTGGGAAAAAAAATGTGTCGGAAAAGGGAAATCTTGTTTCATCTTTCCAGGAATTTCTCCCGGCTTGCCGTGTGAAAGGAGTGGGAGGGGGGGGATCGGTATTTGCTATTATTGCTTATTTAAGATAGTTAAGATTTTTTTTTTCTTTTAAATCTAAATTTTGAGTGTTTCAAAAAATGAAAATAACTTATTTTTTGGAACTGATTTATAGATAATATCAAATCACCGCCCCCCCCCCCCTCCAAGAAAAAAAAGATTTTTTTTTTTTTTTTTTTTTTCGTTTAACAGTAACTGCTTTTTGGTAAAGTAGCATTTATTTCTTTTGACAAATATTTTTTCATTGAAATTGAAATAAATTCCCATTTATCATTAATTTTTTTAATATGTTTATATAATATGTATGTCTAAAGATTGCAATATTCATTTTCATTCTAGGTGCTCACAAAAAATATTCATTTAAAGATATTAATGCATACTTTAAAAGCAAAAACATTAACAGTTTTTATGATTTTTTTTTCCATAAAAACTCTTTAAATTAAAGAAGGGTACTTTTTGTGTATTTTTTATTGCATAAAATATTTAAATGCAGCATATTTTATAGTTTCACATAAATCCAGGTTTAAAATAACGAAAATCATCTTATAAAATGTGAAGTAAAGATACTTTTTATTTCTTATAATAAAAATGTCGAGAAGATTATACTGGGCCACTGACTTTTAAGCAATGATAGATTTGTATATCTTGGCCGCAAACGTACTTTCATTCGCTATTGGGCACTGAAATTGCATTAAGTTTCCCCGCCATTTGCCCGTTAACGATTTGGCGATAGACATCCGGTGTGCGGGCGCTTCAGTTAAAATACATTAATGGCTGGATACAAATTGCCGCAAACTTTTTTGGCCACAACGTTTACAACAGGTGGCCAAAAATCTCGTGTTTGTTGGGTATCTATAAATATAAATGCATATTTGTACATGATTCATGAAGGGAAAGAATTTTTTTTTTAAGTAGACAATTATCGGTTCATAAGACAATCTATCCCCGGTGAAAGTGTCACCACATTTTAAATCATGTGCCGGTTTTCATTCATAAAATAGTATTTTATAGCAATTACAGAAAGTAGCGTAATTTCCACAGAAAGCATTGTTCGCCAAAGCATAAGTTTAACATCCTTTTACCGTACAATCTTCCAGAATATTAAATTTCGATAAAATTTAATAAATATATTAAAGTCGACGTAAAAGTTGTTAGTATATGCAGTTTCCATTGGAGAATGGAATTTGCATTTGACAATCGTTCACGTGAAATATGAAGAAGAGTCAACGTAACTAATTAAACAAGAAAACCCCTCCTCCTATTTTTAAAGGTACCAAGATTACGGAAAAGTGCAAGAGAAAAGCCAATTAAAAATCCACGTATTATTAGTCATCTTTCTCTGATACTTATATAATTCCTTATAATTATAAAATATCTAAATCTATAGTTTAAAATATCGCTGCAGGGTAATTTTTTCCCCTCATTGGAACACTTTCCTGTCAACTTTCGATACTCCCATAGTCATAAACTACAACACAACAATCCATATGAGAATGCTCCATAATTGGGGTGCTTTTTTCAGATTTCTTTCGCTTTCAAATAAATAAGCAACTCTATTGCTTAACAAATAAGCATTTAGGCTTTGAAAGTTTTTGGTGCGTGAAAAACATTTTGATAATTTTACAGCTGTTAAAAGTGTGGCACTGTGAAATAAAAATATCATAAATATATGAGGATAAAAGGTATTTTTCTACTCATTTTATTTATTTTTAAACTTTTATGCTCCACCACGTTTTAATTTATTTTTGAAATATCATATAGCAATATCAATCATAAACTGTTTTGGAAAATAAACATAATTTGTGTAGATTTTTAGATTATTCTAATCAAATAAAAATCATATCTAAAGTGTCATGTTAATTAACAAATTTTCTCAAAAATATTTACTAATGTAATTACTTTAAAAATTATTCATTGACACGAAAACTTAAATTAAATCCATTTCTATGAACGGAATAAATGTAAAATAGAATAAATAGAAATGCTAAATTAAAATAACAAAGATAAAAATTTTGAATATTTTTATCCTTTAATGGGTGGATTTTTAAGGTTTTAATTAATATCTTGCGTTAATGAAGACATTTTCAAAATTTTATTATTTTCAGCGTGACAGTGGGTATTCAGCTGTAAGTACACAAAATTTCATGTTTGTAACTTATACAGTTTCTGAGAACCGGCTTTGTGACAGACAGAGAAGCGATACGAATAGGGTTTCGTGAGATGAACGACACCCTAAAAATGTGTTACACACTTAAGCTTAGTGAAAGTGTATGAAATTCCAAGCTCATCAAAAAAAAATTAAATGATCATATATATATAAACAAAATAGGCAAATTTTGATTATCAGAAGTATTATCTACTACTAAATATGATAAAGAGTTTGTTAATTGTATATATTGCTTAATTAATGCATTAATTTAACAGCTAGTTTTTAATATATGCCTTCTCAAAAAAATAACATTTAAAACAGTTGAAATGTAGGGAAAATTGCACGATTCTTATTGCATTATATATATACAGTAGAACCTCCATAAGTTGAAAACCCAAGGGACCAAAAATCACCGGCACTTTCGATTTTAGACGTGATGTCGAATATCGAGAGAAATTCTAGACGCAGTCTTTTGGGACTGCAGGAATATAAAGAACATGTTTGACTTCATATTTTTCAGCAAGAGTTTTAACACAAGAGCAATTATCGGACCATAAACAAATTGAAGAAAAAAAAAACATTTTCCATTACCCTGTAAAATTAAATACTCGATGTGATCTGTAGCTCCAGCACATGGCTATGTGGATAGGGTACAACATTTATATTTATTTGTGTAAGAATAGCACGTATATCCATCATATAGGGCGTTTTCTTTAAACAATTCAAGAAGTGTTCGCATGTATTTTGTTTATAGAATGCAGAGTTTTCAAGCAAATTTAATGTTACTTTCAGAAAACCCGAAGAACATAGTGAAAGTTGAATATTAAATACTTAATTAATTATCAGCATTTTGTATGAAACAAATCTTAGCTGTGCATGCGCAACAGATACCAAAGATTTTTTTTTTATGATTTGGTAGTCAACTCTTTAAATAGCCAGTGGAATATCCTGAAAATTCATAAAAATATCGGCGATAGAATAAGCTGAATTTCAGTTGCTTTCTAAAAATAGTTAGATGATAAGGAATTTTCCTCAAATATGTTTATATTATGTATAATAAATATGTATCCAAATATGTATATTTTTTGTTAATTTTCCTTTTTTATTGATGCTTTGCTTCTACTTGGTAAACCACTAGAACGAGCCTATTCCAACAACAACAACAACAATAACAAAAGAAGGGGAAAAAAAGAGAGAGAGAGAATTCTGAAAATAGAAGCATTGTTTTAACGCTACTCGTTGACATTCAGTAAATGCTAATATTTTGTGGGAAGTCAATAAAAATTGATAATTAGTGGAAAATTCCTTATTATCTGACTACTTTCGAAATCCAGTTCACACTATACTATTGCCGATTACTTTATGAATTTTCAAGATATTCGACAGTTTTTCTTTTTTATATTTGTTGCTCTTTTGCTCTGTTGATCCTTCCAAATCATGAAGAAAAACCTTGGTATCGTTCGCGCATGCACAGTTAAAAAATATTTCATACAACTGCTCATATTTCATTAAATATTTAATATATTTATATATTCTAAAAGTACTATATGCTCTTTCTACTGCATTTTGCATACTTTTCTGAAACTGGAAAACATCAACACAATAAACAAAAATCATACAAAAATTTCTTGAATTTCTAAAAGAAACCGTAATATTTCTGTTAATAGACTTCCTATTTTTACGCAAATTAACACAAATGATACACTATATACATATAATCAAGTGATGAAACGAGAAATCATTTCATGCATTTTATTTTACCATGGTGATCCCAAACATTATTTTTTTCTTCAATTTCTTATTGGTTCCCTATACATGGCCTTGTGATCCAATCTTCGCCGAGAAATATGTGGTCAAACATGTTCTTTACATTACTGAAATTTCAGAAGAATCCGACAAGTACATTTTAGGTATTCTACAGAACGTGTAAAATTGAAAATGATTATTTATTTTTGGCCATATAGAGTAAATTATAGCATGTTTGTTAATGCATTATATACAGGATGGCCATAATTAAAGTGCACGTGTTTGAAGGCCACTAAAAGCTGAACTATTTGGACTATTTTTAAAATAATCGGTATTTATACTGTCTAGAGCATGCGAAAACAAGTTCCGCAATGAAAAAGAATTAATTTTTTTTTTGTCAATAGGTCACGCTGTTTATTATTAGAATAAAAAAAGGAAAAGAAAAGAAAACTAGAGAATTTCCTACGAGCTAACTTTTGAAACTTTTTTATCGCAAAATTCATATGAAAATTCATATGTTTTAACCATGGAGAACCTTATGAGCACTAAAATTTTAGCCAAGAAAGAGTCGCCCTCTGTTAATAAAGTGATTTTTTATGAAAAAGGTAGTAAATATAGCGCTGGTATAAAAGAATAGCGTCGTCTCAAATTATCTGGATTTAAAAGGAGTTACTTTTACTTTTAAATGCTAAAGGTGTAAAATTAACAACGTAATATAAATTAAAATAACTTTTATTATTTGTTTTACATGTTTCGACTCTTTCCGAGTCATTTTCAAAAACAAAATGAGAATATTGTAAAGCTGCACGTGCAGCTTTAGAATATTCTCATTTTGTTTTTGAAAATGACTCGGAAAGAGTCGAAACATGTAAAACAAATAATAAAAGTTATTTTAATTTATATTACGTTGTTAATTTTACACCTTTAGCATTTAAAAGTAATATATCATTACAAGGTGTTATAATTTATTATATTGAGTTATTTTTGTTAATATTTGATAATAAAACATCTCCAACATGAAAGCACCAACTGTTGGTAAACTTTCGAACTAATCATTTTTATTGCCTAACTCGTTTCCACGTACTCTAAATCGTATAAATACTAAATTTTTACAAATATTCGAAACTGCTTGTCTTGTCGAACCCTCCAAACACGTGCACTTTAATTATGACCACCCTGTATATACCTCATTCATCGCTGGGCGTTTTGTATGTGCATAGAAAAAGAGATCTTGACATCACATATAATGCATGACGTTACATTTTTTTTCAGCTATCATAATACTTTGTTTAGCTGCCACAATTGTATACAGGAAACATGAGCTCAGCATAAAGGTGTTACTTTATTCCCACGGCTTCACTTTCGTGAAAGAGAAGGACCTCAATTATGATAAAATGTTCGACGCCTACTTATCCTTCTGCCACCAGGATGACACATTCGTCATAGACGAAATAATTTCAGGTAAGATGCACCCTAATGTATCCTTGTGAAGAAAATAATTGAATCTGGGTGTGCTTAGATTACTGCAGAAATGTTCGAATAGCAATTAATGTTTAATCCGTGAGACTTATATACAGGGTTGCCTTCGGGGCCTCCGAGATCACGCTATGTGTTTTCTCAACCGGGCCTGCTACAAGTATTAGTGATGTCACAAGAGTGATCCAGTTCGGTCAATGCATCCCAGCAGAAAGATTCAATAAAGAGAGATGTTTTGAATTTCCTGTCTTAAAATTTGTCATTATATAAATAATAGTACTAAATTTCATAATCGTGAAATAAAAGGGAGTTAATAAACTTGTTTTATAAAAGGAAATTAAAAGTTTTAAATTTAAAAAAATGTCTAAGATGAATAGATCAGCTTGAACACATTGACTTACCTTTTCCTAAAAACATTATTTTACAATAAATATACGTACAAAAAGTATAATAAATCTGCCAAAAACTTTACAAAATCAATCCAATTCCCCGCTTTTACCACTACATACCATAATTTAACCACCAAAGCACAATAAATGTCAATTTAAATAGAAAAATCGACATTTTTTCAACTATAGAAACCTTGGCACTTTTTTTTTTGACGTTTTGGCGCAATCCTACAGAAAGTTAGATATGTTTCCAAATTTATACTCAGTTATGAAAACAAACCTAATGAACTTTTAAATTCTGTTCTGCATGTATATAAAAGAGGTAAATGGTTTCTTTATATTAAATAACTTTCATAAATATTGAAAAAACTGCTTATTTATATGAAACTACGATTATGTTGCCAGAAAATATGTTGCCAACTTTCCTTCTCTCGCCATAAGCACTTTTCGGTACTTTTCGGTTAAATACATGTACATATATAAATATATATGAATATACATACATATATATATATATATATATATATATATATATATATATATATATATATATATATATATATTCATACATATATGTGTATATATGAAAGGATAAAAGCTAAGCCCCTTTTAAAAATGTAAAATCCCTTTTTGCCCCTTTTAAAATTTGAAATCACCGTTTTAAAAAATAGAAATCTATATATTTAAAACGCTAAGCTTTTTTTTCGACAATTCGTGAGAACAAACTACTGCATCAAATTACACCATTCTTTTTTTTAATGAAAGATATTTGGACACAGATTTGTTATCGTACATTCGTTTGTTCAAAAATTTAATTAATTAGCCGTAATCTTTATAATTAAAACGCTAAGCCTTTTCTTTCGACAATTCGTGAGAACAAACTACTGCATCAAATTACACTATTCTTTTTTTTTAATGTAAGATATTTGGACACAGATTTGTTATCGTACATTCGTTTGTTCGAAAATTTAATTAATTAGCCGTAATTTTCAATTAAACTTTTACTTCTGCTTATGACGTCATAAAGTCGGCAACTCCCACTGTTGCGAGGCATAGAGTTTATTCTCTAAACTCTGTGGTTCACCAATCTTTTGACATTAGCTAATATCAACTAGATAATATTTTAACATTGTAATATAAGATCTTAAAAAAACTTACTTAAAATTAGCTAAAATATAATCTTAATAAAATATCTAAACATACATATCAATATAAATAACAAATCTCACGTAAAATGTTGCAATTTAAATGATTCCGATTGAAAAAAGATATTGAGAGTTATCCCTGACGCCCAGCTAACATAAAAGTATACCTATTTTATTTTATTTATTTACACACATATTCAATTTTATTATAAAACACCAGGTTGCCATAGAAAGCAAAAATCGTCATTTAGGCGCCAAAAATTAACCCCGGTGCGTCTGCGATATTTGTACCCATTTAATCAAAATTGTTTTGGTTGCACCGCATATTACAAAATTAATTAAATCCATGATTATTGGGCACAGATGTCATATACGCACCACATTGGCGCGATTTTTTTCACCCGCCAATTTGACGAAAACTTTGTTTTTGAATATTAGTTACAAATAGCATGCAATAATAGCACGCGATTTTTTATTTCAATATAAAAATAAAATAACGTAATAAATGAAATAACTTCTATTATTTAAAAAAAGGAAATGAAAATAAATAAATGATAGTTTGATATAAATAAATATTGATATACATAATAAAAAAAATTTATAGAATTAAAATAAACAATAAAAGTAAATAAACAACAATATAAACAAAATAACCGGGTTACCATGCGAGGCATAAAATTGCCATTTTGTTGCAATCGCGCCAATGTGGTGTGTATATGACATATGTGACAAAATTACCTGTATAGATTTGTTGAGAATTTTTGAAATTTTCGACACATTTTTTCATTAGAGGCAAAAGGTGCATGGAAATGGAGCAAAATTTATTAAAACCAAGCAAAAATATTGGGGACAGATGTGATATACGCACAACATTGGCGCGATTGCAACAAAATGGCGATTGTATGCCTCACATGGAACCCGGTTATTTTGTTTATATTGCTGTTTATTTACTTTTATTTTTTATTTTAATTCTATAAATTGTTTTTATTATGTATTTTAATATTTATTTATATCAAACTATCATTTATTTATTTTTATTTCCTTTTTTTAAATAATAGACGCTATTTCATTTATTACGTTATTTTATTTTTATATTGAAATAAAAAATCACGTTCTATTATTGCATGCTACTTGTAACTAATATTCAAAAACAAAGTTTTCGCCAAATTGGCGGAGGAAAAAATCGCGCCAATGTGGTGCGCATATGACATCTGTGCCGTAATTTTTGATGTACTGCATAATAAAAGTTCAATTTTTTTTCATAACATCGAAATGGGTACTGAAATGTCTGAATATATGTATTTTAGGTACTTTTATATTCGCCGAGTGCCAGTGGTCACCAAAATTTTTTAATCTCGCCAACTCTTTTTTTTCTCGACAATCTTTTAACATTAGCTAATATCAGCTAACCAATATTTTAACATTGCAGCATAATATCTTTAAAAACTTACTTAAAAATAGCTAAGTGATGATGGAGATCCTGAATATCAGACTCCATGTAAGATTCTAATCCGAATTCTAACTAGAGCCAAAAAGAAAAAAAAAGTAAAAGACACCAGGCTGCACAATAAGGTAAGGCCGGTATCTGGTAAAGTCTGACGACCAACCTAATGAGGATCCGAAACCTGTCAAAAAAAGAGCTGACGCAATGGGGTCGGTTTGCGTTCGGGAGGTCCACCGACTCAATGCAGAATCGTCACAAATGTCGCATTTTTCACAAATTAGTCCCACCGTGACTTCACAAAGTAGACACAGTGTGTGGTCACAGAAGTGTTTAAAAACGGCCATAGAGACCTCACATTCAAATCACTTTGAAGTCGCATCCACGTCACGTGACGTCACATTGACGGTTACAAAGTCCCAATGTGACTTCACAGTGATGTTGCCGTGACGTCACAGCGTTTTGTCCATACAACACCACACCATATACATAATCATTCAAAAGAATGCAGCCATACATAACTGAACTTACCTTAAGTCTACCCAGACAACACCACTCACAACCATAATCATCCAACTGAATGTACAATATACTTTTTCCTCCACATTTCTTCATATATTATTTCCCACTTACTTCATTTTGAGAATCACATTTTTGGATATCTTTACCAAGTCGAGAAATCACAGCCGTAAACAACTTTTCCTGGAAGTAACTCAGGGCACTTTTGACTCCTCCCCCCCCATATCTTTGCGCTGGAGTTTCCCAAAAACCTGAAACTTCGTTTATCTAGAGTACGTTACGAACGGCACCATGAAATATTTCAAACGTTGCAATACGTTGGATTTTCTCGAAATGCAAAATTTTCAAATTTCACGTTTCTATCTTTTCTAGTTCAGAAGTTATATTAACTCAAAGTTTCCATTTTTTGACACTCACTCACTCACTCACTGATCATCAAAAAGATAAGACTCATCCCGTAGACCTAGAAACTTCAAGGAATGAAGCTTCAAGGATATAAAATCATGTAACTATTTTTGCTTTTAAATTTTTCCGGTTTCAATTTTCAGATTTTTTTCCCTTTCTTCCTGGCTTCCGCAAGTGTCTCGGTATAAAAGGGACGTAGCAAAAGGCCATCACGCGCAACGCAACGCTCCGCAAATTCTGCAGCGGTATATATGTTATAAAAAAAAAATTTCGCCATTTTTCCTTAGTTAATTTATTCCAAATTCTTACAATTCTAAATTTATTCCTGTTTTATTCTAATTTACTACTCTATATTCATTAAATCCTTATTCTTAAATTAGCTCTATCGTTAACTCTGTTAAATTCCCCTTTATTTAATTCTAAATTGTCCAAATTTACTTAAATATAAAGCTTTTAGTTATTCTTAATTTCTATCATGATTCCCGATCATTTCTGGGGTTTTAGAATGTTCTTAGAGAGCCATTTTCATTTTTTATGCCGAATTTCATTTCCCGCTCTAAATACTTTTTACTACAAAATTCATCCACTACCTCTCTGTCCGAACTCTTTACTAATTATCTTTCATTGGTCGTGACGTAGCATGACGCGTCTTCTTTAATTCCTCATTGGTTCAGTACGCGTTCTACGTCATAATTTGTGTTATAGCGCTAGGTAACAAAAAGCAGCTACCTGCGGTGCTCCCGGAGAAATCAGTCGAATTTTCTCTTGTCAACAACTCCCTGGCTGCTCGTTTGACATTAAAATGTTCTTAATACTTACCCTCCCTACCTTGATGATGTAGCGATGTACGGCTATTATTGTTAGGTGGAAACTGCCCAAGAGAAATCTATACTAATATTATAAATGAGTAAATCTTGTTTGTTTGTTTGTAGGGGGTAATCTCTGGAACTACCGAACCGATTTCAAAAGTGATGGTGGCAAATTTATGGTGACAACCCCTGCTCCAACATAGGCTATATTTTATGTCGGTGCCACTAACACCAGGGGGTGCAGGAGCAAAAAACGTTCTAAAATTGCGATTTTTCAGCTATCACACTGGCTGTCAAGCCCTGAGAGCTTGGCAGCCGGTTCTGTATGTATGTATGTACGTACGTAATGCGATAACTCTTCATAGAAATATCCGTTTTCCTTCAAATTTTGTTTATAGGTTCACTGTGTTAAGGCGCTTCCCTGATTAGTTTTCGGGATTGATTGGTTAAGTATAAAAGGGGGGGAACAAGGAGCTAATTCCCCCCCCCCCCTTAATTTATATAAATGGGTTTTTCATGCAGAATTATTCCGTTTCCCTTCAAATTTTGTTTATAGGTTCACTGAGTTAAGGCGCTTCCCTGATTAGTTTACGGGTTTGATTAGTTAAGTATAAAGGGGGGGGGATCGGGGGGCTAATCCCCCCCTTAATTTATATAAATGGGTTTTTCATGCAGAATTATTCCGTTTTCCTTCAAATTTTGTTTATAGGTTCATTGGGATAAGACGCTTCCCTGATTACTTTTCGGGATTGATTGGTTAAGTATAAAGGGGGGGAACAAGGGGCTAATCCCCCCCCCTTAATTTATATAAATGGGTTTTTCATGCAGAATTATTCCGTTTTCCTTCAAATTTTGTTTATAGGTTCACTGTGTTAAGGCACTTGCATGATAATTTTCGGGATTGATTGGTTAAGTATAAAGGGGGGAACGGGGGGGGGTAATCCCCGCCTTAATTTGTATAAATGGGTTTTTCATGCAGAATTATTCTATTTGCTTCAAAATTTGTTTATAGATTCATTGGGTTAAGACGCTTCCCTGATTAGTTTTCGGGATTGATTGATTAAGTATAAAGGGGGAAACGGGTGGCTAATACCCCCCTTAATTTATGTAAATGGGTTTTTCATGCAGAATTATTCCGTTTCCCTTCAAATTTTGTTTATAGGTTCACTGAGTTAAGACGCTTCCCTGATTAGTTTACGGGTTTGATTAGTTAAGTATAAAGTGGGGGATCGGGGGGCTAATCCCCCCCTTAATTTATATAAATGGGTTTTTCATGCAGAATTATTCCGTTTTCCTTCAAATTTTGTTTATAGGTTCATTGGGTTAAGACGCTTCCCTGATTACTTTTCGGTATTGATTGGTTAAGTATAAAGGGGGGAACAAGGGGCTAATTCCCCCCCTTAATTTATATAAATGGGTTTTTCATGCAGAATTATTCCGTTTTCCTTCAAATTTTGTTTATAGGTTCACTGAGTTAAGGCGCTTCCCTGATTAGTTTACGGGTTTGATTAGTTAAGTATAAAGGGGGAGGGATCGGGGGGCTAATCCCCCCCTTAATTTATATAAATGGGTTTTTCATGCAGAATTATTCCGTTTTCCTTCAAATTTTGTTTATAGGTTCACTGAGTTAAGGCGCTTCCCTGATTAGTTTTCGGGATTGATTAGTTAAGTATAAAGGGGGGGGGATCGGGGGGCTAATCCCCGCTTAATTTATATAAATGGGTTTTTCATGCAGAATTATTCCGTTTTCCTTCAAATTTTGTTTATAGGTTCACTGTGTTTAGGCGCTTCTCTGATTAGTTTTCGGGATTGATTGGTTAAGTATAAAGGGGGGGAACGGGGGGATAATCCCCCCTTAATTTATGTAAATGGGTTTTTCATGCAGAATTATTCTATTTGCTTCAAAATTTTTTTATTGATTCATTGGGTTAAGACGCTTCACTGATTAGTTTTCAGGATTGATTGATTAACTATAAAGGGGGGGATCGGGGGGCTAATCCCCATCTTAATTTATATAAATGGGTTTTTCATGCAGAATTATTCCGTTTTCCTTCAAATTTTGTTTATAGGTTCATTGGGTTAAGACGCTTCCCTGATTACTTTTCAGGATTGATTGGTTAAGTATAAAGGGGGGGGGAACAAGGGGCTAATTCCCCCCCCCCCTTAATTTATATAAATGGGTTTTTCATGCAGAATTATTCCGTTTTCCTACAAATTTTGGTTATAGGTTCACTGTGTTAAGGCGCTTCCCTGATTAGTTTTCGGGATTGATTAGTTAAGTATAAAGGGGGGGGGATCGGGGGGATAATCCCCCCTTAATTTATGTAAATGGGTTTTTCATGCAGAATTATTCTATTTGCTTCAAAATTTTTTTATTGATTCATTGGGTTAAGACGCTTCACTGATTAGTTTTCAGGATTGATTGATTAACTATAAAGGGGGGGATCGGGGGGCTAATCCCCATCTTAATTTATATAAATGGGTTTTTCATGCAGAATTATTCCGTTTTCCTTCAAATTTTGTTTATAGGTTCATTGGGTTAAGACGCTTCCCTGATTACTTTTCAGGATTGATTGGTTAAGTATAAAGGGGGGGGGAACAAGGGGCTAATTCCCCCCCCCCCTTAATTTATATAAATGGGTTTTTCATGCAGAATTATTCCGTTTTCCTACAAATTTTGGTTATAGGTTCACTGTGTTAAGGCGCTTCCCTGATTAGTTTTCGGGATTGATTAGTTAATATAAAGGGGGGGGGATCGGGGGGCTAATTCCCCCCCTTAATTTATATAAATGGGTTTTTCATGCAGAATTATTCCGTTTTACTTCAAATTTTGTTTATAGGTTCATTGGGTTAAGACGCTTCCCTGATTACTTTTCGGCATTGATTGGTTAAGTATAAAGGGGGGGAACAAGGGACTAATTCCCCCCCTTAATTTATATAAATGGGTTTTTCATGCAGAATTATTCCGTTTTCCTTCAAATTTTGTTTATAGATTCACTGTGTTAAGGCGCTTCCCTGATTAGTTTTCGGGATTGATTAGTTAATATAAAGGGGGGGGATCGGGGTGCTAATTCCCTCCCTTAATTTATATAAATGGGTTTTTCATGCAGAATTATTCCGTTTTCCTTCAAATTTTGTTTATAGGTTCATTTGGTTAAGACGCTTCCCTGATTAGTTTTCGGGATTGATTGATTAAGTATAAAGGGGAGGAACGGGGGGCTAATACCCCCCTTAATTTATGTAAATGGGTTTTTCATGCAGAATTATTCCGTTTTCCTTCAAATTTTGTTTATAGGTTCATTGGGTTAAGACGCTTCCCTGATTACTTTTCGGGATTGATTGGTTAAGTATAAAGGGGGGGGGGACAAGGGGCTAATTCCCCCCCCTTAATTTATATAAATGGGTTTTCATGCAGAATTATTCCGTTTTCCTTCCAATTTTGTTTATATGTTCACTGTGTTAAGGCGCTTCCCTGATTAGTTTTCGGGATTGATTAGTTAATATAAAGGGGGGGATCGGGGGGCTAATTCCCCCCCTTAATTTATATAAATGGGTTTTTCATGCAGAATTATTCCGTTTTCCTTCAAATTTTGTTTATAGGTTCATTGGGTTAAGACGCTTCCCTGATTAGTTTTCGGGATTGATTGATTAAGTATAAAGGGGGGAAGGGGGGCTAATACCCCCCTTAATTTATGTAAATGGGTTTTTCATGCAGAATTATCCCATTTCCTTCAAATTTTATTTATAGGTTCACTGTGTTAAGGCGCATCTCTGATTAGTTTTCGGGATTGATTGGTTAAGTATAAAGGGGGGGAACAAGGGGCTAATTCCCCCTTATCTATACTAATATATAAAGTAGTAAATATTGTTTGTTTGTTTGTTTGTTTGTTTGTAGGGGGTAATCTCTGGAACCACTGAAGCGATTTTAAAAGTGATGGTGGCAAATTAATGGTGACAATCCCTGCTCCAACATAGGCTATATTTTATGTCGGTGCCACTACCCCGAGGGGGGTGCAGAAGCGAAAAACGTTCTAAAATTGCGATTTTTGCGATGCTGAAGGAGCTAGAAACTTCATGTTCGGCATGATTGTTATTTATAAGATCTAAATGCGCTCTAAGAACAATTTCTAAAGAAAAATGATGTAATGATTCTGCGATTTTTCAACTATTGAATTTCTAAAATTACCAAATTTCACAATAGAGTACCATAGCGAAACCTTCACGCGTAAAAAGATAATGATAAGGGCGACGTGTCCTGACGTGTATATTGGCTATAGCACGAGTCACAAATTATAGTATCCTTATTATTCTGTTAAAATATAAAAGTGAATTATGAAATGTCAATATTTTGTTTGATTAAAGGTTCGTTAAGAGAAATTGACCAGCGTAGCGGGCGTAGCTTGCTAGTACTTAATAAAGGATTGAATTTGAAGACCTTGTTCGTTTGATTCATGGAGAAACGCCTCTGGTTATTTCATTCTACTGCCGCTGCGGCCGCGTCGAGACTGCAACTGAAATATTAGGCAATTTACGGCTGCTTCTAATTCTTTACATCATCAATAACAACCACCGTTCTTATTTTCATTGTGTGACCATGTGTGCTCCTTCTTCTATATCAACTTTACTCCCAATATAACATATAACGATATATGTTCGTAATTATAATATATATTTTATACAGAATTCGCGGTGCGCGGCGTTTCACGTCATGATCCTTTGATACGTTTCTTTTATAGCGAGACACTTGCGAAGCCAGGTAGAAAGGGAAAAAAAATCTGATAATTGAAACCGGACAAATTTTAAATCGAAAATAGTTACATGATGTTAAATCATGTTTTAACATGATGTTATATGAGGAAAAATGAAGAAATTAAACACCTCGAAATGCAGGAAGGGTTGGGCCCGGGCCTCTGAAGCTATCGTTGAACCCCTGAGGCTATATATTAAATATATATAGGACATATGTTTAGGATACGAAATAACAATAAATTAAAAAGTCCAAACAACCAAAAAAATTGACTAAAAACTTCTAATTATTTACATCATCAATAACAACCACCGTTCTTATTTTCATTGTGCGACCATGTGTGCTCCTTCTGCTATATCAACTTTACTCCGAATATAACATATAACGGTATATGTTCGAAATTATAATATAAGCCGGAGAGGATATTAAGGACTTATGCCACGGCTATTCTTCCAAAGCATGTGGAAAGAATATCCGAGAATCAAGTTGCTACTTAATTTTACTGAGGAGTCGTAACAAACAAGAACGGAAGCGAGGCATCTACGAAATATGCTTATTATAAAGTCTTCAACCCACCTATCGATGTCAGCCAGAAGAAGTATTAGAACATACATCGATGTAAAACAACAAAAAAAAATGTTGTATATCTTTTTCATAACAAAACTTGATTGCGTAAGTTAAATTTTATATTAAGTAATATGTATTATTTATTGTTTGCAAAATTTTATAACAACCTTTTTTATTTTGTTAAAATATTTATTCTTATGTAACAGGAAACCAAGTGACAGAGTAATTTATCAGTCTGAGATTTTTATTTATGTTCTTGTATTATTAATTATTTTGAAAAATATTATGAAATTTATTTACTGTTTATATTATTTTTCTATTAAAATTAATATATTAAGGAAGAATTAAAATTATATTATTATGCTTTAAAGATTAAAATTAAGTTGATATTTTGGATTGGTGCAATGAGATGCACTTATGAGAATTGCTACTACAATATGAATTGAAATAATTTATGTTATCAGTTATTACTTGACACATGACTTGGAGTATGATAATGAATTTACATGATGATATTTTACAATAACTAAAAAGAAATATTAGAATGCTAGTAACCAAGTGCACCCATTAATAAATTGAATATGGCAAACCACTAAATCATACTTATTAAATGATTTATTGATCTGTGTTATTAAATGTATCTTCTTGTATTGAGAGTTTATTAAAGTAAAGAGTAAAAAAAAAAAAAAAAAAATCTTAAAGGAAGTTGCGCTGAAAACTTGCGTAACATTGGAAAGGTAAAAATTGTGTGCAGTTTATTTTTTTATTATTTCATTACTTCTATGTTACGAGAGTTCAAAGCAAGAGACAAAAAATTTGTTCTTACGAAATAATGCTACTTGTTTTAAAAAGTGTTTCATTTATTTATTTCATTCTATTTTTCTTTTGTGATATTTTTATTCATATACAGCAAATCTATTATAGAAAAATAGAGTAGCAGTTTACATTTACATTTAAGTGGAATGAATTTAATATGAATTGACATTTTTTTTCCTATTGAATATTATTTATTTTGTTATTTAAATTATTAATAGTTAGATATTTATAGTTGTTGTTAAGTTAATGAATTCTTTATACATTGTTTATATTTTTTTTTTACATGTTATTAAAGTCAGGGTTTATAAAAGTTATTACGGAAAGTAAGAGTACTCAAACAAAAATGGCTGAAAAAGAGCTTAATGTTGTTATTTTTGATCCAGAAAGTGGTTTGAATATTACGTCTTGGCTTAAGCATTTTGAAGGTGTATCCCCTCCAAATAAAAAATATTGGAAAATTAACAACATTTCCAAATATTTGAAGGGTGAAGCATTAAAGGTGTATGTTAATGAATGTCTAGAATGTAAAGAGTATGAAAAAATTGCTGAGATCTTAACTGAAAAATTTCTGAAAGTAACAATTCCCCGTTTTTCTGATTTCGCCTCGCTGAAATTGCATGATTTAAACAACTTAGAAAAATATTTTCGTCAGAAAATAGAGATAGGTCGACAACTTAAACTATGTGAAACCATTATTTTACAAGGATTGACCGACGGCTTAAAACCTGAATACCAGAACTATTTTATAGTAAATCCTCCTGAATGTTGTTGTTATATTTTCTTGATGCAAAGTATACTATACTGTTATACTTGTTATTATTGAGAAGATAAATGTATGCTAATGCTGATTATTAGCAACACATTAATTATTATTGAAAAATGTAATTATTTACAGCAGTTTCCACTTAACTGTGTTTCTTTAAATTTAATTATTTAAATTTTACTTAACAGAATTCAGAAATTTGAACATCGCGATACGGCGACCAGGTAACTGCTTTCATCGAGATGAAATAAACTGGAGAGGGCTATGGCAACCTTTTTCTGAAGCACACATAAAGTCACATGACATATGGACTTCTTTCTCCCACACGCGTTTGCCCGCGTCCTTCGTCCATTGGATTTACATGGGGTTGCTTCCGAAACAAACACACAGACAGTTTTGTTTCTTATTTTGTAAATAATAATGGTGACAAATTGCAGAGCATATTGTTGTGAGCTCGGGGTTCGAAAGGACTGATGCCAATATATAAGAACAATAAAAAGGCTTTATTCACTATAAACAATGCAATACGATCACAAATATCTTCTGAAAATTACAAGATATTCAGTAATCTTCAAATCCAATAAAAGCGCAGCAAAATTTCACACAGAAACAGTGCGTTCAATACGACGTATCAAAGACAAAATCGATCCGAGTAACACAGTTCTCAATGCAAAGCCTCTCGTATGAATTCAATCGCAGTTGACAGACAACTAACTAACTGAACTGGTGGAGGTCCTTATATAGGTTTCAGAGATCTTTCCAGATTATTCCAGAGCCTTCAGATGCTAGAAATTACCAGAAAGTGCTTTAACTTTCGATAGAGAACCCAAGCAAGAAAGGATCCCAATGTATAGGTATAAGGGGGGTGTGGTTGCACAAAAAGTCGCCAAATCCGTCGCCAACTTGGCGACATTTGGCGATATATCGCCAAATTTGGCGACAAAAATAAGTCGCCAAAACCATCGCCAACTTGGCGATAAACCCATTCCTTGGCGATTTTTCTATAGACTTCCATTAAAAAGATGAGGGTGTAAGGTTGTTTTCCTTGCAAACCATCTGAGGCCTTTAGCATTGAGTTACATGATGCTCAATAGGAAATACATTAATAATACTGCAATTTTCACAATAATCAAATAAAATAAATTTAAACAAATGGAATATTTACAGATATATACAAAATTCATAACATTGCCCCCCTCTCAAGGACTGCACGTCCCGGGCAGTTCAACCTTTGATCGGAAAGCAAATCCGTTGCCAATAAATGCTATACTATTCAAAACACTTAAAGCAAACATGCAAAATAACAATTAAACACATTCATAATGCTAAATTATACACTTATTTAAAAAAAAAAAAATTAAATTAAATTAAAGCATAGACATCATTACATACAAGTATTTAAATAATAATAACATTAATAATGATAATGCTAAGCAAAATAAATAATTACATTAACTTATATACAAGACCATGGTCATACTAATTTACATTATTTACATTACACTATTTACAATCAATGAACTAAGTACTATGGCCATAGTATGGAGCCAGCCTGTCGTAATGAACGACTCTAGGCTTCGCACTTGGTGACTTTCGGATCCGAATTACGACATCGTTCAGTCTGTTTAGGACTGTATAAGGACCGTCCCAGTGCGATTGCAGTTTGGGAGAAAGTCCTTTACGTCGAGTCGGATTATAAAACCAAACCTTGTCACCTTCTTTGAATTGATGTCCCGTGGCTTTCGTGTCGTACCTGGTCTTCATCTTCTCCGTCTGTAGATTGATCCGCTCTCGAGCCAAGTTGTGGACGTCTTCAAATCGTGCCTGGAGATTCTGCACGTATCCCTCTGGCGATGAAGGCGCATCTGGAGGGCGATCAAAAATCAGATCACAAGGTAGACGAAGATCACGACCGAAAAGCATCTGAGACGGGGAATAGCCGGTTGTTTCATGGACGGCGCTGCGATAGGCGAGAAGAAACAAGGGAAGTTTTTGGTCCCAGTCTTGTTGGTTTCTTGAGACTAGCAGTGAGAGATTGTTGAGGATGGTACGATTAAATCTCTCAACCATGGCATCCGATTGTGGATGTAAAGGCGTCGTCCTAGTTTTGTCCATTCCGAGAAGTTGACAGAGACCCTCAATCACAGCAGAGATGAAATTTCTCCCCTGGTCAGAATGCATTTGAAGGGGGACTCCATACCTTGATATCCACTGGTGTACCAAGGCATACGCAACCGTAGAAGCTTCTTGATCAGGGATGGCATAAACTTCAGGCCATTTTGTGAAATAGACCATGACAACAAGGAGGTATTTGTTGCCATCAGCACTTCTTGGCAGAGGACCTAGGATGTCAAGGGCGATGCGTTCGAAAGGTGCTCCTACATTGTAGAGATGTAGTCTTCCTCGGCTACGTTTCTTTTGTCCTTTCCGAGCTGCACATGCATCGCAAGATCTGCACCATTGTTCGACGTCAGCTCTCGTTTTTCCCCAGAAGAAGCGCTCTCGGACTCTATGTAATGTTTTCATGACTCCAAAATGGCCTCCGGTGGGACTGCCATGTAATTCTTCGAGGACCTCTGGGATTCGAGATCGAGGAAGTACCAACTGCCACCGAGATGTCTTCCCATCTTCCGATTCGAATTTTCGGTACAGGACACCATTCCTGACGTGGAGGGAGTTCCAAAGAGCCCAATATTGCTTCGTCGTAGGACTATAAGTCGAGATGTCTTTCCAACTGGGTTTCGTGCTAGAAGATTCTAATAACTCCAAGATTGGTTTGATGTCAGAATCTGCCATTTGATCTTCTCGAATCTTCTCATCACTCCATGGATCTGGTGGCGTT
Organism: Maratus michaelseni; assembly: GCA_963931845.1. Classification (NCBI taxonomy): domain Eukaryota; kingdom Metazoa; phylum Arthropoda; class Arachnida; order Araneae; family Salticidae; genus Maratus; species Maratus michaelseni. The sequence goes on along the minus strand of OZ007597.1, from coordinate 2,147,797 downwards.
GATAGTGAAGTCTTCGTCTGGCGTATGACATGTTCGGGATTATACTTGTTCTCCGCTCTGGAACAATAGCGACAACTTTCGGGACACGGTCTTCTTGATAAGGCATCAGCATTTCCATGCGATGAACCTTTACGATGCCTGATGTCAAAGTCGTATTCCTGGAGTCGTTGTATCCATCTGGCTACTTGGCCCTCTGGGTTCTTAAAATTCATCAGCCATGTTAAGGATGCGTGATCAGTACGAAGGAGAAATTTCCTGCCATAGAGATAGTGATGGAAGTGTTCTATGGCTTTCACTATAGCTAATAACTCCTTACGAGTGACGCAATAATTCCGCTCCGGTTTCGATAAACATTTGCTCCAGTATGCTACGACTCGTTCTTGGCCATCTATTTCTTGGGAAAGTACAGCGCCGACACTTTCCTGACTGGCATCCGTGTCCACAATGAATTGTTTAAGCTGAAGTTGTTCGAACAGATCCTGAAAAAGTGTCTGCAGTAAAGAACTGGAAGCGTCCGGAAAATGTCCATCAGTTGCGAAGCTTTCTGGGACTATGCACTTATTACAGAAAGTTTGTCCAGGGGTTCTCCAACATCGCAAGACCATTGCATAGGCTCACTGAAAGCAAGCAGAAGTTTCTATGGACACAAGAATGCGACAGTTCCCTCCAGCGGCTGAAAGAAGCTCTCACATCCTCTCCAGTCCTTACCTTAGGAGGATAGCTGTCCTTCTTCGTGATATCGTTAAGTTTACGATAATCCACACAAAATCTTGTGGAGCCATCTTTCTTTCGGACCAACACGATGGGAGAGGCCCACGGACTTGATGACGGTTTGATGATTTCATTATCCTGCATCTCTCGTAAGAGCTTAGAAAGGTAAGGACTGGAGAGGATGTGAGAGCTTCTTTCAGCCGCTGGAAGGAACTGTCGCATTCTTGTGTCCATAGAAACTTCTGCTTGCTTTCAGTGAGCCTATGCAATGGTCTTGCGATGTTGGAGAACCCCTGGACAAACTTTCTGTAATAAGTGCATAGTCCCAGAAAGCTTCGCAACTGATGGACATTTTCCGGACGCTTCCAGTTCTTTACTGCAGACACTTTTTCAGGATCTGTTCGAACACCTTCAGCTGAGATGATGTGTCCTAAATAATTTACTTCCCGTTGGAAGAATTTGCATTTCAAAGGGTTCAGCTTTAAATTCGCCGCTCTTAGCTTCGTTAACACTTTTCGAATATTTTCTAGATGTTCTTCAAACGTGCGGCCACCAATGATTACGTCGTCTAGGTAGATGAGACAAGCTTCAAAAGTCAGGCCTTTTAACACTGTCTCCATGAGGCGCTCGAATGTTGCTGGAGCATTGCAGAGCCCGAACGGCATAACTTTGAATTGCCAAAGTCCTTGTCCAGTAGTAAATGCGGTCTTCTGTTTGTCATCAGGATGGATCTCTACTTGCCAATACCCGCTCTTTAAATCCAGTGTGGAAAACCATTTATGTCCTGAAAGAGTATCTAGCATGTCGTCTATTCTTGGTAGAGGATAGCTGTCCTTCTTCGTGATATCGTTAAGTTTACGATAATCCACACAAAATCTTGTGGAGCCATCTTTCTTTCGGACCAACACGATGGGAGAGGCCCACGGACTTGATGACGGTTCGATGATTTCATTATCCTGCATCTCTCGTAAGAGCTTAGAAACCTCTTCTTGTTTTGCAAACGGCAAGCGTCTTGGATGCTGTTTAATCGGTGGATGGTCGGCAGTATCAATTCTATGACGTGTCAGAGAAGTGCGACCTATATCATTCTCGTTTTGTGAAAACACATCCGTAAATTCCTGGAACAGTCTTTCTGCGGCATGTCTCTGCTCAGGAGATAAATTCTCATTTCGTCCAATTTCAGGTGTTAAACTTGTAGGCGGCTCCGACAACGTCAAGCTCGGGTCTTTGCAAACACAGGTGACTGGAGCACAGGTAGCAAGCACTTCACCCTTCTGGATAATTCTAGACTTTTCACTTACATTCGCCATCCTCACGGGTATCACATCTCTCGACAGATCTACCAGCGCTGATGCTATTAGCACTCCTTTTGGGCTCTTCTCAGGATATCCAACCAAGCCACATTGAAAACTACTTTCGTTCTCAGTTAATCCAGGTATCATCATTTCGGTCCGAGGAGGGATGATAACATCTGCCTTGGCTGTGATCCGTTGAATAGACCCGGACTCATTTCCAAGTTTGAAAATAGTGACATCTTCTTGAGCAGAGCGTAACTCATTCTTCTTAAAATCCAGTGTAAATCTATGCTCTTTTAAAAAGTCCAGTCCGAGTATGAAAGGGTCGGAAATATCGGCCACATAGACTGTATGATGGTAAGCGGCGTTCCCAAACTTTATTTTCAGTGTCATTCTTCCAAATACGTCGATCTTATCTCCGGTCACAGTTTGAAGGATAACACGTGGCGGGGTCCAGGAGAGTTTTACTTTCAGCCGCTGAGCTAGATCTTTCCGAATGATGGTCACATTGGCTCCTGTATCGATGATCATATTACAGGGCAAATCATTTACACTTCCGACTAGAAAAACGCCGTTCTCGCCGCAACTTCTTGCAGAAATTTCACATACTTGAAAATGAGTCTTCTCAAAATCTGGCAACCTCCGCCCCGCAAGATGGCCATTAATCAGTTTTCCTTCTCCTCTGTTCGCGGGTGAGCCTTTACCTTCGGTGCTGAGTCGTCTTGGGCAGTCGATTTGAATATGGCCTTCTCCACCGCATTTCCAGCACTTGATCTTTCTGTAAGATTTGTTGGCCATTAAGGAGTTCATCTGTCTCATCACGTCCTTCATCTGCTGCTGTAACCGCTCCACAGCTGTATCCGACGTTTCAGGCAGGTTGGCTGCTCGCACAAAGTGTCGATCTTTCCTAGTAGCTTGCTGGGCTGCCTCGAATTTCAGAGCGTAAACCAAAGCCCCTTTTAAACCATTGAGATCTGCAATCCGGAGTGCTGTCTGGATCTCAGGGTCACGCACACCATCGATAAAATGTTGCAGAGCTAGACTTTCTCTAATTTCAGTCGGACAGCCAGGGAAGCAAGATGGGAAAGTCTCTCGACATCCGTAGCAAGTACTTGCAGGGATTCAGTGGATTTCTGCTGTCGAGATTTGAGCTGGAGTCTGCTATATTCCTTCATGCATTTCTCGCCAAAGCGTAATTCCAAGGCACTGACCAGCGTTTCAAAATCCAGCGGTTCATTTGCAGGCAAAGTCTGTAGGACGTCGGCAGCATCAGCTCGTAGAGAAGCAGCTAACTGGCAAGCCTTTGTCTGGGAATCCCATCCATTGGCGTCCGCTACGATCCCAAATTGTGTCTTAAAAACTGGCCATGAGGATTTTCCGTCATAGGTCGAGAGTTTAATAGAAGCCCGAGGAAGCATAGCTTGATACTTCACATCTTCGGGATAGTTTTCGGCAGTTATCTTTTGTTTCTTCACATTTTCCAACTCCTTTTCTACACTCTCTATCCTTTCTTCTACGGTTTTGGAGATCTTTTGAACTTCTTCTACGGTTTTGGCTGTCATTTGAACATTTGTTTCTATTTCCTGAAATCTTCCTTCAAATTTGTTTTCCACACTGTCGATTCTTCCATTTAAAGATGTTATTTTATTATCTATTAATTATTTCAACTCACCAAGGTTGGTTGACATATCCTTCTTTATTTCTTCCGACATCTCCTTCATTTCAGCCTGGTTTGCAGTCATTTTCTCATCCATCGCTGACATTTCCTTCTTCATTTCAGCCTGATTCGCAGTCATATTCTCATCCATCGCTGACATTTCCTTCTTCATTTCAGCCTGATTCGCAGTCATTTTCTCATCCATCTCTCCTAATTTCTCCAATAATTTAGTCAGTTGCGCCTCCATTGCTCTGGTAATCGGCATTCAATCCCACTTCTGACACCAAATGTTGTGAGCTCGAGATTCGAAAGGACTGATGCCAATATATAAGAACAATAAAAAGGCTTTATTCACTATAAACAGTGCAATACGATCACAAATGTCTTCTGAAAATTACAAGATATTCAGTAATCTTCAAATCCAATAAAAGCGCAGCAAAATTTCACACAGAAACAGTGCGTTCAATACGACGTATCAAAGACAAAATCGATCCGAGTAACACAGTTCTCAATGCAAAGCTTCTCGTATGAATTCAATCGCAGTTGACAGACAACTAACTAACTGAACTGGTGGAGGTCCTTATATAGGTTTCAGAGATCTTTCCAGATTATTCCAGAGCCTTCAGATGATAGAAATTACCAGAAAGTGCTGTAACTTTCGATAGAGAACCCAAGCAAGAAAGGATCCCAATGTATAGGTATAAGGGGGGTGTGGTTGCACAAAAAGTCACCAACTTGGCGACATTTGGCGATATATCGCCAAATTTGGCGACAAAAATAAGTCGCCAAAACCATCGCCAACTTGGCGATAAACCCATTCCTTGGCGATTTTTCTATAGACTTCCATTAAAAAGATGAGGGTGTAAGGTTGTTTTCCTTGCAAACCATCTGAGGCCTTTAGCATTGAGTTACATGATGCTCAATAGGAAATACATTAATAATACTGCAATTTTCACAATAATCAAATAAAATAAATTTAAACAAATGGAATATTTACAGATATATACAAAATTCATAACAATATGGATGTAAATCAAGATGTGTCAAAAAAGGAAGCATAAACTTTCATACAGGAGTCTTAGATTTATTTTAAAAGCTTGTTTTCTTTTAAATAATAATGAAGCAGTGTCATTATTTGATAATGATTGGTATTTTGCCCCGTAATTGAAGCATATTAGTTTATTAAACAAAATATTTTACAATAATGTATCTGCTTTTATTAGATAAGTTTTAAATCATTTTATTATTATTATTATTTATTTTAAAATGAAAAGCTCCCGTTTTCTATCTTGGCGACATTCTTTTACGCCAGATTGTAATTCTCTTTCCCCATGCAATGCATTTATATTTCTGACTACTGTAAGTGTTTCTTAAATTATTCGTAATGTTCAGGTATAAATAATTTTTAAATGCGTATTTAATTTTAAAAATGAGTATTTAAAATTTGTTTTTTGATAAGTTTTTCGAGAAATTATCATTATAAAAAAGAAACATTTTCTAAGAATTTAAGAAATTGAGGAAATAGTTTCAATATATAATTAATGTTATAAATTATCGCAATTTTTTGCACTAAACGACAATTTTCTTATTCCAAAGAGAAAAAAAAAGTTATACACAAAGAATACCAGGACAATTAATGCTTAGGCTAATGATGAATTTAAAAAATATATATATATTAACGTAAATTTAAAATTTTCATTAGCCGTATTGTGATCATATGAATTAGATGACACTACCTATTCCATCCTTTTTTTGAAAAATAAGGGTTTTAAATAAAAGAAGAAAAATAGCATTTCGCATATTTATTATAGAACTTTTTTTGTTTTATTTATATGACTGGTGTCCAAAATGGTTTAGTAAAAAATATCGCTGCCTCTTGGACTTTTACGATAATGTCTAGAAGAACAGTTTTATTTTAGATACTATAAGAAATTTTTTTAAATATATTGTTTTAGATATAACACAATGTTTATCATCAAATGCTCTTCACGCGTAATAATGGAAATATTTTGAAGTTTTCCTACTCGTTTTATATTCACGTAAATATATTTTTAAATTAAAAAATATTTGGAATTATTATTTGCGCTTTTTTAAAATCTGACAACAATAAATTAAAAACTTTTTCGAAATATGAAATGAATTTCTATCCAGAAAATGAAATTTTGAATAAAAAATTGAAAAAAAAATCTTAAAATATTAGACAAATTAAAAAAATTATTGGACACTGCACACCGCAATCTAGTCTAATGTATGCATCTATAAAAGAAGGTTAATTTGCTATTCATAGATTTTTGATCTTATAAAACTTTTTTGACAGAACTATTTTCACCTATTTCTACATTAAATAGTGCTTAAAATAACAATGGTAATAAAAATAGGAACGCATTTACTTTTTTAACATGGTTTGAACCGAATTTCCAGACGCAACAGCGCAGGACAGGGAAAAAAACCTGCCGCCCTGAGAAAGCAATCGCCCATAACTCAAGTTATATCTGTACAAGTTGTAACTGTCATGTATGTATGATTATTGTATATTTATACATATTCTTCAAAACAAAATGTTTCAAATAACAAAACGTGTTCATTTTTTTTCTTTTTTCGTGTGGCTTTAAATATTTAGTATTCAATGAGTCGTGGAAAGAGCTGGCAAAAAAATAAAAAAGGAGTAATAAAATAAGAAAAAAGGATTTCTTAAAAAATATTTTTCATCTCTCAACAACGCGAAACTTTCTGACACATTTCCTGACTCATTTTTAAACATGAAAGCATGATACTTGCAGACATAATTATTGAACTGATTTGTAATCGAACAGTTTTATCATTTTCCGATAAATGAATTATAACTTGAGTTATGAGCGATTGCTTTCTCATGGCGGCAGGTTTTTTTCCCCTATCCTGCGCTGTTGCGTCTGGAAATTCGGTTCAAAACGCCAACTTCGACATCATTTTCTGAAAAATATTCTACCTTTACATTAAAAAAAAAACAAAAAAAAACGGAAGAAACGGTTCGATTACATAGTTTCTTAATAAGAACACCTGTCAGTGTGATACGTTTGCGAAAAGCAATGATTTAAAAAATGTGTCAGAAAGTACCTAGTTCGGATTTGAGAAGGATCTTAATTTCAAGAAGCCATAAAATATTCTATTTTATTCAATTTTAATATTATTTAAGTTTTCTAAGTTTGATTTTTGTCTTTAGTAGAAATTTTCTTCTCAGTCTGAATGCAACAAAATACGAGTTTATGTTTGTCACACAGTCAACCGGACTTCGATAAAATCCAATCCAACTTTTCTAAACTCCTGATTAAACTGAGGATGGAAACATACAGGGTGTCCATAATTAAACGACCCTACTTTAAAGTTGTCTACAGACGAAACTATTGGTCAGAAAGTTGTGAAATTTTGTGAAGGACATAATGAAGGGATGGGAATTTTTTTGAGCGAAAAAAAATAGTTCAAAATTTCGCCACCAGGGGGCGCTTTTTAATGAATTACACATTTAGCATACATTTATGATTGTTTAAAAGTTTTATTACATCATCTTTCACATGATGGCCAACATTTTCATCTACCATCTGGAATCGTAAGGTAGCATGTTTCACATTTGACCGCAGTGTGTTTTGGGAAATGCCATAATGCGAACATGTCGTGAAAAAAGTTTTGTTGAACATCTTTTATTGTAATAAAATTTGTAAACTATTGCAAATGTATGCTAAATGTGTAATACATTAAAAAACGCCCCTAGTGGCGAAATTTTGAACTATTTTTTTTTCGCTCAAAAAAATTCCCATCCCTTCATTATGTCCTTCACAAAATTTCACAACTTTCTGACCAATAGTTTCGTCTGTAGACAACTTTAAAGTAGGGTCGTTTAATTATGGACACCCTGTATATTCAAATGAAAATAAATATTACAAAATAAGAGAAATTTTTTTTCATGAGAATTACTTTTAGTATGAATTATGAGTAACGCCAATAAAACGAAAAATCGCCCATTTGGAAACCTATTCCCTAATTCCCCTAACACACGTGACACATGTCTGCCTCACTTTTCCCGTCCCCACTGAATGGGGAATATCGGTCTATCTTATCTCAAGTCTATGACTGTGTTGCATCGAGGGAACTGTTTTGTAACCCAAGTATCTGCTTTCTCCTAATGAACATGTAAGTCAATTGGACTTACCGGTTCATGCATTTTCTTTTTGGGAGGGGGGATATGTAATAATAAAAAAATTTCGCCATTTTTCCTTAGTTAATTTATTTCAAATTCTTACAATTCTAAATTTATTCCTGTTTTATTCTAATTTACTACTCTATATTCATTAAATCCTTATTCTTAAATTAGCTCTATCGTTAACTCTGTTAAATTCCCCTTTATTTAATTCTAAATTGTCCAAATTTACTTAAATATAAAGCTTTTAGTTATTCTTAATTTCTATCATGATTCCCGATCATTTCTGGGGTTTTAGAATGTTCTTAGAGAGCCATTTTCATTTTTTATGCCGAATTTCATTTCCCGCTCTAAATACTTTTTACTACAAAATTCATCCACTACCTCTCTGTCCGAACTCTTTACTAATTATCTTTCATTGGTCGTGACGTAGCATGACGCGTCTTCTTTAATTCCTCATTGGTTCAGTACGCGTTCTACGTCATAATTTGTGTTATAGCGCTAGGTAACAAAAAGCAGCTACCTGCGGTGCTCCCGGAGAAATCAGTCGAATTTTCTCTTGTCAACAACTCCCTGGCTGCTCGTTTGACATTAAAATGTTCTTAATACTTACCCTCCCTACCTTGATGATGTAGCGATGTACGGCTATTATTGTTAGGTGGAAACTGCCCAAGAGAAATCTATACTAATATTATAAAGGAGTAAAGATTGTTTGTTTGTTTGTTTGTAGGGGGTAATCTCTAGTACTACCGAACCGATTTCAAAAGTGATGGTGGCAAATTGATGGTGACAACCCCTGCTCCAACATAGGCTATATTTTATGTCGGTGCCACTAACCCTAGGGGGTGCATGAGCAAAAAACCTTCTAAAGTTGCGATTTTTCAGCTATCAAACTGGCTGTCAAGCCCTGAGAGCTTGCCAGCCGGTTCTGTATGTATGTATGTCCGTACGTAATGCGACAACTCTTCATAGAAATATCCGTTTTCCTTCAAATATTGTTTATAGGTTCACTGTGTTAAGACGCTTCCCTGATTAGTTTTCGGGATTGATTGGTTAAGTATAAATGGGGGGAACGGGGGGGGGCGGCTAATCCCCCCTTAATTTATATAAATGGTTTTTCATGCAGAATTATCCTATTTGCTTCAAAATTTGTTTATAGGTTCATTGGGTTAAGACGCTTCCCTGATTAGTTTTCGGGATTGATTGGTTAAGTATAAAAGGGGGGAACGGGGGGCTAATCCCCCCTTTTTTATATAAATGGGTTTTTCATGCAGAATTATTCCGTTTTCCTTCAAATTTTGTTTACAGGTTCACTGTGTTAAGGCGCTTCCCTGATTAGTTTTCAAGATTGATTGGTTAAGTATAAAGAGGGGGGGAACCGGGGGGGTATTAATGCCCCCCCCTTAATTTATATAAATGGGTTTTTCATGCAGAATTATCCCATTTCCTTCAAATTTTGTTTATAGGTTCACTGTGTTAAGGCGCTTCTTTGATTAGTTTTCGAGATTGATTGGTTAAGTATGAAAGGGGGGAACGGGGGGCTAATCCCCCATTATTTTATATAAATGGGTTTTTCATGCAGAATTATTCCGTTTTCCTTCAAATTTTGTATATAGGTTCACTGTTTGAAGACGCTTCCCTGATTAGTTTTCGGGATTGATTGGTTAAGTATAAAGGGGGGGGGGGACGGGTGGTTAATCCCCCCCTTAATTTAGATAAATGGGTTTCTCATGCAGAATTATCCGATTTTCTTCAAATTTTGTATATATATTCATTGTAATTAGAGACTCCCCCTGATTAGTTTAAGGGGTTCATTAGTTAACCATGAGGGGGGTAACGGGGGGATGACCCCCCCCTTAATATATTGTTGATTTCTTTATTTTTCGAGGAGCTTATTTCAAATTCTTTGAAATAAGTGTATAATATACCATTAGTGTGAATAGCCTGTGAGCTCAATGCCTTCAGTTTAACTGGGCAGTTTTCTTTTTATTTTTTATACTGAAGTAGCTAGAAATTTGAAATTTGGCGTTGTAGTTACTTATAAGATGTAAATGCTCTCTAAGAACAAAATAAAAAAGAAATCGAAATTTAAAAGAGTGAAATGAGCAAAAAGCGTTCTAAAAACATTCTAAATTACAATTTCTATGATATCTCTAGAACTACCGAACCGATTTCAAAAGTGATTGTGGCAAATTGATGGGGACAATCCCTACTCCAACATAGGCTATATTTTATGTCGGTGCCACTAACAACAATGGGGTACAAGAGCGAAAAATATTCGAAAATTGCGACTTTTTTATACTCAAGGGGCAAGAAATTTGAAATTTAGCATTGTAATAACTTATAAGATATAAATGCTCTCTAAGAATAAATTTTTAAAAAAACTCGAAATTTAAATGGGTGAAATGAACGAAAAGCGTTCTAAAGTCATTCTAAATTACAATTTCTATGGAATCTCTGGAACCACGGAACCGATTTCAAAAGTGATGGTGGCAAATTGGTGGTGACAATCCCTGCTCCAGCCTCTTTAATAAAAAGCTATGCGTTGCTGACGACTGGGTCTTTCGCTAATTGTTGCAACAGATTAATCTCGGAAAATGAAACATTTGAAGTTACTGAAAAAAATAATAGCTCGAAAAGTATTTGTCAGAAAATTGTTAGACAAACTGCGTTTGAAAGGTAAAAAATTGTATTTTTCTTGATATAAATTTAAAATCTAATGATTATGCCATTTGTAAAATATTGAATTTCAAATATTACCAAATTTCCCAATGGAGTACCATAGCGAAACCTTCATGCGTAAAATGATAATGATAAGGGCGACGAGTCCTGACGTGTATATTGGCTATAGCACGAGTCACAAATTACAGTAGCTTTATTATTCTGTTAAAATATAAAAGTTATTTATGAAATGTCAATATTTTGTTTGATTAAAGGTTCGTTAAAAGAAATTGACCAGCGTAGCGGGCGTAGCTTGCTAGTACTTAATAAAGGATTGAATTTGAAAACCTTGTTCATTTTATTCATGGAGAAACGCCTCTGGTTATTTCATTCTACTGCCGCTGCGGCCGCGTCGAGACTGCAACTGAAATATTAGGCAATTTACGACTGCTTCTAATTATTTACATCATCAATAACAACCACCGTTCTTATTTTCATTGTGTGACCATGTGTGCTCCTTCTACTATATCAACTTTACTCCCAATATAACATATAACGATATATGTTCGTAATTATAATATATATTTTATACAGAATTCGCGGAGCGCGGCGTTTCACGTCATGATCCTTTGCTACGTTTCTTTTATAGCGAGACACTTGCGAAGCCAGGTAGAAAGGAAAAAAAATCTGATAATTGAAACCGGCCAAATTTTAAAGCGAAAATAGTTACATGATGTTAAATCATGTTTTAACATGATGTTATATGAGGAAAAATGAAGAAATTAAACACCTCGAAATGCAGGAAGGGTTGGGCCCGGGCCTCTGAAGCTATCGATGAACCCCTGAGGCTATATATTAAATATATATAGGACATATGTTTAGGATACGAAATAACAATAAATTAAAAAGTCCAAACAACCAAAAAAATTGAAAAATTCGAAAAAAATTTAAAAATTGGAAATAATATGATATTGTAGTCGTAGAAACTTAAAATTTGGTGTAAAGGTTGTGCTTAAAATTTAAAAAAAAGGACAGAAAATTAAAAATAAAATTTAAAATAAAATTTAAAAATCGAAAAATTTGTAAAAAACGAAAGTTTGAAAATAATTCGATTTTACAGTCCTTGAAACTTTTAATTTGGTATAAAGGTAGGATTTAGGATACAAAGAAAGAAAAAAATAAAAAATCCGGATATTTCGAAAAAATAATCGAAAAATCAAAAAATTCAGAACAACAAATCTGAAAATCGAAAATAGTTCGATTTGTTGCAATTTTCCGGAGTTTTTAATTTTGTCTTTTTTTGTATCCTAAACGGTACTTTTATGCCACGTATCAAGTATTTAGAGCTGCGAGTAATATCTCAGATCGATAGCATCTTTCCTGGAAGTAACTGGGAGCAGATTTGACCTCCCCTCCCCCCCCCTCCATAACTTACTGCTTGTATAGGAACCTGAAACATCTTTTTATCTGGAGGACTTTGCAACGAAACTAAAGCTCCAAATTTTTTATACCTTCAAATAATAGGTACAGGATGTGGGATTGGCGAAAACCAGCGGATGATGTCCAGAAAGAGTACAAAGACAAGAAAAGGAGGATTACTTACAAAAAAAAGTGAAATTTCATCAAAACATGGCATGTACAAAATGTAGCCAAGTGTCGTGATTATTTCACCATAGAGATCATGTACAGCCAAGTTTATCTCTCTTATTAATGCTAAAATTTTCATTCATAAATCAAACCTAGTCTTTACATCTTTAGTTAATGATCATTTTGTGACTTGGCAATTACGCAGTTTTGGTTGTAGAATAATTTAAATGTTATTGTCTTACTTGTGAGAGCATGTATATTGTTTTATTCTGAATATAACACATAAGACCCAGAAATAGTAATAAAAATTAGATTTTTTTCTGAAAATTAATATCCGGACTGTTTGATTAGCATACACTTAATTCCTACCTTATTTTGTAGAGTTTTCTAATTTGCATTGCCCACGTTTCTCGAACAGGAAAGCAATTAAAGTACATTTCTATCTTTTTCTGAAACCCTGTATAGATAGCTAAATCACTCTATTTAATGAATTTTGCAAATTATTTTCTTTACATTTATGTGACTTTCTTTACAGTGATCGAAGAAAGAGATCCAAACATTCACTTGTGCATCCACTACCGTCACTTTATGGCCGGAAAACATATCAATGACAACATCATTTGGGCTGTTCAAAATTCCAAGAGGACTGTTATCATTCTTTCAAAGTACGCATAACAAACTTTTGTAAACTTTTCTTCACCCTTATGTATCAAGCGCAATCAAGTTTAAGATTTTAAAAGGCTACTTTACTCACGCGAAAAAATCCCATACGCTAATGTTAATCCTTCGGAAAAAACATTTTATGATATCTCGTTCGCATTTCAATAGTTTAAAATGATTTTTTGCATTGCATAGGTAGGGTCGATTTCCCTCCAGGCCATTTCTTACTTTTTAAATTTTCGTTGCAGTTTTTTTTATTATTATTATTGATGATACTTTCACTTTCTAAACCGGTTCCAAAAGGGAAGGTATCATAATAAAAAAAAACTTGTAATCAAAATCGAAAAAGTACAAAAGGCCTGCTTAGAGATTGGCCTCAGCTATCCAATGCAAAAAGTCATTTAAAAATATTGAAATGCAAACGAGATCTCTTATAATATTTCCTTCATAAGATTAACATTACCGAGCGGATGTTTTCGCGTGAGTGAAGTAGTCTCTTAAGCGACCTTAGACAAAAAAGATTTTAGCAATCCCAAGGTTTCCCCCAAATACGCATTAGAAAAGTTTTACCCGGAGCATGTCGCTAGATCCCGTTTTAGGTCCAAAAAATCACTGCTGAAAACAAAGGTAAACCAAAGCGCACTAAATATAGTTTTTTTATGCAATAAAGCTTAATTTATGTTTCAATTAGGAAACTACTGCAAACAATTAATTTATTCATTTTAAGTAATTCCACCTGTTTCGTTTCAGAAACTTCCTAGACAGCGAATGGTGTCTTATGGAGTTCCGAACGGCCCAGACGCAAGCCCTGGAAGATAAAGTCCATCGGATCATCATGATCAAGGTGGGTGATGTACCGACTGAGATTGATCCTGCAATTAAAGCTTATCTCGACACCACAACCTATTTGACGTGGGGTGAAAAGGATTTTTGGAATAAGCTTCTGTACGTTCTTCCAAAAGGAAGCCGTGTTAGAAACCGGTTAGACGAAGTATAGCAGATAATGGAATTGGTTTCAGCTGTTCATTTTTTTCGAGTTTGAATTATGTATGATGTTTTACAAATTTGTAAATAAATGTTAGATTAATCTAATTATCTGTTAATTGTGGAAGTATTTCTTTCATTTTCGAATGGTGAAGGAGTTAACTGCTGAAATTATAGAACTTAAGACTCTTTTTAATTTATAATAAACGATCAACTGTATCTGACTGTATGCATGATCAATAAAGTAGAATACTTTCTTGATATGTATCACTATAAAAATTAATAAAATAAACACCAGAGTTCCGTTTCAGATCATATAAAATTGATCCTTCATCAAGTGTAAATGCACCACGTGATTCGAAAGCAAAGAAAAGAGGAAAATTGAGGAAACGGATTCTTTTAGGAGGAAAGGCGCGAAGAGAACAGTGTTGAGCGTTAAAATAACTTAGAGCAGCATTGCAGCAGCGTTAGAGCAGCGTTAAAGCTGTGTTAGAGCAGCGTCAAAGCAGCGTTGGAAAATCGTTACAAGAAATGTAACGCAGATAACAAAATTGGATTCCGCTGTTCATTTTCTCGAGTTTGAATTATATACAATGTTTCACAAAATCGTAAATAAATGATAGATTGTTTGATGAACTTTTGATTTTTTTTTTATATCTATAATATATTTAGATGGACATTATCTGACTATACTATGTGAGCGACTACACGAATACCGCTGATTCAAGAACGAGAAATTTGATTAAAATTTGGGAAAGTCTTTAAGTAAGTCACAACAGATAATTAAATAATAACTTACAATGATATTCACTTCAAAACTATTTGTATTTCTCCACATATTCTCCACCAATATTTATGCACTTATATCACCGTTTTGTCAGTGCCCCAACACCAGCTGCATAAGATTCTTGGGTTGCTGTCTCAGCCATATTAGGACTTCAAGTCGAACCTTTTCATCATCTGTGAACATTTTCTTGCTTCCATTTTAGTTTTTTAGTGGACTAAACAGATGAAAATCGCTTGGGGCTAAGTCGAAGCTGTATGGTGGATGTTGAAGAAGTTACCAACCAAACTTTTGAATTGTCTCCTGTGTTCAACTTGAAGTCCTAATGTGGCTGAGATAGCAAATCAAAGAATCTTATGCAACTGCTGTTGGGGCACTGACAAAACGGTTATATAAGTGCATAAATATTGGTGGAGAATATGTGGAGAAATAAAAATAGTTTTGAAGTGAATATCATTTTAAGTTATCATTTAATTATCTTTTGTGACTTACTTAATGACTTTCCCTCGTACGTGGCAGTTTTGAATGTAACGGACATGCTTCTTCAAAACAAATTTATGACTTTTTCCATCTTTTCCGTTCTTTTTAACACTTTTGCACATAGTTAAAAAGTATTTGTGAATTCGGTTTGTCTGCCTGTTCTTGCTTTAACTTGCGTAAATATTCTCGGATTGCCATGCAATCGGTATATGTTACTTAGATTTAATATTACATGTTTGGTATTGTAAATGAAGTGTGTAGTTTAAGTCATGGTCCTGGATTCGAATCCCGTTTAGGACACTTTTTCACTCCGTTAGAAAATTACAACTCATAGACTGCCAGCATTACAACATTTCATGCATCTTGTTTAGCAATTCATGGAACATAAGGTAGGCTAATATGCAAAACATTTAAAACTATTAAATACATTTATTTATTGTGTAAACAAGTCAAGCCTGTTTTGAAACTTCTCTAAACATAGAAACGAATGCAAAAATAGATCTTTCGGCCTGTACCGTACGGGAATTTGGTAGCTTCTCTAGTTCTTGTTTATTTGTTGTTTATCCCTATTTCTTGTTTCTTTTTAAGGTTTCGTACATCTCACGAAACGCTATTACTCCCGCTCCGTTGTCTGTCTGTCACAGAGCCGTTCTCAGACACTATATAACTTACAGGCATGAAAATTTCTCTACTTATAGCTAAATACCTACTATGAAGCTCAAAATATTAAAATTTGAAAAAATCGTATTGTTGTAATATAGAGAGATAAAAGACCAAAAATCTAACAGCCTTTTCCTATTAAATTATACATTTTTCGTTATAGCAGATGCCAAAAATTAAAAATCCACGATGAAATTCTTTCTACAATAATTTATTTTCTATTGAAGATTTCCAGGTGAAAAATGAAAATGAAATAAAAAGTTTCAACAATTGAAAAAAAGATTAATATGACGTCATATCGGTATAAAAAGGAAATTTTCAAAGATTTCTCAATAAAACAAGGAGTATGAGTATGTGTAAATACAGAAAGCAGCTTAACCCATTCAGGACCGGCGGCTTTTACACAAATTTTATTCGGTTGGTACATCCTTTTTAAAAAAAGCTACCTTTACTTAAACTATCACAAAAATTCTCTAATTAGAGAAAGCAAATATTACTTTTATTTTGTACTGGTGCCTAAAACAAATTCTGTATGCTCTTTTTGATGGTGCATATATGCACCCATTGTCCCGAATGGGTTAATATGATGTCATTAGAGAATTAAAAAGACAAACTGACGTCATATTGAGAGTTTAGCGGACATTTTCAAATGTTTGAGAATAATACGAACATAGTATCAATATGAGTAATAGAGAAAGCGAGTAGATATAACGTCAGCAAGTTATTATAACGTCATATGAGTTTGGAAAATGTATTGAATCACGATAAAAACACGATTATGGAAATATTGGCATATTTTAACATTTTGAAGGTCTCTATACAACATGTTTTATTTTGAAATTGATTTTTTTTTTAATATCGCATTTAGTCCACATGATAGATATTATTTTGACAGAGTATATAATCGTGGGCATCGCCCGCTATTAGACAGGTTCAGATTTTCGAAAAAACGAGAAAAATAGACCGGTAAATTTTAACTTTATAAAAAAACCTTACTTTTTTTTTTTTAACCATTGGGAAAATGGTTGTTGCTTTCGATCGAGAATGGACCAGAAGATGTTCGCAATTTACTATTTTAACCGTTTTTAACGAAATTCTGTAGTAATTATTCTGTAGTAATTATTCTGTAGTAAAATTCTGTAGTAAAAAAATTCTTCTAAAGAAGAATTTTTTAAGCGTTTTTAACGAAATTCTGTATCTTTAGAAGAATTTACCTTTGAATAGGCAATAGAAATGCATAAAATCGTTAGAAAAATGTTAAAGTTACAAAAAGGATAGATGTAAATTATCAGATATGAAAAATAAAGTAGAAATTTGGTACTTTCATGTTATAGCAGCTCCCAAGGATGAAATATTTTTGTTTCTGTTTTCATTAATATATTGTAAATTTTGTACTTTCGTGTTATAGCGCCCCACCTTCCTAGGATGAATCGTCAAGCGACCAAGATTTATCGCCAAATTATAAAGCATGTATGACATTATAATATATGATATATTTATAACATTTCTTGACGTATGTTTCCAAGTTATAGTCATATGCATATATGATGCACACAGGATGTATATACATGACATGTGTATATGATGTATGTACGACATATAAGACGTAAATAATATGTGTATAATGACGTATATGGCACATATAGGAGTGATTGGAATATATATATATGCGTATATAGGGTGCATATATAAGCTTTGCGATGATCTTGGCGAAATCGTAACTGCAACCTTGGCATAATCATAAATGTGGGGGTCGCTATAACACGAAAATACGGCAATATTTTTATTTATTTATTTATTTTTTTTTTTTTTTAAAGCATTCGGAACATTTTCCCAATGGGTATTGTAATTTCTTAAATTATATATTTTTTTCTTTTTTTTTTTTCAAAAAGGAAATTTATTTGGATTTATTAAAGAAAGGATAAAGTGTTTTGAAAGGAATATTAAACGAAACCCTTTGTGCGATCTTCGATCACATTTACCCACTTGTTTATTTCTTCGCTTGACCTAATTTTGCTCAAACACACAAAGGTAAAGTGCACGAAATCTGGTTGTATAAAATTCCCAGTATTCGTCAATAACGAATTTGAATGAGAATTTGAAAAAATTACTGTCACCATGTTAGCTACATTTATGGCGACCTATATTGTTGTCGTCAAATTCGGCGATACTTCGTCAAGTATCGCCAAGCTTCGCGAGAAATTGACTATGTATTTTTAAGCGTATGAGAATGAATATGTACTTTTAAGCTTATGAGAATTAGAACAATTGTTACAACGATGACAAAAATGTTCACTAAAACTCATAAAGGATCAGGGACCATAAGCCGTGTTTTTGGCCAATGAAATAAGACTAAAACTCGATTTTGTTATACTGACTTAAATTTTTCACTTTTTAATATTAGAAGGTTTATCCTGTACGATTTCAACAATAGTTTTTGTATTTGAAGTAAACAAAAATATTACGTCTGAACATATTTATATTTACATTAAAATCATTAAAATTACAGACATTACATTACACTTTCATAAAACATTAAAAACATATTAAAATTGGACGTTTAGGATTTACATGAAAATCCCTCTTCAACAAACATTTATCATAACATAAGTCACAGTTCAAAAATATCAACAAATAGAAAATGCAACGTATCAAAATGTCGTGGCCAAAGTTTCAGTTATAATAAAGAGCGGGAGATTAAGAGCGAGAGCGAGAGTTAATGCGAAGCAGGTGCAATCCCAAATGAATACTCCGTGTTATTATAACTGTAACTTTGGCCTCTGTTTTAATGATTTTAATATAAATATTTTTTGTATTTTGTTCGGATTTATATGACTTACACAAACTCAAAGTCCGAATTATTCTTAGTTTTTTATGAAAAAAATTTCTCGAAATTTTACATCAATTACTTATATGAGCGCAATCTTGCTACACTTTCTCCTATTCATATATTATAAAATACATCAAAATGTACAATATATGTAAAAATAAAAGTGTTGCAAAGCTGCGCTCATAGTAAAATATTAAAAAATATAATGAAAATTGAGGTAAACTTAGGAGAAATTGCGTTATTTTTCATCAAAAACTACGAATAATACGAACTTTGAGCTTGTGTAAGTTATATAAATCCGAACAAAATGCAAAAACTATTGTTGAAATCGTACAGGATAAACCTTCTAATAATAAAAAGTGAAATATTTAAGTCAGTATAACAAAATCGAATTTTAGTGTTATTTCATGGGCCAAAAACACGGCTTATGGTCCCTGATCTTTTAACCCGTTTATGATGAAATCGCTTATTTTTGATCTGTTGCATTGTTTCAATATGTCATCTACCCTAGAATTTCAAACTGCTATGTCTCCGTCATTTTTTTTTAAGATAGAAGTGAAAATAAAAGTTCTGAAATACTTTTATCAAACCCAAACACTTATGAAAAAAGAAATTAGAATTTTTAATTTTTTGTGTGCATATTTTTAAATTTGAAATCTGTAAGTTGCCGCAATTTTGAATGAAAATAGCAGATAAAACTGGCCAACGGACTCGATCGAGACCTTGGGAAGTCCTGTGCACATGCTTAATCATATCTAAATCAATTCATAAATGTGAGTGCTATCGCATGACAAAAATCAGATATCTATACTAATAATAGAAAGATGTTTGGCTGTGTGTCTGTTTGTGTGCGATGGCTAGGAATTTCTAGTTCGCGCAGAAATCTGAAAATTTAGGTGAGGAAAGTCCAAGGCAGGCTCTGCTGCTCTTGAGGCTCAGATTTTTTTTTTTTTTTTTTTTTTTTTTGATAACTTGCCGAGAAATTAATTAAAAGCCGAAATTTAAAATCGCATCGCAGCCACCGGTGTGAAAGGTTGAAGCATCACAGCAGTGTCGAAGCAGGGTAGAAAAAAATGCTCTTTTTCTTCTGCGTTTTGTCGAAAGGCCCATCGGCAAAACCTTTTGAGATACGGAAAAACGTATTCTGAAATTTCGTACTTCTGCTTTTAAAACCTTTCAATCCGTTCGAAAAATATAAACATTAATATTAAAAAAAAAATAATAATAATAATAATAATAAAAGTTTCGTTTTCGAGTGTTTTTTCCCCTTTTGCTGCCGCTCCCATCGGTCTCAATTTCAGAGATACAGATTAACAGAAAACACCCTCTTTAAGCTGAGACTTTTTTCTTTTCGAAGGTGAAAATAGTTTTCAAAAACCCAAATTTTAACCTTTCGAAAAAATTCGTGACTGCAGGTTACTTTGCGAATCGCGGAGACATTTGTTCTTAGCACACCGGATTTACATCATCTATATAAAATCTTGAAATGTTCAAACGATTTGAAATATTAAAAAAAATAAAAATAAAATCTGCGAAAATTTCGCTCAGAACGCGAAAGCACAGCGTCCTTCTTCAAATCACGTTTTCACGACTAAATATCTATTTTTGCAAGAAATGTTTACGCAGGCTTTGAAACCGTTATATTTATAACCGATCAAAATGTCAAAGAGTTCTAACCATAGGAACTATTTTATTTTATGTTAACGGAAACAAACAAGCAAACAAACAAACAAAAAAGCGATGTCAATAATTTTTCATTAACTTTTTACACATGCTGTAAAACAATTATATTTATGGGCGTAAAAATTTCCAAGAATTTTGACAATAAGAATTACTTTTTCTTTAAACTATTAAACGAACCGAAGTGAAAGAAAAAGTTTTCTTACAAGCGCTTTTACCACTAAAAACAATACTTTCTCATTGATTTTTTTACCCAGGCTACAAAAACATTATATTTTAAATTCATGAAAATGTCAAAGAGATTGGACAGCAACGACTACTTTTTTTAAACATCTAATGTACACGACGACTTCCCTCTGTCTCTATTTTCGGCATACTTCAAAATTACGCATATACTCGAGAAATGAAAATACACAAAATAGGGAAATATCAAACCGCATGTAAGTTCATTTCTCTTTCCAATGGTGCATTCTGTTATTTAAAAAAAAAAAAAAAAAAAAAACTTATACCGCCGGTGGTTATAATATAAGTATCTCTATTTGGAGGTGTCTGTAGCTTGAAAGAATAACCCGAATGAAACCAAAATCGGTTCACTTACTATTCGAGAAGAGGAAAGAAGAATGGAACAATAAAAAATAGTTCCAATAATCGCCAACAGATGACACTATGGGACCTGTCTTTTCAAATGTCATTGTAATCATCAGCATAATCAAGAACCTCAAAGACTTAAACGATCGTATATCACAACATATGCGAAACATCACTCCTGGTGATTTACATTCGGCTGTTGAGCATGTCGTGCGCTGCCTGGATTGTGTCCTCCAGCATAGTGGCCATGTGGAAACTGAATTTGATCGGCCCCGCCATGCGTAAAAGCGTAACCACATTCACTGTGACATTTTTCAATAAATTTGGTGACGCATTCGGTTTTGCGCCTTAATACTTTGTTCTTGTATTACACATTAGAATTCACACTCAAAAGCGCCATCTGTCGGCGATTATTGCAATTATTTTTTATTATTATCCCATTGTTCCTCCCCTTCTCGAATACTAAGTGTACCGATTTTGGTTTCATTCGGGTTATTCCTTCAAGCTACAGGCAGTTCCAAATAGAGATATTTATATTATAACCACCCTGTATTAAACATTTGAAAAAAAAAACATTTTCTAAAGTCACTTGTGGAGAATTTCGATTTTTCCACGTAGGAAAAGTTATGCACATTTTGATTAAAAAAATACACTTAATTTTATACTATCGCACTGAAATTTTAATACGATTTACTAATGTTTTAGCTAATGCTATCGTATAAAATTGGTTAAAAAATTACGAGTTGTAGAGGAAAAATAACAAGTTAGAACATAGAAAAAAATCTTATAGGATTAATATTTGGCATTTTTACTTACACTTATAACGAAAACTTATTTTGCGCAATTGCTCTAAAATTTTCATACCTTAAACTAACCTTTTAGCTGTCGTTTCAGTAAAATTTTTGTTTAAAAATAATGAAAATTAGGGGTAAAAGAATGGATTTGAAAGTAAAACATTTCCCATAGGATTTCGATCTGGGAAAAAAAAAGTGAGAAGTAAAACAGTGCTTTGTGGAAAGATTTTCCTTGAAATATGTAAATTCATTCAACATTGATTTTAGGTATATTTAAAGTTAGTATCTTGGGCCCCGCCTACGCCAATCTTTCGTTTTAAAATATAAAATCAAAACAGACCGAAACGAGTGTAGCTTGCCCAGTGTGCGCTGGCGAAGGCAGTTGGGATTGGATCTCTGAGTTTGTTTGGATTGATTTTTTATTTCGAAAAAAAAAATACAAAAAAAAAAAAAAAAATACAAATTCGAGAATGAAGCTGTGTAGCCGCCAGCATTAGGATCGTTCAAAAAATTTTTCGTTTAAATATATAAAATCATTTAACATTAATTGTAGATATATTAAAGTTTATTATCCCGGGCCCGGGCAATCCCAAGCGGGTCAGGTAGTACATATAAATATATATCCTATATAAATGAAATACTACTGAAAAGATTTTATGAAATGATTTTATGAAACGACTGATTAAACTAATAAAACGACTGATTAAACGAGTATGTGTTAAGTGCGGGGTTTTAGAACGCTGACGGTAATTCAACTTTAGTGCATATGTTGTTACAGTTACTTACAGCGTAATTTTTCTTGAAGAGGGTGCATATAGCAATTATAATTATTTTACAGGGCCGCACAAAAGAATACAAATATATGAAACGAATATATGTAAAATGCAGGGGTTTTGTAGAACGTTGACGGTTATATAATTTTAGTATGTTGTTACAGTCACGTAAGCCTTTTTTCTTGAAGACGGTGTATATCGCATTTATTGATAGTTTACAAGGCAGCACAAAAATACGAATATATGTTAATTGCGGGATTTGTAGAGCTCTGACGGTAATGTAATTGTATATGAAAAAGTAAATAAATAACCAATTTTAGTAAATCTAAAAGTTTTTTTGTAATATAACGATAATTTGTAATGTAAATAATTCTCTAATGTGTTACAATAGTAGTAAAGTGTTACAATCTGTTGAAAAATATTCTTATAAATCACATAAAATTGAAACGTGTGATTAATTGTTAATTTGAAAGTACGATTAATGCTTCTCAAATTTTGACGATGAGAAACAACGAATGCGAGGCACTATACATTATAGCGGGGCAATCTTGGTTAATCTATGTGGTAGATATATAAGCAAATGTCCGCTGATCCACAGAGAATTGTAAACAGAATTGCGCTAAAATAGGATTTTTCCATGGTTTTCGCGAAATAGACTCGCCTTTATACATTAAATACGCTGTAGCGTTTTAGCGAGACAGGAGGGCTAATTAACGAACATACATTTATTTACTCGCAAGGGCGGCGCTAGAGGGGGGTCCGGGGGGGGGGCATATGCTCCCTCGTCGGACATACCTGCCCCCCCCCCCCCACCGTCAGGGTCAAAATTCAATTGTCGTCGGGGAAAATATTTCGACTTTTGGATTTTAACCCGAGTCGGGTCGGGTCGGGTTGGATTGGCACTCTTATGATACAAAATCATATATTAGTAATTTAATATACTCAAAATAACTTATTTTCTAGTTTAGATTCCTTTATTTCGGCTATAATATCTTATATCAAAAATCTATTTTAAGTCTAATCAAAAGGCAAACTCTTATTCTAGCTTCAATATATTTATTTTGATACGTGTAATATAACCATTTCCTTTCGCAGTGATTAATTTGTTCAGGCCTTCAATTGTCTGTGGCTTGTAAAAAGAGAGAGAAAAAAAAAGAGTTATATCAGTTTATCTGTTAGGTGACCGTGTTTCCCATTTCAATGCATTTCGTTTAATCTAAACAAAGTCATCATAATGTTCTTATTTTTGCTTATATTTCGGGTCGGCTTGGGTTGAAGTATTTCGGATTCGGGTTGGAATGCGAAGGACGAAACTTTTTTGTTTTATCGGTCTCGAGTTGGGGATAGAGTCCTGCATCGTGTGGAACCCGACCCGGCTCGTGGTTTGGATCGTATCGGACTGACGGTAGTCTTTTTGCTGCGAGTCGGACTTTGTATATTTTAACTGTGGGTCGGTTCGAGTCGAGTTAACTTTAAATGTTTCGGGTTCAGGTCTGTTTCGGGTACGGTTTTGACACTTCCAAGTATGGTTCGAGTTGACCCGATTTCTCAAAAGAATCCCCAAAATATAGTTTAAAAGAAAAACTATATGTTTTTTAATATTAATTGTTTCGAGTATTATTTTTGTTTCATTTCGGGTTGAAGTATTTCATGTTGAAGTCGACGGAAAATTTTTTGTCGATTTTGGGTCAAAAGAATTTTTTTGTGTGGTTCGGGTTGGGTTTCAGGTTGGCTTTAAACGGAATTTTCGGGTTCGGGTCGGTACAACCCAACCATTTTTAGATGAAAATCTATATATTTTTGAGTATGACTAATTACTTATATGTTTATTTTTCAACATAAAGAACAAAATCGATATTAGAAATATGATTAAGGGCTTTTTCCCGTAGTTACATTAAGTTTTGGATCAATTTTCTCCGATTGGGGCATCGGATCGGGTTGAATTGAAATATTTCGGGTTCAAATTGAAGTATTTCGGGTTCAGGTGGAAGTATTTTGTTTTCGGATCGGGTGGTTAGTGGAACAAATATTTTTGTTATGCTAGGGTCGGGGTTCGGGTTGTTTTTAAACAAAATTTGCAGGCCGCAAATTTTACTTATTACACGAGCAGGGCTCTAGCTGGGTGTAACCAAGGGTCGGAAGTAGCGCGCTACAAGATGCGAAACTACAGTAGTCGTTATTTTTTCTATTAATTTGTATTGTAGCGTGATACATTTAAAAAGAATGGTATACGGTGCCGAAGGTAGCGGGGAGCCGAGCCGGTGGTTCGTTCTGTTCGAGATTTATCATATTCGAGGTCAAGGGTGGCGCTAGAGGGAGATCCCGGGTCCAAATTCAATTGTCGTCGGGGAAAATATTTTGACCTTGGAGTAGAATCCTGCATCGGGTCAGGGAACTGCCCACGCAGTTAAAAAAAAAACTAACCGGCCCCGACTCGGGTCAGGGAACTGCCCACGACCCGACCTGAGTCGAGGCCGGTTAGTTTTTTTTAAATGACATGGGGTTAGTTTATAAAAAACCCGACTCGTGGGTCAGGTAGGTGCTGACTTATTTCTTTGTAAGTCGGGTTGACTAGAGTTGTTTCGGTTTCGGGTTGAGTTTTGATTCTTGCGTGTCTGGCTTGGTTTAACCTGATTTTTCAAAAAACTGTCCAGGATATTGTTTCAGATTAGAATATTGTATCGGGTCGAGTAAACCGATTTTACCTGAACCCGACCAGACACGCGATTCGGGTTGGAGCTAATTTTGTTGTTGTTGTTGCTATTGGATTCGGGTCGGGTTGACTGTAATTGTTTCGAGTTGAGTTTTGATACTTTCGCGTCGTGTTCGGGTTAACCTGATTCTACAATAAAACTCTACGTTGTTGTTTCAGATGAAAAAATAGATATTTAAATAAGAATGAGTCTTTTTACATGTTTATTTGTCTACATAAAAGGTAGAATTGATATTAGAAAAATGATTGTACATTATTTTTTCATAACTGTATTAAACTATAGATCTTTTTAGGGTTTCGTTCATCTCACGAAACCCTGTTCGTCTTGCTTCTCTGTCTATCCGTCACAGAGTCGGTTCGCAGAATCTGTATAAGTTAGAAAATTGAAATTTTGTGTACTTAAGGCTGAATACTTACTGTCACGCTGAAAATAATAAAATTTTGAAAATGTGTTCATTAACGCAAGATATTAATTAAAACCTTAAAAACCCACTCATTAATGGATACAAATATTCAACTAAAGCTCAGAATTTATTTGCCAGAATTGTTGCCAATTTGTAAAATAGCGCACATAATAATATACCCTTTCAATTAAAAAATTTATTTATATGTGACTATCAAAAACAGAAATAAAACTTTAAAAATATAATTAAATGATCACGTGTTAAAAGCAGTAATTGTAGAAAATGACGGAATAAAAATATACTTCCGCGTGAATATTAAAAAGGGAAATAATTAAATTATTACGCGTTCAAAGCATGAAATAGGGAAACTTACGTTATATTTTAAATGCTCAAATAACAATATTTCTAAACAGTTTCAATATAAAAATATATTTACACTAGTAAATCTACAGATCAGGAACCTCAACGTCATCTCTGAAAGTCAATGTTTTTTAATCTCACTTTTCATAATATTTAACATCTTACAATCCGCAAATTATTCTTTTTTTAATTACTACACATATATTTATACGCATATAAAATAATTCGAAGGTTTCAGAAATTAGAAGCGTTAAATTAAACACTTTTTTTGCAATAATATTCTGACATTCTTATGAACGTCTTATTCTATTTTTTAGATTAAAAAAATTCAGGGGGGTTCAGGGGGGGGTCTGCCCCCCTGAACCCCCCCCCCCCCCCCCGTAATCTTATTAAATTTATATTCGTGATTTCCAATTGTTTGTGTGAATGATTCTAGTATATCTTGGATTTCGTTCTACACAGTGGTTTTATTAGGATAGGCAAAAATTTTGAAAATAATTTTATGTTATCCTAATACCTAAATAGCAATATTTACTTACCTGCCAACAACGAAATACTCGAATCTGATAGATAAGTTGAATAATATCTCGTGTACAAAAGGAAATGTAAACTGAATCCACCATATTTCACTTATATCTATTTCAGAAATCTAGTGTTATTATAATTTTTGTTTCTGAAAAACAGTTTTGATGGTCATTCCATAATATTTATTTTACCTAAATAAATCCTGATCTAACTCGATGGCAAATAGCATACCAAAATCTCCCCAAAATAGGCTTATTTGAAAACTTTTAAACCTATTGGGTAATCATTCATAATCGTACCCACTGTCAATTCACTAAATAGCAACAGTGCTTTGGCGCTATAAAGTATTTTTTGTGATAACTTTTTATTATCTCAGTTTTCAGTAATTATGCTATTTCAGGCTGTATGGATGCGTTTTACTACGCTAATTTCATTAGATTAACCATGTCGTTGTACGAGATATATTATATCCTATTTTCAAAATAATACTAATTTTCAACCACGAAAAACCCATCTCTTCCAGAAAAGTAATAATATCTCATGCTTCGCTTATCATTCTATAGTAGTTAAAAGGTAAATTGTATCAAAATAAATTCTCATTTATATCACAATAAAATGTTAAAATCATCCAAAAATATTTTATTTTGCGAATAAATTATTGTAGCAAAATAGTCTGAGTTATTTGAATTTTATTAGCTCACAGGCTATCAAAGCCTGAGAGCTTATGTGCCCGCCGGTTCTGTATGTATGTATGTATGTATGTATGTATTTATGTACGTATGTACGTACGTAACGCGATAACTCTTCATAGAAATATCCGATTTCCTTCAAATTTTGTTTATAGGTTGACTGTGTTAAGGCGCTTCCCTGATTAGTTTTCGGGATTGATTGGTTAAATATAAAGGGGGGAACTGGGGGGGGGGGCTAATCCCCTCTAATTTATATAAATAGGGTTTTAATACAGAATTATTCCGTTTTCCTTCAAATTTTGTTTATAGGTTGACTGTGTTAAGGCGCTTCCCTGATTAGTTTTCGGGATTGATTGGTTAAATATAAAGGGGGGAACAGGGGGGGGGGGTAATCCCCCCCCCCCTAATTTATATAAATGGGGGTTTTAATACAGAATTATTCCGTTTTCCTTCAAATTTTGTTTACAGGTTCACTGTGTTAAGGCGCTTCCCTGATTAGTTTTCGGGATTGATTGGTTAAGTATAAAGGGGGGGAATGGGGGGGCTAATACCCCCCTTAATTTATATAAATGGGTTTTTCATGCAGAATTATTCCGTTTTCCTTCAAATTTTGTTTATAGGTTCACTGCGTTAAGGCGCTTCCCTGATTAGTTTTTGGGATTGATTGGTTAAGTATAAAGGGGGAGGAACGGGGGGGGGCTACCCCCCCCCTTAATTTGTATAAATGGGTTTTCCCTGCAGAATTATTCCTTTTTCCTTCAAATTTTGTTTATAGGTTCACTGTGTTCAGGCGCTTATTTGATTAGTTTTCGGGATTGATTGGTTAAGTATAAAGGGAGGGAACGGGGGGGGTAGTCCCCCCCTTAATTTATATAAATGGGTTTTTCATGCAGAATTATCCCATTTACTTCAAAATTTGTTTATAGGTTCATTGGGTTAAGACGCTTCCCTGATTAGTTTTCGGGATTGACTGATTAAGTATAAAAGTGGGGAACGGGGGGGCTAATTCCCCCTTAATTTATATAAATGGGTTTTTCATGCAGAATTATCCCATTTACTTCAAAATTTGTTTATAGGTTCATTGGGTTAAGACGCTTCCCTGATTCGTTTTCGGGATTGATTGGTTAAGTATAAAGGGGGGGACAGGAGCCAATCCCCCCTTAATTTAGATAAATGGGTTTTTCATGCAGCATTATCCGATTTTCTTCAAATTTTGTATATATATATTCATTGTAATAAGAGGCTTCCCTGATTAGTTTTTGTTGGGATTGATTTGTTAAGTATAAAAGGGGGGACGGGGGGCTAATCCCCCTTTAATTTATATAAATGGGTTTTTCCTGCAGAATTATTCCGTTTTCTTTCAAATTTTGTTTTTAGGTTCACTTTGTTAAGGCGCTTCCCTGATTAGTTTTCGGGATTGATTGGTTAAGTATAAAGGGAGGGAACGGGGGTGGGGTAATCCCCCCTTAATTTATATAAATGGGTTTTTCATGCAGAATTATCTCATTTGCTTCAAAATTTGTTTATAAGTTCATTGGGTTAAGACGCGTCCCTGATTAGTTTTCGGGATTGATTGGTTAAGTATAAAGGGGGAGGACGGGGGGCCAATCCCCTCTTAATTTATATAAATGGGTATTTCAAGCAGCATTATCCGATTTTCTTCAAATTTTGTATATATATATTCATTGTAATAAGAGGCTTCCCTGATTAGTTTAAGGGGTTCATTAGTTAACTATGAGGAGGTAACGGGGGGATAACCCCCCCCTTAATATATTGTCGATTACTTTATTTTTTAAGGGGCTTATTTCAAATTCTTTGAAATACGAGTATAATATACAATTAGTGTGAATAGCCTGTGAGCTCAATGCCCTCAGTTTAACTGGGCAGTTTTCTTTTTTATTATTTTGATATTCATTGAAATATAGTTGCTAGGTTACGGTTAAATTAAAGAGGAAAATAAAAATAAATGCATTTTAAAATTTGCAAAAAAAGATAAAATGAAATGTATTATATTATTAGAACAAATGTATAAAATTGCACCAAAAATTATTCACCTAATTTAAAAAATCTGACGAATGTATTAACAAAATTTCAAATGAATTTAAATAATTTAAGACCTGACTTGATAAATTTTAGCCTTCATAACTTACCGTTTAAATACATTAATCAAATGCGCCATTTTATTTTCAACGAATGAAAAATTTCAAAATCGTCTGAGTTCACATAGGAAATCATTATGACCTATAAAGAAATCTATATATATAAAAGCCGTTCTTGGTATGTATGGTCCTTATACAAATCTACAGTTTTTGTCAGATTTTAACTAAACTTGGTGTACATATACTTTAGAACACGAGTAAAATTACTGTCAACTTTAAAAATTTCATTTAATTATTTCTCAGACCATTCTTTACCACTTTTTTCAAACATTTCCCATAGTTTATCATTACAGAAATCCATTTTTTTCCTCAATTTCTAATTCAATTTCTTTCCCGTTGCCATTCAAAGGAACTGCGTATGGACAATATTTTTATAAACCAATTTCAGATTAACTCCCTATAATTTGAAATCTGAAAGTGACGTCAATTTTGTCAGTTGTGATTTTTTTCGCATATCTCTATAATAAAACTGTAAGTCATGTGACTGTCCTCAACAGTTCCGGGATGCCGCATCGCTTTTTCATATGCCAAGCGGCCATTTTTATTCAAAATTATTTTTTCGAATAAACTGCATAAAAGTTACATTTTAAGAAAGATCGTTCAAAATAAATTAATATTTGAGAGATGACTTGCGTTCAATTATGTATATATTCTGCAATAACTTCAGTCGAAAGATTCGCAGTTCAAATTCTCTATTCATAAAAGTAAACAAAAAAAAGATTGATTCGTCGTGAACATTTAAAATATTAAATCATGGAGGTAATCATTCGCAAAGCAAGTTCTCCGCGAATGAATTTTTGGACCGCTGCCTCGCGTCAAAAAAATAATTCGCACCAGTGAGACAATCAAAGTTTACCATAATTATGTGCTATACAACTCAACTTTCGGACCTTTTCTTGACGTAAATTGAACTCATGTAATAATATTTAATGAATCAGATTTTTAGCATTTTTAAAATCGCTAATACAGCTTTTATTTATCGCGTGTACAAATTAGAAATGATACTTTGATTTTGAAATCAAATGTTTTGATTTATGATATTATTTCTTATTTATTTATTTATTTTCTCTTTTAAATGAAAAGTGTGAAGTATTTTAAATTTATGTAATATAAGCATTTTAGATTAAAGTTAAGTATTTTAAATGAAATGAGTGACAGGTTTATAATTTAAAATTAAATTAATTGTAGTATGAATGACGGTGATGGGAACGATATTTGGCGAATTATCATCTGCTCCCGGCTAACAAAAATACTCATAATTAAAACAAGTTGGAAATTGTACGTCAAACGTTACAAACGAGGTGCGTTCGTACGCACGTTTTAGAATTAAATTCATGATATCCCGTGCGTAGAACGGGTTAAACAGCTAGTTAAGTATATATTTTATGACACTGTTCATACAAATATCTTAACTAGTTATATAAATATTCAGATATATATGTATCAGCTAGTTATATAAATATTCAGATCTTGATGATTTTTAATTCTGTGAAATGAATTATATCGTCTGCAGATTAATTTCTGTAATAAAATAAGTATCTCGGTCGCTTGACGATTTAACATCCATCGGAAGCTCATATAACAAAAAAGCACCGATTTAAAAAAAAAATCAAATTTCTTAATAAATATTTTTATTAATATCTCCTAAAGTTTTGATTCGATTTTGATAAAATTTGAAATGTCTCGACAAATTTATGCAAAGATAATATATTTCAAATTGCAAACCATTTGGTTGGGTAGTTTTTGCGTTGTTATATGCGGACAGACAGACAGACGGACGGACAGACAGACAGACGGACGGACAGACGGACGGACCAAACGACGACTATAGGTGCTACGTATTTATATAATTACGAACGCACCTAAAAAAAGAATAAAAATAAATAAATGATAGTTTGTTGTAAATAAATATTGATATACATATCAAAAATAATTTATAGAATTAAAATAAAAAATAAAAGTAAATAAACAACAATTTCCATAACAAAGTTTTCGCCAAATTGGCGGGGGAGGGGGTGGGGGGGGAATCGCGCCAACGTGCGTATGTGACATTTGTGCCCAAAAAATATGCGAAATGCTACCATGATCGCAAAAGTTCATGATTTGTCTATTAGAATCTTCCGATTTGGCGAAGGATTAAGGGAAAATTAAATTATGAATAAATGTAACGTGTTGCAATGTTTAACATACATTTAAGGGAGACCAAACTGGTCGCCAGTGGCGGCTAGTTACAAAGATTACTATAAGTGCTTTAAACGACATAGTACATATATTTAAAAGTGTTTGGAGAAAAATAAATAACTTACCTCCTAATTTTACAAAGGCAAATTGTTTCCACTGGTTTGTTAATATTAAAGTAAATTTTCTAAGAAATAAAAACATTTTTTGCGCATTCAAACTTCATGATTAAATTTATTCAACATAATCAAAAATCGTCTGTCAAATATTGACATTTAGCAATCATTACATCGTAACTTTTTTCAGCTTGAGCCTCAACCAAGGAGGCATATTTAAATTCCTTGGATGTAGGTGGACAGTAGATGTCCTATTAATAAAAATTGAATTTAAAGAAAACTATACGGTATTTCCCATTATTTTTTCTTCAAAAATGGGTGTTAAAACAAATGGGATTAAAAGTAAAATGGTTTATCGGGGGAAACAAATTTAAAAGCATTTTTTTAAATATAAAACATTTATTTTAATTTAAAAAAATAATATATTTTTTATACGATCGACAACGTGACGACATTTTCATTTCACCAGCTTCGAAATTATTATCCAATTCGTAAGAGAACACTATATTTTTGAAAAATAACGTTTTGCATCAAAAATTACATAATTTCAAAACGTAATTTAGAAAATTCTGTTTAAATTACATTGTAAGTATAATTTCGGAGTTAAATTTAGTATTTAAGAATATTGTTTAAAATTTTTCAATGAGTACAGTAGTATTGGATTTCTTTAATCGCTTTCATGTTTTAAATACGAATGAGCATGTGACGTCACGCACTCAAGTAAAGTCGTTATTCTCAATTAACCCTTTCACGCTCAAGGGAAATATTTCTCCCTTCTACAAAAATGTTGAAATAAATGATTGCCACCGGAAATTATGAAAAAAATTATTTGTATATAAGAAAAAAGCGATATTTCACATTCATAATAAATGGAAAACATTTCTATTAAAATTCTGCTGTCATTGTTGAATTTCGTAATTAAAATTTTGTGGTAAAATTTTGTGGTTTCATAGGGAAACCAATGTCCGTTAAAGGGTTATAGCGTATCACAGAGACATGGTGATATTGTCTTATTTTACACCCACAATAGCTAAAATATTGTGTTGTATTGCCATATTTAGTCTTGGATATCTTATGGTCCTGTAAGGGTTAACTGTAGCCGAAAAGTAACAATTCTTGCGGAGTTAGTAATTCATAATTTATTGTTTCCTACACATAATATAATGTATTTTAACTATTTGAAAATTACGAGAAGCTTGGCGAAACTTCAAGCAATTTAGCTCAACGTTTTCTATACGTTAAGTTGACAAACGTGCACATTATCTATAAATATAAATGCATATTTGTACATGATTCATGAAGTGAAAGAATCTGTTTTAACTAGACACGTATCGGTTCAGAGAAAAATCTACCCCGGTGAAAGTGTCATCATATTTTAAATCATGTACCGGTTTTCATTCACAAAATATTAGTATTTTATAATAATTACACAAAGTAGCGTAATTTCCACAGAATGTATTGGTCGCCAAAGTATAAGTTTAACATCCTTTTACCGTACAATTTTTCAGAATATTAAATCACTTTAAAATAACTTTAAAATCCATAAGACATCAGTAAATTGAGATACACTTTTCAAACGAATAACATTGAGAGTACATTTATTTTATTCGATCGCATAAAAATTGAATGTGCTATGTTTAGAAATAAATGTCCTCAACTTTATAAAGATCAAACAAGTTAATCTTTCGTAATTGGATTGGACACAGATTTAAAAATATACATGCTTTAAAATTACTTTAAAATCCATAAAAAATCAGTAAATTGAGATAAACTTTTCAAACTACATTTGAAAGTGCATTTATTTGGAATTGATAGTTTAAAAAATGAAATTATGCGATATTTAGTAGTTACAAATATGCAGTACAAGCAAAATTTAATGGTTAGGTCGGTGCTACCGTCCATATGATGGCGATATTACTCACGGATATGTTTTTGTTTTATAATATAGACAGATGCCATATGAAAGTGAATTTTGCAAAGTGTTACGACATTTGGTAATCTTTTTTATCAATGTCAGGAAAATCGTATATTTTTATATTGTATGTGCAAAAAAAAACGTGCATTCTCATTTATAAAGTTGAGAAATTTTACTATGGCTGAGTTAAAGTAACGCTATTTTTTCTAATTGTTTTTTTTATCGATTTAGGGTTGAGTATGCACAAATCATATTGCCGTCATTGTCATTGTCATTGTCGTATTATTGTATTTTAATTTATGTTAACCCGGGCAAAGCCGGGTGGTTGTGCTAGTTGAATAGTGTTTATTAATTCGGTATGTCTGCCTATCCGTCTGGCCATCTGGCCGTGTTCTACTCCGCGTAAATATACTCATACTAGGGGGCTCAGCCCCCTACTCGCTAACGCTCGCCAACCCCTGCGAATTGCTCATAATGCACAAAATGCTCATTGCATAAGTGATATTACTCATAATTAAAATGAGTAATCAGCTTAAATGCTTTGAATTACGTACATATTTTTTATTTGTAATAATTGCTAGCTTGATTTTGACTGCTCTTACACCTGTCGCCATATTGGAGACAGAGCTGGTAATCTAGTATTCTATATTTTCATAACGAATGAACCAAATGTAACTAAAAACTATACAGATAATTCCGGGTATCTCACCAACATACCAACCAAAAATCAAACTAATCGGATCATTTTTGAGACAGTTATCGCGGAACAGACAGACTGACAGACAGACAGAAACCAAAAACTTTTCGGATCTCCACAGTGAGCCTCAACTGACGTTTCGGTAACAATATATTAATTTTTTTCGACTAAATATTTTACGTATTATTGCAAATTTTAAAACAGCGTAAATAATAACATTTCCCTTCAATTAAATATTTTTACGTTTAATAATAGGAAGAAAACTTTGAAAATTACGTCATATTAATAACGATACATTTAAAACATCTTACTGAAAACAATAGTCGGTAGTTCTCCATTATACCGCTAAAACTTTCTAGTAAAAAAAAAAAAAAAAAAAAAAAAAAAACTATCGCCAAATTATTTGCCAAACTCTAATGCCAAAAAAACCAATGGAAGAATGTTGCCATTGGAATTTAAAGCCCCACTCAATAAAGCAGCGCTTCCCAAACTCTTTTCTTTCACGGACCCCTTGTTTAGGCTTTTCATTTCGGAGTACCCACCCCCCCGATTTATCATAACAACCCACCCACTCCTCTCCTCTCCCACATATTATTAAAATCTTCATCTCCCATGAATGCAAAATACTTATTTCCAAAATTATTCATTATTATATTTTCTATTCATTAAGCGAGCAAAGATGTTTTCGGTATTATTTAAAGTGTTATAAAGTATTATTATTCAGTATTTATCAGTTATCAGATCATGTTTATTAACAACTGCACTCAGGTTCTCTAGCAATCCTAAATAATCAGATTGTTTCGAAGAACGTGCAGTTCCCGAATCATCAGGTTGAATTTCAATCGCAGTTGCAGTATTCTTAAGAGTTCCGGATTTTAACAAGTTATCCATTTTAAATATAAAACCAAGTCATTCAAATAATAATTAAACACTTCAAATTAAATACTCGTTGTTAAAAGTAAGGAAGCTTTCCAATTAGTATCTACGTTAGTGATATAACTCCGCTTATTCGAAAACGAAAATAAGGGTCTGCTTTTCAACACGTTTTAAAATAAAACATTAAAACCAGAAGGTCTGGCGCAATTTAGGCGTTTTGTAATTATTATTAAAAACGGGAATAAATAAGCCGTGGGAAAAGAACAATGGTAGTTTTTGCAAAGATTGGGAAAATATATAAGTACTCATGCATATGATTAGCAATAGGCAGAGATATTGACATAGAATTATCAATAGATTATTAAGTCTAGTGGGCTTTTACCCTCATTTTGAGTGTAACACATTGCAGTTACACATGAGACTAACTTTGTAATCGAAAACTATCAACTTTTCTTTATGTGTTTTCAGTTAAACCATTTTTGTGATTTCCGCCGTTAAGGATATTATTTTCACGTACCCCCAGCAGGCCCGCCACGTACCCCCAGGAGTACGCGTACCCCAGGTTGGGAACCGCTGCACTAAAGTGTCAACTATCAGTCAAATACGTATTTGAATGTGAATAAGTAATGGGTCTGAAACACTACTTTTTTTAGTAGTGAACTACAACTACAACTACTTTATCAGAAATATTGTTAACTACAACTAGTTGTTTTAAAAAGTAGCTACAACAAACTACTTTTCAAAAGTAGTCAGTATTTCGCTACTTTTAGATTTTGTCGAAAGATTCAATCTACACTCGAAATTGAGGACAAGGAATTAGAATTCTGCACGGCTCGGGTTGAGAATCCGACCCGAACTTGAAAATGCTTAAAGTCGACACGAAACCGACCTGAACTCCGAAATATTTATACCCGAATCAGACCAGAAACTGAAAGAACAGAAAATTAATCCCTATTTCAATACAATTATGAAAAAATAGTCCACAAAGAAAATACCCGCTATTAAAACATTAGATATAATAATGCGTTAGTATAACCGCAAGAAAATTTATTCTTTTCGTGAGTTAGCATTTTGTTTTGTTTTATCAGCATGAGTCAATGGAAAAATCTATGACACTGCAACTGAGATTTGTCGCTGACATTCGCAAATTGTTGCACAGAACACAGTTTGTAAAAAAAAAAGCGAGTTGTGATCAAGTGATTAGAAGAATGGCATTTTTTCCTCCTTTCCAAGTAGCGTATAAGGTCGATTTTCCAGAGTGTCCGTTATGGAGGTCATATTGTATACATATTTTTAACCTGCAAAAATATTCGGTACATTTTTTTGGAAAAGCGGGTCAACCCGAACCCGCAATACCTCAACCCGCAACAAAAAAGTAGAAGTCAACCCAACCCGAAACACAACGAAAAAATATAACGCAACCCGACCCGACCCGAACCGCTGGTCGGGTGTGGGTAAAAGCGGGTAACCCGACCCAATGCAGGACTCTAATCTGATGTCAATTGAATGTGACGCCACGGTAACGCACTAATTTTTCCTATATTTTGGCGACAGTTTTTTTACTTTCTTCTATCTATAATAGAAGAAAGTATTGTAATCGAAATTTTTTTCGACGAAATTACTTCCGGTTTTCGACGAATTTACACGTTTTAGGGGTCAGAGATTCCGAAAAACATGTTATTACAAAATGTCTGTCTGTCCGTCTGTCCGTCTGTGTGTCCTCATTGTATCATCGAAAAGTGTATGAAGTTATGCTTCAAATTCAACCAAATTTTTTGTCTATGTTTTTGGCTATGGCAAGCAGATTCTATCAGAATTTGGGGATATTTCGATGAAAGGGGGCGCTGTGATCGATATTTTTGTTCCATTTTCATTATTGTACCATCGAAAAGTGTATAAAGTTATGCTTCAAATTGAACCTAATTTATTTTCTATGCTGTTGGCTATGGCAAGCAGGTTCTATCAGAAGTTGGGGATATTTCGACGAAAGGGGGCGCTGTGATCGATAATTTTGTTCCATTTTCACTATTGTATCATCGAAAAGTGTATGAAGTTATACTTCAAATTGAACCACATTTTTTTCTATGACAAGCAGGTTCTATTAGAATTTGGGGATATTTCGACGAAAGGGGGCGCTGCGATAGCCATTTAAAGATTTCAAATTCAAAAAGATGTGCAAATTAAAAAAAATTAGAAATCCTAAAACTTTTTTTCGTTAAATGTTCGGCCTTGATCCGGAGAATCCGGAACAGTTTTTGTTTTGCCTCTATCTTAAAAAATGGCTGAGATAGAGCGGTTTGAAATTTTAGAGTGGCTGACATTTTCAAACAAGACAGCAAAATTCATCCATAAACGGGTTTAATTTATGAGTTTTAGTTAACATGGTTTCAGCAAATTTTCTTTCATTGTTGTAACCATTAATCCTATTATATGCTTATCACTATATATTTATATTCGCCAACGTCAAATTCTCGCCAAACTTGGCGGAATATCGCCAAATTTGGCAACCAAAATAAGTTACCATAAATGAAGCCAACTTGGCTGTAGAGGACTAATTTGGCGATATTCTCATTCAAATTCAATGTTGACGAGAACTGGAATTGAATCTTCTTTATTTAGGTTCCACGCATTTGATCTTCGTGTTTTCCAGTAAAATTAGCTAAAATCGTAAAACCAAGGAGTAGGGAGGCTATCTGTTCCTGTCGATTCAGGCCAGAAGGATTTTTCGTAGTTTAGTATACATCGGTTGTTCGCATCCCTGTAACCCGACGATTCGCAAGCAGCTGACGTACAACAGAATGACGAAAAATGTTGATTTTATTGTCGCTGTGATAGCGAATTTTGAAGTATTAACATGACTGAGATAGAAGAAAGTTTTGGGATTGGCACATCCGACTAGTTTGAACCTTAATAAAGCTACCGGGAGGGACATCTGTGCTCTACAGACTTGGCCTCTCCGTCTGAGCAGTCCCTCTTAGGTTGTGAAATCTATAGATCCCATACAGTGCTGCACAAAAGAACGTGGATACATTTTTGATTATTGGCAGTAATTGCAGACATTGGGTTTATAAATGTCGTATGAGTTTACCAATTTATTAATCAAATATTATTTTTCACCTTATTAAAAGGGGAAGTTTTATTACAGTATTCTGAATGTGTTGGAAAATGTCTTATAATTTAGGCTTGTGACACGATTTTTCTTTCATGCTATTAATTGAAGAAAGAAAACAGAAAATAAAATATTCGTAGGACATAAAAAGTGTAATATAAAAAAGTTATAAATGGAAGTCGATGATTTTAAGTAGCAAAAATCTTCATGCTATAAAGGCGACAACTGTCGCCTGACTCATTCCATATGAAATACATACGACAGCCGCTGCTTCGTATTGCAATAAATGTGTTTAAAGCTAATTCAGAAACAACGAATGTTAGGGTTTGCTTTTAAATGACGTGACAGATCAAAAGAGAAACTAAGTTCAACTTCGGAAATTTCGTTTCTTCAATGTGCAATGACAATTGACAAATCTAATTATGTGTTCGTTCAATTTGCCTTTATATATGAAAATTACCATCTGGCGTTCAATGGCTTCTTTTCTGAATTACATTATACCTATTTGTACTAAAGGAATAGCGTCGAAAATTGAAGATAAAACGAGGGTGTTGATAATGTATTTATTCTGCCGACAATTACTTAGAAGTTACATTTAATGTGTACCTGATATTTTTAACAAGATAAATATGCGAGGCGTTGATATTCATTTAGAAATAATTGTGTGATAAAGATGGATGTAACTGATTTATTTTAAATGCTTTCTCCTTTGATTGATACTTGGTTAGAGGTTAATTTCTGAAAATTTATTTGCGTGTAAAATATAAATAAATTGTAATTTACATGCAATTTTTAGTAGTTTTTTTTTATTTATAATGTGACGTTATATTTAATAAAATGTATTTTTGGTAGTTATTTTGTAACTACAATTGAATCGTTTATTTTAGAAAGGGCTCAAGTCATATTTTTCAAATTTTACACCAGAGATAAAAATTTGTTTATATGGTAGGATTTTATTTTTATTTTTTTGGAGGGATTTCTTTGGATTGCATGTTAGTGTATTAAAATACACTTTGCACACTCTTTTCAGATTATTTGAATGGAAAGGGTGATTTCTGTGATGTTTTTACTTTCTTCTATCTTTACAAGAAGAAAGTATTGGATTCATAAAAATTTTCGACTTCCGGTTTTCGACGGATTTATACGTTTTAGAAGGTCCTGAACACGATTTGACTATTTTTAAAAAATATCTGTCTGTGACTCTGTGACTCTGTCTGTGTCTCTGTCTGTCTGTATGTGACAAACATTTTGTGGGCGCTCTATCTCAAGAACTAATGCTCGGAATTTAATAAAACTTTATGTTCAGTTAGTCCCTGATATAAATTGGTGCTGATTAGTTTTTGATAAAAATCGCCCAGCAGGTGGCGCTGCTATTCAGAATTTTGCAGGTTTTACACGATTTTAGAGATAGTCATATCTCAAGAAATAATGCACAGAATTTAATAAAACTTTAGATTCAGTTAGACCTTGATATAAATGGGTGCTGATTCTTTTTAGTGTATGCGAAACCTGTGTGAGATAGAAGAAAGTTTTGGAATTGACACATCCGACTAGTTTTCTTTTTCGGATAGTGGTCGACGGGATAACGGATAAATACCCAATTTTTTATAACATCATTATAAAATTCCCGGATTCAGCGACTTTGTTTACATAGTTATTTTACACAAGTTAATTTTCAAATGTTTAATTGATGTTATATAATCAATCACGAAAACAGTTGTTAGCTCTTTCGAGAGCAGTTGATTCGGCCTTAAAATACCCCAGTGAAAGGAAAATGAATGGAAACCCGATTACAGCAGATCGCCACTGGTCGCTTAATTATAATTCAATATTCCGTAAGCATTTCAGAGTTAATCAAATTAGCGTGTTTTTAGAGTTTGCGGTGTCAGAACGGGAGTTGGCGAGCGTAGCTCGTAGGGGGCAGAGCACTCTAGTAAATAAAAAGAAATAAAACGCTAATAGACAATGATGTAATTAATAATGCGAATAGGGATTGTTAATAAAGAAGGGGAGAAGGGGGGAATTACTTTTTTTTAATATCGCATTTAGTCCACATGACAGATATTATGGCAGAGTATAATAGCGGGTTTCGCACTCTCTATCGGACCGGTTCAGATATTCGAAAAAACGAAAAAATAGACCGGTAAATTTTTACTTTATAAAAAACATGACTTTTTTTTTTTTTTGGAAAATGAAATTTATTTGGATTTATTAAAGAAAATATAAAAGAATAAAGTGTTTTGAAAGGAATATTAAACGCAACCCTTTGTGCGATCTTCGATTACACTTACTCACTTGTTTTTATTTCGGGTCGGATTAGGATAGAAGTATTTCGAATTTCGGGTAGACAAAAAAAAATTGTCGTTAAAATTTAATTGCTGTAGAGGAAAATATAAAATGACTCAAGGTTAGTATTTTTAAAATAAACGAACCGTGGGTTATGTTAGCGCTGATTTGTTTCTTGGTCTCGGGTTGACTGCAGTTGTTTCGGTTTCCAGTTTAATTTTGATTCTTACACGTCGCGTTTGAGTTACCTGATTTTTTCAAAAAAGTGTCCAGAATATTGTTTCAGATTAGAGTCCTGCATTGCGTCGTGTAACCCGATTTTACCCGGCTCAGCGCTAATTTTTTCCATTGTGAAATGGGTTGACTTTAATTGTTTCGGGTTGAGTTTTGACACTTACGGCTTGGTTTCTGGTTGGCTAAATTTTTCAAAATAAAAGTTTAAAATATCTTTTCAGATGAATAACTATTTATTTGAATATTAATGAGTGTATGTATGCTCATTTTTATACTTAAAAACTAAAATTTAAACTAGAGATATAATTGTAGACCTAATTTTCTATCATTTCAGGTTCAGGTCAATGAAAATGCTTTTGTGGGATTCGGGTGGGGTTCAATTATAATTATCGTGTATAATACGACCCGAGCAGGTCTCTAATATAAATTTATTTCCTTCGTATCCTTCCATTTTATTCGCATTAATCTTTTAAAATTAATCTAACTTTTGTCATAGTCAGTATTTCCTTAATTCTTAATAATATTTATTCATATTTAATGTCCTTTTAAAAGTAAATATCCGTATATTAATAATTATCTTATTCCAAATCTTAATCTAAAATTTTAAGTCCATTCGTAGCCTTTATCAGCTTCCCAATCTATAAAATTCTAAGACGCTTCCTCATTTCGAATGTTTTTTAAAAAGCCATTTTCTTCTTCTTATTATTATTATTATTGCTCTGATTTCTTTCGCGCGCTTGGGATTTTAACTTCAAAATTGATCCGCACCCAAGTAAGGAATTCTTTACTGTCTTAGCTCCTCCCTCTAGCCTCATTCGCTGGTCCGTAGGTCGCCTCTCACTCATTGGTTTGTGCGCTCGTGACGTAAATTTCTGTATGTTTCCGCGGAGAGAACAAAACTCGCCCGCATCGGTCGGAGGGCTAGAGATTTTTGACGTAGCTGAAAGTGTAAACAAATATGTATCTGGTGTTTTTATGTCGTAGAATATTCATCTGGCCATTAAACATCTGTAAATCAATGTAGAACCAACGTGAAGCCCGAGAGCTATCAGTTTTACCCTGTGGGAACTGTCCTTGCATCGCTCGTATTCTAATAAAACTATTTGTCTGCAAATTGACTGGCATTTTATTGGGAGAAACTCTGGTGGATTCTCTGTTTATTGCCTCACCACTGCGCCAGGATCATGAATCTCGACTGCAATATGATATATCTTGGAATGACTGCCCTTTTCTCATGGAAAATTACATCTGGTACTATCTCAGCTTAGTCAAAATGCCACAAAAGTCGACAGGATTCTATGAACTTGCGCTGAGACATGCCAAGGTTCTGATGGACGGATGAGCTGCGAATGTATTGCCGGCTACTGTTATACATCTTCATAGCGAAGTGGGTGCGTCTAGTTCTCGCGAAGTGTATGTCGATTATTTGTTCTTCTGATCGTCTGATAAACGGAGAAGCTGTGAATATATTGCTGAATGCGGATGCTGTACATTTTCATTGCGGTGTGTGCAACTGATTCTCACCAAAATATGCATCGAATTTTTCAAAAAGTGTTGGAATAATTTATCCCTGGAAACACCAGATGCAGACCAGTGGGAATGTTCTACGAAACATCTTAATTATGACGGAATAATCTAAAAAAATATTTTCTTTTACAAAAAAAAAAAAAAAAAAAAAAAAAAAAAAGACTAAAAATTATTATCTTACAAATTCATAAATAAAATGATCGGTCTTCAAAAATTTCAAAAAGTAAACAGGCAGACAACTTGTGAACGGAGTTACGTAAGTTTGAAAAGATTTATTATTGTATGTATTATTTATTATTTTATTTATTTTTATGTTATTTAAGTTTCGCTCAGATTTTCTTATTTGTTGTATTATTATTATTATTATCATTATTTATTAGAGATGGAGGTATTTACATTTGTTATTTAATTTAAATTTTATTTTACATCTGTTGTGTTAATTCTCTTTAATTTTTATATTAATGTTATTGCGATCTGGACTTGTAAAAGTCCCTGGTGATCACAAAATGAGTGAAAACGAAATGAACATCATTCCTTTTGATTTCGAATCTGGTATGAACATTCAATCTTGGTTAAACCATTTTGACAAAACATCCCTTTCTGAAAAGAAAGATGAAAATTGGAAGATTAAAAATATTTCAAAATATTTAAAAGGAGAGGCTCTGAAGGTATTTATCAATGAATGTTTAGAAAGTAATGCTTTTGACAAAATAACTGATATTCTTACTGAAAAATTTATTACTGTTCATGTTCCTCGATTTTCAGAGTTTGCTTCTATGAAATTAAATGATCTCAATGATTTGGATAAGTACTTTCGAAAAAAGGTTGAAATAGGTAGACAACTTTGTTTATGTGAAAGTATAATAGTACAGGGATTAACAGACGGTCTCAAACCTGAGTACCAGAATTATATGATTAGTAGTCCTCCAAAATATACAATACACTGGTACCTAATGGCTAAACAGCTAGTAGTAATTCCTACTTCCCATGTAAACAATAGTAATTCTAGGAGTAATTCTCAGAATTACTCAGGAATTCTCAGGATCATTGCCACAATATGATCAGGCACCTAGACATTGGGTTCGCCCAAGTCGAAATTTTCATGTGCCAAATTCCAATTTTCATTCACAGAGCAATTTTACTGCTCCAAATTCTAGATTTATCAATCCTAGGTTGCCTACTACCCATTTTCATCGAAATTACCCAAGTAGACCATGTCGAATGTGTTTAAATAGAGGTATACAAAATGCTTATCACTGGGAGAGGAATTGTGTATTCAATGTGAGCCCTTTGCAATCTTCTGCACCCCTTCTTAGTCAACCACAACCATCTACTGATAATATATGACAGTTAATTGTATCAGGATATGTAAATAACAGGGAACTACCTTGTGTGATTGACTCTGGCTCAACCATAAGTATTTTACCTTTTAAATTTGTTAAATTGTTAAATGCTAAAGTTATAAATATTCCACCTGTTATTATTGGCCAAGCCAAAGGAACTGTTGTAATAGATAAAGCTTGTATTTTATTGTTTAAATTAGGTAATGTGCAACAAAATATTAGATTTTTGCTTTGTAATACAAATTTAGATTATGCTATATTAGGTTTACAAGAATGCTGTAAGTTTAATTTAATTATTGATTGTGCTACATGTAGAGTATTACAAGGAGACCTTGTTTTAAATGAATCTAAGAACATATCCAGTGATAATTTAAGATTACTTCATTTTAATGGTAACTATGATTATCAGAGAGTGCAACCCGATTATGGAAAGATCATATCTCCTCAATCCTTTGTTCCATCTAATGTTGATAATTCTAAATTAATTGGGGAAATAAATTCTATAGAAAATGAAACTTTAAGGGAAAGTATAAGGGATTATTTAGACATTTTTTCTAAAAATAAATTTGATGTCGGGAGAATTAATATTGAACCGCAACGTATTTTACTTAATTCTGACCTACCAATATCTTTGAGGCCGTACAGAACTTCCCCTTTAGAAGAAAAAGAGATTTCAGATCAAATTCAATCACTATTAGATGCTGGTTTAATTAAAGAGAGCAATAGTCCCTATTCTGCCCTTGTTACATTAGTAATGAAAAGAGAAGAAGGTAAAAAACTAGATTATGTGTTGACTATAGAAAATTAAGTGCAATAATGAAAAATGACACAGAACCCCTACCTCGTATCGAATCCCCTACCTCGGAATTTTAGATAAACTGAGTAGTGCGCAGTATCTTTCAACTTTAGATTTAGCCTCTGGCTACTGGCACATACCCATACATCCATCCGATACTGAGAAATTGGCTTTTGCTACCAACTTTGGCTCTTTGAATGGTTAGTTCTGCCCTTCGGGATTAAATTAGGCCCCCCCCCCAATATTTAATAGAACCCTTAGAAGAATACTTACTAAATACAAAATAGACTTTGCTTGCCATTATTTTGATGATATCATTAGTTTTTCTTCCTCATTAGAAGAACACATGCAACATTTAAACAAAATATTTGAATTATGTAGACTTGAAAACATTAAATGCAATTTTGTTCAAAATAAAATTAACTTCTTAGGATATACCATCCAGAATGGCACATTAACTCCTGCTAAAGCTAATATTGAAGTAATAAAAAAACTAAAACCCCCTTCAAATGTAAAGGAACTTCAGAGAATCTGAGGATCTATCAATGTTTATCACAAGTTTATAGATAAATATGCCGAAATTCGAGTCCCTCTTAACAGATTACTCAGGAAAAATA
Organism: Maratus michaelseni; assembly: GCA_963931845.1. NCBI lineage: Eukaryota > Metazoa > Arthropoda > Arachnida > Araneae > Salticidae > Maratus > Maratus michaelseni. Next base: position 2,102,938 of record OZ007597.1, on the reverse strand, counting down.
CATTATGGGAATGGAATACAGATTGTCAAAATTCTTTTCAAAAATTAAAAGATGCCTTAATAGCTAAACCTATCTTAAAACTTTATGACCCTAAGTTACCCCTCCATATGTTTGTTGATGCCTCATAGGTGGCAGTAGGTGCAGTCTTAAAACAACCTGATAGTAATAATTTTTTACATCCAATTGCTTATTACTCTAGAGGATTGAGAAGTTATGAGAAGAATTATTTTATTACCGAGTTAGAGTGTCTTGCCATCATTGACACCTTAGACAAATTCTATCAGTATTTTCATGGTGTAAATTTTACCATTCATACTGATCATGCATCTCTTGTATGGTTAAAAAATACTAAACATTTGAGAGGCAGGTTATTTAGATGGTCTTTGAAGTTGAGCATGTTTGACTATAATATAGTTTACGAAAAGGGATCCACAAATGTCGAAGCCGACATGTTGTCGAGAATCCCAGTTTCACATTTTATTCAACCACTTACTTTTCTTCTGGACGTTAAAGAAATTGTAGAGAGACAGGAAAAAGATAATGTGTGTGGTAAAAATTATCTAAATGAAAATGGACTTATGATAATTAAAAAGAAAGGATTTCGAAAAATAGTAGTCCCCATGTCTTTAAGGAGAAAAATACTAACTGTTGCTCATGAAAAATTTGGTCATCCTGGTATCCAAAAAATGTTAAATTTAATTGCCCCTAATTATTATTGGCCTGACATGACGCAAGATATAACCAATTTTGTAAAACATTGTGATATTTGTCAAAAAAAATAAAATACCCAGACAGAAAAAATTTGGCTTATTACAAGCTATGCCCACCACAGATCAACCTTTTGAATGTCTTTCTATTGATACTGTGGGAGGATTCAATTATTATAACTCCACCAAAAATATCTACACATCATCATCGACCATGCAACCAGATATGTGTGGGCATTTCCTTCCAAAAGTGTTACCACAGAAACATACACAAATTGCTTAAAACAAGTCTTCAATATTCAATCCCCTCAACAATTATTCTGTTTCAACAAAATTTTCGATATACAGGGTACTCAAAAGGTATTAAGTGATAGGAATGCAGCCTTTACTTCACCTAGATTAAAATTATTTTTGCGGAATCACAATATTAAGCAACGTTTCACCACATCACATCACCCTCAAACGAATGGCAAGTGCGAGAGAGTGAATCAATAAATAGTTACAAGATTAAATTGTAAAGTTAATTCTACTACCTCCAAAATTCCTTGGACCAAACTTCTGACTGAAGTAGTTAATGAATACAATAATACAACCCATTCCATAACCAAATTCCCTCCTGCTTATTTACTTTTTGGCAAATTACCCTATGATTCCCCTCTTTAGCAAAATTATTACCCTCCTGTCCAGGAAGCCCTCAACATTGCTAAAAAACGCAGTGATGAATTTTACTGGAAAAGTAAAAAATATTATGATAGAAATTATGTGGAGCCAAAATTTGAGATAGGAGATCTTGTTATCTATGAAGAATTCCATTATCCCAATACCAGAAAGCTCTCACAAGTTTTTAGTGGTCCCTATCAAATCCTTAAAAAATTATCTGATGTAAATGTTGAAATTAATAGACAGACTCAAAATAAATTTACTGAAATAGTCCATGTATTAAAATTACGCCCTTATTACCCTCCTGACAAATTAAAGTTATCACATGAGCAGCAACAGACTAATGTTAAATCAATAGCTTAATATTAAACTTAGTAAGTCAAAAATTAACTTAATTTCATTAAACCAAATTATAATTGGCTAATCAATTCTCTTCTATATAATAGTATGTTCTTGAATATAGGAATTCCCAAGAATATTACTGCCAATATTTTTGCTTGAGTTAACTTTTTATGCAGGCGTAAATTAGTTGATTTGAGTTAAAAAGCTCTTACATTGGATTGAATTGAATTGGAACAGTAAAGTAAATTAGAATGGCAAATTAGATTAGAATAATACATTAAATTAAAATAAATTGAATAAAAATTCACTGGATTAAATTAAATTATAATAATAGAATAAAATTCTCTACTAATAGTAATAGTGAAACTTATTATCCACCATTCACTTCAAGGTCTTATTTTCATTGAACAGCTTATGTTTCTCTTGTTTGACTGAAAACACAATGAGCACATTATCTTACTGAATTGTTGATAATTTTCCACAGATATTTCTTATTGTACTATTTATTTATTTTATTTCTTTTTATTAAGTATATTTTCATTCCTCACTGATATTGAAAAAGAATGAGGAATTAAATTATATACAGATGAATTAATGATTTAGTATTATTTTGAAGTTGTTTGTTATTGTTGATATTATTATGTTGTTATTATAATTGTTGTTGTTATTTATTATGTGATAAGATTATAAAAGAGAATATTCTTGAGAATTGTGATAAAAGAGAACCACTGATAGTATATTAGTTGATGATAAAAAGTCACATCTTACTAGCAAAACATCTACTACTCATATCTAATTGATGGAACATTTTTAACTGACTGGACTTTACTTAATAAGTGCACTTATCAAGCTATACCTACTAACAAGGCACAAAACTTATCAAGCATCACAAACAAGCACTTTTATTGTTTATTGAACTTAGTAGTGATGGAACTTTCTTATGTTTTTGAACTTTATGATTAACTGGAATTATCGTACTACAGAATCAATACACTGTATTGCAGTAAACTGTATTACTGGCTAATACTTGACATATCTGTGCCTTCATCTCCATACCAAGAAACTTTTATTGGAAATGAGAGTTCTATGACTCAGACTGTTACTGATTAAGAGGACTATTAGACATTTATACTTTTCACTGCTTAGACAAAAATGCTTTGTTTACTTCATATTCATCCTTTTCACTATTTATGTTTGAAGAGTGAAAAAAAAATTACTTGTTACTAACTTATTTATATTGTAATTGAACGTATTTCTGTATTTAAACAATTCCTACAGGTTCGCGTTTACAAAAATAACTATTGAATTAACTTTAATAAAATCAGAGAATTTTTGGAATTAACTAGAATACCAAATAAATATTTTGTAATCCAAATTCTTGCTTGCCTTAATGAACATGTAGATCATCGGATCTACCCGTCATTCGGATTTTTAGGGGGGAGGGATAATGTTATATAAAAAATTTATTTCCTTCGTATTCTTCCATTTTATTCGCATTAATCTTAAAATTAATCTAACTTCTGTCATAGTCAGTATTTCCTTAATTCTTAATAATATTTATTCCTATTTAATGTCCTTTTAAAAGTAAATATCCGTATATTAATAATTATCTTATTCCAAATCTTAATCTAAAATTTTAAGTCCATTCGTAGCCTTTATCAGCTTCCCAATCTATAAAATTTTTAAGACGCTTCCTCATTTCGAATGTTTTTTAAAAAGTCATTTTCTTTTTATTATTATTATTATTATTGCTCTGATTTTTTCGCGCGCTAGGGATTTTAACTTCAAAATTGATCCGCACCCAAGTAAGGAATTCTTTACGGTCTTAGCTCCTCCCTCTAGCCTCATTCGCTGGTCCGTAGGTCGCCTCTCATTCATTGGTTTGTGCGCTCGTGACGTAAATTTCTGTATGTTTCCGCGGAGAGAACAAAACTCGCCCGCATCGGTCGGAGGGCTAGAGATTTTTGACGTAGCTGAAAGTGTAAACAAATATGTATCTGGTGTTTTTATGTCGTAGAATATTCATCTGGCCATTAAACATCTGTAAATCAATGTAGAACCAACGTGAAGCCCGAGAGCTATCAGTTTTACCCTGTGGGAACTGTCCTTGCATCGCTCGTATTCTAATAAAACTATTTGTCTGCAAATTGACTGGCATTTTATTGGGAGAAACTCTGGTGGATTCTCTGTTTATTGCCTCACCACTGCGCCAGGATCATGAATCTCGACTGCAATATGATATATCTTGGAATGACTGCCCTTTTCTCATGGAAAATTACATCTGGTACTATCTCAGCTTAGTCAAAATGCCATATATATACAGTGGAACTCCAGTTATACGTTTTGCCCGGGACCGGACAAACGAAACGTATAACCCAGTAAAACGTACAACTCAATTAATGGTTTACCGGAAGAATTTAAAAAATATATCGTGAAAACTTTGATCAGCTGAGGAGTTTGCCACCTTTTATATTGAAAACAGAAGTTTCCAAGTAGTACTGCATCCATGACATAAATTTTTGGAAATGGAAATGACAAGAAAAAGTACATAAGAGAAGTACACATGAACTTATTTTATCATAAAAGCTTTATTAAAATTATTTTTAATACACATAGAGTACTTAAAAGAAATCGTTGGAATCGAATCGCCTTGGCATATAAATCATTTATCAAAAGACATTTCAGTAGTTTATTGAATCTTGTTGAAATAATCACTAATCTTCGGTTGTTTCTTTTCGGCAGAGCCGACACTGAACAGCAAATTTTGCATTTCTGTTAATAATGCAGCCGCCTTATGGTTATTGCTTTTACTACTGACGAACCGATTTACTATGTCAGAAGCTTTCACATCAGCTCTGAAGTTTGAGTGGGATCTTTTAAATCAGACTCCTCAGCCACGTCGTCAGTGTTTCCGGTTTCAAAATGGATAAATGAAAAATAAATTCATCCGTGGACGCAAAAACGTAACGTATAACTGAGGGAAATGTGTAATTCAAAACGTATAACTCAGCTAATTTTTAATGGCAAGTGGTCGGGACCACTGAGTTGAAACGTATAAGTGAGGGAAACGTACAACTCAGGTAACGTATATCTGGAGTTTCACTGTATATATATATATATACACACACATACATATATATATATATATATATATGTTACCAATTTGGCCCCTCCGTTGGCAAATACTGGCGCCGCCCTTGTTTACTCGCACAAAAGAAATACATGGGGTACATTCAAATTCACTCGGAACGGTTAATTGTATAGTACAAAGTCCATAG